>JALMGF010000043.1:0-645000 GCA_023333645.1 Sceloporus occidentalis | reverse complement strand
GCTTAAGGCTAGGTTTCCACTTGGTTTTTTTTTGCTAAAAACGCCCATAAAAACGCCAATAGTGCCACCTGGCGTTTTTTTAGTGAAAAAACGTTGCAGCCAGATGTTAGCTGTTCTTCAATAGGAAATCGCAGAATGCCATATCCACTTGGCGTTTTTCTGTTCGGCGTTTTTTCAGTCCTCTTTGGCGTTTTTCTGCTTTTTTGGGCTCTGTGGCAGTTTTTCAAAATCGCAGCATGTTGACACTCTGGCGTTTTTTGCAAGGAAATCTTGGCGTTTTTCTCCAATAGAAGTCTATGGGAGAGAAAAAACGCCATGAAAAAGCCATGTGGGTTTATTGCCTTGGCGTTTTTTATGGCGTTTTTTCCACAGTTACAATGCAGAGGATGGACCCAGTATCTGTGTGAACTACGAGAAATAGGCTGGAAACAAACAGTTTCACACAAAACAAAGTTCATATTGAATTCTACACCATTTGGAACAAACATGCCATTACAAACAAACATACGCAACGCATCAACTGGATCCTGCGTGCCAAAAGCAACAGCAAACAATTTGCACCATCATTTGGGGCCAATCTTCCTAGAGGAGCAGACATTCGGAATAAAGCACGCCTTACAAACCACAGAAAAGTGACAAAAGGGTCCGCCGGGGCGTTTAAGTAGAACTCTACCAAGTAAATGACATCAGGGGGCAGATACTTGCCATTTATCCTAATCCCTTTTAGCTGGGTGAAACTTCTGACTTGTAAAGGCTGGAAAAACTGCCTAAGGTCAAAAAAAGCAATTTCCACAGAAAGGCTAAAACGCCAGAAAAAACTCCAGAAAAAAACGCCAAAACGCAGGAAAATGCAGTGGCAGTTTTCTTGGCGTTTTTCATCAAGAAAAAAAAAACGCAGGACAAAAACCCAAGTGGAAACCTAGCCTAAATGCTGAAATCCCACATAGTAGCATTTGCACAGCTGCATATTAGAAAGTCAAAGAGAAGGGTGGTCCATGATGGACCCCAAATCCCACATAGGGAGCAAAAATAACAAAAGGTGCCATGCACTATACCAGCATACTTGTAGGCTAATAGAAAATAAGCAATACATTATATATGCAGTATATAAAGTTTTACTGCAATAAGCATTGAAACAGTACTATCGTACCAACAGCTTACATCGTCTATATGAGGTGTCCTTACCTCACTCGGTCCAACAACAAGTATCTTCGCTTTAAACATTTCAAAGTGATCACAATATATAGATGATTCCAAACGTACTTAGAAAAAAAACTATGTATATGTGGAGCTCGGGTGAAAGCGGTATTAATTACATGCACCCGCTCTGTAGGCAGCACTAAGTATTGCAATGTCCCCCTAAAATGGTGATGAGACGTGCATTGCCTTGTTCTGCCGTTAACCGTGGCTTGTTTTAAAAGGGTACTGGTACAAATAGGTCCGTCACGGGAAAAGGAGAGCAAAGCAACCCTCATAAACGCTTCCGATCCCGTGCGAGGCCTAAAACATCTACAGCGTCTGTTACCATGACGATGAGAATTCTGAAAGCGGATTCGTTAAAGCCGTTTCCACAGAAACCGCTTCTAGTAAACCTGTATTACATTCCACGGTCACACTTTCGCCGGTCAGTATATCGTGTAAAATGTGTAACCAGTATAGGATTTATAGTTAGATAACAACAAACAAATGAACAGTCTGTTCACCTGTTTATCTGCGATTAAAATTTTGTTCAAAATCTAAATCTATATATAAAAAAGCAGAGAACACGAAAGTTCTTGGCATACGTCATTTTCACAGGATGTTAACCCTTTTGTGACCCGACTGTTTTAGAAATTGTGTACGCTTCTCACAATGGCTGTTTGAACATGTCTGTAGTGCTGGTATTTAGCTGTCATTTTCTTCTCTGTCATTCAGTGTACCCATACAAACTATATACTGGTTTTTTTTCAAGAAAGGCTTTCTTTAGGTACCATTAGTTTGATCATATCATCCAATTTACCACACAGACAAAATAATAAAATATAGTTAAAATTGAAAAACCAAACACTCTTTCTCACTTTTATTTGAAAAATATTTTTACTCATCTACAAAAAGGAATGTTAAATAGATTCTAATATTTGTCCTGAGGTTAGAAATATCCAATGTTGGTGGTAGAATTAGTGCATGGAAAGTGTTAAATTACCGCAATTTGAAGTTTGATTGTCTGCTTTTCAAAAATATGTGGTTTGATGGGTTAAATTGAATTGGCTGGGTCCAATGATGTCCCAAATAGGACATTGGGGCAGGATGACTATACGTCAAAATTCCAAGAAAATGTGCATGTCCCACAAGTAGCCTTTTAGGCCCTAACAACCCGACAAACCTATGCATGGGTGTTATCATTTAACTTAAGGGATCTTGCTGAACAAAAACAATTTTTTTTGTGTATTGTATGTATTTTAATATTAAATTGCAGATTATAAGTGAGAGCCAAATAAAACTCTAACTATCCTTTTAAAAACAACATATCACTTGTATAAGTATGTATTTAAACAACAAGAGGAAAATTACATTTAAACAACCACATATCAAAAATAAAAATAAAAAAACACTCTGGTCATTGACCCAGGAAAATACCTTGTCCTTTTACCAAGGGGATAAGCATATTACTGGTTATATGTATAGTATTGGGCTTTTTTTATTATGTTACAGAATCAAGGAATACATGGACAGGGCCGCCATCAGAAATCTTGGAGCCCAGTACATGCTTAACGCCTGGGCCCCCATGCCCCTCCCAACAGCCCACCCATGTCCATCCCATTACCCCACCCACTGCTCCACCCATCACTCCACCTTAAGATCCTCCCATAAGCTTAAGCATCATATTCCGGAGCTCAGAATTATCGCGTTGGACCTAAGGAAGCGTGACCTGCAGAATCATTACATTTATTTATATAGCGCCAGCAGATCCCATAGGGCTGTTATAATCAGTGAGAAGATTTAAGGTCATACCCAATAACAAACTGGTACAAAAGGCAAAGAGGGCCCTGCGGGCTTACAATCTAGTCCTTTACACTAGCGCCTCTACTACAGCTGGGTCACGTAACATACATTACATGACCCTGTGGCAGTGGAGACACTGCGGCCAAGCAGAGGGACCGGCTTCACTCCTCTCTCAGGAAATATTATATTAGGTATTTATTGGATTTGGTGACAATTGTTAATTCCTATTTTGTGTACTATATTTTTTATAAATTATTTTAGTTGGGGTAAAGGTCATGAAGGTATCAGACACACTTTAGTTGACTAATCAGATGGAGTGTATATATATATATATATATATATACTCTATATGTGTGCTATACGTTTTACTTAAACAAAGTGCACATTCCAAATTGAGGTTACAAATGCTTACACATACTATATAAGTTTAGATTAAAGGATCTCTATGCATATAAATAGCTCCAGGACTCCAAAACGCACTCTAATATTAATTTTGTTATTTTATGGAACCTCTGTTAATATTTTAACACAAAATCATTATCTGTTCACCACATTTTATTAAATTAAACTTAATGTTTATATATATATGTTGTGTTTTTGGTGGATTATTTATATTTTTCTCAATAATGAAGCAGTTATGAAAAATGAAAAAAAAAGTTGAAGCATCCACAATGTTTATTTTTTTTCACCCTTGTTGGCTTAAAGTTCTTTTGCTGCATTTGGCGTTCAGCTGGGTGGGCTCTACCCTTTGTGGCCTACATAGGATTTTGTTTTAAATTATTATTATTTTTGATGGTAAAGCGCCACAGTTCATAAAACTAGAATAACACTTCTTGATTTTTTGGTAGGTGGCCCAAATACTAAAATATAAAAACATACATTTTTCTCTTATGGAAATAAAAAAAAATAAATAATAAAATAAGAGCTCTGCCAAAAAAAGGTCAAGATATTGTGTCTTGATTGAATGCAACTTTATGTTACTGGCATATTGCCATGGGATTTTTTTTACTGTGGCTCCATAAGCCAAGTCCACAGGAATTTGATGGAAGACCATGTGGTCATGATCCTAAATATGAACATTTTTAGGGCCTGTTTTTTAAAGTTGTTCTTTAAATGGCAGACATTACTGATTCACATTGTCCTTTGCATTGTATACTCACAACTGGGTTTGACATGGAGTCTGTGGATGATGCCCTGCCAGGTTCAGTTTCTCCTTTCTCTGGGCAAGGGAACGGTGTGTGGCCATACCCACGTTACTCCCTGCCTTGTTTTCCCTGCTCCCTTCCAAGGTCCCTTCCACTAAACCTCTCTGGGCTAGCCCTGTTCCTATGTGTTCCTTTGCTTCACCAATTCCCTTTTAAGTACAAAGCATATACAAGAATCCAAACTCATTTTCATTTTCTGCTTCATGCACGTATACAAACTCCAAAGTGGGGATGAAAAATGTATTTTATGCGCTTTGCATATGCTATGAAGTATGGAAGGGAAATTTTATCATTTGCAACAAAGCTATAATGAGTTTCATCTTGTTCCTAGACCCCAGAAGGACATAGTTGATCTATAATACAGTAATAGGTGATATGGTACCATTATTTAATTATTATTTTATTTTTTAGTCTGGGTGCAATTCAACAACTGTTGAATTAACCATTCATTTCACATGAAATAACTACCTTTTTCACATTTCTCCAGCAACATTTCTCCCAGCCAGACTTCGGACTAAACAAGGTGATACTGTTATCCTCTGATATCAGACACTCCATAAGTGCTGAAAATAAGGCCACCATACGCTTCTGTGTGCGACATCAAATGCCATTTACAGAATCCATATGTAGGGAATTACATTTCACACTATGTTGTGTATGACATTATTGTTGAATTGATCCTATAAACAGCAGGCTTCCAGGTCATGAGGGCAAGTTTGTAGAGTGTAAGAAGTTCATAGGTAGGTGAGTACTCATGTGAAACAAAAGATGGGGTAAGATAATGCATTATGTATGTATTACTTAAATACCTAATATTTTATTTTAAAAAAAGGTTTTGGGCAATGTTGTGGGAGTTCCCATTTAAGATATCTTAGAACCAAAATCATATACAGGGACACGTCATCACTTTCTTTTTCCTCATTGCAGCTGCAGGTGAGGTAAGGGGAATGGGAGGGGTTGAGGGAGAGAGGGAGTGAGTAAGTGAGAGGGTAAGGGAGGAAGTGAGTATGTATGTATGTTTGAGTATATGTATAAATGTGTGTATTGAAGGTGCCTAGGTGTGTGAGGAGTGTTTTAGCATGATTTTGTGAGTAAAGGTGTATATAAGCATGAATGCATGTGTAAGTGTGTATGTGAGCATGAATGTGTATGTGTGTGTTAGCCTGAATGTGTAAGTGTGTTAGTAGAAATGTGTATGTGTTAGTATTTGTATGTGAGTTTGAATGTGTATGTGTGTGCGTGTAAGTGTGAGTGCATGAGTGTTATTGTGAGTGTGTACGTGTGAAAATGTGTGTATGTAAATATGTGTGCCAGTGCGTAAGTGAGTTACCCGCACTGATAGCATTGACAGTAGCCATTGCTACATCTGACACAATCATAATTAGGAGATTCATTTGACTTTTGACTTAAGCCAAAAGTGTAACTCTATTAATGTATATTTAAACTCGGGGTAAGCATAGTGTCTGGATTGTCCACAACAAAGATCGTTATTGCCGTCCCTTGCTTAAAATATTATTGGGAACAAGTGAAATTCTTTAGAAACCTAGACCCATAGAACCTGAAAGCATAAGAACCATGCTTCTAGTGTGCCCGTTGTTCCTGGTGTAAAGACTCAGACCCTAATCATCTCCTTGGTCTTCTGTTAGATTCAGAATAGCTTTATGCCTGTCACAGTGAATAGTTCCTAGTGAATAAGATATAGAAGGGTGTTTTAAAATAAATAAAACCATTAGTTGACTTTGAACAATTAGTGTCAAATACTAAGTATATAAACCTTATACATTTCTGGTTCGGATGCCTGTGAATGGGTTTAATGGTGGTTTCAGTTGTATTTTTATGTTGAGCATGTTGATTATAGAAATGTTTATTTATTTATCGCTTTTCTTGTGACAGAGATCTAAAGTTAGTATTACCAAGACTAATAGTCAAGGAGTACTCATGAAATTTACTATACAATGACTGTTGAGAACATGAAGTTGAGAACATTATCAATAAATCAAATGGAGATAATTGTCACAAAAATGCAAAAAAATTATTATATAATTATACTATCCACACACATATGTAAAATACTACAAACGGTTATTACCCATCAGAAAAATTACTATCCAATTGGAGAGCAATTATTAGTTGTTATTATTATTACTTACCAGTTTATATTGCGCCATCATATTTCAGTGCTGTACAATTGGCTGCTAGGTCATAACAAATAACAGTTTGTACTTACGGAAACAAAAGATTCGGAGGGTTAGAGCAGAAAGCAGGAGTGAGAGTAGAAACAAACAAATAAACAAATACAGCGTTAAAGTCACTGGGCACAATTCTATGGCACCAGACTAATCTCACCATACATACAACAATATTGAATACACAACAGAGGTAAAGGGGTTAGGGAAGTAACAGTTCAACGTAGACAGTGTCTAATGCACATTCAACTGGCAACAAGAGGGTGAAAATACAAAATGTTACAATGTAACGGTCTAGCATACTCACACCTCATAAAATGTTTTTTTGGGGGGCTGCATGCCAGAAAAAGTATCACTGTTCAATTAAACTTACCACAACCAAGTCATTTAATTTAACTGCTTGCTACAATAGTAACAATTTTACATGTCTTGGTAGAGGTCCATTAATTTGAAGGTTTTTTTATTTGTTTGTTTTTTTACGCATTAAGCTTGATAAATTACTGGTGTGAAGTTCAAAGTACATTTTCATAATTGACAACACCCCCTTCACATGAAAATGGGAATGGACTGCCAAGATATTTAAAATAGTTACATTTGTAGCAAGTAGTCTAATTTAATCACTTTGATTTGGTAAATCTATCTGTAAACCATATGAAGAGAAAAATCTTACAGATTCATTCATGTACAGAAACTATGTTTTGAAATGTAACCATATCAATGCTGGTTTATTTATTAAAATAAGTTAAATCCATGCTACTCCTGCACTACGTAAACCCTCACTAATTAATATAAATTTACTGTAATTTATTACTTACGTAACTTTTGCGTAACTGAATGCACACTCTTCTGAGTCTGTTTGTAGTTGTATACATAATAATATGGATTATTTAGCATGCTAGTAAGAGGTCTGCTGTATTATTAAGAATCCCTGTCAGACATATGGAAACTCAGAGACATCTGCTACAACAAAAACAACATCTTTTTTCTGTTTCAAGTTAATAATAATTTTGTCTAGTACATAAAACAATACATTGGTTTTAGGTCAGGTATGTAACTATACATACATTGTTTGACCATATGGATATTTTTTTTAACACCAGAGATACACAAACAAGCAATGAGACTATATTAAAGTTCTTTTATCGTATGAAGATTGTCCACAATAACCTAAATGGTTACTCCACACTCCATGCAAAGACATTAAGTGAGTGCCCTTAGAAATAGACATGACACTTTAATCAGACACGCTATATGCTCTTTTTATTTCATGTGACATCAATCTCTGACACACCATACAAACTAGCCTGTGTTACTTTGCTTGTTATGAAATCAAAGGAAGAAAGCACTTTAATATAATATTTAATAACAGATTTTTAATACCCAATAGCTACCCGGCTGTTTGATGTCTATTAGAACTTGGTTAGAGCTTAATGGTGGCAAATTATATCTATATTGTATATGAAGATCCATTTCTCAGAGCTGGATTATCATTTAGAAATACTAGGCATTTGCCTACAGCCTTCATGGATCTATTGTTACCAGTGCTATACTAGACAATCCATAGCAGCAGGCAGCAGCACCATCCAGCTAGGAGTAAATGTTATGTGAACCCCCAAAACCAGTGCAGTTGCTCCCATTGTGTGGGTCTTAATCTGAAGATGGGAGTATTATTAATGGAGTGGCATGTGAGAAAGAAGTGGGGTTCCCTCTTGGATACACACAACTGTATTTTATGTTATGATGCGCATGTATCCAGCAGGCATTTGCTCATTTTCCCCAATAGCCAGTCCAGTAGTAAAATACTGGTAACAAGTAGCTGCTACATGGTGAAAACTTGAGGTATGTCTAGTAAGATTAGTGCTGATTTAAGATTATGTTTAAATTCTCCTCCAGCACCACAAAGTTCAGAACCGATCTACATAGAAAAATAATATTTAAAGAGGACATGGCGCTCCTGTGCTGTAAAGAAAATTCATGGTAGTTGCTAAGCATTGCTAAGTGCAAAGTTTAGGTACAACTTTCACGATCATACTCTTTCATTGGAATTCAAAAAATAAGTAAAAATAAAATAATGATGAACTTTTAGAATGATGACTGGAGTGGGTTTTTGTTGCCATCTTAGTCAAAATTGAGTTAAGTTAACTTTCCACCAGGTGGTGCTGGTAATGTGTAATGCTCTTAATATGTTACAGCCCCCTTTTGAATGACTGGAACAAAGCTCACTAAATTTAAAAGGCTTTAGAGCAGAGAATGTCTCCAGCAGCCAGGTCCTGTGTGCTCAGCTGAGCTCTGCTCTTCTGTTTTGAGTTCTTTGATCGTCGAATCCATTATTTTACCACTGGATTTCTGAGTTACAAAGTTATTTGGTTTACAAAACTCTTGCACCCATTCAAACCTCAATCACAATGAGAAATTCCCTTGTTGTGTTGTGGTCCTTCAGTTTTTGGGGATTTACCTGTAGTACTGGGTTCATGTACCAATTTCCAGCATCCAGCCTACAACACAATTATCCTGATCAAAATGGAGCATCAGCGGCTAACAGCTTCTCAAATCGCAGGTGAGTTCACTCATCTCCCAAGCATTTTTTATCTGTACAAATAATTAATTTAATGTGTATTTAAAAAAAAAAAATTTAAATAATGTACACCAAAATCTTTAGAGATAGATCCGAGAAATTATTTTAAACGATATATTTCTTGCTGTTTTCATATATATGTGATAAGAATATTTTATTGCATTGTAACAACTGAAAGTGATGATATGAATTTTAGTCTTGAGTTTTACTATTTGAAGTATGTTTGCCAAAATTATCATACGATTTATCACAAGCCTTTGTTATCTATTTATCTATCTATAGAACAATAAAAGCTTAATGAATGTTAAATAACATACATTTTTTAAATTAAGTTTGGCTTAGACGAGTCAAACTATAAATGACAAACTGAAACGACGGGTAGCACAGATAATTTAAGTTAATTGACCAATATAAAACAAAAAACCTACTCTGTATTATGTATGGTAATTAGCAATTTTACTTGCTGTAATGGACTGTGCAGTTTGTTGCAAACAGAAAAAAAATCTTATATTTCATTGATTCATTGTTTATATGGGCAGAAGTGTTGAGGCCAATACAATGATGTGATTTAAACATGCATGGTGTAGGCATAAAACTATCCTGAACCTAAGACGAGACTAAGTACTCATTAAAGTCTTTACATCAGAAAGAATATACAGCCTAGATGGGCCAAATGGTTTTTATCTGCCGTCAAATTCTATTTTTATATGATTGTGTTTTATGATAAACAGAGAGAACGCTGAACAGGTAATGTACAGGATTGTAAGAGTGATCTCTTCCGAATGCTCTCCAGAGGGCAGTGTTTGCCTAGACTGACACAAACATTCTAAAGAATTTAGGTTCATATCCCGTTCTTCATTTAAGAGTTTAAATACACTGTGCATGCCAGTGATATTATCCTGTAATTAGGATCCTATACTGTAAAACATCGTCATAATATACGTTACTGTGAAGTAGGAAGGTTTGTGCTAGATCACACATGGAAATGAACAAACACAACATTTCAAATCATATCTCCTTGAAGTTTTATGGTGATTCAAATATTTGAAATAACAAACTTGGGTTGGATTTGATTTGTTATTTAATAATGACTTTGGAAAAGCTGTTTTGTTCTCATCACAAATAATAGGGCAATATAAAATTAGCCTGGGGAAATAGGTGCATTTTCATGTTCAGACTGTGTACATATTGTATTTGGTAAGCAGTAGACATTGTGTGACAGCTTGTCCTTGTGTAACACTGCTGCTGGAACAACTTATTGGTAGTTGCTACATGTGCAAGCATATGTTTCTTATAAGACAGCGGGGAAGTGAACGGTATTTAAACAAAGGATAAAGAGTGTTGTTTGTCAGGAGATAGAATTACCTTAACAAACCTAGATTGTTTGTCTTTTTTTGTAAAGTACTACTGAGATGGGCTTTGAGTTACCGATAATCTGAATGCATTAAATGAGCATTCATAGGTATATTTCCTGTAGTTGTTAATGAGTTTATCTCCAAATTTGCCAAAATACGGGGGTTTGGACATTTGGTGATAACAAACCACAGTATCTAACTGTTCTTGGTTCTTATTTCTTGACGAATGCAATGTCTTTGCTATGACTAAACCACCTGAACAGTTGTTCAGCTGAACAGCTGAGGTTATGTGTAGGGTTGAAGGTAGCAGACTTCAGTATATTTATATTTATGTATTTAGTGACAGGCTAGCTTCAACCAATAGAATAAACCCAACCAGTTGGTCAGCCTAAAACAAATTTTTAATTTCTAGTGGGGCCTCAAAAGTTGGTCCTGTATGTGGTATATTGCCTCAAAGCTGTTTTGAGCTTACATGATTTTTGGTATGATGGGTTTATATTGCACAGTGTCATACCTCCAAAGTAGGGTTTCACTTGGACAGTCCCGGAATAGAGACAGTTCTAGCTCCCGGATCTACCTCTTTACGTCTTAGGAAATGCTTGTCTGGTGGCCATGATAGTCTGCATTCCGCTGATGTTTGGCTGCCTTTATACCAGTAAAAGTTGTTAACTTGTCCTTTACAGGGTCCTGGAATGCATATGGAGGTAGGGGCAATGTTCAGTGGATGGGGGAGTGGTTGACATTCCACACATACCTCCACTGAGCTACAAAATGGAGGTGTACATGTGTTGGAGATTTCTAGACAGTTGAGATGACCCACAGTCCTGTCATTGCCAATTCTGTTGAAAGAAGATGTGCATTAAAGGGTTTTGCTTAACATGTAAAAGGAATATTTTCTTTTTTCCTGGTTTCCTTGCTTTTCTGTGTCTTCTTTTGCTCCTTCCCTCTCTTCTCTGGTTTGTCGTTTTTTTCTCCTCTCTCCTGTTTCATCTGATTTCTTACTTCTGTTCTTCTCCTCAGTTTTCTCAGTTCTCTTTTCTCTGCTCTTTCTTATCTTTTCTCTTTTAACTAAATGTTAAATGGGTAGTCCTGCCCCTAGTCTTGCCTGTAACCAAATCCTACACAGCCTGTAACCACATCCTCAACAAAGTTGACCTGAAATTTTTGTGTCACATCTTCAGGTACTGGGTCAGACAGGAGTCTTTGTGCAGAAATACCTGGAGTCTCCAAACCCTGCATGAGGAGATAGCATTCCAACTATATGTTTGTAGGCTGCTGTCTGCTACAGCAGAGGTCTGTGTCAGACAAATCAGGGTCAGGATAGCTGAGGTCATACACAATAAGTACAGCCCTGGGTCAATAGCCAGATAATTACATATCCAAACGAGGTACTGAAGGAGTAAGAAGAACAAAGGAAATGGAGACCAGGAGTCAAAATTGAGAATATAATATCAGCAAGTGCAAACATCAACAATAACCTTAATCAGAGGACAGGAACACAACACATCAGAAAAGGGTATATGGGAGATGCCCCAGTATATAAAGGCACCTGATTAGTAGATAAGCAGCAGGTGTGTCTGGAATGTATAAAGATGTTGAGTCCATGGGGATGCAGCCCAGGGGCTGACTGGTGGGGACAAAAGTAGTTGCATCATCTTCCAACATGTAAGGTTGCTCATGCAAATTCCAAGGTTCCTTACAGTACACAGTAATTAAGTAAAAATTAAATTTTGAATATGAATGAATACAAATACATAAGGAAAGGATGTCCCTGTCCTGTACAGTTTACAGCCTAAAAAGAAAGTGAAAAATTGTGTTTAAGCCTGTTTTATTTTTTTTATTTTTTTTTTATAATCGGTTGGATCAATATCATTCATTGTGAAGGATGAGACCAGCTGCTATAACTTAATTTTACATTAAATTAATTCACTGCATCTATTCTGGATAAAACTAATGATACACCATAAGTAGTAAAGAAGCTTCAATGAAGCTCTTTATCTGAACTTGCCATAAGTAATAAAGAGATGAATGGAAACACCACTGCAAGATAGCAATACCACTTTAAAGATGAGAAAATACTCAACAAAATATCCCAAATGGTACAGGGGCTCAGCACTCAGCTTTCTGCACATGCAGGATGACTGTTACCTTCTACATCTGATAAAGCCAGACTATTATCTACAGAAATACTTACACTATCCAAAGATGCAAAGAAATACAGATGTGCATGGACTACATCCTAAAACATCTGGAGAGAATGTATCACTTAAATATATGCATAGTGAGGTGAAATAAAGGCAGGGTTTGTGACAGAAGCACAATACAACACTTGTCCGCGAGGTTGGAGACTACAAAAAATTTCAGTTTTCGTTTCAACGTTTTTATACCAGTTACAAATGTCAAGAAACTGAATGACAGGTGACAGTCTGATGTGAGTCAATTAAAAGGGGGAGAACGCAAAAAAGTTTTTTTTTTAGTGTCTCAGATGTTACGTATTCTGGGGCTACTACCTAACTGGCAGGTTAAAAAGCTGGGCCACATTTGGGATGGGCTTGTTGGTTAGGCCAGTGTTTTAGGTTATTCTCCATGTTTGTGACGTGTGTGGGAATTTTTTTTAATACAAACAGACGTAATTGAATTGCCCTTGGCATGCAGCAGTTGGATGGCAGCACAAAGGCAGTATATCAGTTTGTAGTAGCATCAGGTAAGGTTTACCCATGATGAAGGACAAGTTAAGAGAGCTGGTGACCAAAAATGCTTTTAACCCCTTAATGACGACTCGTAGTCTGACGTTGGTGGGCAGTCCCGCTGAAGTTGGTGGGCAGCCCCACTGGGCTGATAAAAGGAAAATGGGTGGGGAGCGGGGCGTGTCAAGACCCCGCTCCCGCGACCTGGAGAGTTCCTAGGTATGCTCGTAGTACACTTTGGGACAAAGGCTCTTTAAAAATTTTTTAGTGTTGCTGTTTAGCTGTAATTTTCTTCTCTCTCATTTCGTGCACCTGCACACATAACTAGACAAGCAGGGCTTTCTTTAGATACCATTATTTTATATCATCTAATTTACTATTGAAAAACATATAAAATATGGTGATTTTTTTTTGTTAAAAAGTACTTTTCCCTCACTTTTATTTGAAACATCTTTTACTCATCTGCTGTTTTAGCCGGCCATTTTTTTTCGGGGGAGGGCTTTCCTCTCATGATCCACAACCAGCAGCTTCCGTGGATCGCGGTGATACAGGTATTAAACAGCAGCCCGTACATGTACGGGCTTTGTCACCAATGCAGTGCATCGTGACGGGGTTAATATATCCAGATATTTGGGACAATACATAAGAAACATAGTTTGTTCCCTCTCAACTTTGTCTCCTATAGCTGACTTCATAAATTATGAACAGTTAGAGCATAAACAGTATTGCAGTATTCTAAAAAATATCAGTTCATTCATCGACAGGGAGTTTGTGTGTAGATCTGGTTTCTATTACTGGACATGTTCTGAGTAGTCAGTTGTGACACAGGTAAAATATATTCATACAGAAGCTCTTGATAAAATGAAATGAAAAAAAAAAGAAAATTATTCTGGAAGATGTCATGGGCAGCCTGGATCTATGAGAAATCTATGCGCAGGTCAATATAAAGCACTCACGCTTTCACCAACTGTTAATATAGTTGGAAATTTGGGTTAGAAAAAGAGGGGTAATGAACATACCTGGGAACTCTCCAGGTTTGCCCGGAGATTGCTGGGTGAAGCACTGCTTCTCCGGGTCAAGACCCGAATCCTGCGGGTGCGAGGGCTTGACACGCCCCGCTCCCCACCCATTTTCCCTTTAAATGGTGGTGTTTCTCTGCAAGAATGTCAGCGAGAACGCCCTCGATGCCAGCTGGACCTCCCACCGACATCAGGGGGAACTCTCACCGATGTCACGGGACCGCCCACTGACGTCAGTGGGCAGTCCTGGTCGCATCCCGCAAGGGAAGGTTCCGGGTAGCCGGAGCCCAGAAGTTCCCAGGTATGGTAATGAGTAAACCCATTTTGTCAATTGGTGGAGCCTTCTTGTTTATTTCCAGGGTTATGGAGTAAGATGATTGCACAGGGGTATGTTGGGTGAGATATAAGGTTAAACAAACTAGGATTAGTTTGGTGATCACAGATTATTGGTGTTGCTCCAGCATATTTTAATGTTGGACAATAATGTTGACCAGAATTTAGGATAGGGTGTTTGGATACCATGGTGTAGTGGATGCATAATATCAAGGATGAGTTTAAAGCCCCCTTTTGTGGGGGATGAGGCCAGCATTGTCGCTATAGATAAAGGAGGGAAGGAGTGGGACCAATCACCTTGCAAGAGTCTGAGCACATAATATATAATTTTAATGATACTGCATCCAATCTACTATACACAACGTGTGTGTTGGGGAGGGGGATTCTAGACACCTTTGGCTATTACAATAAAAGTTGAGGAAAATCTTTAAAATGTCTCCTTTCAGGCACATGGTTGTGTAACTCAACCTACTAAAAAAACTAAAATTTTCTCTCTCTGTATCTCTGTGCACATTGCTGGTCTTTTTTTATTTTAACTTGTGCTAGGTTACAGATTTCCCATTTGCTTAGGGTACTCATTGTCTGTACCTACGTTTGTACAGTTGGATATTTGGCTGACATTTTTTCCAGGTTTTTGCCTGAGGCTGATTGCTTTCCATATCATTATAATTCAAGGCATTGACTTAGTTCCTTTATTGTAGCACAATATTCACATGTTAAAACAAAAATACCTGTTGTATAGCTGCTGTTCTGTCTAGTACCTGCCCTGTTTGCATAGGCCATATGGGATCTAAAAGTCTTTTTTAAAACCACCACTCATGAATGAACATACATAATGCAACCTTGTCTTACATTTTCCCTGTTACACTGGGGACTATGCAATTTCAGTGCCCCAAATATGTCACCCTACTTACCTTGTTGCCGGAGCAAGCAGCAACTATGGCCGGGCCCGCGGCAGGACCGGACTGACTGGGCCTATGCGGCCTCTACGGCCGCATTAACGCAGGGCATAAGGGGCACCTGGGCCTTAAGCCCGCCGCAACTGCGACCGGGTCCACCACTCTAAGAGGCAGGGCTTACATTAAAATATCGGGGGGGGTTAACTTTATTTCACATCCTCCATGTTAAATAAAGTTAACAAAAACTTTATTTAACATGGAGGATGTTAAATAAAGTAAAAAAAAAAACCCCGATGTTTTAATTTAAACCCTGTGCGGCCACACACCCGTATGGCCGGCCCTGGTTGGGGCTTCCCGACCCCTTAGAGTGGCAGACCCGGTCGCAGTTGCGGCGGGCTTAAGGGGCAGGTGCCCCTTATGCCCTGCGTTAGTGTGGCCGTAGAGGACCGAACTGACTGGGCCTATTTTAAGGTAGGGGCCTGGAGCTGCAGCTCCATCAGCCCCTAAGTCAATCCTGCCCGGCCCACCGGGCAAATGCCCGGTTTGCCCGATGGCTAGTCCGGGCCTGACTTTCAATAACCAATCTACTTAAGACATATTGTATTTAAGTTCATATTAAACATGTATAACGATTATATCTTCATAACTAGCCTCAGATGCAGTACTAGTGTCCATGTACACATGGAGTAGTCCATGGTGAACATTGGAGATTCAGTCCCAAAGTCTGGGATATCTGGTCCGTGCTGATGGTGTCGCTGGTAGACTGTAAAACTCCTGCCATCCTGTATATTTTAAATTAATGCGTGCAATCAATGAGCACTGCCAATAAATCTCATCTGACGGCCAAGCAAACCTGCACATCTGTGAGTGTACACGCAGAAATAGTTTATACCATTTATGTAAAGTGTTATGGGAAGCATTTGTCAAACAAAACACCCAGCACTATCATGTAAAAATGACAGTTCTAATACAACTGTGACCTTCTTATGTGACTGTTGGAAATATATTCTTTACTTGGGAACTGGCAGTATCCAGGAGCAGAAGGAAACAACTCTGTCAGCATTGCCAGCTTTCTTTTCTCTGCTAACATTATCAGATACATTGAAGTTGTAAGAAGTATGCAGATTTTGTAAACTGTAGGTGACAAGCAGCACAATTGAGAAATGTGTGAAGGCAATGATGCAGCTGTACCTTTCCCACAATGAATTTACTTGCCTCGAAGAATATTTTTATATGTAGTTATCTTCAGAACACGATTCCGTGTTGCTACTGTGTTATGAGTTACACTCTGGGAGCCACCATAGAGAAATACACTGTTTTACCATACATTTCTTATGATTGTTTAGACACTCCATATAATATATATGGAAATCTGAGTGTTCTGTACATTGGGATGAATGAGCACAGGCTTAATAAAGGCTGTATAACAAAACATTGACTGAGACCTCCATGCCTCTGGCATTTGGAACATTGTCTTCTTTTTCTGTCAAAGTGGCCACTGTTTTTGAAATTCGAAAATGATGATTTTGAGTAACCCTTTTGAACAAGGTCAATGGAAATGTGATCTTTTAAGAGCGAGATACAATACATTGCCAAAACATGTTTGGATGTCAACAATACATCCAGGGTTAAAATGTTATTTAACCCCTTCGTGACAAAGGCTGATTCTATTTTTTGTACCCTTCGTGACAATGGCTGTTTTATCGTTTCTGAGGTGTTTGTGTTTAGCTGTAATTTTCTCTTAACCCATTTACTAAACCCACACAAGTTATATATTGTTTTTTTCAGGACAAGAAGGGCTTTCTTCAGACACCATAATTTTTTATATATGATGTAATTTTCTATAATAAAAATAATAAAATATGACGAAAAATTGAGAAAAAATTTTTTTTTCTCACTTTTATTTGAAAAATCTTTTATTCATCATAAAAAACTACTGAAAAAACCTGCTAAATAGATTCTACTATTTGTCCCGAGTTTAGAAATACCCAATGTTTTTATGTTTTTTTGCTTTCTTCTACACGTTATGGGGCAATAAGTACAAGTAGCGTTTTGCTATTTCAAAACCATTTTTCTCTGAATCTGGTAATTCTGTCTCCATGTGGTATTTGGGGCATCTTTGAAGCCAGCAAATTAAATTTACCCCACCAAACCATATATTTTTGAAAACTAGACACCCCAGGGTATTTTAGATGCTGATAGTTTAACCCTTTCCATGCACTAATCCTACCACCAACCCTTGTCAAAGTTTGTGATAGTAATTGTTTTTGCTGTTTTTTAAACATACTTTGTACTTCAGGTGTAAAATTACAGCTCCTGGTATGTTGTTGCTGTCACACAACACCCCGATATGTGTTCAGCAACATCTCCTGAGTACATTGATACCCCACATGCATGGGTTTGTCAGATTGTTTGGGGGCAAAAGGGCCAAATTTGGAACATGCCTCCTCAGCCGTATACCGCTGCATGGCAACAATTGCAGCAAAAATAGTGGGGAAGGAAAGGGTTAATGGCTCTAATAAAAAAAAAACAAAAAAACCCTAAAAAAAAAGTACAAAAAAAAAAAAAACTTAAAAAAAATGTAAAAAAAAGAACCCCAAAAACAATTGCCACTATGCAAGATCACTGTTTATGCAGTGATCAATGGCAATGAAGGGGTTAATATTAAATGGGTGGCTCTTATAAGAGCCTTTGGATCAATATATATATATATTATTGAGAATACCTAAAAACACACTGATCTGTCTCTCTCCCTCACTAGAAGCAAGTGAAGGAGGGAGGCAGATCCAATACTGATCAAAGGCAATGTTTAGAAATGTTTTTTTATTTGCTCCTAGGAGCGATCGGGGGGGGCCGGGAATGTTTTTTTTGGTGTTGCTCAATGCCTCGATGTCGAGGCATTAGAGCAACACCGTTTGAGTGAAAAAATCGATCACGGATCGATTTTTTCACCTGTTTAAAGACGTGCCGGTCCTGGCACGTCAATTGTCATAATCGTCACGATTTTCGGTGACGTGCCCGGACCGGCAATTGTCATCAAGGGGTTAAGCTATATTAAGTATTGACAGATTGACTATTTAAAGTTGGACATCTGTGAATCCTACACACTCAGACATGGTATTTGTCTCTGAACTGATTTGAGATGTATCTTTGCAAGTTCAGCATTAATAAACTGTATAATACTATTGGCAAATGGATGGTCCTTGGTGCAACATGGTCAAGGCTGCACTAGTAATAAAGGCTAATGTTCAGAGGATTATTATGTAGGCTAGATAGTCAAAAGCATTTTAGAAAGTATGGGATTTCCATGAACCAGAGCCAGGACAGACAAACCAAGCTGAAGTAAGGGTAAAAAAAAGTCATATTGTGGAGGATAGTTGAAAATGTATAAATATCAAACATATTCCCCATTTGTGCAAGCTCTCCAAATTCTCAACTCTAACCATCGCTTTATTGGACTTGTTTATTATCAAGGTCTGGGTGAATTAGTGGATTTTGAGCCAAAGATGGCCTGAGATGTAAATTTTAATATCTTCAGATTTCTTAAGATTTAAATGTATAGAAGCTTTTATTTGTATTTGTAAATGGTCAGATTGTTAATGTTTGTTTTTTGTAAGCTAATGTTTCATTTTTAGTTTATACCGCTATTTTTCAGAGCATTTCAGAGCTTTAAAATACAATGTAACACAAGTCTGAAACCTATAGAAAATATAAAAAAAAACTATTTTAAAGTGAGCTGATTAGAAAAATAAAGGTGGTAGTGGCGTATATAGGGAAATAACACATTTAGATGAAGTATTATTTAAGAAATACAATTTAAAGATTCAATCAACAGTCAATGGGTGGATCTGAGAAAGAAGATAAGTAAAATAATAAATGAAAAGTCAATGTTTGATCTAGTTTTTTACTCTGCTGTTGTACCTTTTATGTTTATTTTTTCATTAATCTTGCTTGAATGAGGACATGAGCCACAGTTTCATGGAAAATGATGGGAACTGAAGGAGCTTGATATAATTAATTGCTAAAGATGTAGAAAGTACATTTATAAAGGTACATTTAAGGATGTGGGTAAAAGGACACTAACCACATTTCTAGTATACTTTAGTAGTATACACATTCACTCCTGGGGTGTATTGAAGGTTACTCCACCCTAAAGAAGATAGCCACCTACCTTACTTTTGAGGTGCCTATTGAATCTTGGATTACACGTGAGTGCACCTGATGCATATTTAAATAATCAAGATTTCATACAATATTTCACTATTGTTTTGCTCTTTTTTGCTCTTACCCTTTTTGCTCCTCTACATAAGGAGTTTCTCAGAAGATCCCCTGAAGTGTCTGCTTTCTTTTGGGCAAATGTGAGTGCACTTGATGCATAATTACCACTAATAATAATTTCTGGAATACTACACTATATGTTTTTTCTTGTTTTATTTTCTCTCCTTTTATGAGCTGGTTTATCAAAAGGAATTTGCTTTCAAAAACAGGTTCAATATTTTTATTTTGATCACTATAAGTGCATGAATCACTTGTTTTTTTTTGGTGTGCAATACGAAAATCTTTCTTTCCTTTGCTGCAGCCACCATTTTAACTACACTAAGAGGAGGAGAATCTTGCCATCTTGCCTGCAATAAGAGGAGGGATATTGAGTGAGCTGATCTTCATTTGGCCAATCAGCTTACTCCTATCACAAAATGCTGAGGGCTTGTCCAATGGCTGAGGGCTTGTCCAATGACTGCTTTATGTGACACTGCTGTGCTGCATCTGAGAATTTTACAGAGTGAGATTCTTCTGTGTGAGACTTTGTGAGCCTCAGCCTGCCATTTCTCACAGTGTCTAAGACTCTCTAAAGTTTTGATTTAATTAAGATCATTAATTAATTTAGTTAAAATCATTTGACCAGTCCACTGCTATCCTTAACCTTAACGTTGACCCTCTTTTATCCATGCATTGGTCTCAAATGACCTATTCAACTTCTTCTACACATGTATTTCCTGTTTCCATGGCAAGCGGATGAAAAAATGGGATTTTCGAAAATGTTGGACGAATTTCGTCCAAACTAAAGACAGAAACGGACAAATTTTTCCCATGAAAACGAACACAAATTTTTTACAGCACCCAACTCTAATTTCTAGTTATACGTTTCTGGCAGATATTTAAAATCCCTATGTTATTATAAATTTTACATCGAAATTTAACAAAAAGCCTTTCAAGAAGACTATCCACAATATAGGCACAAATCTAAAATAATTCCATCACGATGAAGCTCTTTGAAGTGTTGAAACTGTTTAGTTCCATTGACCACTTGGACAAAGGATTCATTCTCCTGAAGAAGAGACATGAAAAAGTAATGTACATTTCCCTGACAGACATCCTGAACATCTGTGGCCATCTTTTCTTTTTAAATTGCAGGTTCAGGTTATAACTTTTCCCAAGTGTATTAACATAGTTGAGCCACAATACGTTGTCGAAAATTTGCTGCTTCTGTGATGCATAGGATTGAAGGCTGGCCAATATTCGGATCATTTGGTTTTCATTTACAAGATCAAACATGTCTTAAATATTTCTTTTTCCTATAGAAGAATATAGCAACAGCTCTGCTTGAGACCATGATTGTGTCAAGATTAAGCTACAAGGATCGTTGCATATAGCCATCAAAAAAGCATTACAACTAGTATTATTTAATTTCCTTTTCCTTATTGACAATTACTTTCATATCTTCTTCTACTGTTATGTTGAATACATACTTTTTTTGCAGAAATGGTTGCTTTTAACAGCCAATTAACCGAAATAGTACATTCTGAATAGTGTTTCTGCACATCAAAGGAGATAATGCATTCTTTTCCCCTGTTAGTCAAATGCTGTTACATTTTCTGATGCACAATGTCATATGGATTCTAGCCAAGCTACTCTTAGACAATATTTATGAAGACAGAGATTTACCTACTGCCGAAGAAGATACTTCAATGCAATGCATCTGTGCATTATAACTTGCATATACTGTGTTGCATATACTGTGTTGCATATACTGTGTTGCTAAAATATGCTTATTTATAGTTAGAAGGTTTTCCCCCTTTTATTTTGTTCTTTAAAATGTTGTTTCCTTTGCAAAGCTTTGAATTAGTTTGTTATCCTTCCTATTCATTCTTATCTTCATTTGGGTTAATGCAACCAGCTGTCTTAACCTCATCCTCAGTAATCGTGTACAAAGAACCCATGTTTAGTCTATGGCGAGAAACATATTATATAACCAATTATGACATATACAGAATAAAATACATACTTAATGTTCCACAGCCAAGGAAATTGAAAACTTTTCTATTTCAAACTTATGTTTTTCTGCTTTGTGTATTTAACAAGATTTTTTCTATTATATGTTTGAAAGAGTCACAAACTTTATTACACATACTTCAGTCTTGTGCAAAAAAAAAACTTGCATCACAAAACAAATATATTGCTCATCTCAGTAAGTTTCTTATATATGTTTTTTAAAAAAAATGGTATATATATCACCAAATCACAACTGTAGAGCTTAAACAAATCGCTCTTGCAATTGTGCGCACAGGCAGCTTTTCTTCCATTTTCAGTTCCTAGATATGTCCACACTGATGCGTTTCAAATAACAATCAGACTTTGTCAAAGTCCATCAAAATTTGACAAGTAGAAGTGATCGCTGTTTAGTATACAGTGTTTTTTTGACTCACCTAAAATGACTCGATGGATCATCCAGTGTGATATTTGTAATGATCTCAGAAGGAGCTAAAAGTGCCTCATCAGGTTGTAGGCATGTGCAGACAGAGCTTCTTTCTTACATCGAGCAAAAAGGATGGCTCACAGTATTTCTTTGAATGCTACCCTTCCACAAACTAAAATTACAATGTTTAGTCGGGTGGAAAAGTGAGAAAAAAGAAAATATGCAAGCATTAATTATAATTACTGCTTTTGTATAGAACACCCAGATCTATCTATCCTCCCCTGATCTCTCTCCCTCTGTCTTAGATCATGTAACTAACTGCCCTGCATCTGTCTCTACCTGGATGTCTGCACGTTTCTTGAAACTTAACCTCTTCAAAACTGAACTCCTCATCTTCCCTCCCTCCATTGCTAAGATTCCCCCATCTCCCCGTCTACTCATGCACGCTGTCTTGGTGTCAACCTTTATCTTAAAAACATTGCCTGCATCCGTCCCTTCCTAACACAGCATGCCACTAAGGCTCTTGTCCATGCCCTGATTCTCTCCCGTCTTGATTACTCTAGCTCTGTCTTAGCTGGTCCCCCTCTTAACCGTCTCACCCCTCTACAATCCACCATGAATGTTGCTGCCAGACTTATCTTCCTCTCACATCGCTTTACTAACGTCTCTCCCCTCTGTCAGTCTCTTCACTGGCTGCCTGTGCGCTTCAGGATTCGTTTCAAAATCCTCACTCTTACTTTCAAAGCCCTTCACAGTGGTTCCCCTCCCTACATCTCCTCACTCATCTCTAAATACACTCCTAATCGGTCTCTCCGCTCATCCAATGATCTCCTTCTATCCTCTCCTTGGATTTCTAGCTCTCATGCATGCTTACAAGATTTCTCAAGGGCTGCCCCTATCCTCTGGAATGCTCTCCACCTGCCTTTATTCATTAAAAAAATCCCTCAAGACCCACTTCTTTAAGGACGCTTACAACATAGCACATTAACGCCCTTCCATATTCTTTTAGCTCACCTTTCCTAGTCCCTCTCCTGCAATACTTTTACTAGTGTGGCTGGTCCATCCCTTACACTGGCACTTTTACCCTTTACCTATTGCGTAATACACTCTAGATTGTAAACTCGTTTGAGCAGGGCCCTCCTCACCTGTTGTCTCTGTAAGTCAATTTGGTATGTTACATACTACTTGTTATGTCCTGTCTACCCATTGTACAGCGCTACGGAATTTGATGGCGCTATATAAAACAATAAATAATAATAATAATAATAATAATAACATAATAAACCTATATGTGCCCTGTATAATAGGCAAAGACATCATGTATGGATGTGGTGAAATTACAAGCGGGAAACTGGCAAGAAGGGCTCTATGTACCAATGTCATCAAAGGAGACAAGTGAATAGGCACTTTGGGACATGAATTGGACTTAACTAAAGAAGAAAAATAATCTGACACTATTTAACCCCTTCGCGACCTTTGCCGGTTCAGGACCGTCATAACAAGAAGGTCACTAAATGACCTTTGACGGTCCTGAACCGTAAAAAAATTAAATAAGCTTAGAAAGTGATCAAGGATCACTTTCTTCGCTTAAACGGCCTTGCTGCAATGCCTCGATGTCGAGGCATTCAGCAAGGCCGAGATCGGCATCGGGGGCCATGTCTGGCCCCTCCCCGGGGCGTCAACAGCCGCCATACATTGTATGGCGGCG
The DNA here is from genome assembly GCA_023333645.1 of Sceloporus occidentalis. Lineage (NCBI taxonomy): Eukaryota > Metazoa > Chordata > Lepidosauria > Squamata > Phrynosomatidae > Sceloporus > Sceloporus occidentalis. The sequence goes on along the minus strand of JALMGF010000043.1, from coordinate 621,357 downwards.
GACGCCCGTTTTAAAAGCGTTTAGGAGGCGATCAACGATCGCCTCCTAAACTTAAATGGTGTCGCTGGAATGCCTCGATCAGGAGGCATCCAGCGACACCAAACACTTACCTCTAGGTGGGCTGTGACCGCTCCGGAGAGCGGTCACAGCCGCCGCTGCCGGTGATCTTCGCCATCAAGCAAGATGGCGGCGGCCCGGGAAATAAAACAATAGAGACGAAAAAGTTCGCTAGAGGGTCTCCAGACCCTCTAGAGAACTGGCTCCACTTGCTGGTTGAATACAGGTACTGCATTCAACCATGCAAGTCAATGGAGCCCAGCTTTCTAATCACTATGTGATTAGTAAAATATTCAAAAAAAAAAAAAATATGGAAAAAAAAAATAAAAAAAAATGTGCTAACATTTAAAAATAATTATGCAGTGATGTCACTAGATGAACCATCCAGTACCAGCAAAATGTGTAAAAAAAAAATATAAAAAAAGTATTAAAAAAATAAAATAAAATTAAAAAATAAAGTTTATTATTTTGAGCAAGTGCTAAAATTTCTCAAAAATCTCAACAAAGAGTTAAAATAAAAGCACTTCAAATACCCAAGGGGTGTCTAATATATAAAAAAAATGGCTGATGGGGTAAATTGGAGTGGCCTAGCTCAAAGATAGGGCATAGGTACAGACTGACCAAAATGGAGAAAAAAAGCGCACTTCCCAAATGTGGCATTTTAAATCTGAAACAACCCGACAAACTCATGCATGTCGGGTATCACTGCACTCAGGAGATGTTCCTGAACACACATTGGGGGGGTGTTTGACAGTGGCATATACCAGAACCTGTATATCTATACCTAAAGTACAATTTGTGTGAAAAAAAAATAAAAAAATTACTATTACAAAGTTTGACAAAGTGTAGTTCTATAATTGGTGCATGGAAAGGGTTAAAATAACAGCATTTGGAATACCCTGGGGTGTCTAGTTTTCAAAAATATATGGTTTGAATGGGTTAAATTGAGTTAACCGGCTTCAAAGATATTCCAAAGAGGAGAGGGAGGCACAATGACCAAATGACCACCTGAATTACGCATGCCCCAAAAGTAGCCTTTTACCAGCCAAACAATCTGACAAACCCATGCATGTAGGGTATCGCTGTACTCAGGAGATGTTCCTGAACACACATTGGGGTGTTGTTTGACAGTGACATATACCAGGACCTGTATATCTATAACTAAAGTACAATTTGTGTGGAAAAAAAAAATAAAAAAATTTACTATTACAAAGTTTGACAAAGTGTAGTTGTATAATTGGTGCATGGAAAGGGTTAAAATAACAGCATTTGGAATACCCTGGGGTGTCTAGTTTTCAAAAATATATGGTTTGAGGGGGTTAAATTGAGTTAACCGGCTTCAAAGATGTTCCAAAGAGGAGATGGAGGCAGACTGAGCAGATTTGTTAAAAAAGATTTGGAAATCATAAAACGCTGCTTGTACTTATTGCCCTATAACTTACAAAAAACAGCAAAAAAACATAAAAACATTGGGTATTTCTAAACTCAGGACAAGTAGTAGAATCTATTTAGCTAGTTTTTTTACTTGCTTTTTTAGGTGAGTAAAAGATTTTTCAAATAAAAGTCATAAAATGTGTTTTTTTTCAATTTTTCACCATGTTTTTTTAATTTTTTTTATAGTAAATAAGATGATACGATCAAAATAATGGTATCTGAAGAAAGCCCATCTTGTCCTGAAAAAAACAATATATAACTTATGTGGGTACACTAAATGGGTGAGGAGAAAATTACAGCTGAACACAAGCACCACAAAAGTGTCAAAACAGCCTCGGTCCCACAGGGTACAAAACGAAAAATGAGCCCGGTCCTTAAGGGGTTAAACAATTACAATTGAGCGCAAGCTAAATACCCTGGACGCAGGGTGGCTATATACTATATCCGAGACTAGACCGAGAAAGAGATAATTCTGTTTACTATTGTATAGATGGGGTGCATGGTTTGTCTTAAATTAGTTATCTATGAATAGCTTAGCTTGTCAAGCCCAAAAAAACAATACATGGTTTTCCATAAAATTCAAGCTAGTTTTTCAATTGTCTACTAAATCTAACTATAGCAAAAATTGCCCTAGCCTAACCTCCAGCTGTATTAATAAAGCATTTAAAACTATAAATCCCTCTGTTGTGTCACATGGCTACATCTTAGAATTATCCCCAAGATAATGTTCAAATATATTTATTTTTTAAAAAAATATTTAGTTATTTTTATATTAAGTAGAATATATGGTACTGCAGACCATCTGCATTGATCAGGTTCAAACCTCTCAACATAATTTAATCTGCAACAGTTATGAAAGTTTGACTTGGCTTTGTGCAATAACTACAAATTGTCATGGTGGCAGATGTTTTCAAAGAAGAAAACAAGTGACTATACATTAACACGTACAGTAACATTTTAGGAATGCCTTTCGAGATTAATGATTCTTAATAGCCCAACAGTATTAGTGTTAATGAGTGTTAATAGCTCACGCTTACATGAAGTTGTACGTGTCCCACTTAATTAGTTTTTCATATGACATGAATGGCCCTCATAGCTCAGGATTCTTCTGTTTATCTCCAGTCCCTCTTATAAAGTTGCTTTTCCGCTTACCGCACACTAATGAATACAATTTTCTTCACCTTGGTGGTTTCACATTAAGAACTCAAAAACACTCTAACCTGAGATCATTTTTCTCTTTCTTTTCCTGGCAAGTAGGTGCTGAACAGGGTGGCATATAGAAAAAAGGTGGCCTTGTGACACCGCCAGATTTGTCTTGAAAAGCTGCCAAGATGACGTTAGTTTAGTGTCTGGAACTACATGCTGGGCTTATAATGCTGAGTGGAGGCTCTGTTCTTGTCTTGTCTGACACCTACAAAACACTTGGTAATTACTGCAATAATGTAAGCAGAAATAAAGCCCTTCCAGAAAGCTGCTTGCAGTCTCCTTCCTAATAGTAACATAGATGTGTTGACTTTTAAGATTAAGAATGTCTATATTTTTCAATATTTGTGTACAAGAAAGTTTATTAGTTTGTTGGTGTTGCATAGTCCTCCCGTGGTGCAATTCTCACAGTGTCCCTAATATGAGTCATTTGTAAACATATTCTGAAGTGAAAATTAAAAGATCTATATAGGATTTAATGTTAAAGTGGAATTGTTACAATTTTCCCATTCATTCAGAATATAATGAATAATTTAGAACTCTAAAAAAGGTTGTGTAATTTTATTTATTATTTATTTAGAAAACATTTTAATACGTAACATACATGGTCTCTTGATTCATTGTTATTTTAATATATACATATATTCATAGATAGAGGATTAGTATTTGACCTCAAACTCATAAATATTAAGCAAGACCCTAACATAACACAGAAAAATTGACCGATTCAATTTTATTTAATTGTCAGAGATAAAAATGAGTAATTGAATGGTGTCATTTGTTATTGGGTTAACACAGAGAAATATGTAAAGTTACACAAGCTTTCAAGACCTAAGACTTTCCTTCTATAAATGGAATTCCACTCTGCAGATTCTTCATCCCAAGGAAGAAAAGATCTCAGAGGTTCCAAAAGCTTGTGCAAATTTACATTTACATCAGAGGCTGTGAAGTAATCTCCTAGCAAGATTTATGCTCAGAGAGGAGGACAATGACCAATAGATAACGATAGATAACAGGTGATAAGATAAGTGGTCCCCACTATTATATTAATGTACACAGCCACTTTAAAAGAGATAAGGTCTCTGTTTATATCCTGGTGAGTCGGATTGCAAGAAGGCTGCACTGGGTCAGCGGTCTCTTTTTAACAATCTTGTAAGCAATGTAACACATTTTTTAATGAATGGTCACAGGCAATTTGTAATTTTTTAATCTAGTGCTTGTATCAAAAATGATTGATGATAAATTCAACATTTAAGGCTTAATCTTTTTACATATGCATTGTGCAAGCCAACTTTCTAGAATATTTATATATATATGTCAGATTCATTTAATTCATTTTCATTTCTACAGGCATAGCCTGCTTTAAGGACATTCACTTTCAGGACACTTGCGAGCAAATACATAGTTGCAGCACAACTCTTCCTCTATTTCCATATCCTCGCTTCGCGAGAATGGACACATGGTGCTAGCACATCTGTCTTTTGAAAATTTTGTATTTTGTGGTGGTAATGACCTGACAATTGCAGTTCTTCAGGTTTGCCTCTGAGCCGCCAAATGAAGTGCTACTTTCCGGGTCATTCTTTCTCTGGGCATGTAAGAGGCGTTTGGCCATGCCCACTCTTGGTCCACTTGCACCCTACTCTATGTCAACGTAAGACTGTTTTAGACCCTATGTGTGGCTAGCCCTACCCCACTGCTAGCTATCCCTGGCCCCTCATGAAGCCACTGACCAAGAAGAGGGAGAGCTCTATGTAGCTTAACCTGGGAAGTTCCCACATATGGTCATTATCTTGGAAGAGCTATCATTTAATATTTTGGCTAAATTAATGTAGCATTCATATGCTGTCTTAGTTATGACCAGGCACTGCATGTTTTTTTTCTTTTTATTGATATAAAATGTTTTGGCTGTTATCCCCTAATATTACACATATATTGACCTGTAGTCAGGTCTAGATTCATTGTGTGTCTATGTTTAAGGAATTGGTTTACTGCTGCTCGTAACCAAACCTTTTCTTTTGTATCTGTGACACATTCTTTATAGGTGCCACCTCATAATCATAAGTAGGAAATGGAAATGTTAACAAATCATAGATTTTCGTTCTGTGAACACTTCTTCCAAATTAAATGTTTAGTTTTCCAAGTTTTACATCTTAAAACTACTGCCCATAACATCTTATTATTCCACGATGCAAATAGCACTCTGTTTCTTTAACCGAGCACTTGCATCATTAACTTGGCTCCACTATATTCATATCCTGTCCAAACATGGGCTTGGGTTGGGAAAAGGGATAGACTGTCAGCGGGTTCACAGCTGTATAGTTTACGTACAGAACTGAATATTTAATCATACCATTAAAGTCCTGGCACATGGCCATGGTTTATGCCCTAACAGCCGCACAGAATACCAGTCAAATAACAATGTAACCTGCAACATATAACAAAGTTTTCAATATAAAATGCAGTGAAAACTGCGGGAGCATTATACAAAATCTTCATGATGAGCTATTAAAATATTAATTTTTTTAGTTTTATCCACTAAGAAGTCGAGTAGTTGATTGAGGTATGAGTTACAAAACAATTTGTATATTCACAAGGTCTATTCACTGTGCAAGGTTTAGATGAGGGCATGCAGGTTGAATTAGATCTTGCATTTATTCCTCTTGCATTTACTCCAAAAAAACCCCACTAAACATGTTGTTAAATAATGCAAATACCACATTTAACCATGCAAGTCAATGATGTCTAGCTTTCTAATCAAAATGTGATTAGTAAAATATATAAAAAAAAAAAAATAAAGAATGGAAAATAAAGTTTATTTTTATGAGCAAGTGATAAAATTAGCAATGTATCTTCCCCAAAATCCTGGTATGGAGAGAGCTAAAATAATGGCAAATACCCATGGGTTGTCTACTTAAAAAATGTATGATTTGATCGTGTGATGCTTATGCTTGTTAAAATAGTAAAGAACATCAAGGTGGTGCCCCATTCCAAGCCAGCTGCATAGGCAGATACTTCGTTTGGCTATATGGTATTACCAGCCCTAGGAGTAGGGGTCATTGTTTTGAGGCTGAACTAAGCAGGATGGTTTTTAATAAGGTTAGCCTTAGAAGAGATGGACCACAAAAGCACAGTGTACATAGCATTCAGCCTGACTGCCAAAAGAAACTGAAATTATCTTTACCCAAGTTGATGAACAGTAAATTTAAGTCTATTCTCGATGATTCTGATTCTTTGTTGTGGAGGACCTAGGGCTATGTTAGAAATGTATAAATCATAATAAGATAGGGGAACTGGAAATATATAGACAGCTATTTATATGTGTTGTAAGTGCTGTGGTTTGCCTTGTTAGAGACAGAAAGACATCTTTTCCCACTAGAATTACGTGACCTTTGAGGAACCGAAATTCCTCAACTCCATAACATGGAAACTGATAGCCTCAGTTAAAGAGCACTTATCCAAAAACTAAGAGAACTCCATCTGACTATAAAAACAGTCCTACTGTTTTCAGTACCCTAAATACTGATCTTGAGTAACTATAACATACAGTCCATTATCCCTGTGAAAACAAAAAGATAATTTGGTACCATTGTTGATACAGCTAAAAGGCTACAAAAAATGCCACCGGGAAATGAAAGCTTTTTAATATTCCCTGCAGTGAAACACAGTTTTAGTATATTCCCTAAAGTGGGTACTGCTAATAGCCGTGTTAGTAGGGTACAAAGAATTTAAAGCTTAAGTCTGTTATTTCCTGGATGTAAAGATGTAAACAAAAAGGAAAGGAGTCTTTTGAAATGAATCCCCTTGAAACACTTATTTCTGTGTGTCACGTGAGAATGTGTTAATTCCAGAATATTTACATTTATTAAAACAGACATACTTTCAAGAGCCTGCAGAAAGGCAGAATTAGATGCAAGTCAAGGTCAAATTGGAAACAGTAGCCTGTAGATTGCTTTGGGCATTATTATCATCAAAATAGTTCTGTGTCAGCAGTTTAAGTTTAGTTTCCATCCCATAATATAGTACATATAAGTGTAATCAGTAATTTTTTGTTATAAAACATATTTTTCATTACTATGGCCAAAGAAGGAAAATTTTGCTTTGGAGGTGTGGCGACAGGTGAGACATTGAGAGACTTTGTTACATATTGGTAGCTGTTTGTGTGATTGAATAAGACGTTCAGAAAAACATTTTAATTTAGAAACATGTTTTCTACTGTTAATGTATGTTTACACATTATGTTTACACATCATGATGATATATAGTGCTGTAAAATACATAAAATGAGAAATTAGAGAACCCAGAGAGGAACAAGGTGACACTGGGATGCAGGTACAAAAAGGGGAGACTTTATTGGCAAGTCATGATGACTGACTGACAGTACACTGTTCAGGACATCTAGCCATGACATCAGCCATGCTTCTAAATCCAATGCATTTGGACAACTGGCAACTATGATCTTCTACCTCTCATTTTACAGACACGTCAGTGCTCCCATTATGCATTACCCTGTGGACAACATAACTTAGTGTCTTAGCCTCTAATATTGGGATTTTGCAGCAAGTCACTGAATTCACTAAACATTATAAAGGGTCAACCAAGGCAAATGGCTGCACATTGTATAGTTTAAGCAGAAATCTTACTGATTTAAGTATGCTTTATTGAGAGTCATCCAAGCTATTGCAACAAAAGTTTTCTGGGGTATTTATAATGTAAAAGGAGGTAGGTAATATGCAACCCTCCAACTCTCTCTTCACTAAAAAAAAACACTTTGTCATATATATTTGTAACATCTTGTAATAGATTTTGATGTCATACGCATATGTTTAATCAGGGGCAGGATAGTTTTAGGGGACATTATTCATAACAGCCAGATACATTAAGACTTTTTTTGGGGGTTAATGCTTGTAGTTAACTACACATGATCATTATGAGCATCTCCGGTCATTGGTGGACTAGTGTTTATATCATCAACATGGTAGAAGTAGGACAGCAATAACATTTACAACAGAATTGCATTACATATGTTTTTTTTGTTGTCGCTGATCACAGGAAGGATTGTGCAGATGAGAAAGCTAAATTAAATATCTTGCCATTTGGAAACGGTCTTGGGCCAAAACAGAATATAGCATTGTTTTTTCTTGTTACCTGTTTGCTGAGGATATTGGGAGCTGAGCATGTCCTTCATAACAAATATATATATTGCCTATTTTGCTTCAGCATGGGGATATCTACTGTATAATGCATTCCCATTAACCATCTTTATGTAAACTTAAAATTGACATCTGTAGTAATGATATGTCCAAAGCTAAAATGTTCGGAGCCCAAGCTTGCCTAGCCTAGGTTCCTTGAGTATAATCCACTTATGGATATGTTATACGAGCACAATGAAGAAAACTTTTAACCATGAAACTGAATTCCAGTTTTTGTGTCCAAACTAGGAATCGGTACTCCTTCTACCTGTCATTTTACACTAAGGTTAGTTCAGGCTGTACACAATTAATTATAATGCAGCTGATCACCATAATATTTACCATGCCATATTGATTCTAACTAAAATTCTCATTTTCCTTATTTTATTAATTTTCGGAGTAAATACTTATGCGGTGTAACCTACAAAGCTTAGATCTGATGGTGCAAATATTTTGAAGGAGAAGACAAGTGGTGCAATAGGTGCTTTTAGATAAAGATCTGTTAGCGTGCCCCTGGCGTGAGACCACACAGAAGTCAGATCAAGTACAGTGTTCAGTTTAGGTCTTCTCTCATAAGTCTCATATAAAGTATATAACTAAGCAAACTAATTGCAGCTGTGTATACCTTTCCTGATTACACTGCACTGGAAGGAAGCAGCCAAGACAATTATACACATATGGCCTGAAGTGTTTATAAAAAAAAATACTCTTTGTATATGTGTTGCCCAAAATAAGTTGGAAATATTTGCCTTTATGAAATATACACAGTCTTCTGACAACTCTTTTTTTTATGTGAGCTGCAGTGACAAAATTAGGCAGCATGGGAGCCCACTGTACCCTGGCATGTTTTTATTCCACCATTACCATTACACACCCTTAACTGTAGGGGTCCCAGAATCTCTTGTGCTGTGACTTCAGTGGCACAGATCTTCCATCCCTGCTCTTCAATGTCTCCTCAACTATGGAAGGTAGAATATCTTAGTACTGCATTTGGCAAGACACATGGGGGAAATCATCTTAAGTATTGATCTCCTGTCTTCCTTTCACTGCACAATGGTGGCAGGTAATGCAGAGCTGCCATGACCTTCATGTTTAGGGAATACTTGGAAACAATAGTTTTGACACAGAAGGCTTCACTAATGACAACTCATTGTTATGTATTTAAGTTTTGATCTCTGGGTCAGGAGGATGGTGTCTAGCTCTTGCAACCCACCTACCTATGTTGAGTACATTTGGCTACTCCACCTCCTCTTGTCGTGCCTCATCCTTTTACTTCTCTGTAAACTAAACACATTGCAACTCAGATAACAAGTACCCCACAATGTATATAAAGTACCATCAGTCCGTTTATATACATTGTGGGGTTCTGTATAAATGGCATTTCTGGTACAATGTGGTAAAACCCTAAACAGTTCTATTCACATCAACCCTTTTCCAGCAATCTTGTAGGTAGCCATGTCATTTGATACTGGTAGCCCAGCCTCTTTTCTTGGCTCTGCCACCTGCCATCTCGCTATGTGTAGGGCAGCCAGGTCTTCCAAAGAAAACTAGAGATGTTTCCAGTTATAGTCATCATTATGGCTCAACTAAAATCTAACTTTAGTTTGGTTACTAGGTCATACAGTGGTATAGTATGAATAAATTACAATAAATTGTATTAAAAGAGAATTGGGATTATACACAGCAATTGGGAAATAATTTGCAATGATCTATTGCAGTTGCTCAGTGTATAATAATTGCAAATATTTGTGGTGACTTGTATTTTACTGTAACAACTGTAAAATGTGCTTTTATACCATGACTTATTCTCTTTTATTTATTTACTAGAAACTGGTGCCAGTTTACAGTAACAAGAACGGTTACCTGCCAAGTACAAAATGGATCAGAGACTGTGGTTCAAAGGGTTTATCAAAGTTGCAGATGGCCGGGACCCTGTGCAAATCTTGTGAGGTAAACAATTTGAATGCAACATGGTATTAACCGGTCAGCCTCATACAGTGCAGCAAAGATAATAACAGTATACAGACATGTGGCTTCTTACGGTGCGGTATAAAATACTGTAGCTGTTATATACAAAACTTAGGTGTCTCTTACATTATTATAACCAGTGGCGACTCTAGAAACAATATATAGGGGGGGCACACAAGATACCACAGTCAAGGTGGGGGGGCATTAATAATTTCCACCATTAAATCATACCACTGAAAACACACACACACATATATATATATATTGCCAAAAGTAATGTGCTATGGAATGATACTTTTGTTATTGGACAATACAATACTTGATCATTCAACATGGGAAGCCTGAAGCCACAATTTAGTACGACTAATCCTTGAAATCCTTTAAACAAAACAATACCTTAACTTTTGCGCTAAATGATTTCAGGGCCTAATATTAGATCCTGCTGCTGATATATATATATATTAGCCCCTGCTGCCCATATATATTAATATTAGCCCCAGTTGCCGATGTATATTAATATTAGTCCCTGCTGACGATATATATATATATATATATATATATATATATATATATAATATTAGACTCTGCTGCCAATAGCAGGTATAGATCAACACATTAACACACAAACCCAGCTTTGCATGTATAGATCAATTTAAATTCACTTGTGATCTCAGCACTGAAGGTATATATCAAATAAACAGAATCAGACATACAAACCCTGTATTTGCAGGTACACATAAATAATGTATGGAAACATAGCATAGCACATATGGATCTACAGAATAACACAAAAACCCAGCTTTGCAGGTACAGATCAATTGGAATTCACATAAAAACACGGCATTAAAGGTATATTTAAAACCCCCTAAATTACAGGCATAGATCACAGGTTGCACACCCCAAAGCCAGCCCTGGCGTCCACACTGCCCACATAGAACCTGGCCAGCACCCAGATAACACACATACGATTTGCCATCTTTGTCCCATATACACCCGGCCTGTGCCATCTCGGTCCCCAAGGCTCAAACATCCTGCTAGTGCCATCTTTGCCCTTCCACAATTATACATCTATGATACACACAATCACATTAACTCATGCTCTCCCTCATTCAGACAATTCATCCACATATTAACTCATGCTCTCCCTCATTCAGACAATTCATCCACATATTAACTAATGCTCTCCCTCATTCAGACAATTCATCCACATATTAACTCATGCTCTCCCTCATTCAGACAATTCATCCACATATTAACTCATGCTCTCCCTCATTCAGACAATTCATCCATTTTAAGAAACTAAACCCCTTGGAGCTTCAAATGAGGGGCTACATGTATTTCTAGGACAAAAGTTGAGTGCACAAATAATCATGGAATATGTCGCTTTGGCTAGAAAATATTTTTTCTATCCATAGCGACATGTTCATTTGTGTCTAGCACACTCCAGGTTTGTACTAGAAACACATACAGCCCCTCATTTGAAGCGCCAAGGGGTGTAGTTCTTGCAAATGTGTACTTTTTGTGCCATAATTTAACTTCCTACATGAGCAGTAATGCCACGTCAAGGCTTCAACCCTAATTACTGATCATTCACACGCCTTTCATATCTCCATTCACTCGCAGAAGCACACACCATAGTTTCCATACATTCACTCACAGAAGCACACACCATTCTTTCCCCTTACAATCCCAAAGAAATGATGGTAAAGGGAGAAAAAAAAAATCACTTTTACAGCAAAAATAAGTTTTGCCGTAAAAATGCAAGGCGCTCCAGGGATGAGATGGTTACTCACGAACCGCACAGGCTAAATGGCTGATTTTAATAATATTTGCAGTTCATCAGGATTTCAAAAATTGCCTCTACCGTTGGCTAAATTTAACCCCATGATCAAAGGGATCATGGGATTAAAAATTAGTATCGGCAATTGTTAAAAAGGGAATGTGACTTTTTATAGCTATATGATCGCTGTGGTAACATTGGCTACCACAGTGATCATTTAGCTAGAATACTTAAACTTTTTTTATTTTTTTTAAAGTATAACTACTTTATGTTTAAATCATTTTTTTTACATTTTTTTTTAACGTAATTTTTACAAGCTATATACCGTTGGAAAGGTGAGATAATTACCTTTCCAACGGTATATGTTGGAGGTCTGTAGCTGCTTAGATGCCTGAGATACAGGCATCTAAGCAGCATGCCCCCATTCCGCTTTAACTGACAATTGTCAGTTATTAATAAAGTTGCGCGGTGACGTCATCGCGGTAAGATAGTGCTAGCGACGGCATGGTGCCGTCATTAGCACCCGACTTGGACTGCTAGCGACGGCACCATGCCATTGTTAGCAGTCAAGGGGACTGTCCTGGGTGGCTCCAAATTCGGCGGGGGGGCAACAGGGGGGGCAAGGAATATTCTAAGGGGGGCAATTGCCCCCCCTTGCCCCCCTGTAGCGACGCCACTGATTATAACCTACCAAGCAAGATCATATTCCTCTTTGCTAATGCCCTCTGTTCACTTTATTTTTCTCCCCAACCCCTTTTTTGTTTATCTAAGTAATCTTAAAGCTCATTCCTTTTATTTTAAGAGTCTCATTACCCCCTTCATTTTAGCTCCTTTTATTGCCCCTTCTATTATCTTAATATTAGTGCCGTCTTTCTTGCTTTTTCTTCATTTTAGAACCTCCTTCTAACTTCTTTAGCTCCTCTTCTCGCCTTTGTTTTAAATGTTTCTTTCTTGCTTCCCTCCATTTAGTCATCTCCCCTCCCGTCTTCCCTTTGTTTTAGCCCCTCACTGACTATTTTCCCTTCCATTTAGTTCATGTAGTCTTGCTTTTCTGTAATTTTAGTTCCCCTGTCCCTTCACACTTTCAGCACAAACTGTCACAGCTTCCCTCCTTTCATTTCTGTCACATCTGCGGTCACCCAGGAGCACACATCGCAGAGGTTCTACTCCCTGTAACACATAGCAAGGGGTTGAGCCCCAAGATAAGCGAACAGAGCCTTTCGATGATCCCAGCAGTGTGGAAGTTCAGGTATAGGCAGGTATAATAGGCACTCTGTATAGGTGGCAAAGCATCGTAGGGTAGCCGGATACCTGTATAGGTAATTCTGCAGGTAGAATCATGAGACAGGATGTAATGGATGCCTGATACCAATGCGGGACCGATGGTCACAGACTGCCAGGTTTGGTACACAAAACGGTTACTCACACAAGCCCAGGTCAGTTAACGTCGCAGGTAGTCACACAAACCATGTATGGTGCACAGGTTAGGACAGTAGGGTACAGAATTGTTTGGCAGAAGAGTAGTCAGACAAGCTAAGGGTCAAAAACAGCACCACAGGAATCCAAACAGCAAACATGATGAGTCAAGACCACATTAGGGTACCTCTGCGGTGCTGTTCCAGATTTTACGGGGCAGATAATATGGGGCTGAACCTGCCTCCCCTCCTGCTGTGCATCACAGGTGTGCCTCCAGTATTCTCCAGCCAGCTGGATCGCGCAGCTGATCTTGTTCAGGTGATTGCACACCGCATTGGGACCTCGTACCGGCTACCAGCATGCTGTCTGCCTATAGCAGGTCCTACCAGCGTGATGATTTCAACCCCATTATTCCCACACCACATTTTTATAGCACATTGGAGCTTATTTTAGTACATAAAACAATGTAATTGTAAAGAGGAGGAGGGATATGAGGCCAAAGTCTATTTTTTAACGCCTGTCAAATGAATGAATACATTAGTCTGTTTGCATGCAGTGAAATAGAGTTCCTTTATTTCAATTTCAGGCATAAATTCACAAATAAGTGAATAAATTGTAAAGAATACAATTCTAAAGATACTATAAAATTAATTAAGAGATTAGATAATTTCAGCTATGAAGAGTGTTTAGCTTAATTGGATTTTTTTACTATAGAATAGAGACACTTAATGAGTGACCTCATCACAATCTACAAATACATAGGGCAATTCGGCATTCAGGAATACATTATATCCAGTACACAGTGATCTTGTAGGACTAAAATAAAAAAAATATACCGTATTTGCTCGATTATAAGACGACCCTGATTATAAGACGACCCCCCAAAATCTGAATATTAACTTAGGAAAAAAAGAAAAAGCCTGAATATAAGACGACCCTAAAGGAAAAAAGTTTTACCAGTAAATGTTAATTCATGTAAACTATTTTTTTTAATAAAAGCTATGATTGAGAAAAATATTTTTTTTGTTTTTATTTCTTGTATTTTCCAACCTGTCCCCCAGTTACGCACATCTGCCCCCAGGCTTGCCACTCCAATATGGCACTGTGGCCCATGATATGCCTTTTAACCCTCTATATGCCACTGTGCCCCATGGTATGCCTTTTGACCCCCTATGTGCCACTCTGCCTCCAGAAATGCCTTATACCCCTATATGCCACTCTGCCTCCAGAAATGCCTTATACCCCTATATCCCATTCTGGCATTTAGGGGGTTAAAATGCATATTATGGGGCAGAGTGGCATATAGGGAGGTATAAGGCATTTCAGGAGGCAGAGTGGCATTAAGGGAGTTAAAAGGCATTGTATAGAGCACTCTGCCTCCAGAAATGCCTTATACCCCTATATGCCACTCTGGCATTTAGGGGGTTAAAATGCATATTATGGGGCAGAGTGGCATATAGGTGTATAAGGCATTTCAGGAGGCAGAGTGCTCTATTAAATGCCCCCTTAACGCCACTCCAGAAATGCCCTATGCCCCCATTTAACACACACACACACACACACACACACACACACACACCCTATACCCCCATTTAACTAACACACACACACACACACACTCTCCCCTCCCCTCTCAGCCCTCTCTTACCGGTGCTTCCAGCCGGGGCAGCGGGTTGACGTCGCCTTCTGCTGCAGCCGGAAGGAGGTGGAGTTGGCAGCGGGGGTTTGTCTGCGTCCGTCGCGTATACTTTTCCCGGCTGTCAGAGATCAGAGTTCCCCGCACCGGTGCGGGGAACTCTGATCTCTGACAGTCGGGGAAGGTTTGCGCGACGGACGCAGACAACCCCCGCTGCTAGCCACACCTCCTTCCGGCTGCAGCGGACGCTGTCTACGCGGATCGCGTAGACGTCAACCCGCTGCCCCGGCAATACAGCAGGAAGCACCGGTAAGTGTGTGTATGATGGGGGGGGGGGGGGTGAGACAGGAGGATCCAGGTCCCCTGCAGCGGTGCGGGGGATCTGGATCTTAGTCTCCTAATCAGACTCTATTTGAGGTCTGATTAGAAGACGACCCCGATTAGAAGACGAGGGGTATTTTTCAGAGCATTTGCTCTGAAAAAAACCTCGTCTTATAATCGAGCAAATACGGTATATAAAAATATTTTGGTGACATCTTGCAACACTAAAACAAAAAAATATATTAAACAAAGATGAGTAATAAACCGACTTCAGCCTATGAATAAAACGTTGGCCGGACAAAAAGGTAACTTCAGACCGTGAATAAGAAGATGATTATACAAGAAGCTAACTTCAGCATCATCTGTGCATAATCAGCTAATTGGTCTGTTGTGACATTGGATTGGACTGTTAGCAAATAACTTGTATCTCTTGGTCACGACTGTCCCCAGTTCAAAAAAATAAAACAACTGGCAAAAATATCATGTGGACCACAACATGAATGGAGAAAAAACTAGACACTCAAGCATCTCTAACTTGACCTAGAGTTCCTAGGCCATTGCACTTTACAATGCAAGATGCTTCCCTGTTGCCTTGATCCACCAGCAAGGTAGAAGCTCCTGTGCAGCCCTTGACTTGGCACACAAGCCGATGTAACATGGATGGAAAGAGAGCGCAGTGAAGCAAGGGAACAAGAAGGAATCTGAAGTGCCCTAAAGCATTCCACTCTTCCTGTCTGGGTGCAGATGGACACTGGGAGAAAGTAGCTGGCTTTGCACTGGATTAATGGGCTAATATGCTTACCTACTGTAGACCCGGCTCTTCTCTGCTAGTGTCTGTCAGTCCCTCACATTAATCCAGAGCACACAGGTAGCAGACTTTATGACAGCAGATCAGACTACTACAAATCTATTACAGGATAGGAGATCAGGTCCCCTACCATCCTGGGGCCTTAAAGCAATTGCTCCTTGGATAATCGGACCCTGTTCACCTGGATGCAGTTAGGGATATATTTGATAGGTTAAACTTTATAAATGGTCAGCTCTTTCAGAACCTGGCCTACCTGCTTAAAAAGTCCCTATTAAGTAGTAAGGCTAACTGGTCACTCACTCGCAGCCCCGTCTTTGGAGAATAGACTGCCCAGTGGCTGATTCTGTAGCCCTGCTCTCCATATCATAGTATTGTGATACTACTTGATCTCTTGTGCATCAGCAGGGAGATCACCAAAATAGAGGAAGTAATAGTATGTCCTTCATACTTAAAGGACAGTCTTTGAAGATGTCCTATTACATCCTTTGTCATGAAGGGTTTAACATCTTGTGCATGAGTTTCCAGGAGACCATCAATTTGATAACAGAATATTTGCTCACAAACAGATGTGCAATACACTGTTAGATCCCATGTTTTCAGCTGCTTCCCGTAACAATTATTATTGTTTTGTTATGTTCATTGTGCAATACTATAATCGGGGCCATATGTTTGAAAGTGGAAACTAATTGTATAAGTTACCATGGAATATAAAGCTGGTTTAATAGTTAGCAATACTGCTCATACAGCAAATATTGACAAATTATGCATTGGCCTCTTAAACAACAAAACATTTTAAAGTTGGCTTTGGGGGCTTATTGTGCCTGCAGAATCAATCCTGGGAAAGTGTCTCTTCACTTTCTTTCTTTTTTTTTTTTTTAACAATTTTGCTTACCGTTTTGAAAGTGCTGAACTAGCCCATTATTTTCTATTTTCACCCTGAAAAAATGTCATCTATATAATTAAACATAATATTTTAACAATATAAAATTTATATGTACTTGGTGGTTTTTGAAAAGTCCCATATTTAAGCAGAGATATATAGATATAAACAGGTTCTATGTATCTATTTGATATATCCAGTATGGTCAGAACTTAATGCTTCATTCATTAATTCTTTTGTTTATTTATTGATTAATTATTTGTAGATCATTAACAAATTATACACTCAATGTCCAGCATTGTGGTTTTCATCCATGCTGCTCTAGGAGTAATTTTACTTGTAATGGACTAAATAATTTCATTTGTTAGTTACAGGACTCTGCTCAGACCACTGTACAAAGTGTTGTACCGCACGGTGATCACAATGGAGTGGAGGTGTTGTCCTGGATTCACTGGAAATAATTGTGAGGAAGGTTAGTCGCCTGTGATTCATGTCCTGTATTATTATGTATTCATGAGTAGACTCATTCATTTTATGTTCACATTATTTACTCATTTAGACATTAATTAAATCAAATATGAAATGTAAAACAACACATTGTTATTTTGTTTGAATTTTCATTAAGATGCAGTACTGTGCTTTAAGCATTATTTCTTTGGTTTCCTTCTGTAGATAAAATGGGCATTAAGTCAAACTAATACTAATGCAGTCAGGAATGTACATTTTTTAGGTAGGGAAAAAAGTAAAGAAAAAAAAATGTTTTCCATCTTTAAAATAACCAACAGGGGAATTTTTAAATAGATGTCATTATTATGTGAAAAAGTTCAGAAGGTGAAAATGTTTTTTTTCATGACGTGAGATTTAAGAGATAAAGGAACTTGGAATTAATGAACCAATGAATGGTCACAAAATCATTTACAGTATGAGGTTTTGTGATTTACCTGGTAATAATGAGTTACAGAACATTTCACCCCTTTTGAGTGCATGTGTGGTGTCATTTTTCACAATAACTGTCTAATAAATATTTTTCAAAGACCTTTAATGGCTTTAGTGGGAACTCACAATCTAGAGGATTGTTGACTCATACATCTGGAATGAAAAACCACAATTTGCTCAGTAAGCTATTTTCTAACATGTGAGTTTGAAGAAGAATAGACTAACCCTTGACCTTCTTTTTAACTAGGAAGCATGGGATGGTTTAATGAAATTCCATTTTTTTGTTATGAAAGAAGAAATATTCCTTTATTAGGGATGCAACACAGAAAAATGATAGGGATCCATATTGGATAATACACTGTTTTCACTAAAAAGGCATAATACTAATGCCACATGCAGATGGGGCATAAACCTGTTATGTGTATTATCTGTTGAGGACTTTAGTGTAATTTAACTGCTCCATGGACCTTAGACCAATGGATAAACTACTACCTAATTTATACAGCTGCTTATGGCCCTTCTGCGATACATGGTCTTAACATTTTGAAATGTGCACAGAAATATATACTTTGATATACAGTACTCACGTATCATGTCATGGGCATAAATGGGATGTTAGCTGGCGAAATCTCTTATAGTGCATGCTAAATTACCATATATGCATTTTACTTTACTTGTGAGCAGTCACAAGACATGTTCTATGATACAGAACATTTCCATCCTAGTCCATAGTACTGAGAGGCTCTGAATAAACTGAAATATAAGAGCACGGGGAAAAAAATCCAGAAAGGAGATGTCAGACAGAGAAAAAGCTCTTGCACAAAACATCACAAAAAGCTAAAAATGCAAAGAAAATATAAAAAAAAACCTCCCAGCACAAAACAAATTGTTACAAAACAAAATGAAAAAAACCAAATGACTCTCTTAATCCAGTGTTCTATATGACAATATTGTAATGGGGCGCAGTTCTTTTAATAAAAAAGTAGAAATGTAAAAGCAAATGTATCTTTAGTTCTACTTTTTTTATTACATGAATTGAACTCGATTACTATATTGCTTTATCGTTCTAAAGAACTTTTTTATAAGGACATATAGGAGATTGGATTAATCCACTCATTTGGTATTTTATTTTGTGTCACTTGTGTTTAACCCTTTAAGTACTGGGGGGTTTCTTTGCATTTTAGACTCTGCCATTAAGCTGGGGAATTTCAATGCCATTATCTCAGCTCTATTGCTCCTGCTGGCAAAAGGCAGAACTGTGAATTTAGATGGATTTTTACACATCTCCATTATTGTTTGCATACTTCTGTGGATTTAGTTATTTACTTTTTGGATTATATAGGTGCATGTCTGGGGTTTAACCGCCAAAACTAGGCAAACATCCTCTTTTGTTAGGCATTAAAGGGTAATGTAATCCTCCTTAGTGTCTGAAGACTTCATAGAACAGCCTACAGTGTGAGCTGACAATACCCATTACCTATTTTTTGAAAATGTAAATGTTATATGTGGGAAAACTGTTTGGTTAACCAAACCTGATTAATTTTGGAAGCTTAAATGTACACAATTCATATATTAAAATGTAAATCAATTATGTGCATGACTAGAGGATGGCTATGAATTCAGAGGGTTTATCTGTACTATATGGTTCCATATATCTAGACAGGTATATAAGAAATGCAATCTGTGTTTCATCTGCTAATTTGTATGTCACCTTTTTATTCGACTTGTGCATTCGTATTACAGAGAACATGAAGACGAACACAAATGTTATGTTTCATTGTTCAACCGAATAACTAACAAACGAATATGTTGGCGGATAAATGTACACAAAGAGGCACAACACGAAGAATCTTCGTTTCTTTGTGTTGGTCGTCGTATATATACTAGGCTAGCCTATTAGTTAAGATTCCTATCTACAAGCTCATCATCCTGGTCCCTTCCCCCCTATACAAGTCACTGCCTCTAGCCTATCATAAGTCTTCCATAGTCTAGCAGGAGTTAATGCAGGAATCCGTAGGATCACGTCAGGATTTAAAGGTCCGTAAGAGCGACTCTATTGGTCGTGGGCAGGGGGGTTGTCTGGCATCAGCCAATGAAGAGCTTAGGCTAGAAAACCCGCAGAAAACGAAGAGAAAAACAAATACAAGAACATATACGAATATTTGCCAGAAACGAACAAGGGAACAGGCGAATATTCGTAGAATATGTAGATTCCCCCCCCCCAAAGATCAACACGAAGACTTTGACGACGCGAAGTGGTCACACTTTTATATGTTCAACTATAAGTGCTTACCTGCAGCAGGTAGGAAGCAGATGAACAGGGTGGGGACAGGCTAAATACAAATTATTGTTTTATATAGCGCCATCATACTCCATAGTGCTGAATAAGGCACAGGCATAGAGGGAGCTAGATGAACACTACTATGGCAGCACACAACACCCATAGCCTGACAACTAAAATAATATATTTTAAAGTACCGTACATAAATATTATGTCATGTGCACACCAGTTTATGTAGCTAGAAAAATGTCCCTGTAGATCATTGATTTGTAAGATCTTAACATTCATATTGTCCATTAATTTCCGTTTTACTGTGTAACATTCACAGTTAAGTTGCAGGAAATGCCAGGAAACTATGATTCAGTTATAAATTCGCTATTGTCACTGCTTGACTTTATATTCAATAATACCAGACAGCTTGGTTAACTGTGTTAACTATAAAAAAAGACAGGCGTAGGTTCAGGCA
This sequence comes from Sceloporus occidentalis, assembly GCA_023333645.1. Classification (NCBI taxonomy): domain Eukaryota; kingdom Metazoa; phylum Chordata; class Lepidosauria; order Squamata; family Phrynosomatidae; genus Sceloporus; species Sceloporus occidentalis. Next base: position 600,982 of record JALMGF010000043.1, on the reverse strand, counting down.
CACAAAATTGTCAAAGGCCAGGGTACATAATAAGCATTTCACTATATTACCTGCTGTGCTTAAGAAAATCTGGGAAAATATTTTGAAATTGCCATGGAAATTTTTTGTTGTTGTCATATAACATAAGCAGGTGCCTACTTTATGTAATATAAATATTACATTTAGTGGTGGAAGTGACGTCAAAAGATTATAGCACACAAGGATGTTTAATAATGGGGTAATTTTTGTGGATGTGATAATTGGCAGAATTTTCAGTTATATATAGGATTCATTTCTTTTTACCATGTTGCCAATATTAAAAGATTTGTCACTTACCTGGTGGGTTCCATGATCCCTGAACTTTCTTATAGGTTCAAGCAAAGTAAATATACCAGCTGTCACATCTGTTGCCATTGTTGGGATTTATTCACTAAAGGGGGAGTTGGCCGAAGAGTTCTCACCAACTTCACTATAGATTATTAACGCCCAATCCTTGTGGGCTGCTGCTGTGTGGTGAGTTTGGCTGGTCCTGTAAAATGCTAAATCAGCGAAATTTCTTCAGTCTCATCCCCCATTAAATTATGAATAATACAAATACATACAATTAAAACCACAAACTCTCCAACCAACTCTAATAATAAATCCAATTATTGGTTTTCATGACTGCTGTTGTGTATTAAGTACTGCACACAAAATGGCCCAGATAAATATATACAACATATATTGTAATAGTGAGACTAGTAGAATTATTCATCCGACAAGACAATCCCTAAATATGTGTGATGAATAGACAGAATGAGAGTACATATCAATAAAAAATGACCAAAACCAACCAGAAATGCTGAACTTTCTTTCCAACGTGGGATTAAAAGCTCCTAATGTGAGGTCAATAAGCAGTAGTGGGCAACATCAGGTGAATATAAACATCTCTGATCTGCTTTACATGGAGTTTGATAAGCTGTATCAAGTTCTTTGTTCCCAATTAATTTGGCCACCTTATGTTCTTGGCACACTTCTCTGTGAATTTTGTAGAACATACTATTTAGCAAAATGTTTGAATGCCGGCCAGGTGATCAGACACTTGAAGGTTTATGTTTACTGCCAGTTTCCAAATATATTTCAGCTTCCTATCTTAAATTAATATTATGCAGTGAATCAACCAAAGAAGTATTTACTCTGTAAGTAACAATTTCATAAATTTGTAAGATTTAGCGTTGACATAATGGGCAATGGAATCCTATTAAATGTTGGCTTTGTAAGGAATGGTTTTATGCCATTTATTCATGAGCCTTGTGAGAACCCAGAGAGTGAGATATTTCCCAACAGGCACATTAAGATCTTAATTTGTAGAAACCTATATAAGTAACTAGTCTTTAGTGCTGCCAAATTTACCATGCAACTGGCAGAACAAAAACTTGTTTAATCCTAGTAGTCACAATTTAGCTAGAGAAATAAAACGGTGGATGTCTGTATTATGGAACAGTGAGTCCAGTTTTGGAAAGACTTGCAATCCTTTGATGCATTTTTTTTTAAAGCAACATAAAAAGCTTACTATTGGAAGCACAGAGCGACTTTAGAATAGCAAAGAATAGGGTGTAGGATCCTTGGAATGTACTTTGTCTTGCTTTGACTGTTCCTGTATATTATCATTCTATGCTTGACACATTTGTATACTCTGTGAGATAATTGTATTGATACATATATTTTTTAAGTTATCAAGATTTCATATCACTATTAATGATTGCACAAAGATTATTGCACTTGAACTTCATTGTTTGATGGCAGAGGAGGCCCCTTCCAGCGACCAATAGAGTTGCTCGTACGGACATTTAAAATCCTGGCACCAAAGCTGCTGCGTAGTGCGTACCGCATTAACCCCGTATTAACCCCTTCTACAAAAAACAAAGAAAAAAATGAACACGAAGAATGTACATGAATATTCGCCCTAACCGAACACAGGAACAGGTGAATATTTGTGGAATACGAAGATTTTTTTCCCCACGAAGACAAACACGAACACCAAGAGATGGCTGGCGCCCAAGTCTCATTTTTGCTTTGTTCCATTGAGTATTTTTGGAGATCTTCTTTCCTCCTCTGAAAGTTAATCTCGCCTTCCAAAAATAACAGTACACGTTTTGTTTCCTGCTAGATTTACATTAGAAGCTCAAGTTTGACTCCTTGATGGAAGGTTGGAATGCGTTTACCTTTCATAAAGCATCTTTTAAAGTTCACTGGCTTTTTGGTTCAGCTACCATCTTCCAAGTTTCACTCTAAGTTTTACTCATTCTTGTGCTAACCCATGTTGGGATTCATCATTTATCCTCTTAGAGTTGCTGTTTAAATCTCAGATGTGAAATGTGACTGTAAATTCAAGGATTCTGACACATGTGCTTATCTCAGAATGCTAATAGGGCACCATAATAAAAATGAACTCTTACTGTTACTTTGTGCCAGCAACAATATGTGCACTATAACCACCAGTGGAACATCAATGAATCAGATGGATGCCAAAATAAGGATAGTAGCCTAGATAATGAACCAGCTGGCTTCCAATCTTGTGCCTTTCTTTCCCTGATCCTCTAATGGGAGGTTGTAGGCAAACATTGAATAGGCCATCTTTGTCTGCTTAGTATGACAGATTTCTTCTGCTGAGTTGCTTGCTTCTTTCAAGATTTTCAGTGGAGCGGAGAGTACAAGTTTCTGATTTTTTTTTTTGGGGTATGGTCAGTCATTGTCAAGCCTTACTAATATTTGACATATTTGTTATGACCTGTTATACACTGTTGTATAGGATGACAGGTTGAGCGTGGCTGTCATTATTAATCAAAAGTCCCACAATGATTAATGCAGTACTATGTAGCAAGAGGGGGAGCTTGGAGTTATCAACCCTGGGAAGTTGCCTCACATTAAAGAAAATAAGGGGAGTGCTCCAGGGGATCACCCCTGGAAGTTCCCAGATATATACAGACTACAATTCTTAAGGAAACTCTGCTTTGGCTCAGACTCTGTCTTCACGAGCATACCTGGAAACTTCCTTTATGTAGGCTACATGGAATTCTTCTTCTTTTGGTAAAGTGACTTCACCTAAGGGAGATGCAGACTGCTGACAAACTTTAGTGGGAAGGAACTGGCCAGGGAATAAGGGAAAGTGGACAGGTTGTAGACAGAACATGGAAGAGGAGTGGGTGAGACCACATAACACGCTAATACCCAGAGAAAGAAGAAACTTACCAAGGCAGTAGGACTAGTTTGAGGCTCTGAGTCAATTGTGGAGAATTCTGAGGTATGTTCCAAGTATAGCCCCTACACTAGCATTCCACTTTTGGTTACAAAATTCTATTCCAGAACTTTGTACCTTGTTATCTAGGATACCATCGTGACAAACAACTGATGAAAATTATGACAAGCAAAAGGTTTATTTTAACCTTCTAATCCACATGGGATTCACACAATAAAAAGTTACACTGAGCTCAATAACTCTACATTTAGAGCTGACTCTCCTTTCTCACTAAAACGTAAGGCCCTAAAGATTTTATTTTATGTCTCTGCACTGATCCCTTGTATCAACTCCAAGCATGCTTTAATCCCCTTAGTACATTTGCCCTGACACCTCTATTGAATGTTTCTATGGACAATTTTATTAAAAGAAATACTTTACTTTATTTCCCTTGGGAATTACCATTAGTCCAGAAATGTATTTCATTACAAAAGAAAGAAATCTGCATTTCTAGCGTACTAATACCTAAGTATGTAAATGTTTGTACTATAAATGAATTTTCTATGTATCCCAGTTGCGTCCAATTATTCAGACTCAAGAAGTGGACAGAGTAATTATTGCGAGATCTTACTAATGATATGTAACAAACCAAAATGACTTGTTTCTTTCTATGCGCTATTTCTGTTCAGGCTAAATACCTTGTGAACCCCCTTGTGCATAATTTTATTGTTTGGCAACTGCCAGTTAATTTTAAGTTATCTATTGGGAATGCCATTATGTGCTCGTATTTTATGGATCAATTCAATGTTGTACCCTGAAGCTGATTTCTTCTCCAACTCTTGTTTTTGCTGGCTTGTACAAAACATTGTAACCTTTGTTTTTCAGCCCTTCTCATGATGACATTAATTTACCGTATTGGATGTTTTGATGGTAGCAGCATAGTGGCAGACTAGAATTCCTTGGAACATTTTAATGTATTGTTTTCAACCTTTTCAGTACTACAGGGCTCAAAAACGAAAGAGGGCTGTATTGAACATTTTGCTACAAGAATGATAATTTACAAGATTAACAAGAATTGCTGTTAACAAGAGTTATGTTGTGTTGAGTAAAATTAAATTATAAAGGTTTTCCTGTTGTAGTTCAGTAACTAGGTGCCATGATTCTGTAACAAGGTTTTGAGGATGCTTCCACTGTTTTCAAAGGATCCCTTTGTATTATTAATTAAAATGGATGATTCAAGGTATCATTAAAATGATATCATTGTTAGAATCATCAGCTAATTCATGATTTATGGAATCAGTTTAAGAAATGTCATGGAATTAAAAAGTGGTACCAGAGATGCCAGAGGCCAAAGGAAAATTCTGAACCAGTCTGAACCAGGCTTGATCCCGGCCTGTCTTATTGAGGCGATGTGTGAACAAAGCCAAGTCTCATTGAGGAGACAGTGATTGCTATGGACAACCAGAAACATGCTACAATAGTGGTCTACTGAAGGGAAAGTCATGGTTTGCCTCTCTAGACCCCAGACCATCATAAAAAGTCTGCATCTGGTCTTGATCAAATCTATCCTGAAACAGTTTTTAGACTGCTGGAAATTTGTGCCATAGGTGGAATTGTCCCAAATCTCTGTACAATTTTTTATTCAGTGTTCCGATTCTGTGGTACAATGGTGAGAACTGGGGAAAATAAAAGCATCTTGTGCATCGGTGCTTAAATGTGTATGCTACACATCTGTGCACACCATTTAGAAAGCATACTATGATTCTGGTAAAGTACACTTGACACCCATCTGCTGAAGCACAGACCTCCTAGCCAAAGGTGTGTTTCTAAACTGAAAACCAGATATGGAACTCTTTGAAATCTATTTATAAAGAATACGAAGATCTGCTGAAGCCAGCAATGGACTTGGAAAGCCATATGATATGCTATGGGAACAATTTGAGCAATCAAGCCTTCAACTGGGGACATAGTCTGTGGGTACCTATATGTGTGCCCCATTCACTCTCCCTGTGTGTTCCACTCTAGGTGTAAAAAACTTCAGTCTTCTCATTAATTGTATATTTGTTGTTCACACCTATAAAGTTATAAACCCCTTTCATTTACTGTCAAAAGGTGAGTGTCAAAAAGAGTTTCCTTATTTGTACACATATTCCATTAAGTTTATAGTTTCAGACTGAGTTCTGGTCTAACATTTTCTCTCCACAACCATGTACGTTTGAATAGCAGTATTAATGAGCTAAAATATTGCGTAAGACACTGCATACAAGGATTCAGCAGTCTGGACTTTCTAATGCTGAAGCACAATAGGCTGGCTGGGAGTGATGGCAGTGGAAGTGCCGTTATGTATGTAATAACCCCTAATACTGGTTACTTTACTATATGTGTGCGACTTCTAAGCCTTGTGCCATCAAATCCTTAGACACCGAACAACTGGTTATATATGTTAATCTTCTGTATTACAAAATCTTGCTGGCAGATTTCTTGGATATTCAAAAGTGCTTCATTATGTGGAATTTTACTACAACTGCTTGTAGAAAGAACAATTGTTATACTCTTTGCACATTCAAACTTCTTGACCCTTCCTAATAGATTCAACTTGAAGAAAAGTAAGACTTTAACCACTACCAGCTGCTGGGCATCTGTTTAGTGCCCCTGGCTACGGACTGTTTTCATTAAAAAGTCACTAAGGAATTTAACTCTTTCTTGGAAAAAGATTATGGATGCACTGCAACATTCTGTGAGCTAGTTTTATTCTTCTGGAAATAGCTATTAAAATAACTTACAGGTTAATGTAAACACAGTCAGAAAAGCATATAATTAAAGTGAACTGCAAGTGGTCAAGAGGACAGTTTAATAAAACACAGAAATATTTGGTCACTTTTCTATATAAGAAGTTTTTTTCAGGTTTAATTTGTGGATATATCATCTAGATTTTAGTTGTGCTTTGAGCTACAAATATTCTTTATTTGCTGCTAAGCTACAGTCCTCATCACCCTCCAAAGGGAATTAAGGAAATCAGACAAGATTCTGCTGATCGACAGTACTTCATGAAAATATCAGAATACACTGACTTATAAGGGGGGGTATAAAACACCTTTCTAGGGACAGTTACAAGATTATAAGTGGTAAGAGCTGAATGGCAACTGCTTCTAGAGATATTGGACAGAACATTGGGATATATATTATTATGTAAGCATGTTTGGGAATACATGTATATTGCATATTTAGTTAAAGTTACCCTTATTGTGGGGTCTTTTAACTGATTTGCATATTTATGACCATGAATTCATGTACTATGGTTCCAAGAACCATTGGCATTAATATGGAGTCTGCCCTCTCTTTGCAGCTAAAACAGACTCCATTCTTCTGGAACGGCTTTCCACAAGATTTTGGAGTGATTCTGTGGGGATTTGCGCACATTCAGCAAAAAGCATACTTGTAAGGTCAGGCATTGATGTTGGATGAGAAGCCCTTCCTCTCAATTGGGGTTCCAGTACATCCCAGAGATGTTCAGTGGTATTTAGGTCAGGGCTTTGTGCAGGACAGTAGAGTTTCTCTACACCAAACTCATCAAACTTTGTCTTTATGGAATTTGCTTTGTGCACTGGGGCACAATCATGCTGGATCATTAAAGACCCTTAACTGTTGCCATAAAGTTGGAAGCAAACAATTGTCTAAAATGTATTTGTATACTGCAGAATTAACATTATTCTTCACTAGAACTAAGGGGCCTAGCCCAAACTCTGAACAGCCCAAGACCATTATCCCTTCTCCACTATGTATTCTGGTAGGCAGCATTCTCCTGACATCTGGCACTGATGCTTGACATTGCGCATTGTGAATCTTATGTGAATCAGCTCAGCCATGGAAATCCATTTCTTGAAGCTCCTGACACACAGTGATCTGCTGAAATTGCTTCAAGATGTAGTTTGGAACACTTTAGTGAGTGTTGCTAAAGAGCACAGGTGATTTATATATGCCACGTGCATCACCATTTGACAGACTGTGAGTCTACGTGGTCTGCTGCTTTGTGGCTGAGCTGTTGTTAGTCCTAGATGTTTCCAATTCACAATAATAACAGATATAGTGGACCAGGGCAAATCTAGCAGAGCAGAAATATTATAAACTGACTTGTGGCAAAGGTGGTAACCTGTGACAGTGCTATGTTTAAAGTCACTGAGCTCTTCAGTACGACCCCAGATGGATGCTCATGTGCTCGATTTTATAAACCTGGGGTGTGGCTGAAACACCTTAATTCAGACTTTCGGCTGTAAAGTATATTTCTTAATGAGTAAACAAAGTGATTGATGGCACCTTTCATATGTACCACAAAATCATTGATACCATTGGCATTTTATTATTATTATTATTATTAATAATGTGTTTCATGTACTTCTTAACACAGCTGTGCTTAAATAAAAGCAAACAGGGGGCAAGAAAAACATTCTGACACATTTCATATGTCATCTGAAACCTTGGCCAAAGTCTTGTCAGTAATATTACTACACACATTCACTCTGGTTACCCTTAAAAGTATGTGTTATGCCTTTTCTTTTTTTTTCTCATTCACAGGGGTATCTTTAATTTATAGTATATTTCCGTTATGGTTGAAATAGTTTTATTACCAACAATTCACACTTTTATCTAGTAATTAGATCAGAACAGCAGTCAGTTCCAAAGTTTTGGAATAGTAACGTGGTCACTATGCATTATTTATGTTACATTATGAGTGTCTTCCTGTCTAGCCTAATCTTTTATTTATCCCATAGGGTAAAATTATACGGTTAGACGGCCACTTGAGCTGAACATTCCATTAAGAATTCACATACCTGACTTATGAGCTCCTTACTAAGTAAAACATAAAACATCACATACCTCAGAAATACTCTTAAATTCAAATGTTATAATCTTGACACACAGCTGTTCTTTTGATAAATGAAAGTGTTGATAAGTTTTTAATTAACATAGCTATTTCACTGTTTAAAGGCGGGTAATGATTAAAATGTTTTAGCTTCCACCTGTTAAAAGTAGAGCTTTTTCCCGAAAGTTGTTCTGCAAAGCACATGGAGGGAAATGGTGTAATCAAAGCCAAAAGGAGAAGCTTTAGCTTTAGGTAAATAGCATACCCCCTAACATTTTTGGTACCTTACCAGCAGTTCCACCTCAAGGCTCTCAGATGCAGATAGTCAAGAGGTGACCACGCAGAAGTGGGACAGTGCCAGAAGATTAGCACTGTCCCACAAAACCTGGTCACTTGGTATGGATGAAATCGAGCTTCATAAAAGTCATTTGACTGAAGACATGCAAGAGCCTACCACAATTAGAAAATTAAATTATACACTAGGTGAAACTATTATACGAATACCAATGCAATTCTCAAAGGTGCAGTGTTAGTGAATAGCCATGTGCTCCATATGGATAGCCCAGGGTGGAATGTTGTTGTTGCCATTTATATCAATGGACCAGAAAACCTGTGACTCTGTTGGCCAGAATGGTTCTAGTTAAATAAAAGGACTGAAAAAAAGAGTAAAAACAATAAAAAGGCTGTTAGGAGCAATAGAAAAAAGCCTGAGGAACACATCTTAGATCATTACAGTTGTCATTCCAGATCCTTAACTTTAGTGGAATTAAAACCCATTAAGGACAACGGGTTGTCTTTAAACCCATTAAGGGCAATGCATTGTGAGCCCGTACATGTACAGGCTTTGTCGTGAAGGGACAATAGAACAAAATACCGGGGCGCAAAGACATGTGGGAAAAAATAAAAATAATAATATAGTGTAATAAAATCTCAAATATTTTGAAGATAAAAAATGAAGTAATTGCACTCACAAACGTGCTCAAGGTGAGGCACTCATCAAAGTGATGGAGTCTGTATATCCTTAGAAATACTGTGCTAAGGAACAGAAACCAAAAATAGTGCAAATAAACGTTTGATATATTTATTATAAAATAAAGGTAAAAAACTCACAAGCGTATACGCATAACCAAATTGTCATGCATAAAAGCAATCGAAGGATGTCCTTTTCAATAAAATCCGGAAGGTCGATGATATATATAAAATATTTCTTAAAAGTCTCTCAACGCGTTTCGCCGACTATGGCGTCGGCTTCCTCAGGAGAATTTTTCAAAGTCAATGTCGTGAAGGGATTAATATAGTAAAAAAAAAGCTGTTATTACTTAACACTTTACACCACCTCTGAGAAAGACATTTGTGATTTAATTTCCACTTAATTTGTTATTATTAAGTATAAGAGCATTGCAAACAAAGCAGATTATGTTCCAATGTCTTGCATTTCACAAATGCTTAACCCTTGTTTGAAGTTTATAGAAGCCTTACGGTAGAATTCCTACCGCGTGCTGTACAAGATGAAGATTTTACAGATAACGGCAAGTACAATACAGCAATTGACATACAGATACAAGAGGAATGAAGGGCCCTGTTCCCGCAGGAATTTATATTCTAGGTGTCTGGGGATTAAATTAGCAATGGATATAGATAAACAGCTCATAACTAACCCTACTGAAAGATTTGAGGGAAAATTTGAAACTATGGAGGGCCTTGAAATGTCATGGTTAGGCTGGGTAAACTCTATAAATTCTAGACTTGCGCATTCGTCTTCGGGCGAACATGAAAACGAGCACGAAGAGGCCGTTTTTTTGTTCGTTCCGAAGGAACGTAGAACAGAATACAGTGCCGGCAAAACGTAGGCGAAGACGAATACTCACAACCACGAAGAATCAAAGATTCTTCGTGATCGTCTTCGTTTTTGCCGCGCAGCCGGCAAAATTTCAAACAGGAGTGAGCTGATCCTCGTCTGTCCAATCAGCTCACTCTTGTGACGTCACGCTAAGGGTCTCGTCCAATGCCTGTGCTGCTGTTTTTTGAATTCTGAAAGCGCCTTTATAAGACCAGAGCTTGCCTGAGAGATCCATTCATTTTTCACTGTGACTGCTTTGGCAACACTGCTGTGCCGCATCCGAGCGTTACAGAGAGAGATTGTTCTGTGTGAGACTGGTAAGCCTCAGCCTGCCATTTCTCACAGTGTACTCTTCCTCACTTCAGTTCTACTGAATTAATAATTTTATTAATTTAGTCATTTTTTTATTTAATTTTTTTCCCAGTGCTTCTGTCATCAACTGTGTAGTGCTGTTGAATTGACAGTGCACCCAGTGCCTCAGTGGCACTGGGGTGCCCTTGCCCTGGGCTGGCACTAGTGCCTACTGCCTGTCCTGTCTTCAGTTAGATAAATTAAATAATAGAATTTATAATTTATAAATAATAATAATTTAATAGAATATATAATAATTTAATAGTACATTATAATATTATATATATTTGTCAGTCATATATATTATATACTATAGTATACTAGTGTAGAGTGTACTGTAGACATTCAAGACATCTACTAGTGTCTAATCTAAAATCATTATATTAGTAATATTATATAATTCATTTTAGCTAGCTTAATAGTTAATTAGCTATAAATAAAATTAATAATTAATTACTACTAGCTTATAGTTCAGCTAATCTTATTAGTACTGGTCCTGCAGCTCTTTAGTTTGTGCTTTGTTTTAGCAACAGCAAGAGACCAAGTCAATTTTTCTTAATTAATAATATTTCATTTTATTTCATTTGTTTTGCTCACCTCAGTCCATCAGTGAAGTGAACTTGTTGGGCTAGTGAGTGCAGCCGCATAAGTGCTGTGTGTTTTTGTTCAGCAAACAGTGAAGCTAACTGTTTTGCTCTTACATTTTATTTTCTATTCTAATTTCTTTTCAAGAAAGATTGACTGTGTGACGACAACAACTGTACTAAACCAAGCTTCAAGGTACTAGCTGTAGTACTAAAATAATTCTAATCTTCTTTAATTTTAATCTATAATATATTATAAATATATAATATCATATAAATTGTAATTCATCTATAATATAAGTAATTCTAATTCTAAATTCTAATTCCTAATCTATATTCTTCTATCTATAATACATAATATAAGTAATTATTTCTAATCTATTGATATTATATAACTTAATATTAATTAATAAATCATATACTGAATCTGATTTAACCTCACTTTAGCTTAGTGGGCTTGAGAGCGTCTGCCTAGAGGTAGATTTATAGTAAGGAAATATAGCTTTAGCATAGTGTAAATTCAAATTAAAAATAAAATACTGCTAGTTATATAAATAGTTAATCTTGAGTTAATAATTTAAATAATTTTAGCACTTTGGCAGATTGTACACAACAGCACAGTGCAGTTGTGCATAGTTTTACTTTTTAAGCAGTAGCACTGAAGAGAACTTCCTCTTAATTTTTTTGTCTTTAATTTGTTTTTCCTTTTTTTTTCATTTATTTCTTTATAGTTTTTTAAACACTACACTACACACACAACACAAAATTTGAAATGGATCCTCCTTTTGGGACTAAGGGGGACAAGCTCCATCTACCACCACCACCAGCACCACCACCAGTTCTAAGATGCAGCCTTTGCGTCAGTCTAGTCGGCCAAGTAGGCCAAGCTCTCGCTTATCATTTGGGGAAGCATTGCTTGAAGGATCATCAAGTAAAGGAAAGGCACCACAAGCAGGCAGTAGTAGGGCTGCTAGGCCCACAAGCTCTATGGTTTTTTACGGAAAGCCTAAAGCACCAGAAGCACGTTCAAAGTTAAAGGGTAGCACAACTAGTACTTCTACTAGCCCAGTCAGTAAAAAGAAGTGCCTTTTGCCCCAAGCAGCATCTTCCCCATCCACGAGCAGCATGCAAGGTACCAAGCAGAGCCAAATTAGCAGCAAGACTCAGAGGGGTTTTCCCAAACCAAAGCGATCTGATTCCTTCATAGGGAAAACCACCACCACCTCTACCACCACTAGTACCCAGTACCGCCACGCCATGTCCTCCTAGCACCTCTAGCAAGCCACCAAGTCCTTACAATATTTTTGTAAAGACAGTTAGAGAGATGGCTACACATAGTGGAACTCCAGCTAGCGAGGTAGCAGAGGAGCCTGAGACTGAGAGGCCAAGTGCAGAGTCTGTTCTTCCTGCTCGCACTACTACTACTACTACACGATATCAGTCTTAGCTCCAGCCTAGCAGGAATTCCATTTGATCTGGCTATTGAAGAACTAGACTATGAGCCAGAAGAAGTAGAGGAGATGAGTGGTCAGGAATCAGATTCCTCAGGGAGCAGTGTACAAATGACTAGTGCACAATTTTCCCCTGAGCCTCCACCTTCTCCGCTGCGATCATCACCACCACCAGCAGCAGCAAAACCTACCAAATCTGCTAGACTTAAAGCAATTAGCAGTCCCACTATGGCCAGTACTGGTAGTACCACCAGTGCCACCACCACTAGTTCTGCCGCTGTTCATCCACCCCGAGCAGTAGAAGCAGCACCCAAGGCACACCCCGAGGCTATGCGCGCCCCAATTTGGGAGCACTTTGAAAATGTTGAAGAAGGGCGCTATGGAAAGTGCAAACATTGTGGGAAGCTAATAAGCAGAGGGAAAGTGTCTGGCCATTTTACCAGTGCTAGCATGAAGCATCACCTCAGCACTCAACACAATGCTGTGCTATTGGGGAAAGATGCAGAAGTAAAACGTAGTGCAGGAAGCATAGCTGGTGGCCGTGGTACTACAACAACAACTAGTACCATCTCCAGAGACAGTGGTAAAACCCCAACAGCTGCTTCTGAGCCAATAGCAGCAGCTAGTGCTGGCAGCCAGAGACCAAGGCAGGTTGGAGCACTGCATGCCCAGCCCACCCTGAAAGAATTTGGGGCATTCCACTCCAAGAGAACAATGCCCAAACAGCAGGCCAATAAAGTAACGCGACTTATTGGTCAGTTCATTGCTGTTGGAGGGGCATCCTTCTCCATGTTTGAAGGGGAGCCTTTCAAACAATTGATGGCGGCTGTGGCTCCACAATACACAGTTCCGTCACGTTCCACTTTCAGTAGGAACATTGTCCCCTCATTGTATCGGTCCTGTGTTTCAGCAGTGAAAGCGGAGCTTTCCAAAGCTGCTGGTCAGTGTGTTCATTTCACAACAGATTTGTGGAGTGCAACTAGCGCCCAGCATGCCTTTCTTTCTTTGACAGCACACTGGTGGCAGCCCAGTGTGTCTAAGGAAGCTGCTGCAGCAGGCTACCGATCATTCCTTGTCCATGCAGAAGTGATGGATGAAAAGCACACTTCCGAAAATATTCTGCATGCAATGTGGAAAATGTTTAGCCTTTGGGTGGGAGCAGAGGCGGGCACCAATGTTGAAGTTGGTTTTGTGGTAACTGATGGAGGTGCCAATATGGTGAAAGCGCTGCGAGATGGTCATATTGTTGGTGTCCGCTGTGCAGCCCACAACATCCATCTTGTAGTGAAGGCAGCAATGTCAGAAGGAACTAATGTAGCAGCAGTAGTTCTGTCCCGCTGCAGAAAGATCGCTGGGCACTTTCACCATAGTGTTAAGGCTAGCCAACTTTTGAGGGAAGAGCAAGAGAGGTCAGGTCTTCCCATACACTGCCTGCGACAGGATGTCAGTACGCGGTGGAACTCCACGTTAGACATGCTGGAGAGGATTTTGGAGCATCAGAGGGCAATCCATAATCTTGCCTCAGAGCATAATATTGGGATTACATCTCCATTGAATAGGGAGGATTGGACAGTCATCGCCCAGCTAGTGGCAGTCCTTAAACCATTCAGGGATGCCACTGAAAATTTAAGATCAAACACTGCCAGTCTGGCCCAGGTAATCCCAGTGTTCTCCCATCTAGGCAGCAAGATGGATGTGTTCCTTGAAAACCGTGAGGCTGTTCAAGGTGGCACTCTACATCCTGACGTAGCAGCCATAGTCAGGAAGCTGAAGGATCTGCTAAAAGTACGCCTTCGCAAACGTATGGAAGAAAGTCCCGAAATGATGCTAGCGTGCCTTTGCGATCCAAGGATTAAGGGAAAGCTAGCAATGAAATTCAATGTTCTCAGTAGCTACCGGGAGCAATTGGTTAACAAGGTGCGTGACTGGCAGCGTAAAATGGGAATGCTTTCCGAGGAGGGAGAGGTGCAGGAGGAGGAAGAGATGATGTGGTCTGCTACTCCTAGCAGCAGCATCAGCAGCAGTGCCACAAGCAGCACAATACAGCTGAGTGGAGCAGCTGCGTTTTGGGAAGAGGCACTTGGGAGTATAGTTGGACCATCTGACAGAGCTAGCAGCAGAAAGGAGAGTACTGCTGAAATGGTCAAACTTTACCTCTGTGAAGTTCCTTCTGCGCCTAATGTTGATCCTCTTAGCTACTGGGATGAAAAGAAGAGTGTGTGGCCTGCACTTTCATGGGTTGCGCAGCAGCTACTATCATGTCCGCCAACCACTGTCCAAAGTGAGCGCGTGTTTTCTATGACTGGAAACATACTGAGTCCACAGTGCTCACGCATGGCACCTCATCTGATGGAGCAGATTGCCTTTCTTAAATTCAATCTGCCCAAGTTGGGTTACCCAGCTCTTAGCTTGGAAAGTTAATTTTCCCTAATGGAAAGGGTAGTTTCTCCCCCTGGTTGCACTTGCTGCGGTGTGGCAACGCCTACCTACCTCCACTGGTGTAGCCAATTTACGCTAGGGCCTTGTGTCTGAGCTCTGGAAGTCCACTCCCAAACGCCTAGGACTGACAGTCTTTGGATGCTTTGCCCTGGGGTGAAACAGGTGAGCGGGTCGCTCTTTCCTCCTGTTATTTGCCCTGGATTTCACTTCTGCACTCACTAATAGCATTACATTAACACTATAACTCACACTTCACCCTATAACATTTTTCCATCCACATACTGCCAACAGACCCAGCTTTTTCAGGGACAGTCCTGCATTTTTCCTGTCCCATCAAATTTAGCTAAACTAGGTATGCTAGTGCACATAGGTATAGCTGGGTAGGGTAGCACTACAACATTAAATAAATACAATAAAGTAAATAATAAATATAACTTAAAAATAAAATTAAATAAACCCATTAAAATTAAAATTAAATTATTATTTAGACATAATTCATCTTTAACCAAAACAGTGCACTGCTAATAATCTTAAACATAACCGTACATTAACCCTAAGCTATTTTTTAGTTCTTGTCCAACATGTTTCCATTCGCATACCTGCCAACACACCCAGCATTTTCATGGACAGTCCTGCTTTTTTCCAGTCCTGTCCAGTAAAAGTTGGGTTGTTGCAAAGTATGCCATTATAAATAGGTAGCAAATGTTAGGCATGTATTAAAAGTGGTCCAAAATCGATTTAAAAATGTAAAATAATCCCTATTCTTTTATTAAACATCTATGGATGTGTGACTGTGTATGATATAAAGGAGGCCAAGTTCCTTGGAGCATTTGTCTAGGTCTCAGACAAGACAAATGCTCGGAGGAACATGGCCCTCAGTTTCGGGCAATGTGTATTGTGTACAGTACATCCCGGTACGTGTGTGCAACTCTATTGGTCGTTTCGGCAGGGGGCTCGCCTGCCATCAACGAATGAAGTGCATTCTGCAGTTCTGCAATTCATTCGTTGATGCCAGACCAGCCCCCTGTTGAAACGACCAATAGAGTTGCACACACGTACCTTCACGGCAGCTGCTGCTGCTCCGATGTGTTCTTAACCCCGTATTAACCCCCGCTAGGCAACCGGGAGGAAAACGAAGATGAAACGAGCACGAAGAATGTCCACGAATATTCGCACGAAGAGAAGACAGGAACGGGCGAATATTCGCGGAATACGAAGATTTTTTTTTTCCCGAAGACGAACACGAAGAGCCCCCTGGTGCCCAAGTCTAATAAATTCCTATATTATGCCTAAGCTATTATACCTTTTTAGGACAATACCTGTAAGAAGAAAAATTAGTATACTTCAAAAATTCCAAAAACTTTTCTCAGATCATATTTGGCTGGGGAACAAATCTAGAATATCACAATGTATACGCAAACGTAGCGTTAAAGAAGGAGGAATATTATATGCTGATGTCATTAAATTACATGAAGTATCTATGAAAATGCATTTGTTAGCATGGTTCAATCCTAACTCAAAAATGTTTGGTTGGTATGAAATTAAGTCAAAGGACCAGGCCCCTTACCAACCATCACAATTTTTTTGGCCAAGAAAATCAAACAGTTTAGAATCAATAATCCTATAATTGAAGATGCTTTATTTACTTTAAACAAATTTAAGAATACATTTAATATAACAAATGCTCTCTCTCTCTGAATTCTCCACTATGCATTGTTGAAGACAATATAGATCGTATATCATTTCATTTCATTGAGTTCTGGGATATTACAAATATCAGACATTGTTGTTAGTGGAAAAATCTTACCATTTCATGATATCCAATTGAAATTTGCTTTACATAAAAAGAATATGTTTTTATACTTAAGATTGAAAAACTATATAAATAAAAAAAGCATTGTCAACATCTGATCATCCAATTAATAATTTATTAACCAACATACATAAAAAGAGAGCTTTCTAGAGTATTGCTATTATATAAAAAGAGTAACAACAGCGACAAATATGCCCCACTATTAAAATGGGAAAACCTTATAGGACGTGATTTCTGTTTAGAAGACTGGATTACGGGATTGTTATTAATTAGACGGAATACTCATTGTATAACATTAATGGAGCTTCAATACAAAATAATGTATCATTGGTATTTAGTTCCAACGCGAACACATAAAACCTCCTCTTTGAATTCAGATCTCTGTTGGAGATGTTTAAAGGCTAAAGGCAACATGCTCACTATATGGTGGAACTGTCTGGTATTAGCTCTCCTGAAAGAACAATTTAAAAATATATTAGTTTGAATGCTAAATATAAGGCAGGACATTACTTCTGAAGCTTTTCTATTTAATTTTAACCTTCCCCCAGTAAATAGATTACAAAAAATATTAATATCGCAATTATTTATAGCTCCTAAAATATTAATAGCGACAAAATCCATTGGGAAGAGGTATTCACACAGTTTAAATATCAAAAGAGGATGGAATCAGGTTTCTACTGATCAAGGGGTGAATATAATTTATATGAACAAATTTGGAAACCATGGGAAAACGTATTGAGTAATGGAGGACAGATACCCCTATGGGAATCCCCAGGGCCGGCCCAAGGCAAAATGCCGCCTGGGGCGAATTTTAAAATGCCGCCCCCCCCTTATCTAACCCTTCCTCTCCCTCCGTCCCTGCCGCCCCCCCCCTTGTACTTACCTTTCAGCAGTCCTGCGGCGAGTCTCCCTGTTCGGTCTCGGTGCCGGCTTGTAATGCTGAGCGCCGGAAATGAGGTAATCTTCCGGCACTCAGCATTACAAGCTGGCACCGAGACCGAACAGGAAGACTCGCCGCAGAGGAGAGAGGGGCGCCGAGCGGGTACTGACAGCTTGGTAAGCGAAAACCACTCGGCGCCCCTTTCTCTCTCTTTCGCTTTATAAAAAAATTTAAAAAAAAGAGGGCTTGGGGCGGCAAAGTTGCCCCACTCAGCTCCATTGTCGGGCCGGCCCGGGGAATCCCATTGCCATTGATTTGACTTAAGCCACTAGGAAATAAATGTAGATAATATTACAACGTATATATGGTGTTTTGTTAATATTTTATTAATAAATTATTTATATGATATGTTATACTATAAATTCAAAGAAATATTTATGAAACTTTATATGGGGAAATACTGTACTTAGAAAAAAAACCGGACTTTAAGTGAATGGACTGGATGCTGTTGTGTTAACCAACATGATAACTCAGTGTGTAATGAATTAATGCCTACTAAAATAATGGCAGGTTAGATTTTGTGCAATAAAATATATTTTTACTGAGTTCAAAAAACAAAGGAATTCCACAGCCAGCTGCAGTTTCTCAGTCTGAAGAAATGTGTAAAAGAATGAAAAAAGTGTAGTTATAGAGAGGATTCATTGTCTTGTTATGTCGAAACAATTGCATTTGGCTCCAAAGCATCACACAGTGTACTGTAATATTATGTATAGCAGTTGTAATGTTTGGTAGAGATTCCACTACGCTAAGTATTCATTCATACACTGTTCGGAAGTTAATTACAGTGGTGAAACCACTGTACAAATGTCAGACTGGTAAATGTGCGACCAATGGGAACAATATTATTGCAATACATGTGTTATTTACAGAGTGTCGGACCCATAAAATATGTTATTTCCTGCAATTCATGGAACACTTAAAACACAGCCTGTTATATCCTGAAAAATATAACATTAAATAATGTTGCGATATATTTAATGAAACGTTAACAGCAAGACATTATACTTAGCCACATCTGCATGCAATGCTTTTATGGGCTTATGTGCCCAGAAAAATGTGATTTCAGCTGTTCAGTTCATTCCTCACTACACACCATATCATTTTGGCCTCGCCTAGTGTATATCTACCGAGTTTTTTCAGTACACCTTATATATTACATTATTCTGTTACATTAAGTTTATTGAGCACCAGCAGATTCCACAGCATTATTACAATAGCAGAAGGAAGATTTACAATAATATTAAAATTGACAATATACAAAATTCACAAAAGATGAATACAAACTGAAACAGAAGCAAGGGAGAACCCTGCTCTTCTAAACTTACATATTCATGCGCACAGTTTAACACTGTAACAGTCTGTAACACATGCCAACATTGTCTTTAAGGAGCATATATGTGAAGGTTACTAAAAATATTTTAAAATCATTTTGTGTTTTGTCTGTTTTTAAATGCTACGTTTTATTTAATTATCAGGAATATACTGATTTGAAATGATTACTCTATGATTACATTGTGTAATATTATGGCAAACTTAACAACAAATGATCAGTAACTTTGCCAGAAAATGACAATAATATATAAATATATAAATAATAAATATGTTGTTAAATAGTTTAATTTTGTGTCAATACTCTGATTTATAATCTACATTAAACATCATAGTATACTATTATGCTAATCTAGAAGTAAACCAAATAATTATTATTGAAAATCTGGGGATGATTAAATATTGCATAGGTATGTCCCCAAAATTAACCCTTAGAGGAGCAAACAGGCGCTAAGAGCAAATGCCCAGTGGGCTGCACATCTACCGTTACTAGTGCTGTGTGTTTATAAATCCTTCTGCTTCCAGGGCCGTTTGAATTCCAGAACATGGTGAGCAATATCTGCCTTTGATGAATAAAAGTTACTAAGACTCAATCCAATGCATAGAATCGGGATAAAGAAAACCATGTGTGGAAAACGTTTTCCATTGCTCTGCATGAGAACTTCTACAAGACAAATATTGTGGATTACTTGTCGCCTGATCCTTTGATGGTAAAGTTGATGAATAGTTTGAGACATCATTTCAACAGATTACATTTACACAATGACTCCTTATAATGTAAAAGGAATTTTTAAAGAAAGGATTTAATTCTTTGATTTAGGTTAAGTAAAATGAATTAAATATTTTGCCCCATGGGGAAAAAAAACCATAAAAAGACTTGCCAGAGTAACAAAGAGCAACATTAAAAATGTATAAAATTTATCTAAATCCAGTTTGTACATTTTAATAGGATAAAAGTGTGAGGGCAAAGTATATCAAGAAAGCAGTAGAATGCTTCATTTTCATTTTCACATTATTATTATTTATTGTTTTATATAGCGCCATCAAATTCCGTAGCGCTGTACAATGGGGTATGCAGTATGCAGTGATTATGAACCCAGTGGGCCTTATTGGGAAGAGTGACATCTTTGGATCCACCATGATGAACTTTTCTATCTACTCTAGATTGTAAGATCGTTTGAGCAGGGCCCCCCTTACCTGTTGTTTCTGTAAGTCAAATTGTTATGTTATATTATGTCCTGTCTACCCATTGTACAGCGCTATACTCTATGGTCCAGTTTTGGTCCTCAGGCTTGGAAATATGGGGGTTCATTGTCATGCATCTCTCTCTCTTTAAAACTCAGATCTCTTTTCTTTATTTGCGTAGACCACCCATGAATCCAAGGTATAAGAGTGACTGTGTTTTAAAAGGGGGCCTCTGCTGCTTTGTTCTGCTACTGAATGCATACGTAATACGTATGGAACCCTGCAAATTCCCAAAACCTGCCTGCACCCAGATGATTAACTATGAATGGTAATAACGCCAGTAGACAATGCTTCTAGCACGCTCTTCTTTTCCGGTGTCACTACAGTGCTGTAGTATGCTTTTCATCAACATAATATACTAGCTCCCTGTTGACAGTTGAATAAACCTGTAGTCAATTTGTCATAACTTTGCAGAAAGACACATTTCAGGTTATACAGTGTACACAACTGTAATATTTATCATTTAATACACAGATGAAGCTGCTTAACATAAATTGGATCATGACAAGTTTTTTTAAAATATTAAAACCTTAGGCTTCTACTGACCTCAAATAATAAATGGATGGGTTTTTTTGTTGGTTTTCTGCTGGTTGTAAATGGCCTGACTTCTGCTGACAGAACCTTTACCATGTACGTTGTAATATTATCTATAATTCCCGAAAAAGATGAGTAAGAGGTGGCCAATGGATATTTCTATAAATAATAACATATAAAATAATAATGAATTCTCTAAATTATACTTTGCTGCTAGAGTAAAAAAAGTGAAGCACAACCCACTTCCAAACTATGATATAATAAATAACCCTGCTCAAGATGACACTCAGATAGGTGACAATCAATCCAATGTATGAAGGGATGAAGACTCCTTTCAGTAATGTACGTGTAAAGCATGCTTTACAGTTCAATCAATACTGTACATTGGGTACAGTACAAGTTTAGTCATTGGTACCATGGTGCTTTCATCTACACTTATTGAGTAAGGTAATTTATTGAGAACCAATAATTAGAAGAAATTACCGTATTTGCTTGATTATAAGACGACCCCCCAAAATCAAAATATTAATTTAGGAAAAAAACAAAAAGCCTGAATATAAGACTACCCTATAGGAAAAAATGTTTTACTAGTAAATATTAATTCATGTAAACTATTTTTTCATATTTAATAAAAGCTATGATTGAGAAAAATATATATTTTTTTATTTCCTTTTATTTGCCAACCTGCCCCCCCAGTTATGCACATCTGCCCCCAGGCTTGCCACTCTGCCCCCAGAAATGCCTTATATCCCCCTATTTGCCACTCTGCCCCATGATGTGCCTTTTAACCCTCTGTATGCCACTCTGCCTCCAGAAATGTCTTATACCCTCCTATATGCCACTGTGCTCCATGATATGCCTTTTTACCCCCTATATGCCCCTCTGCCCCATGATATGCCTTATACCCCTATATGCCACTCTGGCATATAGGGGGTTAAAAGGCATATCATGGGGCTGAGTGGCATATAGGGGGTTAAAATGCATTTCTGGAGGTATATATATATATATATATATATAACTGCTAACAGCAATCACACTCCTATCAAGCCAAGGCAGCCTCCCTATGCCATGCTCCCACCACCACCCCCTTACACATCCATGCTATCACACACACACATTCACAAACATTTAAATACTTATTCATTCCATTAATCACACATACTTGCTCAAAAACTCTCCCCCACCCCCTTACCTGAACCGCAGATTTCCCACTCGCAGACTTCTGCAGGGGCCCGGCTGTGCGAGCAACTTCTCTGGCCCCGCCCCCAGAGGAAGGAGGTAGAGTTATGTGACACTCTGCTAGCTTCCTGTTCCCGTGCTGCTAGTAGCAGAGACGTTGCTCGCGACCAAAGCCCGGTAAGCAGCCTGGCCCCAGCAGACATTTTTTTGAGGTCTGATTAGAAGACGACCTCGATTATAAGACGAGGGGTATTTTTCAGAGCATCTGGAAAAAAACCTCGTCTTATAATCAAGCAAATACGGTAGATGTTAGAGAACCACCTGTGTTGGTTTGGTTTTCATTTGTTTAATAGTTACATTATACTATCATATCATTGCTTAGTTAATTGAACATGCATTGGTTATTCACAGAATGCTGTGCCCCCCCCGTGTGCCCCCCCAGTTGAAACAGCGTTTTTTCCCCCACTGCCGTGATAGACGAGACGAGGAGAGTGAGAGGCGCCGGAATAAGTTTTCAGCAACCGTTCGGCCCCTCTCACTCTCCTCCGCGAGGCCTCTGTCTTGGTTGTGGTGCCGGCATTTCAGTGAGAAGGGGTAGATAGGGCAGAAGGGGGTAGATAGGACAGACGGGAGTGAGAAGGGGTAGATAGGGCAGAAGGGAGTGAGAAGGAGTAGATAGGGCAGAAGGGAGTGAGAAGGGGTTGATAGGACAGAAGGGAGTGAGAAGGGGTAGATAGGGAGTGAGAAGGGGTAGATAGAGAGAAGGGAGGAAGAGGCGGTAGATAGGGAGAAGGGAGGGAGAGGGGGTAGATAGGGAGAAGGGGGAGAGGGGGATAGATAGTGAGAAAGGAGGGTAGCAAGAATATTGAAATAAAGAGTCAGAATGAGAGAGAGAAAATGAATGGATTAATGTATGGATGCATTGTGTGAATGAGTGAGAGAATTAATGAATTTGTGAGAATCCATTAATGAATATGTGTAAATAATTTGTGTGAAAGAGTGAAAGAATAAATGATTTTGTGAAAAAAATTTTGTGTAAAATTTCTTTCATTTTATATATTATAAATGAAGTAATTTTGGCGTTAATTCTCTCAAATTCACCAATAATTAAGTTTGTTACTTATATCGGTAAAAGAAAAAAGTTAAATATCATGTCTTTGCAAATTCTAATTTATGGGGTGATATATTGCTTAATGTTTAATTTTAATGAGAACACTCCAATATCATCTTGTTTATTATAATTTTTTTAAAAAGGTGCTATACTTGGATCAGGTCTTTGAATAGGATTAGTAGATTCAATAAGACTTAGGGCAGGATTTATCAAGTGCCAGCTGGGAATATCACACTTGGTATTGGCAGTAAAACCATTTCAAGCCAATAGGAATTACCATATGGTGTCAAGTACATTACATGCAATATGCCGGCATGTGGGATGACTTTTTTAGAATACAATGTTTTCTTTTTGTAAAGCACTACAGACACATTCCATGTAATTAAAACCATAGTCATATAAATGTCATTTAAAGGATTGTGTGTGAGAAAGTATGAGTTGTCACAGAAAAAGTGGAATGATTTCCTTACTCTACTTAAGCCATCTAGGTATGTAGAAAAGGCATTGTTCACCCCACTGACCAAAAAAATGAAAGGTCTATCTTGCCTTTGGCTTTACTGGTGAAATGGTAAAAGGACTATGAGATCAGAGGGTAGACTTGCTATATTAGAAATGCAGGAATGGTAAAAAAAACACAGTTTTAATTAGAAGAGTATGGAAGTCCTTCATAGCTTGTGAAGGTTAGCCCTTAAGCAAACAGTGAGTCTACAGCCTCTTAAATATCATGCTTTATTTAATCTATTAAGGTTTTCGATTCCATTATGAAAACAAAAAAAGTGTTTACACTAAAGCATAATTTAACAAGGGAGTTTAAAATATGGATACCTATGTCCTTAGGCGTTATGGAGGATTATACTTGAAATGTACAGAGTAGACCCCATATATCTTTAGATAGAGTTTTCTGTTCTACGTTGACACAATTGAACAATGTATAATTTATGTTTTATGGTCCTGTGGTTCTGACTACAGATCACTGTTTTTAATACATTTTAGAAAGTAAATATGGCAGTGGTTCTAAACTTTATTTATTTATTTATATTCTCAAATAGTGCTATAGTCATCTGAATACCAACTAACAAGGCTACCTGCCTCTTAAAAAAGGAAGTTCATCCTGTATAGATCAACAATATCTAAACAATAATCCAGACCATTCTTCTTTCTAGAAATAAAAAAAAAACATGATAGTATAATACAGGAATTTGAACATTTGAATTTGAGGAGTTCTTGCCTCCCCTTCCAATTACTAGTTTACTAACCTTGCTTGCAAACCTTCTTTGCTGTGAAGTGAGTAGTACAGCTTTGGGCAAGAAATGGTTTCTCAAGTGCTCCAAACACAATGATAGAGTTAAACCCAAGACAAGTGTGCTCCAAACTCTCCTAGTCCTACACTTAGGATGTTAGCCCCCCAATTCTTAGAAATTTAAACTTTACTAACAGGAAAGAACATACCATTTTATATACAATAGAGCTGGGAACACTTATCTCCAACCAGTGCTAAAATGTCTGTTTATCTACAAACTAGAATGTTAGAAATGGCCAAATTATTCCATGTTCTGGAATTTTAATTGCAGTTCACATATTAAGGGACTTGGTACATAGATTAAAATAGCTTTTAAGGATACACTTTGTATGCTGTTCAAGGTATTTTAATGCATATGATTTTTCATGATTGCAGAAGTTTTTGCTTCAAAGGGGTAGATTATTTCCTCCAAAATGTGAAACATGCAGAAAATGGCAATTCCCTCCTCCCTAAAGAATTTCATCTACATGTTGCAGTTAATTTAATTTACCAGGAATAATAAAAAAAGAAATGCCATGTAAACTCAAGCATTTTTTTAAACTAATATAAGGATTATTAATTTCTTATATATTTTCCCACCTTTGGTTATGACCGAAAGGTGGTTTTCTCAAGTCATTTTTTTTTGTGACATACTTATCCCATATTTGAATTGTGCAGCACTACAACATATTTATACTGGGGAACTTTCCAGGACATGCTGCCTGGAGCTCTCCCTCTTCTGGTGGACTGACTGAAGGTGCAGGGCTAGCCCCAAACAGCCTTTACTGAAATGGAAATGAGTAGGGAGTAGTCCACATTGTCCGTTTTGACAGTTTACACCTGATTGTAAAACAATTTGGTAATGTCATGCTGTGATGGTGCCTCCCTGTGGTATTTATCAGCGGTTTTATAAACTGAAGCTACCTAGGTAGCTTTGATCTCTAGCTATGACCTTACAAGTAAGGGGTAAATACGTTTATTATAAGATACCGTTAGCATTTGTTCGACTCTGTCTACATGACAGACAAAAGCTGGCTCAAACGATTACCCAAAACAGCTGCTTGGAAGACAATTCTATTTTTCACTGACGATGGCAATTATAAGTTCTGGATAATGTAAACTTAATATACCACAAAACATACAGCATACCTTAAAATGATGTCATGTCTAGACATGAGATTCAGGTAGAACATTAGTTGTTTAGAAGTTAGATAAAAAAAAAAATAGAGCAAAGTGATTCTTAAGCTGTAGCATTTCTTATTGAAATGATAGATTTTGTTTAATGTGCTAACCAAGAAAAATAACAGTTTATTCTATTAACAACTTTATTATTTTCTTTGTAATATCACTCATGGAATTTTGTTTTAATTAAAAAAAAAATAGTCATTTTAGAATATACCCATGCAGGCCTACCTTTTCCTATAACATGTAGCATTTATATGAAACATTATAATTGATAAGTAATTAGGTTCTTCCTCTTTCCATGCAGCAGCCTCACTAGGATCATTGCTGTACACAGCCACAAGGGGGAAGTGTTCCAGGTTCTTAGTGCTCCTGGGAGCAGGCAGCCTCCAGATAACTTAGCTGAGTTTTTTCCTGCTTAGAGGGGAAAATCTAAATTCTGAATTAATAATAATATATAATAAGTATACAGGGACACTCCCGTTATCATGTACACTTCTACCCCTTGCATATTCAATTGCAGAATTTACCCAGTCTCTAGCTTCTTGGCTTGCAGGATCACCACCAGCTGACTCACCATAGTGTTCCAGTGGGTCAGCTGCATATTCTTTACAAAGTACTTTAATATGTATTCATTGTTGGTGGGGCTGTGTGGGGGACTGCAGTGGCCCTTTAATGATTTTCTGCAGATAATAAAGACAGGCCTTTCATCTGTAGTTTCTATTACTTTCAAGCAATACAGTAACACATGTTGTCCCTTCATGGCAGTCAGTCTACTGTTACTTGATCTTGGATTTCATGTCCACAGGGATAAACAAAGAGCAAACATCCAGCATAACATAACTAAAGGAAACTTTCCACAAATCTTAAATCCCACTTTCAGTTTGCTGGTTACCGCACATCATTTGTCTCCTATTATCAAATTTTCTCTAACGTTACCAATTCTCTACATGGAGACGTTATATAAACTCAGTAAGTATTTCATCCAAGCTACCTCTCAGCTTAATCTTCTTAAATGAGAAAAACAGACCTATTTTCCTGTCAAATGTCGATAAGAGCCCCTGTGTGGTCTCCAATGTATTCTTTAACTATTTCATTATTTGATGAAGGAAATTAGTCTTTTGTCTCATTTAACTCATCCCCCAACCAATGTTCCCTCTAATTTTTCTTAGGTGGTGTGCGCAGAAAATTTCTCTTGTGCAAAATTTTCCCAGAGCCAAAATTTTGTGCGCACAATATGCTTCTGCAAATGTTACATTTAAATTGTTATTCTATATTTTTGGTATAGTTCGCTCATGGTTAATAACACTACATTATAGTGTGATAATGTAGTATTAGTTACACAACAGTATTACTTACTGTAATGTTTTTTTAAAGGTGAAATTCTCACTGCATAAGTAAATTATGAGCGAATCACGAGCGGAGGCTCCAGGCCGCATAAAGGATAAAAAAAAATTAGGAAAAACTGTTGTCCGCAGGGGCGTACCTAGAGTATTTGGCACCTGGGGCAGATCCTGTACGTGGGACCCCCCCACACACACTTTAAAACTGCATAGCTTCTATCATTAGGCAAACATTGACGGGGTACAGCATAACTGTTATCATTATGTACTAAGGCAGACATTGACGGTGGTACAACATAACACCTATCACTATATACTGAGGCAGACATTGATGGTGTTACAGCATAACTGCTATCATTATATACTGAGGCAAACATTGACGGTGGTACAGCATAACTGCTATCATTATATACTGAGGCAAACATTGACGGTGGTACAGCATAACTGCTATCACTATATACTGAGGCAAACATTGACAGTGGTACAGCATAACTGCTATCATTATATACTGAGGCACGCACTGACGGTGGTACAGCATAACACCTATCACTATATACAGAGGCACACATTGACCGTGGTACAACATAACACCTATCACTATACATTGAGCCAGACATTGACAATAATGCAGCATAACCCCAATCACTATATCCTAAGCCAAACATTGATGTGGTGTAGGCCTAGTATGTGTATATATATATATATATATATATATATATATATATATATATATATAGGGGTGCACCGAAATGAAAATTCTGGACCTGAAAATTTAGCATTCACTTGACTGAAACCGAACACACCTTGAAAAACAAAAAAAACCCCCACACCTTTATTAAAAGTAACACACCAAAATTAGAAAAAAAAATCAACAATTATATATATATATATATATATATATATATATATATATATATGATTAACAGCAATCACAATCCTATCATGCCCAGGTTCTAGCATGTACTGAGTGGGATTGCTGTTAGCAATTATATATATATATATATATTAATATTGTTATCGATTTTTTTCTGTCCAATTTTGGTGTTTTACTTACACTTACTTAACACACCAAAATTGAACAAAAAAAATATATAATTGCTAACAGCAATCTTATCATGCTCAGGCAGCCAGTACATGCTGGAACCTGAGCATGATAGGAATATGATTACAGCCTCCCTATGCCATGCTATCCCCCACACACACTTACAAATCCATGCTATCACACACACACTCATTCACAAACATTCAGTTTAAACTACAGCATAACACCCATCACTCTCACACACTTACTAATTCACTCTCACAGAATGTTTTCCTACCTGTCACTTTTCCTCCTCTTTGTTCTTCCTCTTCTGTGTCCTCTCCTTTCTTTGCAGTGGAGGCGGTGGACGTGGCTTCAGTGCTGTGCGCTGGGATATGAGCTTGCTCCTCTAGCGGCGGACATTACTTTCCGTCTCTGGAGGGCTGCCGTGCGCACAACCAGTAGCGGACCGCCCCCCTTCTGTACACTACTGGATGTGCGCACAATTTTTGTTTGTGTACGCTCCCTCTGAAATCTATGTGCGCGCGCACAAGCGCACAGCTTAGAGGGAACACTGCCCCCAACTATATCTACTGAAAACATTGAGCATACCCCAGTATGCTTCTTGCACACACTCAGGAGAACTCCCATTCTATTTAAAGGGAGCTCTGCACCCAATGACAAGGAGGAGTAGCAGGTAATCACATTTTATTTTTTCCATATATATATATATATATATAAATAAAACATTAAGTTTTAATATATTAAATTGCTTTGGAGGACAAAATATTATTATTATTATCTTTTATTTATATAGCGCCAACAGTTTACGGAGAGCTTATATGTTTCATATATGCATAGACAAATACATAGATGCATACCATGATGGCCCATTTCGAAAATGAGTATAGATGACAAGGGGTGGAGCTAGTTGCACTTAGGGGTGAGATTAGCCATGCTTGGGGGGTGAGACTAGCCCCAGACAGTCTTTAGTGGCTGGGGAGAGAGTGGAAGGTAGGCAGGGAGTAAGTGAGACGTAGGAGAGGAAGTAGATGAGAAGTGGGTGAGGAGTAGGCAAAAATGAAGAACTTGACTTGAGACCCTGGGAAGCAAGGCTTTAACTGGAGATTCCAAGTAAATTCCAGTTCCTTGGTATGCTAATCCATTGCAGCAGAAAGCCACATGCATGAGGGGTTTTGTTTTGATATGTAGCCGTGAAAAGCAATCTCTGTAGCAGACCATTATCTATTAAGAAGATAATATTTTTGTACAAGTTCTCAAAAATATTTATCATTCAGTAGGAAGATTCCTAAATAGTTAAGCAGCTCAGTGACATTTTTGTTAATATTTTGACAGCATTAAACACAGTGAAGATATTTCATAAAACCACAAATAGACATGCTGGCTTCTCATTAGTAATTTTAGAAGGGTAGTGTAGGTGGTCACTGGCAAAACAGATAGTTGATTACCAGTAAAAAAAATATTTGAAATGTTGGCGATCTTAGTGCTACTTGCATTTCTTTTGGAACTGGATGAAAGAAAATTTAAACGTCCCAATTGTCCATCTGGAGACCCACCGGCTGGATGTGGTGCTGAAGTCCTTTTATGCAGCCACTATCCAGACTGAAAAAGGCCTGAGGTTCTATTGCAATTAGCATTTCATAATTCTACTCTTCAGATTAAGTTTGTGAATTGCATAAATTGCATGGACATATAGGGGAATACTAGTATAGAATAGATCTAATATAACCCTAGGACAGATCAAACCTGTGAATTGTTGGTGGTTGGGAACATTTTAAAAGGAAAATTCAATAAAAGGCCAGAAGAGGACATGATGATTGTGATATGACCACATGGCAATGTTTGATTAATTCATTTTCAAATATCTAGGGAGAGGTTATTTTGCAAAATATATTGAGGAAGACATAATTTTCAAATGCTATTTTAAATACAACATGGTTTTCTTATGAGATAATGCTTATCCTTGGTAGGTATAGAATATCCATATAACATTTCATTACCTTTCCATTACTTGCATCTGACTAGATGTGCCTTTTATGAGCTGTTCTTACAATATTGGCAAATGACTGCATCACCCCCACCTCATATTTAAGCATTTGAATACATACAGCATGTGTATTTCATTTTAATTCTTGGTGAGAGTCTTGATTGATGATTTGAACATCCTTTTCCAAGTCATTTAGCCGTAACTTGACAGTGTATTATTGAGGGAAATCACTAACTCCATATGTTAATTTTCTCCTGTCTTAGATGTATAATGTACCCCAATTCTTCCATACTAAAGCTTCGTCAGTAAGATTTGTTTTAAACACTCTGTTGTGGGTACAATAAATCTTAATAGGTCATCAGGGGTAAAGAATTTGAATTATATAACATAGCAACTAAAGAACTAGGATAATCTACTCGCAGAGTTATAGCATTTTAAAATATACCCAAGTAAAAACACATTTTAAGAAGATTTCTTTGTAATGAGGATCTCAAACAAAGACCAAAGTACATTTAAATATCCCAAATTACAATACAAGTTTTATAAATATAGCTTAAAGCATAATTAAAACCCTAGACTTTGGATTGATGATTCATATTCTAAAACATATCTAAAACTTAGATGAGGGAATATATTCAAATCTTTAAAACGTGGACATGATGGAGAAACTTAGCTATACGCATTTTCAAGGCTATATTGTATTTGCATAGGGGCCATTTAACAGTAATATTTTTTATTTTTAACATTTATTTTGATACGTTAAACAAATTCTGCACCTTTGTATGAAGCATAACCTTATATATTCAAGCAAAGACAGATGATGTGGAGGGAATTCAATTTTTTTTTAAAGTTATTTTTCCTGCAGATAGATGTAAGCCTGGGTGTCAAGAATATATTAAGAAATAATAATAAGTTGTTTTATTTCTGGAGCCTTGTCCTTGATTTGCCTACTGCATCTTAATCTAATAGTTTTAACATACTTTTGCAGGATATGTGGGTACGAGGTCTAGGATATTATGAGTGTCTTCTCATTATTGTTTTGATGATATTATTCATTTATGTTTGCAACATTTACGTAGCACTATACCTATATCCTTGGAACATAATTCACATTCTGTTGGATGTATGAGTGAAATTTAAAGAACAACAAAATAAAAAATTGTTTATTATTTATTGTTTTATATAGCCATCAAATTCCGTACAATAATAATGTTTATCAATATTTGCAAATTTCAAGCTTCAAGAGTCCCACCCTGTGATATAGGCAGTAAAGCAGGTCATAAATGAAGTGGTCAAGGGAGATCCCCAAAATACCGTGTGTTGGTCCTTTGTTTTGGTTAAGCAGTGTACAATGCCGCAGGCCTTGAGGGGATGGGTCTAAATTTACACAATTCATGTCTGCACCACAGTTGGTTTAGATTAATGTACAAGTAGACGTTAGCTTAATACATCTGTTGTTAATCCACATTCTAGTAGAGTAAAGATGCCAAGACATCATTTATTAGAACTGTCGATTCTCATATGTTTTTTCTTTGGTTCTTCTGTCTCTTAGTTGAGCTTACAAAGGTTTCCAGGAAGTCTTTCATTTCACTACAGGACACATTTCCTGCTGTCTAACGTATCAGGATATAATGAATTCCAGCATGTAGTTTATGTGATTTGGGAATCTGAATTTATATTATTAACCCTACAGATATCTGTCCATCTGTATGGAGTCTGTTTTGGTGTTTTACATCTCAGGTTCTTCAATATAGAGAGGATGTGCTGTGAAAAAGGAATTGGTAGGAGCATTTCTCTTCCTTCTATTTTGACCATACAACCTTTAAAAACAAGCTTCTTACCCTAAAACAAGTAAAATGTTTTATACATGCTGTGTATAATATATTTGTTTACCATATAATGTCTCATTTAACATTAACATAGTTTACATATAGTATAGCGCACAATACATACCAAAAGGGATAACAGGTAGAATAAAAATACAGGCCCAAATGTTTCAGTAGCCCCCATGCTACCTGAAGGGTAAATTTGTATGTTATATATAACCCCCATTGATGCTATAGTGGCATGGAGGAGCACTCAGTTTAAAACATTGTTATCTTCTAATGTTGCATTTTAGCATAAACTGACAGATAACACAAATAATTACCATTTGATCCATATCTACCACTAATTAACTACTATAACATTGTAAGGGTGCATGAATGTACGGCTCCAGATATGGTGTTTCAGACTGTCATGTCTGCAACATTTTTTCTTCTATGCCATCAATCTCTGTGTCTGTACATGTACATGTTATATTTACCAGGTCTTTCATTTTGATTTCATATATTGTATCAGAATACAATGAATTAACTTAATATAGTATTTCATGAAAAAGGAGGCTATGAGCTCAAAGTCCTTTATTTTACAAACAATGTACAATAACTAATTTGCAATCTAAAAGTATTCTAAATTCAATATGATAAGTCCCAGTCCACAAAGAAAAGAATGCATAATAATAAAACAACATTTACAGTACATTTTGTGTGTTGCTATGAAAACTGGTCGTTCTGGGACAAGGTGCATGATCTCGCTGATACTAGACAGTGATAATACACATGCAGTTGAATGAGGATCGTCATAAAAAAACTATTTTATACTCCTGTGTCTTGTAATTATATTAATGAAACCAACGTTATATTTTTTGGGAGCTTTAGCGTTTTCCACACTGTTAATTGAAGGCTCATTTTGAGCACACTTGAAAAGGAAAGATCAAGAGAAACTATTAATTTAAGAACCACAATGGAAATAGTCGCTATACATAAATCAGTTGTGTCTGTTTGGCTCACCAATATGTTGAGCAGAGACTGACTGAGGAGAACTAAGTGGCCCTGTGGGGCCTGCTGCAACAACCCAGAATTTGCCAGTGGTGACCCAGAAGTCTCCATGTGAAACCCGCATAGTTCCCAAGATGCTCTGTAGTATACGTTGCAAAACAACCCGTGGACACCCATGCTTGTAGCTGGCATTATGAGACATACACAGGAGCTGAAATGCCAGTGGTTGCTTATCCCCGACCTGAGGCCTAGGTAGCCTCCTTTAGAGGTCAGAGAATAGAAAAGTCTTTAATATTAGCCATTAGGTTGTAACTTCAAATTAAAATAACTTTTTCCCAAGTTTTTTGCTGTTGAACTCCATCACTTAACTAGGTACTTGAATGCTCAAATGAATTACATCATGCCCTGATGCCAAAACAGCTTTGTGTCTAGACAATACTTTTATACAGTCCAGAAACATAAAATATATAAAGTTATGTGAAATTAAGCCCTTGAGATTTCTGTCATCTACTTAATCATTATGAATATGACATGATATAGATATGCTATAATATTGGGAATATTAGTTACTATGTAAAAGTAGAAAACTTTAGATGCTTAAATAGAGATTTCCATACTCAATATGCTAAACAACTCTTTATTTGCATTTAAGAAAACATACACAAAATGATTAAACAAACTAGAACTGTGAGGTTTGCATTTACGGATCCAGATTTTACAAAGCGGAGCCTAGTTTAGCATTGCAAATGAGTTATTGAACTTAGACTAACTTGAATGCAGTGTCTTCAGAGAAATCATGGCTGAAGGTATAAGAGAAGTTTACAGCAGAAGAAAAAAAAAATTCTTGGAAATTTTCCAAAAGCATCCCAGCTGCTATGAAAAGAAAATCATGTCAAGAACACAGAAGCTAATGATGTACAGTAGAATGCCACAGAATAGATTACTTATATAAGCGGTGGAATGTTATACAAAATAAAGAACTATGAAATAATATACTATACCTATATACTATAAACAGGTATGGAATATCTGTTTACGTTTCTAGTATCTAGAAGATTTTTTCCTCTCACCCAATAATTTCTGCTGGAGCCATGTATCACATGAGTATATTTAAATTCTGGGAATATTCTTGTACCATTTATAATATTTTAATGGCTTCTTGTTCTCACTAGACAGAATCCATTTTGGATATTAGCAAAACAGAAGGTTGGTGCCATTTATTTAGCTTCTGGGTCTAGTTTAGTACTGAGCCAGATGAAGTTGAACGCATTTTATTCTCTTTCAACTACTGTAAATGAGATCATGATTTAACATTTTTCTTGGCCTTAAAATCATAATTAGTGGACCATTTGAGGACAGAGTCCACTTTCTTCTCCAAAAGCAACCTTTAGTCCTTCTGACTTCTATGGACTTGTAGTCCATTGGTTTCACTTTCTAGGAAAAACCAATCATATTAAGAATCATAAAAAAATTGAGGTAACCTATTCCCTATTATAACCTTTCAATAAGCTATACATGTTCATCAGTATCTTGTTCTGTTTTTAATGATACATGAAGGACTGCATGTAAGGAATATTGAAGCACATCATTATGCTGCAAAGTAATCATAAGATGTACAAGTGTGCCCTGCTCTGTGCTGCTCATTGTATTTAGTTATATTTTATTGCAATTGTACAGCTCTGCAGAATATGACGGCTCTATATAAATCAATAAATAATAATAATACTAATAATTGAGCATTAGGCATTCATGCTCCTCAGAGGATAATATTAGGAACATATCACAATTTTACACAAATTATTCTTAGTGCTACCAGTTCCCCTTTATGTAGTATTGCACGCTCCTCATCTCTTTACAAATTGTTGGCTGCATGATATTAAAGGTTTCTAAAAATCAAACATACTGAACACAATTTAAGGGATTTTTTATTTTGTTTTAAAACAATATCACCACAATTCTTACAATAATCATAACATTATGAATACTGCTATGTAGCCAGAACTGGCCACGAATCATACCAACCCAACCACATAATAGACATCTAGATGACCTAAGCCTAGGGGTGTGTGGCTGATGCAGTGTCATGAGGATGGGGGTGCTGCATGGTCATTGTGACCATATGGTGATCCCCAAGACTGTTGCAGAGAAAACAGGAGATCTGTGCCAGAGGGGAAAGAATGTTTATATAGCAGTTTGTTTGTCTATGTTGATTACTGCAAGTTTGGCAGTATGAAATAATTTTTTGGGAGGGGGTGTGCTTTTTACTTTTAGGAGGGGCAGATTGACAATTGATCTGCTATGTATTATATGTAGGTGAAGCTATCGTTACAAATCCCCTCCCAAAAAACATCTAAACAAAGCAAAAAAAAAAGTGCGTTGCAAGTCTACCGTATGAGGAATCTGGCTATGAATAGAGTTGATTGATGAAGAATATCCTATTTTTAAACAACAACTAGGCAGGACTAGCACTTAAGTTAGTTAGTTTATGGTTTCTCTTATCACATGACTACTTATCAGATGACTACAGACTATTTAAACTTATGACCATCGTCCCTTTGTTTTACTCAATTGAAATACCGCTGTGTGGCTGGCCAGGTCGATATAAAAACATAAGTTCCTGGCAACTAAAACATCTGAATCTATATTTATAGCCTTTTCCCCTCTGGTGTGTATCCTGTTCTCTGGGTTATTTGATCAGTTTAGTAGAGATAAGACAAGGTTCTGTTAAAAAAAATTGGAAACTTTCTTCCTAACTTCAAAAAGCTATCAGGCTTGCTCCCTGGGAGATTTATAAGACCTAGAGCAAAATGTGAACCCATCCAGGGATTACATAGAAGGAGAGATAGGAAATTGTTATCCATATGGTTTATGTAAAGACACCATAATAGGAGGTATTTATCAGCCAAAATGCATTATCGCATTCAAATCACAAAAGGTATAGGTGATGTTTTATTGGGAATTGTGCATTGATGTTTTGTTTATTCTGCAAGGAAACAAAACGAACAAAAAAGTCAAACACATTTGAGAATTCAAAGTCTTTTAAGATTGCCTTATGTTTCTAATTTTCTTGTGAATGTACATAAATTCATAGCAAATGCACCGCTGCTACTAATAACAGATATTAGTAATGGACAAAAAATATATGGACCACGAAAAGTCTATACAAGATGTTTTTTAACACAGTTATGTTTTAGCATCCTGATGAAAAATCTACATACAGGTATATGCAGTGAAGGATTAAAACCCACTGGGGTTATGTTCAAAATGGAAAAGTCGAAAATGGAGAAGTGATGTCACATCTTTTTTTAACAGCTCTCAATCTACTGTAGCTGTGATATAATGTTAAATATTGCCTGTTCTTGGGAATGTTACCCATGTATTTGATAAAAACCCACTGGGGCCCCTAGATCCCTGGCTTTTGCCCTCCAACAAATCAATAAATACTCGCTCTTGCTTATTTACGCTTACCTGTCTGGCTCCACTGGATGAAGTAGGCTAATAACGCATGGTCATTTTACATGGCTCCATTGAGTACCCAGCTTTAGTAGCCTGAACTACTGCTGCTGTCGGTACAGCTGGATAATCCAGTAAGCCCTCAGAGCATGGGCCACTAAGCATGGATAGGTAGATGGAACAAGCTGTTTCATTGTTATTTTTTCTTTGAAACTGAGATGACCCAGAGGATTAATGGTGGTCTCACAGTAAGGATGAACACGTAATGCAGTTATAACAGGTATACCAGTTCTAATATGAGTCGATCATTGGGAAGGTACCACATTTCCTGATTTTGAACCAGTACATTGTGATGAAACTTCCCTGAATACCAACTGCTCCCTTAGGTTTATAAATACATAACATTTGATGGCCCATCTAGTATTCCTATTTTCTCCTGCTGCAAAAGGGTCAAACAGTTTTTGGTCCTTCATCATGTTATTTTACAGTATATTACAAATACATACATACAGTATACTTTATATCCAGTAAGGTCTAACCTGTGCTTGGTGGCAGGAATGGTAGTGATGTCATCAATTGCAACCATTACCAGGTTACATAGTAACATAGTAATTTAGGTTGAATAAAGACAACCTTGCTAAACCCACTTTGAAGGTATTTTTAATTGTGCCTCAAAAAGGGGCTAACACACACTCTGACACACACACATACATACACGCATGCTAACACACACACACAGATACTCAACACTAACACACACCCAGACACTAACACAACTAGATCCTCAACAATAACAAACATGCACACACACTAACATACCCAATACTCATTTACACACTAAAATACTCCCATACACACTCACAAAAATACGCAGACACACACATACTAATATACCCAGGCATACACACATTAACATACCCAAAGACACATTCACACACACGCAATTTCAGTAACATACCAAGAGACACACACTAACATACCAAAAGACACATGTTCACACACTAAAACATCCACACACATTAAAATTCCCACATGCACAACCATACCCAGACAAAGACACGTTTATACACTGATATCCACACACACACACTAACATAACCAGCCACACACTAATATGCACAGGCACACACAACTCACTTATGAGTCTTTGATGCAGCTCGCCTAGTGATCTGCCGTGCTTCTCCCTCGGGGTCACCCAATGGAGCGTTACCTCACCCTGCTCAACCCCATCTACTCTTGGAAATTAGGGAGATAAAGTCCCGATGTCCCGAATTGCCTCTTTATCCCTACTCCCGGACCATGCTACTTTTTATTTCGAGGGGGGTGGCAATTGACCCTGGGGGCCCTGACCAATGTGGTGTCTCCACTAATTGTGATTTGAGCAGATTCAGGTACTTGCTGCCCTTTGCTGGACTTTTTGTTCCAGTTTTCCAGTCAATGTCTGGGTAATTAAAATCACCTATGATTAAAATGTGACCCAGATGTGCAGCTTTTTACAATTTGTGATGAAAGCTGATGTTATCCTTCAATACTAAAATTTGGGGGTTTGTAGCATATCTACAATTAATGTGGTGCACATCTTTGCATCTTTACACTAGAGCCTAACTCAGTCCTAACATAAAGACATAACACTCCCCATTTCCTATTTATCATTACTAAATAGTGTATAACCATTTAAATGTACCGTCCATGAGAATTTATTAAACCATGTTTCCTTGATGCCAATTAGATCATACTGTTCTTCACTTTCCAGTAATACAGGAATACCTCACATAGGGTATGTATTTTTGGCATTGTGGGTTAAAACTTGGAACATGCACATTGCAGTTTTCAATCACTGAATTTTGACAGATCAGTGTGCTAGGGCCCTGTCTCATTTGAGACACAGTAGAGGCCCCAAAATAACAATTTGAGCCCATAAATCTATATATTCCTTAAAACCACTGCCCTTGAAGATTTCAAAGACACCCCACTTGGCTTTCTAGGTGGCCCAAAGCAACCACAAATCTAGTGGGAACACAGGAGGTAGCGGTAACAGATTTAGTTCTACCCTTTCACAGGCACATTTTGGGATATGCAAATGAATTTATGATTTCAGTGCCTGTAAGAATTTACAGACAAGCTACAGACAAGCAAGGGTTATATTATAATTTAGGGCCACTTCTATTGCAGGCACTGAGTACGCTACACCCCGTCTCCATTATCCTGTCTGCAAGACAGCAGAAGGAGGCTGTCTTACTTACTGATCTCCTTCCTGTCCTCTCCATCCAGAGAGAGAGATCAGAGGAGACCAGAAAATGACTGGATAAGGTAAGTGAGCACGTGGTGTGGCAGATACAAGGTGTATCTGTGAACTGACCAACATCAAAATCTGATGCTGTGTCAGTGGCCTCAGAATCTGAGGCCAAAACTTCATACGCCTCCTCAGCAGTATACCTGCGCTGCATTATAAAATAATTACCCCTAGCCGGTAAAATAATATAAAAAAAAATAAAAAAATACAGTAAGCAAAAAGGTGATGCTGCTATGGGATCAATCCCTAAACACTGATCTACGGCAAAGGAGGGGTTAATAGTAGCTAAAATAATATAAAATATAAAATAAACCCTGAAAAAATGTAAGGAAGGGGTTAAAATAAAAAGAGGGGCTCTTATAACAGCCTTTTTTGGGGGGGGGGGAATTGATCATTGACAATTTTATAAAAGTGTAATGACACGATCTGTCTCTCTCCCTCACTAAACGCAAGTGGTGAAGGGAAGCAGATCTTTACCAGTCAAAGGCAATGTTTATAAACATTGCCTTTGACTGGGCAAATCAAGATCACTCTCCTGAGTGATCGTAAGGCTTGGGGTGTCAATCACTGGATGCTGATGGCATCAAACAAC
Organism: Sceloporus occidentalis; assembly: GCA_023333645.1. NCBI lineage: Eukaryota > Metazoa > Chordata > Lepidosauria > Squamata > Phrynosomatidae > Sceloporus > Sceloporus occidentalis. The sequence goes on along the minus strand of JALMGF010000043.1, from coordinate 562,119 downwards.
ACCCCCTGAGTGACAAAAGTAATTTGTAATCGTTTCTGAGGCTATCTTTGATTGCTTTCTGAACTGATTTAACCCCATGACGTGCCAGGCACGTCATTGGTCGTCACCTGACCGTTTTTGTGTGACGTTCCTGGCCTGTCATTGGACGTTAAGGGGTTAAATCTTTTCTGGCAATTAGCTTGTCACTTACCAGTTTGCACTTGGAGGGTTTGCCAAGGCTCAGAATTTGTTCTGTTTAATTAGACAAGAAGTTCCCACAAGCCTAACACACCAAATACAATTAGTTAAACAGGCAAACACCTGAGAATCCATCATTTTTTACTCCTAAGCTTTATTCTCCCCACTACTAAAGTAAACTGTGTTGGCCAAGCAGTGTAATTGTTTTGGGGATATTTAATTAAAAAGCTCACCTCATGGAAACTATAATTAGTAGATCAATGCATCTGAGCCAATATTATGTCATTAATTCCTGCCTTGAAGTTCTCTCCTTTCTGCTCACTCACCCTTACAAAGTCTGCCTGAACCAATCAACGGCAATCAGCAACTTTACAACACAGAGGTAATTTATTGAACAAGAATATCATGCAGATTTTGGGGAAATACATTATGATAATTTTCCCCTATGTTATACATTTAAGGTATGTTTTGCTATGTAAATATTGTTTTTTTTTTCAAATACAAACAATAGTCTAACAATGTGTTAGTGTGTATGAAACGAAAAAATGTGAGATTTGTGAAAAGTGACAGGTCAAAAGGAGGAATCAACGCTTTATCCCCCTGTGGAAAGATTAAACTTCAGTAATCTTTCCACACTGTCTCTCTTTTGCTATTAAATGGGGCACAAATATTGTAATCACCACAAAAAGTAATATCACAAAAACATATCTCTAAGCAAATAAGTATACACAATACACTGTCAAACGCATGTGTCATAGAACATATTGTTTATATTTAAGACTCTTCAATGAATTCTAAAAATGAACAGAAAAATAATTTCCCATAAAAATGTTTTATTAGGAACTAAAAATGAATAGGGACATTCCTATCTATATCCTGACTATTTGAATTTCATTATATTTTAGTTTGCAGAACATTTTTTGCCAGATCAATTTATGGGATTAGACAGTCTTCAGATGACTTCTCCAGATTAATGATGAGAGAACTAAGAAGTAGCTGCCTCCTTTAATGAATCTGATGGATTCTGAACAGCACTACAGTCCAGCTCAGTGCTTTGGGAAAGCCCAATCCTCTGAACTATTTTATTTTGAGGGAAATCTGGCATTTGAAACACTAAGTGTGATTGAACACCAAGTGCAAAGTTTGGGCTATGCTCTCTGCTTGTACAGTATGTGTTTTCTTTGTGCGTTCAATACTATGTTCTCAGGGGCAGCAGGCTTAGTCAAAACACACCTTTTTTTAGACCACCATAACGTTATCTGCAAAGGCCAATACTGGATTATGTTCTAGGGTCAGATTGTTTGGAATTCATTGGAATACTGCTGCTAAGAAAAAGTTATTCCAATATTTTTTTTGTTATAGTAAATCATACAATATTTATTTAACCCCATTTCAAGACTGAACTTAACAGAGTTGTAGAACATATATTTATTTTTTTTATTCATCCAGCAGAATTATATAAGAAATGTGGCTTATTACACTATTTATATCTTATGAGAATTTTTTTAGCTCACATTGCACCCAAACCCACCTGTTTATTTTTACCCTTTTATCTTAAACTGACCAATGTAAATATTTGAGATGGAAAAGACAGAACAAATTTATTTAAAAAAAGTAATACATTTTGATCCCATTTTGTTAACATGTAAAATTTAGTAATACTGAAGCTTTAGTATTTACACAATGGTACAACTTAATAAGTCATTTTTGCATCCATGGCAAAAAAATATGTATATTGATTTCATTTCTAGAAACTATTCTGTTATAATAATGTCACTTATATAGTTCTAAAATTTCAAATAATAAAATATAAACTATAATCATGTAGTCAATTGGAGTTTGATCCTAATCTATAGGTTAGTTACATATATAAATATATACACACAATATATGGACAAAAGTATTGGGACACCGGACCATTACACCAACATGGACTTGTATGACATCACATTCTAAATACCGTATTTGCTCGATTATAAGACGACCCTGATTATAAGACGACCCCCCAAAATCTGAATATTAACTTAGGAAAAAAAGAAAAAGCCTGAATATAAGACGACCCTAAAGGAAAAAAGTTTTACCAGTAAATGTTAATTCATGTAAACTATTTTTTTTAATAAAAGCTATGATTGAGAAAAATATTTTTTTTGTTTTTATTTCTTGTATTTTCCAACATGTCCCCCAGTTACGCACATCTGCCCCCAGGCTTGCCACTCCAATATGGCACTGTGGCCCATGATATGCCTTTTAACCCTCTATATGCCACTGTGCCCCATGGTATGCCTTTTGACCCCCTATGTGCCACTCTGCCTCCAGAAATGCCTTATACCCCTATATGCCACTCTGCCTCCAGAAATGCCTTATACCCCTATATCCCATTCTGGCATTTAGGGGGTTAAAATGCATATTATGGGGCAGAGTGGCATATAGGGAGGTATAAGGCATTTCAGGAGGCAGAGTGGCATTAAGGGAGTTAAAAGGCATTGTATAGAGCACTCTGCCTCCAGAAATGCCTTATACCCCTATATGCCACTCTGGCATTTAGGGGGTTAAAATGCATATTATGGGGCAGAGTGGCATATAGGTGTATAAGGCATTTCAGGAGGCAGAGTGCTCTATTAAATGCCCCCTTAACGCCACTCCAGAAATGCCCTATGCCCCCATTTAACACACACACACACACACACCCTATACCCCCATTTAACTAACACACACACACACACACTCTCCCCTCCCCTCCCCTCTCAGCCCTCTCTTACCGGTGCTTCCAGCCGGGGCAGCGGGTTGACGTCGCCTTCTGCTGCAGCCGGAAGGAGGTGGAGTTGGCAGCGGGGGTTTGTATCCGTCCGTCGCGTATACTTTCCCCGGCTGTCAGAGATCAGAGTTCCCCGCACCGGTGCGGGGAACTCTGATCTCTGACAGTCGGGGAAGGTTTGCGCGACGGACGCAGACAACCCCCGCTGCTAGCCACACCTCCTTCCGGCTGCAGCGGACGTTGTCTACGCGGATCGCGTAGACGTCAACCCGCTGCCCCGGCAATACAGCAGGAAGCACCGGTAAGTGTGTGTATGATGGGGGGGGGGTGAGACAGGAGGATCCAGGTCCCCTGCAGCGGTGCGGGGGATCTGGATCTTAGTCTCCTAATCAGACTCTATTTGAGGTCTGATTAGAAGACGACCCCGATTAGAAGACGAGAGCATTTGCTCTGAAAAAAACCTCGTCTTATAATCGAGCAAATACGGTACATAGATATTAATATGTAGTTGCCTCTCCCTCTTTGTAGCTATAACAGCTTCCAGTCTTCCGGGAAGCCTTTCCACAAGATTTTGCAGTGTTTAGTAGGAATTTGTACCCATTCATCCACTAGAGCATGTGTGACGTCAGGCACTGATGTTGGACAAGAGGCTTGGCCCGCAATCTCTGTTCCAGTTCATCCCAAACGTGTTTGATTCGGTTGAGGTCAGGGCTCGGTACATCCAACCATGCCTTTATGGACCTAGCTTTCTGCACTGGGACACAGTCATGCTGGAATAGAAACGGGCCTTCCTCAAACTGTTCCCACAAAGTTGGAAGCATAGCATTGTCCCCTATGTTCACGTTTAGTATGAACTGGAACGGAGCTTGCAAGATCCAACATCAGTGTCTGACCTCACAAATGCTCTACTTAATAAATGGACAACAATAACCACAGAGACACTGGAAAATCTTGTGGAAAACCTTCCCAGAAAAGTGGAAGCTGTTATACGTGCAAAGGGGGGACCAACTACATTCTACATACTGAACTAGGTATGATAGAGCCCGTGCTGTATTATACCATTGGTGTATTTGAAGGCTGTGTTGTGGCATTTTTTTTTAACAGCAACCATGCATCTAAATGGCATTCAAATTAGTTACAGTATCTAAGACAAGACCTGCATTTTTAAGATTTTTTTGTTGTTTGTTTCTTTAAGGATTATCATTTTATCAATGACTGCCATTGAATGTATTACAGATAGTGGTATTAAGTCAACTAAAATAGCCCTGTTGATTTCCCTTCAAATGTCTTGTAAGCCAGATCTTTAAATGTAGACATAGTGGAAGAAGCCAATATACATCATTACAGAAAGTACCAAGGGCCTTATAAACATAGCTGGGAATACAAATGATACTCTATCTAACTGATTTAAAATGAAGTTCATCTCATGAGTGCTATCAAATAGCATTAAACAGACTAATATTATGATTTATGAGCAATAGCATTCAAATTATCATAATTATAGTTGGACAGCGGACTGAGTATGATCCCAAATATCTAGGCTATAAAAACAATGTACGTTTTTTTTATTCACCCTCTAATATGAGTATATTATTGGCATTTGTGTGTTACAGAATCTTTTATTTGTGAGGCATAGGGAACTCTGTGGGATTATTAATACTGTGTCATCATCATTCCATTGGAGAACTTGGTGCAGAATTCCTAATTTGTTGGAACGAGTAGGACATAACTTGTTGCAATTAGAAAAAAATCTGGCATCAAGCAGGTTACACAAAGAAACAAAGTCACATATAAAAACTGATTTGTTTTTAATAACGTTTTGATTTACTAGACCATCACTGAATTTCATTTTAAATTGTTTTTGTGCCACGTCCATTGCAAATGAACAAAATCTCTTCCACCATGTTTTAGAGTACAATGATCTTAACACCTTGATGTCTAAAGACAAACTTATGTACAGAATTATGTACAAAAACATATGAGAATATGTATTTAATGGCCTTTGAAATCTGTTCTAAACATTGATTTAAACATGGATGGAACTCTTTCAAATCTATGTAAAATATGTGAGTAATAACACATGTAGATAATAACAATACATATCAACATCAACTTTTTGGCACGCATTACTTTACTGTTACTTTATTATGTAAATCCTCCCAATGTATCTTCATATTTATTGAAGCAATTATGAGTCTAAATGGGAAATCATTATGGATACCTCCACATTTAACACATTGTTCTAAAATTGCTCTTTTAAAAAATGTGATCCGTGTGACAGTTGAATCAATGTTTAACCCAATACTTATTCAGTTCTATAGCATTGTTAACTTTTATTATTACATACTCTCAGCTCCAACAAAGGGGATCATGACTGTTATGGGCAGAAAATCTGCTCTCTCAGGGTAGCCCCTAGTTGTCTGAGACCAGGGGTCCAATCGTGACAATATTTCATACTTCCCATAGGTAGCCTTCTCCAGGAGCTCTGAATGTTTGGTGTGTTTCAGTATATCTACAATCTGAAATGGCAATAAAATGTATAATATATAAAAATTACCATCCATACTTAGTTATCAGTGTGTCACAAAGTCACATAAAAGGTAAAGCCCTGCCCCCTAAAAATTCAACTTTCAAAAGCATACAGTAAATGTGTCTTTTTAGATTAAAAAAAAGCTTCCAAAATGGGCCCCCTGTCCCCAGCCCAATCGTACATGAGCAACAGAAGTTGGTGTGCTGCCGTTGGCAGAAGACCTCTACAAACGCCTCCCCCTTTGCAGTCTGCATGTGTCTGGATGCGTAGTCATATGCCCTGTAGGTGATGCAGCCAGAAAGAGAAAGTGTTAATGAGCTGTGCTGGTTGTTGTTAGACGGAAGGGACAGCTGCTATTTGCCCCATTGTAAAGACAGCTCTAGTCTTTGTCCATTTCAAATGTTGCAAGGTATGCCGAGGTTAATCAACACAATTGTATATCTTTCAGTTCTCCTAAGTTAATTTTGTAAATTTAGCCAAAAAACTATATTTTTTCATCCTTTCTAATGATTAGTTTGCTAAAGCAATGCTCATGGGTTGTATAATTTAGTAATGTCAATCATAATGTGAATCTCAATGGTGGTCAGTCCCAAGTGCTCACTTACAGTGCCCTCCATTAATATTGGCACCCTTGGGAAATACGAAGAAGGCAGTGAAAACTTGTCTTTATTGTTTAATCTTTGAATCTTTTCTTCCAAAAATGCTCCCATGAATATATGTGGTACAATTATTGGGACCTTTTTAGTCAATACTTTGTGCTACCCCCCCTTTGCCAAGATAACAGTCTTTTTTTTTTATAATGCCTGATGAGGTTGGGGAATACATGGGAAGGGATCTGAGATCATTCCCTCCATACAGTATCTCTCCAGACCCTTCAAATTTTGATGCTGGTGGACTCTCCTCTTCAGTTCACACCACAAGTTTTCTGTGGGGTTCAAGTCAGGGGACTGGGATGGGCAAGGTAGGACCTTGATTTTATGGTCAGTAGACCATTTTTGTGTGGATTTTGATGTATATATTGGATCATTGCCCAGCTGGAAGATCCAACCATGATCCATTTAAAGCTTTCTGGCAGATGTATTCAGGTGTTCATTTAATATCTGTTGATGTTTGATAGAGTCCATGATGCCATGAATCCTAACAAAATGTCCAGGTCGTCTGGCAGAAAAACAGCACCAAAACATTAAAGAGTCACCACCTTATTTAACCGTGGGCATGAGGTACTTTTCCATATGGCTACCCTTCTGTGTGCACAGAACCCAGCTCTGGTGGGTAATTGTGCCACAGACATAAAACATTTTTTGGATATACCTGTGTTGTGTTTGCAATTGTCTGATATGCATGAGAGCAGAGTACTTTTTGTCTGAATTATTTGAAGAAAAAAACAAAAGGTTAACCAATAAAGACAATTTTTCACAGCCTTATTTGCTCATATTTACCAAGGGTGCCAATATTTAGTGGAGGGCATTGTACATGTTTAGTGAAAAGTATCTTTGGGCTATCAGATAATACCTAATCTAGTATAGTGTAATACTTATTGACTGTACTAAAATGATTTGATGTATAGTTAGTATCCAAAATTTAATTTGTTCTATATCGCGTTCCACAGATAATGTGTGTATAAGCATGATCCAATTTAAAGTCTTATCTGCTAAAATATCTTAATTTCAAATTGCATTAATGTAAGGTGGATTTGTTTTATCTTACATCAAATCCATGAGGTCAGTTAATGCCGGAAGGTTTCTGATGTCAACAATTTAAATATGGTGCTGTTAACCTTACACCGAACAAAAACAATTGAAATACATAATTGGATAGGAGTTCATGAAAATAAACTAGAGCTAAATTCAAATGATTGAATGCTCTAAAATTATAGCCAAGGTATTAGAGCTCGTGAAGTGATTACTTTTATGTTTGCTTATGTTTCTTTAACTCAATGATATTGTATGGCTTTTGCAGTTAATACCATGTAGGATATTTTAAGGTATAAACAACATAATATAATTTATATGTCAAATATTGGAAACAAAGGAAAAATAAACAATTAGATAAGAAACCACCCCTTTGAAAGTAACAGTGAATATCAGGTAATTAAAAATAACTCCTAATTGAGTGGCATATGTTTTAGCCTAGGGTTAGTGTTGTATGCTGCAATCCTTGTGCTAGCATTGAAAAGGTTAAATTATAAATAGTACTACACATTTTGTCTCTCTGCCTGTGTGTAAAGTGTTTATTTCAACTTTCCATGGTGTTTTAAATTTCCTTTACATTTTTATGGGTCTGTAAAAATGTATACATAGAAGTCATGCTAATTATTTAATTATCGCTTAATGGATGTTGTGGGGTTTTTTTTAATAGATTTTAAGGTTGCCCTCTTTGCACCTGCTGCAGATACCACTAAACGTCAGTATTTACTATATAAGGCACTCTTAATACCCCCTTATTTTGGGAGGTTCTGCCAATCAGACAAGACAGATCTTCCTTACAATTTACCTTATTCTAACCCGCTGCAGCTTTAGGTGATTTCTGCCCATGGAATCACTTATAATACTTGTATAAGGCTAGGTTTCCACTTGGGTTTTTGTCCTGCGTTTTTTTCTTGATGAACAATGCCAGGAAAAACGCCAAAAAAACTGCCACTGCATTCTTTTTTCTGGAGTTTTTTCTGGCGTTTTAGCCTTTCTGTGGAAATTGCTGTTTTGACCTTAGGCAGTTTTTCCAGCCTTTACACGTTAGAATTGTCACCCAGCTAAAAGGGATTAGGATAAATGGCAAGTATCTGCCCCCTCCTGATGTCATTTCCTTGGTAGAGTTCTACTTAAACACGCCCCGGCGGACCCTTTTGTCTCTTTTCTGTGGTTTGTAAGGCATGCTTTATTCCGAATGTCTGCTCCTCTAGGAAGATTGGCCCCAAATGATGGTGCAAATTGTTTGCCGTTGCTTTTGGCAGGCAGGGTCCAGTTGGGTATGTTTGTTTATAATGGCATGTTTGTTCCAAATGGTGTAAAATTCAATATGAACTTTGTTTTGTGTGAAACTGTTTGTTTCCAGCCTATTTCTCGTAGGACACACAGATACTGGGTCCATCCTCTGCATTGTAACCGTGGAAAAAACGCCATAAAAACCGCCAAGGCAAAACCCACATGGCTTTTTCATGGCGCTTTTTCTCTCCCATAGACTTCTATTGGAGAAAAACGCCAAGATTTCCTTGTAAAAAAGTGTCAACATGCTGCGATTTTGAAAAACTGCCACAGAGCCCAAAAAAGCAGAAAAGTGCCAAAGAGGACTGAAAAAACGCCAAACAGAAAAACGCCAAGTGGATATGGCATTGTGCGATTTCCTATTGAAGAACAGCTAACATCTGGCCGCAGCGTTTTTTCACTAAAAAATGCCGTGTGGCTGAATTGGTGTTTTTATGGGCGTTTTTAACAAAAAAAACCCAAGTGGAAACCTAGCCTAATAGTGCAGCATTCACAAGGAATTCACCTCTCCAACTATTCACACAACTGACTCATAAAGAATGCTTTCCAGTGAAATTGCTGAGCATCTTCTCTATGCCAAAATTAGAAATAAAAAGGATGAGACTATGGCTTGTCTGGCAATAATATCGTTTTGATCTGAGCCATTGAATTGGACTAATTTATAGAGACAGATTTTATGTGATAACAACAGTGAAAAGTAGACAGATTGTTCACAATATTAATTGTTAGATAAAATAATTCTTTTATATGAATTTTACATTTTTGTCAAGCAGTAAAATGGTTAAATTAAAAACAAATATTAAAGTAATGCACCATGGTTTCAGTTAAAGTAAAACACATTTCAGATAGTACAGTTTTGGCTTAAGTATACAGTTTTGTTAAACATATTGCAAGCATGTGTTCTATTTTCAATAAGCCGCTTAACAATAAACATAATTTTATAAACAACAACAAGAAAAATAAAATGTTGCTTTTCTAAGGAGTCCAACCTTAAAGACTGGAACTGGCATTTTGTTTAAGTTTTTTTTTACAAGATGAAAGGGAAACAATCCTGAAATACTGTGCTCAAAAAGCCCGTGGCGAGAGCTTAACTAGTAACTAGTTCACCTGGTTTTGGGCCATCAATTGGTCAAGCTTGTATTCCATGTCTAATCAATGATAGCTTTAACTTTGGGGCTGCCCTAGGCCCGACCTAGGGCAGATTCCCCGACTGCCTCGTCCTTCGTGATCAGCATACAGGAACAATAATGGCATGGTGCTCCTTTAAGAAAGCTCTGGGATTAGACATCATATCCCAGCACAGCCTTCATAGTGTATTAAGGCCAGTTGGGGAGATCAAAGGTCTACTTTTTAACAATTGTGCAGCTGGACTGCCGCCCCTGGACCTACCACCCAAGGCCTAGTTGGCCTAGGCCAGAATTCATCACTGATAGCCCTATCTAGGAACTCTCCAGGTGGATGGATGTAGCAACATCTCTCATAACACAGCCTTGATGGAACCGTTTGAAGGTTTGACCTGGAGTCTCTGGGTGAGCCCTGCTTCCTAGGCTTCTTCAGGTCAGTTTACCATTTCTCTGGTCACAATCACTTCCTTCCTACTCTCTGCCCAGTTGAGACTGGGGCTTGCCTCATGCATAGCTTGTTCGGCCATGACTAGTACCTTACCACCCATAGCTACCCCATCCCCTTGTGAAACCACTACCCCTGAACATGGAGAGCTCCAGGTAGCCTGCCATGGGAAGGTCCCACATATTACCACATGTATTAAGATATATAGCATACATGCAAATGTTTCAGGGCAAAATCCCCTACTCAGTCCTCTTGGCTTTTGACATGCTTTGCATGAAAACAATTGTTTCCTTAAATGTTTGGCAACAATCACCTGTTATTAGCCTTGCAGTAATACTATGCAGAAGATGATTACCACTGACAGCTGCAAACTAGTAGTTTTTACTGTTGTACAATTTCATTGCAATTACTCAATATTGCCTGTAGCAATATTAATATTTAATACTAACTTTTGAGGGCAAATCACATAATCCTGAGAAGGTCGAAGGTGAAAAAATGCATCCGTCTCTCCTGACAGCTGTAAAATAAAACAGTATATAATAATACATAAGATCATATTGCTCCATTTTCCCTGACGGCGCACCATGTCTTACAAACCTATTTCTTGTGAGGTTCTGCCTAATTTTATATCCTCTCACACTTTTATTAATCATCACGTACAAAATCAAAGAACAGCATATGTTTGCTCCAAATTACTTTTTTGTAGCTTACTTGCAGAATTTCCAGTTACAGTGAAATCACCAGTAGTGTCCTAGCACAAATCTTAATGTACACAAGTCTGCTTTTTCTAATATATTTTAAAGCAATCTGTTAGAACTGTTATGCACTATTACAAATGCTGCTCTACACGAGCTTCAAACTAGTATATCTAATGGCCAATTTGGCATTTAATTTGTATATTTAGGCACATTGTCACACAGAGAATTCCATAGTTTTACAAATGATGTGTGTCTTCATTATTCCCTTTCAAAAACATGTATGTTGCCTTCTTTCATGGTACAACTTATTTTAAGAGTTTTCTTTGAAGTTACTGTGGCTACTTGTTCTCAATGGTTTATCACCAAGTGTGGACCATAGAAACTGTTTTCAGGTACAAGCTAAAAGGGAAAAGCTTAAAGGCTTTGATGAAAATATAAGATTAGACCCCCATCCCAACTGATTTACTGATTTACTGCATTGACTATGCAGATTTATAGTAAAAATCCACATCAAACAGGGGTACTTACTATTTCTGGCACAGCCGTAATGTATAATGCGTACGGTAGTGAAAAGATACCTCTTGTGTCGTTGATGGTAATAGCAACAATGTTTTAAAAATAACAGATAACACAACCAGTTTAACCCCTTCGTGACAAAGGCTGATTCTATTTTTTGTACCCTTTGTGACAATGGCTGTTTTATCGTTTCTGCAGTGTTTCTGTTTAGCTGTAATTTTCTCTTAACCCATTTACTGAACCCACACAAGTTATATATTGTTTTTTTCAGGACAAGAAGGGCTTTCTTCAGACACCATAATTTTTTCCATATGATGTAATTTCCTATAATAAAAATAATAAAATATGACGAGAAATTAAAAAAAAAAAACTGCTGAAAAAACCCGCTAAATAGATTCTACTATTTGTCCCGAGTTTAAAAATACCCAATGTTTTTATGTTCTTTTGCTTTCTTCTACACGTTATGGGGCAATAAGTACAAGTGGCGTTTTGCTAATTCAATTCCATTTTTCTCTGAATCTGGTAATTTTGTCTCCATGTGGTATTTGGGGCATCTTTGAAGCCAGCAAATTAAATTTACCCCACCAAACCATATATTTTTGAAAACTAGACACCCCAGGGTATTTTAGATGCTGATAGTTTAACCCTTTCCATGCAATAATCCTACCACCAACCCTTGTCAAAGTTTGTGATAGTAATTGTTTTTGGTGTTTTTTTCACACACTTTGTACTTCAGGTGGGAAATTACAGCTCCTGGTATATGTCACTGTCCCACAACACACCGATATGTGTTCAGCAACATCTCCTGAGTACATTGATACCCCACATGCATGGGTTTGTCAGATTGTTTGGGGGCAAAAGGGCCACATTTGGAACATGAGCAATTCAGTTTTTCAACTAGGAAGTTTTACATCTGGGTAAAGAAAAATGCTTGTACCCAACTATCAGTAGGGACAGGTTACAAGAAAGCCTGGCCTATCTCCAAGAAGGGATTTGATCTAGCACCTTAAGCGGTCCCTCATGCCACGGAATGGACACAGGGTTCACTTGACAGTGCAAATAAAAACGCTTAAAAAATGGTGGAGCAAATAAAAGCTAAAAAACAGTAAATGTAACAAAATTTTTTTTTAAAAAAATACAAAAATGGAGCAGGAACAAAAAAAAAAATTAAAAATGGGAAACTGTGTGATACAACTTGAAGCAGTCACCGACACAGAGTGCAGGTTTTTTGCAGGGCAATCTGGACAGTAAAATGTGGTGTCCTTTCTTTGCCCCCTGCTGTAGCATACCCTGCATCTCTTTTGGGGATTCTGCTTCTTTGCTGTAGGGGGGATTTTAAAAATAAAATGGGTAGCCCCAATCCTGCTGGTTCCCATCACCACTTGGGGACCAGGTGCATCACGGTACAAGACACTTGAAATTACTTGGAGCTGAAACTGCAAAAAAGACAGTTTCAGCCCAGTGTCTGCTTTTTTGTGCAACAAAAAAGCGTTATAGGTTGCAATTTGCATTAGGTAAATTGCAACCTTCTTGTACCAGGCCTTTGTCTTCCTCATAATGAGGTAGGGCTGTAGGAGTTGATCTGACAGATCAACTCCACCCATGTTCTTATTATAGGCCCTGATGCACACTGGCTTTCTAGTGACCCCAGCTCTGCCACGGACAGAAACCTCCACGGTTCTCTCATCGTGGATGGTGCTCAGCATGCACACCTCTTTTCTGTCCCTGAACTTCAATGCCAAAAGCTCCTCTTGACCTAGAGCTGAGGTCTCCCCCTTTCCTAGCCGGGTTCGTGCCAGGTGTTGTGGGAAACCCAAGCGGTTCTTTTTTATAGTACCGCAAGCTACTGTATCGAAACAATACAGCAGCTTGAACAAAGGGACGCTTGTATAGAAGTTATCTACATACAAGTGGTAGCCTTTGTTCATAAGGGGGAATATTAGGTCCCAAACAATCTTGGCACTGGTGCCCAGATGTTCTGGGCAACCTGGAGGGTCAAGGTAGCTATCCTTACCCTCGTATACCCGGAAGGCATGAGTATACCCTGTCTCGCTCTCGCAGAGCTTATACACCTTCACTCCATACCTAGAGCGCTTGGAAGGAATATACTGCTTGAATCCCAGCCTTCCTTTATATTTCATCAGGGATTCATCCACGCAGATATTCTTTCCAGGTGTATAAACCTCTGGAAACCTGGCAGCGAGATGGCTAATCAGGGGGCGGATTTTGTAGAGCCTATCAAACTGGGGGTGCTTCTTAGGGGGGCACAGGCTGTTGTCATTAAAATGCATGAAATGAAGAATCATTTCATACCTTTGCCTAGTTATAGTCTGGGCATAAATGGGGGTACTAAGGATGGGGCTGGTGCTCCAGTAGGAGCGGATGGAGGGCTTTTTTATAATGCCCATTAACATTGTGAGTGCCCAGAATTTAAGAAATTCTGGCACATCAATGGGAGTCCATGGCTGTTTTGCCCAAAAAGAATTAGGGCTAGCAGCACGGTGCTGCTGGGCATAAAGGTTAGTTTGTGTGACAATGTCTCCCAAGACATCATCTCCCAAAAAAACCTGCACAAGTTGCAGTGGAGTGAATCCTGTAACATCAATATTGATGCCAGGAATTCCAGAAAAAGGAAGGGATAGCTGGCTTGTACCTATTAGGCGCTACGCATGCCTCTGGTGCACTGCCACGACTACGTGTGGCAGGCCTCCTAACAGCCACAGATACATCACTAGATGTATCTGTGAACTGACCAACGTCAAAATCTGACGCTGTATCAGTGGCCTCAGAATCTGTGGCCAAAACGGCATACGCCTCCTCAGCCGTATACCTGCGCTGCATGGTTACAATTGCAGCAAAAATAGTGGGGAAGGAAAGGGATAATGGCTCTAATAAAAATAAAAAAATGTAAAAAAAAACCTAAAAAAAAAGCAAAAAAGAAAAGAAAAATGTAAAAAAAAAAAGAACCCCAAAAACAATTGCCACTATGCAAGATCACTGTTTATGCAGTGATCAATGGCAATGAAATGGTTAATATTGAATGGGTGGCTCTTATAAGAGCCTTTGGATAAATATATATATTTTATTTTATTCAGAATACCTGTCACACACCGTGTGAAGGAGGGAGGCAGATCCAATACTGGTCAAAGGCAATGTTTAGAAAACATTGCCTTTGATTTATCAAATCATGATCACTCTTATGAGTGATCTGACCACTAGGGGTGTTATTCACTGGATGTCCATGACATCCAGCAACCCCCCCCCAGATGATGACAGCAGGCTCCGCCCCCCGGCTTGATGGGCGCCGCCATCTTGAAACACTGCGTGTGTTTCGAAGACGCCGGTACCGGGAAGGTAAGTAAGCATTTAGGAAGCGATCGCGAGTCGCTTCCTTTGCTAAACAGGTGTTGCAAAGATGCCTCGCTACTGAGGCATCTTAGCAACACCAGCTAAGCAAAGGAAGCGACTCGCGATCGCTTCCTAAACCCGTTTTTCAGCGGCGGGCGCCGCCATGTTTGAAAGACGTGCAGTCTTTCAAACATCCTTTTTTTTTCGCCCCTAGGAGCGATCGTGGGGGGGGGGGCAGAATGTTTTTTTTGGTGTTGCTCAATGCCTCAATGTCGAGGCATTAGAGCAACACCGTGTGAGTGAAAAAATCGATCACGGATCGATTTTTTCACCCGTTTTAACAAATGACGGTCCTGGCACGTCATTTGTCGTTAACGACATGTTTTTCCGTGACGTGCCCGGACCGGCAATTGTCATCAAGGGATTAATCATCATACATATGTAAGTATTAATTAGTACTAGAGCTTGATTACTGACATTTGGTTAAAACAAACAGACAGTTTATTTATTTTCTGTTTTTAAAATCTACATAAAATAATTTGATTTCAATGCCACCACTAATTGAGATACAATTATTATTATTTATTGTTTATATAGCGCCATCAAATTCCGTAGCGCTGTACAATGGGTAGACAGGATGTGAGAAGTAGTATATAACATAACAAGTTGATTTACGGAGACAACAGGTGAGGAAAGCCCTGCTCAAACGAGTTTATAATCCATCTTTGAAAGATAAACAAAGCAACAGAAGGGTAAAATGGATTTATGTTTTATGGATATCTTGAATATTATAAAATCCAAGAAAATCCTACTCTGAATGGAAAAGCAGCGAAATTTCAATACATTTTATGGGCTCCTGGTGGAGGTAGGCAAATAAGTATACGGTATGTCAGCTGTGATTACTCACTAACGGTGGTTGACAAGAACAGGGTTTTTTGCGGACACTTTCCATTATTATTATTATGGGTTCCCTTGTTTGGCATGCTGCTTTATACATAGTTTTGAGTACAGAGTGAAATCACATAATCCAGATAGTTCCACCTACAGACAGCTGTTTTACTGTTGTTATGTCTCATCATTACTGTATAGGTACTAAATAGTGAAACAGATTTCATCTGAAACTGATTAAAATCCCATTATTTAGATGGAAGAATTCCTAATATATTACATGAATGGATGGATGTAGTTGCATCTCTCATAACGTAGCTTTGATGGAACCCACTGCTCATTTTCTAACCACATCCTGTGTTTAAATAATGACCACTTATTGCAAATATTCTATATTCCAATAACACCTTCCTATCGGGAAAATGGAAATGTTCACCTAACCTATTTCTCTGTGGATTTCAGTAAAATTTATATTGTGGCCAAACACTATCTTCTAAGAAGAATAGATATTTATAAAATCATACACCTATTTGAAATGACCACATTTACACTGGAGGGAATTTCTATATTACATTCTGAAACCTAATTACATGAGGTTAGGAGAGCAACATTACATCTCTGGATACCTGTGGTTGGTTTGGAACTAAATCTGACTGCCAAACCAAGTTTTGTAAAGAAGATAATATTTTCCATATACTTCTTATATTTGGCTGCAAAGAAAATAGTCTTCATATAAAGGCATTTTTCTCCTCCCAAAATTAATTATTCATTCTGTTTAAGTTTACCATCTGTAGGTCGTGCCTCAGCCACCCTCTCCTCATCGGGTCTTCACTGCCTTTAAAGATGTACCTACTAATAAAGTCCATGGGGTCTTTGCTGAATTGGCATAGCCTCCATAGTGTAAAGGAGCCGGTTGAGGAGATCAAAGATTTCCCCTGTAACCAGGCACCTGAACAGCGGGATACCAGGGGGCCTGATCATCCAAGAGGGTGATCTGCCTCCCAGTTTTGGCCTGGTTTGAGGTTTCTGCCTTTAAAGCACTAAACAATGGGTAGACAGGATGTGACAAGTTGTATATAACATAACAATTTGACTTATAGAAACAACAGAAGAAGTGAAAATGTGGAGCAACAGAAATTTGAACCCACTATAAACTTTTCTTATCCAAGGTTTGAGGGATGCAGTTATACTTTGGGTATATTTACTTGCTAGCACTCATTTTGTACTCTTTTGTTCATATAGAATGAAAAACATGAGTTTGTGTCATTTGCAGAAAAGAAAATATGATCACACTTAAAGGGCATATTTATAAAATTATATTTTTTAAAAAAATTGTCAATGTAGCCATCTGTGTGTTTTTGGTGGCTTACCAGAGAATGAAGGTAGATGAAGCTCCTGAAGTTGGAATTCAAATAGCCAAGCTATTTCAGTAGGTCAATACGTACAGCATTATGACATCACACAATATTCCAGAAGTGACAGGTTTAGTCTTCCTTTTGGATTATGATGTAACTTGAGTAAATTACTTCACATGGTTCTGTTTTATTCACCTGAAAATGTGTCTTTATTTATACTGCAACATAAAGTACTAGATCAGGGGCGTCCACTTTTTATCTGCAGTGGGCCACTTCATCAGAATTGTATACGTGCGCGGGCCGCACTCATTTTTCCCTGTGTGAAAATATGGCCTTTAATAAAATATGCAGATTAAAATAAAGTAAAAGACACAAAACCTTTACTTTTCCTCTCACTGATTTCTGGGCCTAGAAAGTTTTGTGACTACAAATTCAGGATTCTGGATAAGTTAAAATGAAATAGTTCTATTTATTTTAAGGATACACCGAAATGAAAATTCTGGACCAAAACCGAAAATTCAGGGTTCACTTAGCCAAAACTGAAAATGACCCCCCCACATACTTTTAATTAAAGTAAGTTGCACACCAAAATTGTACAAAAAAATTTATATATTATGATTGTTAACAGCAATCTCAGGCATACCCAGATTCCAGTATGTACTGGTTGGCTGGGCATTGTACCAGTAATTTTTGTCAACAATTGGACAAAAAAAATCAACAATATGACTTGGCATGATAGGAGTGTGATTGCTAACAGCAAACACACTATTTTCATACCCAGGCAACCAGTAAATTCTGGAACCTAGGCATGATGGGACTGTGATTGCTGTTAGCAGATTGCTGTTAGCAATCACACTCCTATCATGCCAAGTCAGCCAGTACATGCTGGTACAAGGTGGCTGTAAGTGCAGACCCCATACTACTGGCAGCATCAATACACAAGGGGGGCAGCTAGCCAGGTTTCAGCATGTACTGGCTGACTTAGCATGATAGGAGTGTGATTGCTAACAGCAATCACAGTCCCATCATGCCTAGGTTCCAGCACTTACACGTCCATGCTATCACACACACACTCATTCATTCATATACTCATTCATTCACACATTCATTCCCTCACAGGCATACTCATTCAAACAACCTCCCCCACCCCCTTACCTACTAAAGCTCTCAATGCCGCTCACAGACTTCAGCAGGGGACGTGGCCTCCCTCGTTCTCCCCACAGAGGAGGCAGGACTGGAGCAGAGAATAGACCCTCCCACAAGTAAGCGGCAGGGCTTGTGATCCTGGGTGCCGATCTCACGCGGGCCGCACCTCGAGTTCGCATGTTGGACGCCCCTGTACTAGATGCTAGAGAGCGGAAAAGTACTTTTCCACTTATGGCCATAGACAAATGTATCCATCAGTGAACGTTAGAAATGAATTCTAAAAAAATATCCTATCACCAAAAGTAGGTCACACATATTGACTGGTCACGCCAGACAAATAATTTCCTTCTTATTTTGCTTCTCAATATATATATATATATATATATATATATATATATTTACTGACTGACTTCGCAAGGGAACTTAAGCATACACCATATAAGTGTAAGGACCTCCTGAATCGAAGACAAGCTCAATGATCAAATGAGATTTTAGGTCTTATGCTAGTTTAAAAATGGGTAGACTAGATGAGCCAAATGGCTGTTATCAGAATTTTTTTATGTATAATGTTACGTTACCCGGACCAGCATCTTCCTGTAAATTCAAAGAAACCCTGTAACCATCTCTGCTCTATGACACTTGTTTTTTTTTAACTCTTGCTCCAACTTCTCATGGAAATGTTTGGGCACCTGAGAATAGTTGGTCTTGGGAAATCAACCTCATTTGCCCTGTGTCAGTGGGAGGAACACAAGGGTTAATAAATTCTGCTTGTATAATATAGCTGAAACTGAAACAATTCCAGTCATAAGTCACTAAAATAAGATACAAAAATGTTGCCTGTATGTGTCAACAGTGAATGAACACTACTGGAATGTAGCCTCCTGGGGCCCTGGACAAAGAAAACATTCCCAAGAATACATACAGAATAGGGAGTATTTGACAATTTTACAGCTCTGTCCTTGATCAAGGAGCAGCATTCCAAGTAGTTTCAGTTTTCAAGCAGATTGGATTTCCTTAGAAAACCCTTGTTGTGCCCCTGATTGTTTTTAGCGTAATTCAGAGGATTTGGCTCTAAATTTACTTTAGTCTGTGCTGTGAATCCTGTAATTGTATCTGTTGCATTATACGATAGTACTATTATACTAGCTTTATAACTAGTAGATTTTTATCTATAGCACACTGAAACATATAAAATCATATTTGATCATCTTTAGATTACTGAATTTTTTTTACAGACTATATCATAAAACTGAATTGCTGAAATGTTACTGTATTCTGACAAATATTGGTGGATGTAGCTTTCCCTCTACAAAAAAAACATTAAGAATGTTGTCACACTTTAAGCTTAGAGCACCCATTTAACATATAATAAGCAACAATAAGCTAAAAGCTGTCAAAAATATCGGAGTAAAACAAAGCCAGAATTCAGCTCATGCCCATTGTTTCAAAAAACACCTACTGTATCTAAGTCATAAGTATTGTGGATTCCGTCACACTATATAGCCATATATTGCTTAGCCCACAACTATGTCAAAGTACCCAAAGTTTGGCTAGTTCTGTCTAATTTTTTCATGGCTTATCAAGGACCTGAATCAATCAGACTGCACTGCATTTTAACCCAAATAAAACTGTCAAGCAATTTAAAGCCTCTTTTCTATATGTTTTGTGCTATGCATATTTGCGGGTTCCATAGAAGGCTTTAAATTGCTTGGAATCCAACAATATCTGATTTGTGGTATGGCAAATCTAAGCCTTAAACAATCAGAAGACAAGAACCCGCCTATCTAATCTACCCCATTCATCTGGCATCTAGATTTGCCTGATGTCTGCTATAGCAGCGCTATGTTTACCATAGCGGTACTCAATGTTTATTATAGTGGTATAGCAATTCTGACATCACAAGGCATGGCTTTTTATTTCCAGTTTAGCAACAAACCATGTCAATCATACCTAAAGATAAAAAAACGTCTCTTTTGTGAAAAATGTTATGTTTTGTAGAAGTCATTTAATGTAAACCCTGGATTTCATTATCTAAGTAATAATACAACTCTTGTCAATTAACAATGTCTGATAACAAATTGTCTTTTTTTCTCATTTGATAGTGAAATGAATAATAACTAACTAAACAAATTACCAACTTGTACAAAACAGTTCCCTCATATATATATTTATACTTGGCAATATACCTGTGCCAAACGAAATTCCTTGAGCATCAAGAACATTTCTCTACAGCAGGTTTCATTTTTGTATCTCATAATCTTAAAATGGGTGGCTGTGAACAAGGCTGGACTGGCCATCTAGCTCGCCACTTACCCAAACTGCTGCTCCAGTGACATGTCCTGCAGTGTGCAGCCGCAAGCTAAATACACAAACCCGCACGCTATGGGAGTAAAAAAAGACCTAAGTCCATCAAGTTCAACCCAATTTAGCTTTTCTTTAAAAAAAATTTGCCTGGACCAAACTTGAACCAACTTTGTTTGAGAAAATGTAACATTGTCTGAGTATATTAACCTGTGGCAATGAGATAAACAGAATACTGATTTTACATTACTGTCCTATTCTAAAATTATATTTAGACAAAACATCTAATGGCTTTATTACTTTTCACGACAGCTCAACCAAGAGAAAAATAAAGGGTAAAAAAAGTATCATAATATAAATGGATTTATATAAAATTACACAAAAAAGAGTTTAGAGATGTACCTACAATGTATAAGACTTTGTTGGTGTACTTTTTTAATTTCTGCAAAAAATCTTAATTTTAGTAAAACAGGTATTATAAATTGCACAGGAGAACATTCCAAAAAAATCTGATAATACAAAATAACAGACAAAATTTCAATAGAAATATATGTGATTTATAGGGTAGATAGAAGGTTTATTTTAAAAAAATACATGACAATCCAGCTGTTTCTCTTCCCCAGTGGGACTATCCGGGGGCTAGTTATTTGATTACTTATGGACATTATGAGAGGCATATACTGATGTTATTTTTAAGCAATTGAGACCCAATAAATAGTTTGTTTTACTTTTTCAGGTTTCCTCATATAGAACTTTTGTTTCTGTTGTGTGTATTTTTTTTTTACTTTTTGATTTTCTGGTCCCTCTGATGCTCCAGGGAGGTGGTCACAAATGTTTACTCAAGTGCTGAATATTACAAGGCTGTTTTTTTGTTTTTTTTTAAACATAGAACAATGGTGCCTTGAGGGATTTAGATAAAAAAGAACCGTAAATATTTGCACCTACTCAAGGAAAGCTTTCAAGTCCAAAAGCTTTGTGTAAACAACCACATTCTAATATGCATATGTTCTTTGTTTAACAAAAATAGAAATATACAGTATCACACAACTGAAGAAACAACACTGAAGAAATTACTCTGCTACAATGTAAAGTAGTGAGTGTACAGCCTGTATAACACGGTAAATTTGCTGTCCCCTCAAAATAACTAAACACACAGCCATTAATGTCTAAACCTTGGCAACAAAAGTGAGTACACCCCTAAGTGGAAATGTCCAAATTGGGCCCAAAGTGTCAATATTTTGTGTGGCCACCATTATTTTCCAGCACTGCCTTAACCCTGTGAGGGGTATACTCACTTTTATGAGATACTGTATATGTTCCCTGCGTGTATATACAAAAAGAAACTGGTTTATGTACCTTTCCTATGCAAAATCCTTATAAAGCATATAATTCACATAAAGCTTTGATTTTATTGAAAAAATATATAATTAAAAATTCTAGATTTTCATGTAATTTACCCTATTTGTATTTTTTTTTAAGTAAACAATTTATAATACTGAATACCAACTCTATCACTGGATGTCATTGTAAAGTATTTCAAGTGCAGAATCCAAAAACTATCCTTTCTGCAAAATTATAAAGCATCCTTCTTACAGCTTAAAACAGAAAAGTGGATTTAGGACATATAATTAACTAAAAATAGCAGAAAATACTTTCCCTTTCTGCAACTTTTTTATGCACATTTGGGGACCATGCCTATAGCAATATTATGTTAACCCATCATGTCATGTTTTATGAGCTTGAAAATACATAATAATCCTTGTATTTTGAGACTTCATAAGACAGCTGCATGTGTACACAGCTGCCCTCAACAGATTTCAGTAATGGGTCACTCTATTACAAAAGGGATTTAATTAAGGGACAACTGTGCTGGCCACAGCAGGGTTATGGCTAAACTGGGTACCCCATTGGGCTTGCCATATATGCAGTATCCTACTGACTCGTGTCATGGTTGTAGGTAGCTACTCTATCATGGGCATATGTGGGAACAGGGCCGTAACAAGAAACCACGGGCCCTGGTGCAAAAAATTGCCACAGGCACCCCAACTTCAACAGCTAGTCTGTGCCATCATATCTACCACACAACTGGTCTGTGCCTACCTTGCCCCTTGCCCCCCTTAGAACATACAACATATTTAAACACACAAATCACACACAATTACACATCCATATTCACACACATGCACACACACATGCTCTCACACACACAATTACACATCCATGCTCATACACACACACAATTACACATCCATGCTCACACACACACACAATTACACATCCATGCTCACACACAAGTACACACCATGCTCAAGCACACAATTCCATACATGTATATACATGTGTGTGTGTGTGTGTGTGTATATATATATTTTTTTTAATATATATATATATGTATATATATATATATAGTAGTTACGCCAGTGCCTGGGAACTTTTCAACCTGATAACTAAGCTGGCTCCCTCATGATTATTAAGGGAGATGGGCTAGCTACACAAAGGATGGTGTATGAAACCTAGACCTGACCTCTGCAGCCACTATCCTCAAGTACTGGGGTATGGCCTCATATCCCAGTGATCTGTAGCTTAAATACATGCAGCCAGTTCAGCAGAGCCTCCACAGTCTAAATATGCTGGTTGGGTTGATAAGATCTCCCTTATAACTGACCCTTTGAGCAGCGGCATACTAGGGGCCTGGTTGCCCAAGGCTGCCCCACCGTTTTGCAGGGAGAGTACCATCAGCCTTGACCTGTTACCTCGAATACACCACTGGGCAAATCCATGAATGGGCAGGATAGAAGGCAGTTAGTTAGTGGATGGAGGCCAGGGCCGGACTTGGACTGAAAAGCAGCCCTGGAAAAATTTGGAGACCAGCCCCATATAGTTTATCTCACGGTGAAGCTCTTATACCCACACGCACCCCTTATACACACCCGAGTCACACTATGTGCAATTCTTTTTATCTCATTATTTGTATTAAAATGCCAGAAAGCAAAAGTGTTAAAAGGCCCTAATAAATTAAATACATTACACATAATAGGATCAAAACATTTACTACTGCGAACATTGTTAGATGAAAGAGTTCCATTTTATTTAGTGGAACAAAACACTGATCACATTATTCTTCACGATATTCTGGTAAGAAACTTTTATTTCTTTATTAATTCATGTAGACTATTTTTTTCCATATTTAATAAAAGCTATGATTGAGACATATTTGGTTTTTATTTCCTTTCATTTGACAACCTACCCCCGAGTTATGCACCTCTGCCCCCAGGCTTGCCACTCTGCCCCCCTGATATGCCTTCTAACCCCCTATATGCCACTCTGCCTCCAGAAATGCCTTATACCCCCTATATGCCACTCTGTCCCATGATATGCCTTCTAACCCCCTATATGCCACTCTGCCATATAGGGGGTTAAAAGGCATATCATGGGGCACTCTGCCTCCAGAAAAGCCTTATGCCCCACTATATGCCACTCTGCCTCCCTGATATGCTTTATACCCTCTCTTTATACCCTCACTCTGCATCCAGAAATGCCTTATACCCCTATATGCCACTCTGTCCCATGATATGCCTTCTAACCCCCTATATGCCACTCTGCCATATAGGGGGTTAAAAGGCATATCATGGGACAGAGTGGCATATAGGGGGGTATAAGGCATTTCTGGAGGCAGAGTGGCATAAAGGGGGTTAAAAGGCATATCATGGGGCACTCTGCCTACAGAAAAGCCTTATGCCCCCTATATGCCACTCTGCCTCCCCAATATGCTTTATACCCTCCTATATGCCCCTCTGCCCCATGACATCCCTTTTAACTCCCTTTATGCCACTCTGCCTCCAGATATGCCGTTGACCCCCTATATGTCACTCTGCATCCAAAAATGCCTTATACCCCTATATGCCACTCTGGCATATAGGGGGTTAAAAGGCATATCATGGGACAGAGTGGCATATAGGGGGGTATAAGGCATTTCTGGAGGCAGAGTTGCATAAAGGGGGTTAAAAGGAATATCATGGGGCACTCTGCCTCCAGAAAAGCCTTATACCCCCCTATATGCCACTCTGCCTCCCTGATATGCCTCAACCCTCCTATATGCCACTCTGTCCCATGATATGCCTTCTAACCCCCTATATGCCACTCTGCCATATAGGAGGTTAAAAGGCATATCATGGGACATTTTTGTTTACTTTATATGGCAAGCCGATCCAGCTTGCCATATTAAATAAAAAATAATATATGCCACTCTGTCCCATGATATGCCTTCTAACCCCCTATATGCTACTCTGCCATATAGGGGGTTAAAAGGCATATCATGGGACAGAGTGGCATTTCTGGAGGCAGAGTGGCATGAAGGGGGTTAAAAGGCATATCATGGGGCACTCTGCCTACAGAAAAGCCTTATGCCCCCTATATGCCACTCTGCCTCCCCGATATGCTTTATACCCTCCTAAATGCTCCTCTGCCCCATGATATACCTTTTAACCCCCTTTATGCCACTCTGCCTCCAGATATGCCTTTTGACCCCCTATATGTCACTCTGCATCCAGAAATGCCTTATACCCCTATATGCAACTCTGGCATATAGGGGGTTAAAAGACATATCATGGGACAGAGTGGCATATAGGGGGGTATAAGGCATTTCTGGAGGCAGAGTGGCATATAGGGGGACACACTTACATACACACACATGCCGATTTTTTTTGTTTTTAACAAATACAAAAAACATTATACAGTACAAAAAATACATTATTTTACTCACCTTCTACTTCTCTTGACTTCCTGGTAGCTGCACACTGTTCTCCTCTATGCTGACAGGATGCCACTGACCTGACATCCGGTGCTGCAGCAGTCTGAGTGCGAGGGGGCGGAGCTTCCACCTCACGCTGCTCCCATCACTATGCAGCCATCAGACTGCTGGGAATGTAATCTAACCGGCCGGTGCGTGCTGATGCCGCCGGCCGGAGCTACTTTAACACTTTTTTTTTAATTTATATGGTAAGCTGGATCGGCTTGCCATATAAAGTAAAAAAAAAGTATTAAAGCAGAAATTTCCCGGTATCCCGGTGGGCCAGTCCGGCCCTGATGGAGGCAATACTGGAAATACAGCAAAGTCAGTGATTCCCTGAGCCTCCATACCAAACCTGGGGAATTACCAGGTATGATCAGGAAGTCCTCTTCAAAAGTTGTCGTGAAGATCACCAAAATTTGCTATAGGTTACAGTAGACAATAAGCAAAATTTTCTACGTTGACCTTCACCTGCAGCCCCATCAAGCTTAGCTTCCCAGGATTTCCTGTCTGAAAGTCCACAAGCGCTTACTTTTTTTCATTAAACATGAAAATGTCATCAATAATGGCTACAAATTTGTACTTAAAAGCATGAGTTGCAATAAAACAGAAATGTGAAAGCAGGAGACCATAACAGCTGTGATAGTGAAGAGAAGACAGCTGAATGAGGACAGATTTCCTAATACAGGATACAGTTGGGACAAAACCAGGTGGGAAGATCAGCCTTTGAAACAAGAATTAAAATGTATTTTTTGATCTATTAAGCCCTGCTCTGTAAATAAAAGCAGACCTATTTTTAGAAGATAGAATCACTAAATCATTTATTGCTAACAATTTTTGCTATATCTGTATCTATCCATCCATCTATCTAGCTATGTATCTATCTTTCCAGGTTAGGGTTGGTACCTTCTGACCTGTGGGAGGGGGTAGGTACAGCTGCGTGGTCCCCTGTCCCCTTGACCCTCCCTAGAAACATACACATTACCACACACTTACACATACACTCACTATAACATACACACACTAACAAACACATGCATACTCACTCTAACACACATGTATCACACAGACTTGCATTAACACAAACTTAAACTAAAACCAAAAACACCTCATGCTTCACCACATCACACCTTGACCTTGCCTGGACAGGAGATCTCATAGCCACTTGCACACTTTTTACCTGTTTACTATTTACAATTAGCGCAGAGTCACATAACATTGCAGTACTCTGCTGTGCGGTCCCTGTTTGAAGAATTTTGGACAGGCACCGACCATATATATCTACATACACGCTAAGGGTTTTCTTAAAAAACTTTCACTACTCTACATCTATAAATACACTGTGTTTAATATAAAACCATCAAAGAGTAAACTGTATGTCTCTGCTGTTTGTCAACCCCTGGCAATGTATTTCATTGTATAATGAACAAATCTAGTGTTTGGAATATTTAGAAGTGCCCTTCTGAATAATCCATAACAAAAGTAAACAGTATACATAGGTTAAATAAAATCAGCAGACCCAAATGTGTATTTTACTCCAGAATGGTGACTTTTAATTCTATAAATCAATTTCAGTGTTTGTAAATGACATTTTCTTTTCCATATCTTTTTACAGTTTTACTTTCCGTACGTTCACTCTGATTTCATTACAGTATGTCATATGGTGTGTGTGTGGGGGGGGAGTCATATATGGTAAGCAGTGTTTACATTCAATTTTAGCAGACATATAAACTATAAAGTATATGAATAACTTTGGAATTTTCTGAGAAGTCTTTAAACATTATGTAAAAACAGAGAGATAGTAGGAGGGTGTGCCACTTGAGAGCATGATGTTGCATGACCCACACAAGGGTGCTTCAAGGTGACGTTCAGTTGCTTGATTGTTGCTCAACAGGCAGAGAAGGCTTGTGTACAAACATCCAAGCCAAACGGAGCATCTTCCAGCTGTTTACTGAGGTTAGTTTGGTGACATTTCCATACCTATTCTGTTTCGCATCATTCTCACTTGGCTTATTTATTGCTTTCACCAATAATGTCCATAAAGATGTT
Source organism: Sceloporus occidentalis (assembly GCA_023333645.1). Classification (NCBI taxonomy): domain Eukaryota; kingdom Metazoa; phylum Chordata; class Lepidosauria; order Squamata; family Phrynosomatidae; genus Sceloporus; species Sceloporus occidentalis. The sequence continues at coordinate 535,017 of JALMGF010000043.1, read as the reverse complement.
AAGTTAATGTGGGCTAAGTTCCCCTAGGTTAGCAAGAGAGAGAGAGAGAGAGAGCATTCCATTGTGTTGCATCAGTAAAGTCATTTGTTTGAACTTCCTCTTTAATAAATACATTTGATGCCAATAAACAAACATATTATAAAGATTAGCTCTGGAGTGTGTTGCAGAACAAAACATGGTAGTAAAAGCATACAACATTCCACATACAACACATACGAGTTGAAGATTGAAGATAGAATGTAGAAGACAGAAGAGCAGGGAGAAGACAAGAAAGAAGAAGATGCAGAAGAAGATGCAATTAATTTGCTGAAGTGGTCAGAAGAGAAGGTAGTGAAACATTCAAAAAGTTTGAGTGAGAGTGAACGAGAATGCGGTGAGAGTGAGAGAAAATTTCAAATTTCAGAAGTAAATTCAGAGATTTTTGCTTCAATTTTGTCCGATTCATGTTGGGTCTGGCCTTGTTTTTAGGGCTTTGTACAAACTGCCAAATTTACCAAAATGTGGTACATTCGCAATTCGTATGACTCCGAATGCACAAGTCTAGTCTGGACCCTGTTTTAAAAATACCCCCGTCCATGTTTTGCTCCAGAAATTCTATTTAGACAGTGTGCTAAACTTGCAATAAAATAGTATTAGGTCTATATCTAACATTTCTCATTATTGATGGCTGGACCATATTGTGAGTGAAGTTCAAGATATTAGTCATCATTGTGTTTAAGTGTTCTTGCTAGTGTGACTGGAGAAACATGTTTGACATGAATCTTTTTTGTACAAAACCTATATGATGGAAAATCAAAACAAATATAAGATAAATATTGTAATATTGATAGGTTTCAACCACTTAAGTGTATGGAATGAATGCCCTTACAATGTTTATTGACTTGAAAGATTCAGTCAAGCTGATTTGATGACTCAATCACTCATCCATAGTGATAGTAACAAAATTCTGTATTCCAGCCACTCAACAGAGTTATATCATTGGTTTTTGTTTTCACATCAAAGGAGCCCATTTATTCTCCAACAATTCAGCCTTTATGGTCATGTAAGAAAAATACTATTTCTTTTCTCTCCACAAAGATAAAAACAAAACATAGACATGAATTTCCCCTGCCGGGTGGAAGGATCTTTTGAATAATCACAAAGCCAGGACTCTGATACTGGTAGACTCTTCCAAAAATATATATTAAAAATGCTAAGATTACAGGAATGAACATCTGGAGAATGTCAAAATAAATATATTATGATAATTGTATCGTAGGGTTCCCATGGACTCAAATAATGCACACTTTCTTTAAAATGCATTAATAATGTAGACTGTGCTAAATGCACATTAAGTAGATGAGAAATCATCACAGGTTTTGTTCTGCTAAAAGTATACTTTAATGTGTTAGCATGTGTAACGCGTAAGTAATAGACTTTTTCATATGAAAATTTCTGGGTCTTCATTCACTTACACACCCTTACACTTTCACTCTCTCACAAACACATTGTTGTTCACTCTTTCGCTCACGGATCAAATATTTTATTTTTTTCCTGAATGATTCAATTACATGAACAGAACACAGAAACATTTAAGAAATGTTTGTAGTTTCTATGGCAACAACCTACTAGTGTCTGGTTTTGTGAAACAGAATTTTTCCTCATGTAAGACTCGGTCGTTAATCTTGTTTTATATTCTTAAATTCCTTTACTGTAATAGCCTCTATCACTTCTGATGGGAGGTTGTCCCATTTATCAACCCACTCAAGCACAGATCTCCACTTGATGAGCACCTGAAGTTCCACTTTGTTTATGGTTCTGCAGGAGTCAAATAGATGTGACACAACCAATGCTGACTCTTAGTAATGTACTGTATAAGTGTGCTTTATGATATTTTTATTGGCTTGCATACCAACATCCACAGCCACAGTAGCCAAAACTAAGTAATTGCATTTTTTATGGCTTCATGAACACCTTTGGCGTAACAGTTGTTAGCTTTTATTACATTATTCAGAACTGTTTATAATCATATCTGGTACGATTGTGAGAAGCCTTACTCTCTCCCTTTTCTCTTTCACCATGCAGGGGAGTGCAGACTTATCTTCTCATGGGTACTTTTAATGGGAGATTGGAAAACATGGCCAACACTAGGTCTTCATTCTTTGCCTTTCACAAATAATGACTTATCTCATGTTATTGAAAATCCATGTTACATAAAACATAAATCAAAGTTACAGAAAATATAAACTAATGGGGTTTTTGCCTCTTAGGAGCAGTAGTAAATGTTAATATAGTTAGTGAGTTTAAACATGCATTGGATAGACATAGGACTACTCTAACTTCAGATGTGTCTCCCTTTTGCTTATATTTGGTATAAAGGCTACTCAATAAGCAAGATCTAAAACTAATAATAGTGCCTAGTTGCGAAAAGGTAAAAAAGACTGCCCTATACGGAATGTTTTGCCCAAGGATTGTTTAGATTAGGTTAGGTTAGTGATTATTACAGGTCAATTGAGTGCATTTTGTAATTGTAGACTTTTTTGACCTAGAATATTTATTTTTATTGTAATGTGTTACTTTTTAAAAAATATTTTATATGTCTGGTTAATGAATGAAGGGTAGTAGAGATAACTTATTTGTAATAATTATTATTATAATTAATATTATTCTTTTTTTTGTGCCAAAAAGTCGGGTCATGGCAAACCAAGCTTGATCTTACCATCTACACAAAGGAAACCTTTCATCATTTGGCTACAAATAATACTGTTTAGGTTTCCATCATGTTCCCCTGAGCGCTTCTTGGGAGAGGGCTTACATGTGAAATTTCAGCTGCTGGCTTGGGTTTCACTTTTGGCTGCCAAATAAAGGAATATCAAGCAAAAAAATAATTTTGCCATGGATAATAAAATTAACTGTTCAGAATCGGCAGATGTAATTTTTATTTAAGGAGTAGGACACTCTTAAAATCTCCAGAGAAGTCTGGGAATGTGCATCACATTATTTTCAATCTGTGAAATGAGGATCATAATTTATTCCAAAAGAAATGTAACCCAATATCTAAGACAAGCCTCTGCACTCTATAACAACAGTGCGATCCATTATCAGACTGACTTTATTACCAAATAAGCCTTATTTCATACATGTTATCATTAACATTACATTTGCAAAAAAATAAAAATAAATAAGAATTAGATTTTACTTAATAAAATTGGAAATTGATATGCAAATTTACATTTCAAGTCATATACCCAGTACGACAATAAGTAAAATTAAAAATTAGTATTCTGCATCAGTTACTGTACTTTTCCAATAATTAGTCAATACTTTGTGGCAAACTACTGCAACACAATTTGTCTGATTAAATAATTGGTTAGGAGGAATTTGTTACTGCATTTTTTTCTTGTGCTTTTTCGTATGGTCTCTCTAAACAAATTGAAATTCAAGTTATGCTTTTCATGTTAAGGTGCTCAAGTGGCAATGATATGATACAATACAAAGTGCTTAAGCCATTAAACCTATATTAATGCCTGAAAGAGATGCCAAAATAAATTTTTAATTGGTGACATATAACTAAGTAATTAGGGTAAACTACTGCCAAAATGAACAATGCTGTCAGAGAAAATACATGTTTGTACAGTGTTTTACATAGTGTCCTATCTTGATTTATTTCAGTACAGATTGACAACATTCGTTCCTGCAGGAATTACTGTGGAAACCTCCCTATTTTGGCCCCTTCCTTTGTAACTCCTGCCAAAGTGAGCATAAACTGCCATTTCCCAATTACCGTATTTGCTTGATTATAAGACAAGGTTTTTTTCACAGCAAATGCTCTGAAAAATACCCCTCGTCTTCTAATCGAGGTCGTCTTCTAATCAGACCTCGATTAGGTTGCGAGGCTGCTTTGGTCGCGAGCAGCGTCTCTTCTTCTAGCAGCAGGAGAACAGGAAGCTAGAAGAGTGTCACAAAACTCTGCCTCCCCCTCCTTCCTCTGGGGGCGGGGCCAGAGAAGTTCCTGGCACAGCCGGGCTCCTGCAGAAGTCTTCGAGTGAGAGATCTGCAGTTCAGGTAAGGGGGTGGGGGAGGGTTTTTGTGATTAATGTGTGAAGTATGTATGACCCTTACGAAAAAATTACTGCAGTTTTTCTGAAGTAATACTGCTGTTTTTTGGACATGAAAAAACTGCAATACTGCACTTTTACTGCACATTTACTGCAGTTGTACTGCATTTGTATGTCACTGTACTACAGTTGTATTGCAGTTATTTTTGTACGGAAGTATAAATGCAATAAAGCTGCAGTACATTGAAGTACAACTGTAGGTTTGCAATATAAAAAAAAAAAGTGCAGTAAATGTGCAGTAAAACTGTAGTACAGTGAAGTACAAATGCAGTAAAACTGCAGTAAATGTGCAGTAATACTGCAGTAAAAGTGCAGTATTGCAGTTTTTTCATGTCCAAAAAACAGCAGTATTACTTCAGAAAAACTGAAAAGTTTTTTCGTAAGGGGATTAATGGAATGAATGAGTATTTAAATGTTTGTGAATGAGTGTGTGTATGATAGCATGGATGTGTAAGGTGGGTGGTGGTGGTAGCATGGCATAGGGAGGCTGTACTCACACTCCTATCATCCCCAGGTTCCAGCATGTACTGGCTGCCTTGGCTTGATAGGAGTGTGATTGCTGTTAGCAGTTATATATATATATATATACACCTCCACAAATGCCTTTTAACCCCCTATATGCCACTTTGCCCCATGATATGCCTTTTAACCCCCTATATGCCACTCTGGCATATAGAGGGTTAAAATGCACATCATGGGGCAGAGTGGCAAATAGGGGGTATAAGGCATTTCTGGGGGCAGAGTGGCAACCCTGGGGGCAGATGTGCATAGCTGGGGGGGCAGGTTGGCAAATAAAAGGAAATTAAAAAAATATATATTTTTCTCAATCATAGCTTTTATTAGATATGAAAAAAATGTTTACATGCATTAATATTTACTAGTAAAACTTTTTTTTTCTATAGGGTAGTCTTATATTCAGGCTTTTTGTTCTTTTCCTAAATTAATATTTAGATTTTGGGGGGTCGTCTTATAATCGAGCAAATACGGTACCTACATCACGACACATAACGTTTCCTAAAACATGGCAAATGTTGTTATGTGATAAGAGGTCAGCCATTGAAACACAATTTGTGTGAATTTCCACAAGGCAGCAAGTAGCACTTTTTCAATATCAAAGAACAAACACTATTACATTAATGGGGCACTCCAGTGTCACAGGCAGGAGTTTTACCAAAAGAATGCAAAAAGTATTTTAACATGGATTTAGCAAAAAAAAAAAAAAAATCACTTTCCTTCAGGAGAAGCTGCAGCTCCAGGGCTGCAAAAGAACACTTTGTCCATAAGGGGAATACCATGAAAAATGGTGTGCTATTGTATGCATTAAAGCGTATTAAAGTATTCTCCCTGTAGACATTGATACAAAGCTGTATATTTTATTTACTGTTAACAAAAATATGTTTTTGGTCACTTTAATTAAAAACATTGTACACTCAAATGTGCATAGTATATTCAAGCATTTCAAATGTTCAGTATAACAGATCATATTGCATGATTAACCCCTTAAGGACAATGGGCGGTCCCTAAACCCTTTGAAAACAATGCATTTTGAGCATTAAGGGTTTAATATAACCTGACTAGATGTTTTTGGAAAAATTCGGGGACATAAAAAATGTCCACATTAGTGCACAATTATGCATAAATCTGTTATTTTCGCAAATTCTGTAATATAAGTATATTATTTAAAAATAATATTTAATAAAATAAAATTTTGGGGGACAATATTGCAAGTTACCATTTAACTATAATTTAATGCATGTAGACTAATATTTAGGTAGACCAGCACACTGGAATGACAAATGAAAACAGTGAAACACAGAAATCTAGAACCTGATGGCTGATAAGAACCAAATGGCCAATCTAGTCTGCCCATTGTTTAGGAAGTCTTTGATCTTGTCTTAGATTCAGGATAGTTTTATGCCTGTCCCATTCATGTTTCAATGCACATATGTCTCTGTCTGTTTAAATGGAAAGTATTGCAGAACAATTGTATGGCAGAAGAAAGATGATCTTCCGACTCACATAATATCCTGTGGATTAAATGATTAAGCATAGGATATTCCTGGATTTTCATTTTTTTGAAATATAATATCCATACATTTTTTTATGGGATGGGTTTAATTTAAAACTACAAACAAATGGTTCCCATTCCAGGAAATAGCTTCAGTATTCACTATTTTATATAAAATGTGTTATATGGAATAAAATAATAATCAGATAGGAGTATTTACTTAAAGCGCTGGCATGCACTGCTAATTAAACTTTTTTAAATTTTATATAAAAATGTATTTCTTGAATATAGCTCTACCACATCTAAAAAGCTTTACAGGCCATATTGCTTTGCCTAACATAAACCTCTTAGAATAAAACAGCAATAGTACTAAAACAAGGTTTCAGATTTGTTCAATACAGGCTCCAGGTTACAAATATTAATATGCTTTTTACTTTTTTTTTTATTCTTTGAGGGCATTATGATTCTAGCTTGGGTCTCCTTTATGGGGCCTTTGATTGACTGATGACTGGTTGATATATGGAGAAAATAAAGGTATACAGTAAGTAAACATTTAGTTGAGTGCAACCTCACTGTATCCATAAAAAGTTACATTCTAGGTAATAGCCAGGTTCCCTCTGAAATCCATATTAAAACACTTTTTTCATAGTAGAGTATTAACCACCACTGCCCTCTACTTTTAACTTTAAAGTAAAAACCATGGGATGATATCCAGCTGTTACAATGCATAGCTAAATGTCCTATTATAGTTCTACATATTGTGCAATACAAATTAATATAATTGTTGCTGCCCACTTTCAGCATCAGTTTGTGCCACTGCTATGACAGATAAACCTGGGTTTTTTTTGAATACCGGCCCTTATGACTTCTCTATCGTCAAGATTAAACACACACAAAACATAACATCTTTTACTTTTCTGTCTCCCGGGTTTTGGAACTATGTTGAGATCAGGAAACACATTTGGGCAGCTCTTATCATTTTGGGATTTTGCTAAGTGGCAACTTCAGTTGAGTAAGTGGAGGGGGCTGCCTCTGTATTATGAATTCCTCCTTCAAAGTTAAGTAGTGTATTGTGTGTCAAACAAGGGAGGGTATTGAGCAAATCCAAGACATTAATCATAACCAACACTACTTCATCCACCACATTTCCCAGTGTTGTTAGATCTCTTTTGTCCTAAGTGAGAAGAGAACTTATAACAAATGTCTATCCTACACGTCTGCTTTCACTAAGCACCACATGTCTGCTCCTGTAAACATACTTTAAGATGTGGTTGATTATGGGAAACTCAGCAAAAAAATATACTAGTAACACTAGATATGAATGAGACAAAGGCTCTGTGTGGGCAGACTGAATATATTTGCTTTCTAAGGATCTCTGAGATATTTTGGTGTTGATCTCAGTATGCCCAAGTACATATGTTACCAATTATTAGCAATATTCAAGTCAGAATAAAGAGTTAGAATGGCATTTACCAGTTAAGTTTCTTAAATATCCACAATATGTACAACATTTTGTGGGCTTTCTTTGTACTGTGAATAATTCAGTTTTCTGTTTTTTTCTTTTACTCCATGATCTATATTTATCCTGTTGTTGGCTGTATTTAATGGTAAACTGGTACCCATGCATTGGAAACATTTGATTTAAAAATGTAAAATATAAAATTATATGCTTTTTACTTTATATTCAATTATATTTCTAATAATTACTATATATGTTCTTTTCCAGTAGGCTCTAGGAATCTTGTCTCATAGTTAGTACAAGGATGGGATTCTGTGGTCCTCCACAAGTTGTCAGTCCACAATTCCAGATTGTGTTTTTACTGTAATTTATTCATAAGTAAGTTCAAATGTCTTAAAAATATAAATTTCCAGTAAAGATGTTAAAATCCCAGAAATGGTCAATTGCAAACCCACAGATGTTGGTATGTCTGTATGTCAAGCTATTTTGGAAATGTAGCATATTTTTATATTTATTTATTGTTACTGTTACACAGATTAGAACAAACGTGGAAAAAATTAATGCAGACACTGAGTTTTGAATAGGTATTTTAGAGTGCATCATAGCTGTGACCTGCGAAACACCAACAGTAAAAGAGACATTAAAAGTTGCAATCTTTTTTTAAGTACTTTTCAATGTAAAGATAATTTGTTAGAACAGAATATGGCAAATTGAGGTCCTTTAGTTTTAGATTTTTTACATAGTTCAGCCTCTGTCCTATTTTCCATCCAATTCATCGCATAGCGCACAGTGGCAGCTCTATTTTAAGAGTTCTAAATAAAAAATATTTGGAAGTTCCCAACCCAAAAAGCTTTGTGAAATGGAGGTATAATGAGAACCCTTAAGTCAGGGAGGAACCCTAGAGCAGTCGGGTTTCTTTGTTACATTGCTGACACTGTTTACTCTTAGAACTACAATAAAGGGAAAGCTTGTGTGCTGTGGATGTCCGCAATCAAAAGAATACTTGTCTCTTGCCTCCTCTGTGTCCTGGTTAGCAAGGCTAGCGAGAAGTTAAAATATATAAGCAGAACTCAAATACCCGGAGCCTGTTCGTGTGTCTCTTAGCATCAGTGTATGATTCCTTTAAGTGCTAAATGGAACAGTTAGTTCCTGCATTGAAGGGCGTGCTGAAGCTGCTGCAAACTTGCTCAGAGTGTGACTATAACTATATATTTTGCAATTAATAGAAGAGGGTAGGGGAGAAAGAAGCAAGGCAATATGGAGGGGAGAGTTATCTGGAATGGGGTTAATACTACCACTATAAGGGGCAGGAAAATAATTTGCACCAAAATAATTTGCACCAAGCTGTCAGTGACCCTAGGCTTGCCCATGCCTGCATTCTCTTGTTCTTAAAGACTTAATAAACTCATGTTAAGAATCTGAATACATAAAACAGACTCAGCACTTTGTCACACAAGGATTAAATAAAACACCCTGTAATGGCAGAAATAACCATGTACAGGTATGTTTGCAAATCTCAACACAGCAAACGAGCCGCTTCCAATTTTATTTGACTGCCATCTAGTGGATACATTAAGGTCATACAATGCCATATTTCTGTGAATAACAAAAGTTATGGTGGGTAAACGTGATGGAAAACCCTTTCACTTAAAATTAAGGGAGTAGTAGAAGCATTATTAAACAATCATCTACAGGCATGGGCCTACTCAGAATCCCTTGTGGTTGTGGCAGCACCATGAGATTTCTGAGGGGAAAAACAGGCCTTCTGGCTTGTCTGGTGTCTTTAGATGAGTGTTTAGTTATATTTCTATAAGAAATTAGATCATTTACATTTAAGTTAGCATTGTAAATTGTTTCTACTTACCACTGATTAAACATCTAACTACCTAGCAAGTTCAGTCGTGCACACGTGCATGCATTTACCAGGAATTTTCTGAAAGGCAGTCTAATAGACAAAATAGGTAATAAATGTAAAATAATATGTCAAATAAGATGTAATATAGTATAAAAAATATTTACTTCTTCAGAACTAGTGGTGATCCCCCTTAAGATAACTGAATGTTATATAAGGTATTTGAAAAAAATAGATTTATATTTTAATTAAGCTTTTTCTCTAATTTTTCCATTTAAACCTATGCACGGATTGCTATTCACTTGTAATAGATTTATCTCTGCCATTGATTCAAGCACTTTGCATGTCTAAGTGTGTTACAGTGTGTGATTATGTGTGTGCAAGTATGTTACTGCGTGTGTGAGTATATGTGTGAAAGTGTGCTACTGGACTCCTCAGCCACTAAAGATAGTGGTGTATGTGTGCTACTATGTGTACAAGTATGTTTGTGTTTATATGTTAATATGTTACTGTGTGTGTGTGTGTGTGTGTGTGTAAGCATGTCAGTGTGTGTGTAAGCATGTATGTGTGTTAATATGTGTCTATGTTAGTGTGTGTATAAGTATTTTATTGTATGTGTGTTTTGGGAGCCTGACCATAAGTCTTGCAGGGGCCTCGGCACTTTCCCTTACACCAAACGATGGGATATTTGTGATATTTTTATGAAATTGTAGTCAAACCAGGATAACTGAACTGGTGGTAAAGCAATATAACACTGCCATAAGACAACACTAATGGCCTGTTTACCAAGCTGTGAGTGCATGCGTCTTTGTCCATTTGACAAAACACCAACTCCCAAATTCATTAATTCATACACAAGACTGCAGCAGATGTAGAGATGAAGCAAGGTTTTTAGAAAAAACAAAACAAGAAACTTGTGGATTTATTAACCCTTGAGTTGCAAATGCCCAGTGGGGAGGGGTGACATGTGAGGGTCCCTTTGTAATAGTTAAATAAAAAAAAAAATATTAAACTAAATAGAATAAAAATTTTTTTAAAAAATAACCAAGATGTGTGCAGTGGGCAAGGGCCAATAAAGTAAACCTTGGGTGTATAGGGCCAATGTCAACCCCATCACCCCAATACACAAAAAATAAATAATAATACCCATTTCTGTCCTGTTGGCAACAGACTGTAAAACAGCTGCTGGTTGTTGATTGGAAAGCATGTAACATCCCTTTTTTTTTCTTTTTTATGTTGACCTTTTTTTATTTAGTTTTTTTGGATTATCCCCTTCCCTGGGCCAAAGATGAGCACTCAATGGTTTTGTGGCTTATAGCTCAATGAGCAAGGCACTGTTTGAGTGCCCAGGGGGTGACCTCAGTCAAGTTTGGCCAGTCAAGTTACCCCTTCATAATAATATAAATGGGAATTTGAAGGTGCTGGATATGACCATCACATCCCACAGCTGGGATGACAATCTGAAAAATATGTATTTCCTTCATTCTTACAACAGACCGCAAAGATCTCCAAATCTATTAAAGTAATGTGCACTAAACTGCTTGGGTCCACTTCTGGGGAGAAAAAAAATGCCGGAACAAAAAGTAACAAATAAATATCTATCAATATAAATCTAAATTTACTTTCAATTCAATTAGGGGTTGGGGTGGCCTGTCACTCCCAGAAAAAAACACCAAAAATATAAAAGTAGTAATTTGTCTACAACAATACATTACAAAAACTAAGTTCTGTTTTTTTGTAGGTTCTACTACTGGACAACGATACCTCATTTGACCTTGTTCGGTTGTTTTAATATAACATATCATATGAGCCTTTGGTCTAAAAGAAAGCTGTCTTCTATAAATATTCACAGACTGTGGGTTTATTTAGTCAAATTGTCTGATAATCAGTTCTACATTCAGCAGCGTACATCTGTTATTCCTGTTAAGAGATATATTAAAAGGCAGACGGCATTTACACAGATTCAAAGCATTGAAATTGTTTGTTTAATGTTATCAAGGCTCATAAAATAGAGACAACTGATTGTGCAGATTATAAAAAGATGAGAAAAATATGGGTGTATTATTATATGTTCCTATGGTTTGGTATGCTTTATTTCCAAATACATGACAAGAACAGCTGTTAAACATTTTAGCACTTGCTCTACAGAGACCTGATCATCAATTGACTCCAAATTGTTATTCCATTAACATTGTCTTGGGGGGTTACTATTTACAGGTCCTAGCATATATAAAGCCTCTCAAGGCCAATTTGTGAGATGATGGCTGTTTAATAGGAGACGTCTGATCGTACATTTTGTTCAAAATAAAAAGCAATCAGGTATGTGTTGGTTTCTTTAAAGAATATGCATTTCCCACATGGGATAAAGCAAGTAGAAACAAATAAGTGACTAAATGCTAGTCCTGGCCATGTCCAATCTTCCACTGAGAAAGTGTTTCTTGATCTGTTTCTTGGCATTGTTGGGAGCACATGAGTATTTGTGCCTGGAGGCACATTTTATACACATCTGGCCATTCAACAGTAAATTTGTATGTGATGCCCCCCTAAAAAATATTGATTATTGTCTTTCATTCTAGAAATATTTTGTGGTGTAGCATTAATAACATACTACATGTCTCATTGCAATCGGAATATTTGAGGAAGCACACTGTAAATTAGCAGGATTTAAGACAATCAGGTCTATTCACTAAATGCCAGTTGGCAAAAAATATGGAGGAGGTCAAGTTTTACCATACTGAGTGGGCGATAGATAAGTCGAATTAGTAGAGGCTAATACAGTGAAGGACTTTAAACATGCATGGATTAGGCATAAATCTATCCTGAAAATGGACAGACAAGATAGATTGAATGGTTCTTATCTGCTGTCTATGTTTTTATGTTTACTGCCCAGGGTATATGATTTACATTCCTGTAAGGTCTTCTGAAGAGCTATATCTGTGGATTAGCTGATATTGTTTTGCTTAGCCAAAACCATTAGATGTACTCCCTGAAACATAATGATTCAAATGTTTGCCCAACCATGAACTTATTTTGGACCCTTTCTAATTTATTTCTATAGTTGTCAGTCGGGAAGTGAGTACAAGAAATACATCTCTACATCAATATGTCTGACAAACTGTGCAGTAAAAGAGGCATATAACAATAAAATGTTAGGCACCATTGACAAGATTTGCAACAGGTTAAGGACTGCGTTTTAACACCAACTTTTATGACCCCTGTTCTTATGCCACCTTCAAGGGTGGACAGTTTAACTTGTGCTGATAAACCATGTCTTTGGTTATTACATGGTAATCTATAACGTGTCATACTGTTTGCGTCACCCCCTAAAACATGTATGTTACAACTCTTTTATTGTATATTCTTCAAACTTCTCTCACTGATTACACTGGGTCATGGAGATTACATGTAGTGGTACAGGTGGCTTTTGGAAACACAGTATGAGTTGGATTGCATGGTGGCTATGTTTTCAGGACAAATGCTGTATTAATCATACAAATAATAAACATGAAAATGGACAAATAAGAACGTTTTTCTTGAATATGGATTAAAATGTGCTAGTGGACACTTTCTGAGGGGTCATTAATGTGGGATTTCTCCAGACCTGCCTTGAAATCTGTGCTATTGACAGGTGTTTGCCTGGCCTCTGTACTTTGGAACATTTTGCTCTCCAGGAAGAGGAAGTGTGATGTGAAGCTCATCACTACTTTTCATCTATTCTTCTCCTCAGTGGCCAATCCTCATCTAAGGCCAAGACCACATTTTGCCTCATAAAATGAGGAAGAGGCTAAACTTACTAATGTTCAAGGAAATTGTGGCCACAGTCCAATCTAACTTATTATTAGACTTGTGCATTCATATTCGGGCAAACATGAAAACAAACACGAAGGGTGCGTTTTCGTTGTTCAGCCCGAATACTGAACATACGAACATGCCGGTGGCAAAACGTATACGAAGACACACAGCACAAAGAATCCTGGTCTTCGTTTACTAATCTCCCTGGTCCCTTCCCCATCTAGCCTGCCTTATCTACGCAGCATTGCAGGGGTTAACCGGAGCGGAAATCCGTAGGTTTGCCCTCAAGAGTTAAAGTTATCTATATTATAATTTTTTAATATCTAAATTGACATAAAGATATCTACTTACTGTATATATTCTTTTTATCTTATTACTGTATCCAGCAATAGATAAGTATATTAAAAATATATTAAAAAACATATGAGCTCACTTCCAGCTCTTCAACATCTGAGCCTCAGTGACATTTCTTGAGGTATAAATTAATATACCACAGCTAAATAACTAGAATTATTAGGTGAAAAAGAATTATTATTTCCAGTACAAGCCACACACACACTCAGTGGAGTATATATATCATGAACTCATTTACTATGCAGCTAATTCCCTTTTGGCAGCTAAAAGGTTAAGTAAAATATGTTTGCAGCCGGCATACATGAACATATGTTAGACAGCTTAATAGTAACTTCGGCTTCACCTACCATCTGACTGCTGCTCTGAGACCACCTTGTACTCAAAAGGCTTAGCGTTATGCTTTTCAAAAGGCTTGTTTTTCTACAGGAGGGAACAATGACTTTAGAATAATGGAAGGCTGCCACAGTAAAAATATTTTCTGGCGTTCAGACCTTAAGCTTTTTTTCGTATGAAATGTCACATTTTACACATTTTTAGTTTCCTGTTTGTGCTTTTTGGATTGGACTCCTATCTTAAGTTTGTTTCTAATAGAACATAAAAGTAATACCGTGAATCATTTTGGAATGATTAAAAGAGTAACACCAATTCCCTATCTAAATGCTTTTTTTTTTTTACAGCCAAAGCCTTTCAGCTGAAAAATAATGACAAACCCAGTAAGAAAGCACCACCATATTTATTAAAAAGGAAATGTGATTATAAAACTATCTCCTACATTCAAAACCTGATGCGTTAAACAGCATTATCTTTTGCAAACAAGCTTTTTTTGTGGGCAATACATTATATGGCAGTAGAAATGTCAACTTGTTCCAAGGGTGGAATAGCAAGATCCGCAGGTATGATACTGCTGTTTGAGTTACATTTATGAAGGTTTTAGGTCAGTTCCATAATCTTTTTGTGTGGTTTACTTAATTCCACATAACACCATTGGGGTGACAAAAACAAGGATTTTAGGTATTATTTAACCTCCAACTAGAAGTTTTCTAGGCTGTTCCTTTGCAGTCAGTTGACAAAAGTACTTCAGACAAGAGCATGGTGTTTGCTATATGTGTTTTGGCTCACTCCGCTTGGTCTATCCCCTAGCCAGAAAATTACCCTCCATGGCAGACCTGTTCACAAGTGTTGTGCGGCAATGAGTAAATACATTTCACAACTGTGGAAAAATACAACGTAAATATAAATTTTCCATTTTCCAATATTGCTCCCATCTAGTTATACTTCCAGGCTGTGAGAAATGCTTGATTTATGGCTTGTACATTATATCATGTCATATAATAACTTCACTCACGCTGAATGTGCACTCACTGGTATCTGCAGACAGAGAGGTACAACAGGAGTCCTTTTAATCCTGATAGTTAGCCCAAAGAACGTGCAGGGAAACTTTAGGATGCAATCTTGGTCATTGTAACCAAGGAAGTTTAAGAAATGTGGCAGAATAGGTGAGTCAGTTGCCCAGCAGTGGAGGAAGGAGGCAGGGAAGAGGTTTGGGGACTGGGCAGAAAGCAATATATATTACATAAAAAAGCCTGATAAGTCATCTGGCGACCTAAAGCTTTTGGGACTAAATTATGTAATGATATTCTCACCTTTTTGGAAAAAATTGTGCAGCTTCCTGCCAAATCTGTAACCAGAAGTGCAGGAATGTAATTTTTATCAAGGTGGGGCACCCATGACTATCTTGATAAAATGGATGGGAAATGCGCAGTACAATGCAACCTAAATGCTTGTAATCATCTGACAACACACCCCTAACAACACATATAAATCTTTATTATTGGTCCATTGACTTCTGCTCCTCTGCTTCGCTAGCCTGACCACTTATATGATGCCATTTCTTATCGAACAGATCAGATTAAAGGGAAATAAAAAATGCAATGAAATGAAAACCAGTAGGAACATAAACCTTTAGGATTTTGTGAAACCCCTTAAACCCAGCTGATGGTTGTTTTTGACAACATTTTGGTTTTTGTACCTGGTTCATTCAAACCTTAGCTGAAACTTGTGAATACAATTAAATTAATTTGCGTTTTTGTTCAAGATGGGCTTTACAGTGCAATTAATTATTTCTGCTGAAAAACTTAATTGGTCCAAGTCCAAGTAATTTGCATCAAATGTATCAAGGATAAAAGTTCCATTGATTTTTTGTTCTTCTCTTTAGTTTTGTACCCTTTCGTAAACATCTCCCCAATTCTCTAGAACTCCATTAGGAATAAATAGTTTATAAATTCAAATAAAATCTCCTTTGGACACACACATGGTGCAGGGTGTTGGAGGAATGACATATAATGTAGCATTTTTAAATTAAGGAAGACAAAGATTTCTCAATTATCTCAACAATAAATCAGATGTCTTTTTGGTCTTTGTTACATTCTGAGGAGTTGCCAATTCCATTTACGAATGTTCAAAGTTGTTATGTTCTTTTTAGAATGCCAGAGTGACAAGTTCTCAGTGTTTATCTCCAAAGAAAATACAGTAGTATAATTCCTTCACGTTTTGTCATTCTGGCAAAGTCTGCTAAACAAACCCACACTGAGATGTTTTCTTTTCACTTAAATTTGGGATGATTTTTGCCCAAACCATGACCCTCATTCCTCTCTCTCTCTCTCTCTCTCTCTCTCCCTGCAATTTCTCAATTCTCATGAGGAATTGAAAGCTGTAGATCTATCAGCTTTTCTCAGCCTATATATTTCCAAATAGTGGCAAACATAAGTGGGTGTTGAAAAAAATACATTAAATTGTGGGGCTTTGTCATTATACCAAGTTATGTTCAAAGAGGGATGTAGCCAATATGTACTCTTTCGGTGTTCCATCATTCAGTGCTATACATGTACTCACTTGTAGTTTTGGGGTCTCTAATTGTGTGAGTTTGAGGATTGGATTTCCATTTGGATATAGTGCAGAGAGGGCCAAAATAACTTTATTATAGTCACCCACATCTTATACTGTTAATTATGTTTTTAGAGAGCAAAAACAGGTCAGACTTGAATGTGTTACACTAAAAGTCTTCCTCTGATGGTTGTTAACACTTTACAGCCTTTATGAGCACACAAATAAAATTACTCTTTTATTAGCCATTGGTAAACCAATAATTTAAGGCAAGAAGTCTGTATATAGAATGGTAATCACCCTGTCATTTAATACAGTTTCACCTTAATTGTTAAGTATTATAGAAAAAAAATGTGTCTCTATTTAGAAAAAAAAACATGAACATCTTACTCAACCAAAGATGATAAAATGCAGCTGTATTGAAGCTTTCAATTTAGGTTTTGGTTGATTTTCAAAATGTTTCATATATATGGCATTATTTCACCCAAAACAAAGAAACTGGACGAGTTAGGTTTTACTGAGCAGCTCAAGTGCTAATACGCTTCGTATAATTACATTTCTGGTGCATTCTGTAATGGGATAAACGTTTTAAAGTTGTCAAATTAACATCAGACAATCATGTATCCAATGTGCTTTCCTAGCCAAGGTTTGCAATGTCCAACTCTTTTCCATTTTAATGTAACCCATTTTAAGGGTTGCTCTGGTATTAATACTACTGTGTACCTCGTTGTAAATGACTCATATTATTGGTTTCTACATTGTTCATATTCTCATTATATATAGGCAAAATCACTCCTATAGCTGGCAATTTAACGGGCACTTGGGGGATAAAATTCACTTGCCAAGCACATATATTTGACAATGGAAGAAGAAAAGACAATTCTGTTATTAAGAATTTTCTTTGCATTTCCCAGTTGGAACATGAAACTTGATGAAGTTGGACTGTTCCCCTAGAAACAAAGGGGTAGATTTACGATGAGTGAAAACATTTAGAAACAAAAACATAGAGAAAACTCCTGTGTTATAGCGTAAGGAGTATTCTTATACTAAAAAGTAAAATAGTCCCTCGTAGTTTTCTGACCTATAAGCTTTCTACATTGCTAATTTATCTTTATCAGTATAACTATTTTTAAACTGCAATGCTGTCACCAAGAGTCTCTATGTGTACCCCAAAACTACACATAAGCTTTCTACATTGCTAATTTAACTTTAATAGTATAACTCTTATTAAACTGCAATGTTGTCACCAAGAGTCTCTATGTGTACCCCAAATCTTCCTGTGTAAACATATTTGAGGCTGAAACATTACATACAGGACTCAGAGGACATATTAGTAACACTAATACCTAAATGCTTTCTTCCAACGGATTTTATTGTGCCAGAAAAAAACCCATTTTTGATTATTTGTTCATTTTGACATGCTTTCTTCTGATTTTACATGAATATAAACTACCAATTATATAACAGATGAAAAGCAGAGACTCCTAGCCAATTTGATTTGGTTATTTAAACTATGAGGAAAAAAAGATTGTTAGCTAGTTCAGCAATGGGTTTCCAAAATGTAAAAAACAAAAGAAAAAACAAAAAAGAGTGAAGGAGAATGATTTTTGCAGTCTACAGATCCAATTATGTCTTTGTCAGTCTTATTTACATTAAGAACAATATTTTGCTTTACATATTTTTTCTACTGTAATTGAAGGGCTTTGGTTAGACTTTTCATGAGACCTTTTTGACTTATCGATAGCTAATTTTGAACTAAGACTTCTAGAAGAAGAATGTGCTTTATTTATACAACTTCCTTTTTAAACCCATTTCTTGCTTTTTATACTTGTTGTGGCTTTTAATCTGAAAAGTGCCAGCAAATATTCTAACCCGTAGAAAATAGGGACACCAGAGGAGGAGAAAAGGACCGAGGGATTTTAGTCCCATAGATGGTCTGGGACTTCCTTGGTATGTGTAACAATTGCCTTGAGAGTAATCATGACAATATGTGACTGCTGCCACAGGCAAATGGTCAGTATAAAGCGTGGAGTCTGACACAATGCATTGGTATTAGACTCTACCTGCTGCTTCCTCCTCTCAATATGTTTGTGATATCATCAGTCTGCACCCTGCAGATTATATTAACCCTGCAAACTCCCTGAATGATGCCCTTTTGTGGTTTACTCCTGAGATTTACTCTAGTAGAGTAGAAGTCAGGGGTTGCCCTGATCCGGTTTGTCTTGTCCATGTGTTCCAATATAAAGCGATAATGGTCTTCACAGCCGTCAGGTCCCTGGTTGCCTGGGTTCTGTTCCTGAGCACAGTGCCATAACATCTAGATATTGTCAAAACGACAACAAGTTGTACAGTATATGTTTCCGTATGCTCAAAATCATACAGAAACCACTGAGGTCAAATATGTCTTTTGGGTCACCACTAAGCAAAAACTAAATATAGTACAAGTCAAGGGTACAATGCATCTCAACCAACCAGCATATACAGTGCTGTAAAAAAAGTATTTGGCCCCTTTTTGATTTTTCTTATTTTTGCTTATTTGACACATTCAAATGTTTCAGATCATCCAACTAACAAAGACAATGTAAACACCAAATGCAGCTTCTAAATGATTATTTCATTTATTGAAGGTAAAGAGTTAATCAAAATCTATATCACCCATTTGAAAAAGTAATTGCCCCATAAACCTAATAACGGGTTCTGACACCCTTGTCGGCATCAACTGCAATCAAACCTTTTCGATAACTGGCAATGAGTCTTTTACATGGCTGTGGAGGAATTTTTTCCGACTCATGTAGGAAGAATTGTTTTACTTAAGCCACATTGGGGAGTTTTCGATCATGAACTGCCCTTTTAAGATCATACCAAAGCATCTCAATTGGATTCAAGTCAGGACTTTCACCAGGCCACGCCAAAACCTTCATTTGGTTTCTTTTGAACCATTCAGAAATGGACTTGCTTGTGCGCTTCAGATCATTGTCCTGTTATTAAATAATTGATGCAACATTGAGTAAACATATTAACCCCTTCGAGACAAAGGCTGATTTTACTTTTTGTACCCTTTGTGACAATGGCCTTTTTAACATTTCTGCGCTGCTTGTGTTTAGCTGTAATTTTCTTCTTTCCCGTTTACTGAACCCACACACATTAGATATTGTTTTTTTCAGGACAAGAAGGGCTTTCTTTAGATGACATTGTTTTGATTGTATCATATTATTTACTATTAAAAAAATTATAAAATATGGTGAAAAATTTAGAAAAAAATGACTGTTTCTAACTTTTAGTTGAAAAATCTTTTACTCATCTATAAAAGGTAATGAAAAAACCTGCTAAATAGATTCTACTATTTGTCCTGAGTTTAGAAATACCCAATGTTTTTATGTTTTTTTGCTTTTTTCTACCCATTATGGGGCAATAAGTACAGGTAGCGTTTTGCTATTTCAAAGCCATTTTTTCCAAATCTGGTAATTCTTCCCCCCATGTGCCATTTCGGGTATCTTTGAACCCGGCCAATGCAATTTACCCCATCAAGTCATATATTTTTGAAAACTAGACAGCCCAGGGTATTCCAAATGCTAGTATTTTAACTCTTTCCATGCACCATATCTACCACCAGTCTTTGTCAAACTTTATGGTAGTCATTTTTTTGCATTTGTTTTGTCATACACATTTTACTTCAGGTATGAATTAAAATGTTCTAGTTTATGTCACTATCACAAAACACCCCAATATGTGTTCAGCAACATCTCCTGAGCGCAGCGATACCCCACATGAATGATTTTGCCTGGCTGTTTGGGGGCAAAAGGGCCACATTTGGGGCATGCGCATTTTTCAATGTTGAACTTTGGCATTTGGGGATCCACTGCCCATGCCCTATTTGGTACATCTTTGAGCCGGGCCATTTCAGTCTGCCCAATAAACCCATATATTTTTGAAAACTAGACACCCCAGGGTATTTCAAATGCTAGTATTTTAACTCTTTCCATGCACCATATCTACCACCAGTCTTTGTCAAACTTTGTGGTAGTCATTTTTTTGCATTTGGTTTTCCACACACATTTTAATTCAGGTATGAATTAAAATGTTCTCGTATATGTCACTATCACAAAACACCCCAATATGTGTTCAGCAACATCTCCTGAGTACAGCGATACCTCACATGAATGATTTTGCCTGGCTGTTTTGGGGCACAAGGGCCACATTTGGGACATGCGCTTTTTTCAATGTTGAACTTTGGCATTTGGGATCCACTGCCCATGCCCTATTTGGTACATCTTTGAGCCAGGCCATTTCAGTGTGCCCAACAAAACCATATATTTTTCAAAACTAGACACCACAGGGTATTTTAAATGCTGGTATTTTAACTCTTTGCATGCACATATTTTACCACCAGCATTTTTTCAAAGTTTGCAGTAATATTTTTGTGTGTGTATTTTTCCCACACACACCTACTTTATGTATGAATTTACAGCTCCTGGTATATGCCGCTGTCACACGACACCCCATAATGTGTTCAGCAACATCTCCTGAGTACAGTGATACCCCACATGCATGGGTGTGTCATTTTTTGGGGGAACTAAAAGGCCACATTTGGTACGTGTGCATTTTTCTAATTGGAAATTAGATGTGTGGCCATCCTTCCCCCCGTGTTAATTGGGACGTTGTTGAACCTGGCCCATTCAATTTACCCCATCAAATCATACATTTTTTAAAAGTAGACACCCCACGGGCATTTAATATGCCAGTATTTTAACTCTTTCCATGCGAGAATTGTTTTAAGCTAATATGCTAATTTTAGGACTTGCTCACAAAAATATATTTTTTATATATATATATATTTTTTTTTTTTTTTTTTTTTTTAAAAAAATTTAACTTTTTTTCAACTTGGAGGTTCCCCTGATAGTGACATCAGTGGGAAATGATTTTTACATTTTACTGTTTTTTTACTATTTTTTTCTAATTATTATTAATTTTATTTTTTAATTTATTTTTACTAATCACACTGTGATTAGAAAGCTGGGCTCCATTGACTTGCATGGTGAATGCAGTACCTGTATTCAACCTGCAAGTGGAGCCAAAGTTCTCTAGATGGTCTGGACTATCTAGCGAACTTTTAAAATTTGTGGTTCCTGTTACAGGACGGCGGCCATCTTCCTTGATGGCGAAGATTGCCGGCAGCTGCGGCTGTGACCGCTCTCCGGAGCGGTCACAGCCCATCAAAAGGTTAGTGTTTGGTGTCGCTGGATGCCTCCTGATCGAGGCATTCCAGCGACACCATTTAAGTTTAGGAGGCGATCGTCGATCGCCTCCTAAACGCTTTTAAAACGGGCGTCCGCCGCCATACAAAGTATGGCGGATGTTGATGCCCCGTGGAGGGGCCAGAGATGGCCCCTTCGTGCCGATCGCGGCGTTGCTGAATGCCTCGAGGTCGAGGCATTCAGCAACGCTTTTTGGGTGCAGAAAGCGATAGTAGATCGCTTTCTGCACCCGTTTAAAGACGTGCCGGTCCTGGCACGTCAATTGTCGTAAAGCACATGCTTTTCCGTGCCGTGCCAGGACCGGCAATTGTCATTAAGGGGTTAAGTAAAGGGAAGGAAATCTATTGTGAAATGTAAAGAAGAGGTGAAACTATCTGCAACAAACCCCACATAAACAAGAACAAACAGCTTGTGTATGCATCAAGGGGTCAAGTAAATAGTTGCTATGTAAATAACAACAGTCATTTTTATCTTTTGTAAGCACTGAGGTTTGTGTTGTAAATCAGGGCTCGCTTCATTCCCTCATCCCAGTTTGGACTCTAGTATTGTTTTCCATCACTCCTACACAGGCTTTAAGTCCCACTTTTCAAGTTTCAATGTCAAGAACCTGTAAACATGCTTTACGATTAGACTGATCCCACCTAGCATGATCCATAGCTATGATTCATTAGGGTTATAGCTCTTTAATTACTGACTCAATCGACTTTAGCATTAACAATAAGCTCTGCCAGTAAACTGACAGTAAGTATGGAGAACGAGTCCACCAAACACAAGAAAATTCTACCAAGTTTAGAAAGCTAAAACAGTAAAGTATGTCATCAACCATCACAAACCTCAATATAAAATACCCCTCTATTATCAGGCATGAGCAGATTCAGAGAATTATATTCTCTATTACCAGAAATTACACAAACACAGTCACACAGACAAACACTGTGACACACAGACAAACACAGCCTCATACACAGAGTCAAACGCATACCTGGTGCTGGCTGCAGCTTACACTGAGCTTGGTGTGAAGGAGGGACTCAGCCTATCAGGAGAGGCTTCTGAACTCTCAGGCAATCAGGAAAGTTGAGAATTCTCTCCTGATTGGGTCGACCTGACCGCTGAATCCAGGGGAGAATGAGGAAAACGGACCTGTATCTTGATAGCTGAGAGTAAGTGTAATACAAGGCATTCCTGCTAGGATGTATGTGATATCTCTTTTTATTAGCCTGTATCTGTTGTCTGTGACGTCTATAATAAAGAATGGATTTATTCCCTTCCCTTCTCAGCTTGAATGTCGTCAACTGAAACTTACAAAATTGTTTAAGGTTGCATGAACTCCCCAACACCATATTAGTGAAAACGCACGCTGCTTCATTAGTGTTAGCATGTAAGGACATGCAACTTCAGTTAGGTCTGGTTGGTCTTGTTAACCTGTCTTAGTGAACAGACTAAAGGCAGTGTATCTATATACTATTTTTTACATATAAGTATCTGGGTGGCACTGTTACATGTTCCTATGTTAAGTCCTGTCACTTGCTGGTGGGGCATCGTCTTAAACTGAAGCATAGATTCAGAATCTATGAAATCCCAGCTAATGTTCAGTATTTAAAGTAAATTTACCAAAGTGACCAATAGGAAATACAGCATAATATTTAGTGACAGAATAACTTTTCTATTGTACTCAAAATCAGAGCTACATCTGGTACTAATACAGCTTTCACTCCACTAGTAGTTTTTTCCAATGGCCCTCAAACTTAAGCAAAAGTGATTCCATAGCCTTGATTGTTGTATTCACCTAGAGTCATTATGATTTAATCTAAGGAATATACAATATAATTCTGCTCCTAGAGAGCGGTAAAGGTGTAGAACCCAGTCTGAAAACCATCTATACCAGACTAACTGCAATAAAACAGAAGCAATGAAAGATACATGTGTGTCCCATACGGACAAACATGAACACTGTTGGTACTATGTCACGACCCTGGTAAGCAGGTCGGGTAGGAGCCCAGTAGCAGGGGATACAAGGGGTTCTGTTTGTACCCCACGATGCATGACGGTAAGTGATGTGGTACGGACAGGCGAAATAACACACAGCACAACAGAATACGAGGAAAGGTACTGTATTGATATAGGATATCACCAGCAAGTAAAGGCAGTAGTCTCTAGGCAGGATGCCCACTGGCAGGGCTGACGGGTACAGAGGTCCACTAGGTGGGCTGACGGCAGGAAGCCCACTGGCAGGGCTGACGGGTACGGAGGCCCACTGGGTGGGCTGACGGCAGGAAGCCCACTGGGTGGGCTGACGGCAGGAAGCCCACTGGGTGGGCTGACGGCAGGAAGCCCACTGGGTGGGCTGACGGCAGGAAGCCCACTGGGTGGGCTGACAGCAGGAAGCCCACTGGGTGGGCTGACAGCAGGAAGCCCACTGGCAGGGCTGACTGGTACGGAGGCCCACTGGGTGGGCTGACGGCAGGAAGCCCACTGGCAGGGCTGACGGGTACGGAGGCCCACTGGGTGGGCTGACGGCAGGAAGCCCACTGGCAGGGCTGACGGGTACGGAGGCCCACTGGGTGGGCTGACGGCAGGAAGCCCACTGGCAGGGCTGACGGGTACGGAGGCCCACTGGGTGGGCTGACGGCAGGAAGCCCACTGGCAGGGCTGACTGGTACGGAGGCCCACTGGGTGGGCTGACGGCAGGAAGCCCACTGGCAGGGCTGACTGGTACGGAGGCCCACTGGGTGGGCTGACGGCAGGAAGCCCACTGGCAGGGCTGACGGGTACAGGCAGGTAGCTCACGGTACAGGCAGGTAGCTCACGGTACAGGCAGGTAGCTCACGGTACAGGCAGGTAGCTCACGGTACAGGCAGGTAGCTCACGGTACAGGCAGGTAGCTCACGGTACAGGCAGGTAGCTCACGGTACAGGCAGGTAGCTCACGGTACAGGCAGGTAGCTCACGGTACAGGACACGGGTATAGGTACAAGGCCAAAGCAGAGCGGTCCATGCACTTCAATGCAAAGGCCGTGACTACAGGGCAGGGCAGGTTAATAAAGACAGGTACCACCCCGGTGATCAGACCCAGCTGACCTGGTAATCTGATCCTGAGCACTGCAGAGAGAGGGAGAGGGTGGCCACTAGTGGTAACAGCCAGACAGAACGCAAAAATCATCATGCATAGTCCGGGCTAGCAGGGTGGAATCCTGACATACCCCCGCCGCTAGGAGCAACCTCTGGGTGCTCGTAGGACTGCATATGGCAGTAGTGTCACCGTCTGTGGCGGGACAACCTAGTTCTGGCACGTAGCGCTTCCTCAAAAACATGCTGATCTTCACGGCATATTATGGTTCCGTTGGAAGCAACTACACAGTCTGGTGGCAGCGCCTCAGGTGTGTTGGCCTGGGTGTTCCGGACCTTAGCCACTGGTGGCACAGATGCGAACGTCCCGGTAAGTACAGAAATCGGACAAGGCAAGCATTCGCCAGGGGATCGGAATACCCCCTGTACACTGTATCCCTCTGAGTGGTGTTGACTAATACCGGGACTGGACTGGGTGGAGGTAGGAATGGAGGAACGCCTACCAGCCGTTTGATCACGCAGATGTTGCTCATAATATTTCAGCTCCTTTCTGTGCACGATTGTCCCATTGGTTGCTAGGACATAACCAGGAGCCCCAAGGGAGTGTCTTGCGGTTTGGAGTCTCCCGTTCTTACTCCTGTGAGTGATGGGAGTGGTGGTCCCAACCGCACCAACAGCCATGGTGTTCTCGTTCTCAGGTGTGTCCGCTATAGCAGCCTCAGAAGAAGCATCGTCCATGTCAGACCAGTCAGGGTCGTCAGACATGGCCTGGAGGTCATCTGACATGACTTCAGACGACGTAGGTAGTTCAGGTACTGGGAGTTGGTTAACCCTTGGATCGCCATTCTGGGGAAGCGACAGGGTGTGCTCCAGCTTTGCTGCATTCGCTTTACATGCAGGTTCCTGGGCACGGGGTTTGTCTGAGTGGGTTGCAGATGGTTTGGCTGGTTTCAACGGACAATACGTAATCCTATGACCAGCCTCTCCACAATAATAGCACAGGTTGTCCTCTCGTCTGTTCTGTTTTTCCTCCTTGGTGAGTGGCTCACGCTTGAAGCTCTTCTTTGGAGCTTTCTTACCGGTGGTCACAGTCTTTGGCTTCGGTTTGGTGCTATCACATTCTAACACAGTCCGTACAGATTTACAGATCTGGAGAAGACACTCCGCCAGTACTTCCAGAACTGCGGTTATCCCCGCGGACTCCTTGGTATGGCCTTTGCATTCTGTCACGACCCTGGTAAGCAGGTCGGGTAGGAACCCAGTAGCAGGGGATACAAGGGGTTCTGTTTGTACCCCACGATGCATGACGGTAAGTGATGTGGTACGGACAGGCGAAATAACACACAGCACAACAGAATACGAGGAAAGGTACTGTATTGATATAGGAAATCACCAGCAAGTAAAGGCAGTAGTCTCTAGGCAGGATGCCCACTGGCAGGGCTGACAGGTACGGAGGCCCACTGGGTGGGCTGACGGCAGGAAGCCCACTGGCAGGGCTGACGGCAGGAAGCCCACTGGCAGGGCTGACGGGTACGGAGGCCCACTGGGTGGGCTGACGGCAGGAAGCCCACTGGCAGGGCTGACGGGTACGGAGGCCCACTGGGTGGGCTGACGGCAGGAAGCCCACTGGCAGGGCTGACGGGTACGGAGGCCCACTGGGTGGGCTGACGGCAGGAAGCCCACTGGCAGGGCTGACGGGTACGGAGGCCCACTGGGTGGGCTGACGGCAGGAAGCCCACTGACAGGTCTGACTGGTACGGAGGCCCACTGGGTGGGCTGACGGCAGGAAGCCCACTGGCAGGGCTGACTGGTACGGAGGC
Source organism: Sceloporus occidentalis (assembly GCA_023333645.1). Taxonomy (NCBI): domain Eukaryota; kingdom Metazoa; phylum Chordata; class Lepidosauria; order Squamata; family Phrynosomatidae; genus Sceloporus; species Sceloporus occidentalis. The sequence goes on along the minus strand of JALMGF010000043.1, from coordinate 508,432 downwards.
CCACTGGGTGGGCTGACGGCAGGAAGCCCACTGGCAGGGCTGACTGGTACGGAGGCCCACTGGGTGGGCTGACGGCAGGAAGCCCACTGGCAGGGCTGACGGGTACGGAGGCCCACTGGGTGGGCTGACGGCAGGAAGCCCACTGGCAGGGCTGACGGGTACAGGCAGGTAGCTCACGGTACAGGCAGGTAGCTCACGGTACAGGCAGGTAGCTCACGGTACAGGACACGGGTATAGGTACAAGGCCAAAGCAGAGCGGTCCATGCACTTCAATGCAAAGGCCGTGACTACAGGGCAGGGCAGGTTAATAAAGACAGGTACCACCCCGGTGATCAGACCCAGCTGACCTGGTAATCTGATCCTGAGCACTGCAGAGAGAGGGAGAGGGTGGCCACTAGTGGTAACAGCCAGACAGAACGCAAAAATCATCATGCATAGTCCGGGCTAGCAGGGTGGAATCCTGACATACTAGTTGGTATGCAGATCAATATGGTCGCCTTGACTCTGTTCAGAGGCACAATGCGACATGCCAGGATATCCACATCAAGATTTTTTTGGACGTCTACAAATTGCCATAAGTGTAACATAGTAACATAGTAACATAGTTCATAAGGTTGAAAAAAGACCAAAGTCCATCAAGTTCAACCTATATACATATTGTGTCCCTACTGTGTTGATCCAGAGGAAGGCAAAAAAACCTTTATGAAGCAGATGCCAATTGCCCCATACCAGGGGGAAAATTCCTTCCCGACTCCAAATATGGCAATCAGAATAAATCCCTGGATCAACGTTCTGTCCCTATTAATCTAATATCCATAACTTGTAATATTATTGCTTTCAAGAAACACGTCCAGGCTCCTTTTGAACTCTTTTATTGAGTTTGCCATAACCACTTCCTCTGGCAGAGAGTTCCATAATCTCACCGCTCTTACTGTAAAGAACCCCCGTCTGTGCTGGTGTAGAAACCTTCTTTCCTCCAACCGTAGAGGATGTCCCCTTGTTATAGATACAGTCCTGGGTATAAATAGGTCCTGGGAGTGATCTCTGTACTGTCCCCTTATATATTTATACATAGTTATTAAATCCCCCCTAAGCCGTCTTTTTTCCAAACTAAATAACCCTAATTCTGATAATCTTTCTGGGTACTGTAGTCCTCCCATTCCCCTTATTACTCTGGTTGCCCGTCTTTGAACCCTCTCCAGCTCCACTATATCTTTCTTGTACACTGGTGCCCAGTACTGTACACAGTATTCCATGTGTGGTCTGACTAGTGACTTGTACAGTGGTAGAATTATTTCCTTGTCGTGGGCATCTATGCCCCTTTTGATGCACCCCATGATTTTATTTGCCTTAGCAGCAGATGCCTGACACTGGTCGCTACAGGTAAATTTACTGTTAACTAAAACTCCTAAGTCCTTTTCCATGTCAGTCGTCCCCAGTGTTTTCCCATTTAATACATATTCCCAGCCTGGATTTTTCTTCCCCTTGTGCATTACCTTACATTTATCTGTGTTGAACCTCATCTGCCACATCCCAGCCCAAGCCTCCAACCTATGCAGATCCATTTGTAATCGTGCACTGTCCTCTATTGTGTTAACCACGTTACAGAGCTTAGTATCGTCTGCAAAGATTGATACTTTACTATACAATCCCTCTACAAGGTCATTAATAAATATATTAAAAAGAATAGGACCCAAAACTGACCCCTGTGGTACCCCACTAGCAACAGTAACCCACTCAGAGTATGTACCATTAATAACCACCCTCTGTTTCCTATCACTGAGCCAGTTACTTACCCACATACACACATTCTCCCCCAGCCCAAGCATTCTCATTTTATGTACCAGCCTTTTATGTGGCACCGTATCAAATGCGTTGGAAAAATCAAGATATACGACATCCAGCGATTCACCCCGATCCAGTCTTGAGCTCACCTCCTCATAAAAGCTGATCAGGTTAGTTTGACAGGACCGATCCCTTGTAAACCCATGCTGATATGGAGTCATACACTTATTTTCATTGAGATACTCCAAAATAGCATCTCTTAGGAAACCCTCAAACAGTTTACACACAACAGAAGTTAAACTAACAGGCCTATAATTCCCCGGGTCACTTTTTGTCCCCTTTTTGAATATTGGCACAACATTTGCTATGCGCCAGTCCTGGGGAACAGACCCTGTCACTATAGAGTCCTTGAATATTAGAAATAGGGGTCTGTCTATTACATTACTTAACTCCCTTAGAACGCGGGGGTGAATGCCATCTGGACCTGGTGATTTGGTGTATTGTTATGCTTGTTGTATTGTCCTTTGTTGAAGGCCTCTGGTCATTCTTTTGTACACATAAAGTTACTGATCCCGTGGAAACAGTCCTTTCCACTGATGATGCAGTTAGTTGTAAGTTCGTTTGAGCAGAACCCTCCTGTTTTTTCTGCAAGTCAAATTGTTTTGTTATACAGTATAATAACTGGTATGTCCTGTTTACCCATTGTGCAGCTCTGTAGAATATGATAGTACTATATAAAACAATAAAATATAATAATGATGTGATTCAACAAGACTGATATAGTTGTCTGTTCAGGAAATACAGGACCATTTAAAAGAGATGGAGAAATCAGTCAGTTTTGGACACAAGGACATTTTTCAGTGAACACTTATACCCTTACATCTCCTGTATAGATCACTCTCATCACAGACTCTTAACCTCACATTGATCACAACTGCGTTATAATTTAAAGCTTGGAATAATATGATTTTTGCTGTTTTGTTAACCTCAAGTCCTCACAAAATTAGATGGACTCTTTTGAAAACCTTCCTCCCTCAACAAAAAAAATAACAATTTAATCTTTTCTTGTAATTTGTATGTTTCTAAAAATGTTTTGTAAAATGAACCATTGAATGTCTTGTCTGCTTTCTAGTAGGAGTATTACAAAGTCATTGCACACAGAGGCTGGAATCCTCAAAGCCACTGGGGTGTTACAACACAGAGCCCAACACATTTCTTAAATCAATTGAAGCTGACCCTGTATTCAAAGCATTGCTTTGAAAAAAGGAGGCATCTTTAGTAAATCCACTATAATTTTTTTCAGTCAAGTCCTGTGCAATGTGTCCTTAATTTATCATGTGCATTTTCCCACCGCTTTCAGGATATTAACATCAGCTAGAAACATGGGGTTTCCATCCCAGGTGTCAAGAGAAAGATCCTGAATTCTCTTTGTGCATTCTATGTGTATATTTATCAAACAATCTCAGATTCCCTGCAATGACATTCACAGATGTGATGCAGGGGGCTTGCCATATGGGATTTATCAGAGAATAGGACTGCTTTGAGTTTGACAAACATGAATATGCATATAAAGAAAAAATATAAAGTTCCGAAGCAATTTTCTTTGTCTTTCCTTTATGAATTATGGTAAAGTAGATTCCAATAAATGTCTTAAAATAAAAGGAACAACAGATATGAGATCAACTTTGACATTTGGGAAAGACACAAGAGATGACTTCGTAGATTGCTTTAAAGGGCAAAGAGTTAATTCCTACAAATATAAATTTCAGAGCTGACAAGCAACTGTTTGGAGTTCCTCACTTTGAACTAAAGTGCCCCTCCTACAAGGAAACATGAAATAAAATGCCTATTTTTTTTCTAGACAGCAGTATTTGATCTTGACCAGGATAGATGTTGATTTTGGGAGATTGTAGGGGGTTTGGAATTTGAGAAATAATGCCTTGCTGGATTACATTAACCCATGGCATATTAATTTATATTCGATAAATATAGTCTAACATCACTGCTTTATTAAGACAATTCACAGGAAACTGGAATCCACCTTGATGTATGACTTGTATTCTTTTTTATGCCACTAGAATGAGTGAGAATATTGTTATGGGAACCGATCACCCAACCTACTTCTTCTTTGTACCTATTTGTATACCTACTGGTTTACATCATCATTTTATATAGTTTTTTTAATTAAACTATTCAAGAGACCACTGTATAAATACTTCCTGTCATTGTTTATTATAAATGTAAAACAGATGCATCCAGCATTTACATCACGCATCCCTTGATATAGCTAACATTTATTTTACGCAAATTCATATATTAGATATATATGTGTATTAAAAATGATTTTCTTGTTTGGAAAAAAAACATTAAGTTAATTTATTCTGGGTTGTATTCATAATTCCTTTAAAAAAAATACAATTCCATGCTATTTTGTAGCACAGCAAATAGCTACTAATATATAAATTATTTTAAAAAGTATATGCTTAAATGCTGTATAATTGAATTAAAAATAACATCTATGAAGGGCGATTTTTCTGTTTGAAAACAACCTGCTTAAATCACATTTAATTTCTGAGTTCTAAAATGTATAAGACACATTTGTTCTTCAGTGGGATCTCTTAAAATGTGTATTTGCTTGGAAATGCAGCAATCTAATATCCTTGGCTCTACAGATTGTATAGGCATCTGGTTAAAGTTTTAGAATGTTGCCGGAGATCCACTAATCATCTCTTTCAAACTAAAGCGGTTTCTTAGTTTTTAAGTAAATGTTGGAAAGGTGACTAGATAAAAGGTAGATGTGGTGCACTTTAGTGGACCACAAATGAATTTAATGTCACTTTAGTTGGCCTACCAAATAGGCAAACCAGGTGACTGCCTATGGCACTGAAATGGTTGGGGGAGACCTGAAACTTTAGAAAAAGCGAAAAAGCCTAGGGCTCGTCATGTTGGTGAAGTGGATATTTCAGCTAAAATACATAATTTTGGTTAGTTTACCAGATATCCTTCTTTACAGAGGCTACTGATTAAAACATAAAAGTAAGTTATATTTAAAATATATATATATATCCATTAACCTCTTGAGTGCTAGATTATAGCAGATGGACTTTTTCATTCTAACAAATACAGTGCATACGTCCTGCCCTTTTCCCTATAACATGTTGGAATCAAATAAATAAAGCATTAAAATCCATCATGTTTTCATTTTACAAATTTGGTCAGTTTATCTCTTGGCAGGTTACATTGCCAGATGTACTGTCCATGCACACTCCCAATGCATTTTCCCCTAATGGTGGGCTTCATGATTAAGCCCTGCTGACACCTGTCTGGCGCAATGACACAGTGTCTTACTAAGCAAGTAAAAGGGGCTAACCCCCTGGAGAGTGTTTATAGTATTAGCATGCAAGAAAGCACCTGACTGATGCTGTTAAATTAGTAATAAAGAAACAGTCCTCTCCAATTTGCAAAAAGGGTGCAAATGTTAAAATACAAAATGTCAATAATTATGTTTAGTTTAAACTTAGTTTTAACTGTTATTAATTATTTTTCTTAGACCTCTATTGTTTTTGGGATAAGGCATTCATTTTGCAGCCTATCGAGTAGGGGTGCCTCAACAAGACACTGCATGCAGGGTTAGAGTCTAGACTAGAGGACTGCATTGGGAGGCGGGTCCTGTGGGTCCCGCGGGACCCGCCAAAAAACTTGCAGGCGCGGGCGGTCTTGCTGGGGCTGCAGGCGGGAGCGGGCGGTCAGGCACTGTACCTGCGGGTCCCGGTAATCCCGCGCAGTCCCGCAAGGCTGCCTTCTTGCTGCTCCCTTACAGTGTCTCCTAGCTTGCTCCGCCCAGGAACAAAACGGAGTCATGTGATGTGACGTCACTTCCTGTGACTCCGCCTTGTTCCTGGGCGGAGCAAGAGAAGAGACGCCGTGAGGGAACAACTCGAGGGTAGCCGCGCGGGACTGCGCGGGAAATCAGGTAAGGAGGCGGGCATGATTGGCCACAAATGTGGCGGGAGCGGGCGGGATTGGCCACAAATGTGGCGGGAGCGGCACACCCACATTGCGGGAGCGGGCGGGAGCGGGATTAAAAAAGTAGTCCCGCGCAGGGCTCTAGTCTAGACCCGGTGGTTTATAGTGGGTGGAAAGAGAGAGACCAAGCAATCTGCTGCCAAACACAATGTTTCTTTGCAAAACCTAAGAATTACCAAGTATTAAAATTGGAATAGTTAACAACACAAACTAATAAAGACAGGAAAGAATAATATCACATCATAATATCATCAAAAGGGAGGGTGGCATTTTTGGCACAATGATGTCAAAAGGCTCATGTAGTTATCCCAAAAGAAAATGAGTAAAAGTTGCCAGCTATTAAATAGCATGATAGTGCTATGAAAAAATATTTGTCCCCTTCCCGATTTTTTCTGTTTTTCCTTATTTGTCACATTTAAATGTTTCAGATCATCCAAGTAATTTTAATATAAGGCAAAGACAATATGAGTAAACACAAAATTCAGCCCTTAAACGATAATTTAATTTATTGAAGGTAGAGCGTTAATCCAAACCTATATCACCCATGTGAAAAATTAATTGCCTCCCTAAACCTAATAACTGGTTATGCCACCCTTGGCAGCAAGAACTGCAATAAAATGTTTTCGATAACTGCAAGGAGGAATTTTGGCCGAATTGTTTTAATTCAGCCATATTAGAGGGTTTTCGGGCATTAACTGTTTCTTTAAGGTAATACCACTGGATCTCACTAGGAGATCAGGACTTTGCCTTGTCCACTCCAAAACCACCATTTGTTTAGTTTTTTAAGCCATTCAGAGATGGACTTGCTTGTGTGCTATGGATCATTGTCTTGCTGCATAACTGAATTGAGCTTGACCTTTAGGTCACAAACTGGTGGACAGATATTCTCCACCAGTACTTTATGGTAGAGGCCATAATTCATGGTTCCATCAATTATGGCAAGTCACCTAGGTCACCTGAAGCAACAAAGCAGCCCCAGAACACCATAGGCTGGCCTACTCCTGAGAGGATTCACCACAATGTTCCACATTTTCTCCATTTGTACATAATGGCTGTCACTGTGGTTAGTGGAACTGGCTTAGAAAAGGCTTTGTAAACCTTTCCAGACTGATAGATGTCAATAGCTTTGTTTCTCATCTGTTCTTAAATTTCTGTAGATCACGGCACCATGTGCTGCCTTTTGAGACCTTTTAGCCAACTTCACTTTGACAGGTTCTGTTTAACTGATGTTTTGATTCAGTGGGTCTGGCACTAATCATGCCTGGTGTGTCCAGTGAAATTAAACACAATGATCAATTAAATTTGGTTAATTGGTTGATTTGGTAAGTAAGGGGCCAATTACTTTCCCACTTAGGGCCATGTATGGTTGGATAGCTTTTTTTCCCTTCTATATATACAAAAAAATCATCATTTATAAATTGCATTAAGTGTTTACTTGGGTTATCATTGTCTACTTTTAAAATTAGTTTGATGATCTAAAACATTAAAGTGTGAAAAATATGCACAAATAGAAGAAATTGGGAGCAAATGCTTTTTTTTACAGCACTATATTTTGAAAGGTGCAAAGCATAAAAGTTGCTTTTGTCCCATTATCACTTCCTTTACTGTTAACTAATCCTTTAAGAGTTTTAAGAATGTTTACTGAAATTATTTCAGTAACAGTAAAAACAGCTACCAGATGATCACATAACAGAATCTAGACAGATTTTTGGATTTTTTTAACAAACATTTTTTTCTGATTGGTCTAATACGTGTTTTTATTAGTTACCACTAAAAAGAAAAGCACATTTATTGAGAGAGGAGCTTGTGCTTTTAAATGTACAGTTCCTGAAAACTAATAATGTGACTGTTGTGTATGTTTTTGGAGCATTTTTTTGAGGAGTCGACATAAAATATATAGTGAATATTAAAGTAAGGAATTTTGTCATTTACTGAAACTGAGATCTGTGACGAAATAGTGACTGCATATTAATTTGATGAAGTTCTCTCATTTCACCTTATCCCACCCTTACAAATGTTGCCTGTTACAAGAAATCGTGAAGGGACAAATACTTTTTCACAGCACAGTGTATATATAGCACAAGGCCCGAAATCCTTTCATTTTGGCCTATTCGTTTTCAGACAACATATTTTGTTTCCTCTGTTATCAAAAAAAAACATCTAAGATGTATTAGTTTGATGACATTTGTTTCCCTGCCCATAAAGTGTGTGTTTAATTCCAATACCCAGTAATATGGAAATATATGCCTACTTGGCTTGCAAAGTGTCCCAGTGTTAATTGGAATGCATTTTCAGATATACCCAATGGCTAGTCTGAGTCTGTATATGCCCATGCAAGCAGTGTCAAAGATCCATGTTAAAAACAAGAGCACAGGGTTAAAAAAGGATAGATTGTAGAGCAGATTGTAACACTAACCTTCCGTCCCTAATTGTATCAACAGTGCTGTATCTTTTGGAAGGTAAGCATTGGCAGGCAGTATTCAGGATTACATTGAGATGGATTCATGGATTCATGATCATGGAGGACATGATGCCACCCTCATATGATGGTACAAGCAGTGCAGATATTCATTGTAGATTATCATGCATAGCAGTGTTTCTCCCATAGAGTTATTTCTCAATATATTTTGTTTTGGCTATATCCTCTAATGTTGTGTATCTAATAAATACTTCAACAAATGCTTAGGCCATTTATCCACATTGTTTCTGGGCTATGTGTATGGCCATAAGCAAGAAGGGATGTTAAGGATTCAACGCATGTTGCATCTTGGCTGTCCCCTTTTTAAGAGGCAAACTAATATATTCCATTGCATAACTTGGTTACCCCAGCCTGACATGTTTCTGGGAACAGACCTGTGTTGTTGAATATATTTTTTTTTACATAGCTTCAAGTGCTAGCTTATCCTATAGTGTCTTTACAGCCCCATCTACTTTACAAGTCTTAAAATATCAAAGAAATATGCTATATAACATATTAAGTGGCTATGCCCATGCTGTTATGTTTCACACCATGTGTACCATTACAGTTCCAATTCATTACCGGCATAAGTGGAATGCATTATATGAGTTTGGGTGCAGGACTCTTTCTCATTCAGCTGTTTCAGATTTCATATGTCTCCACTTTCCTTTAATATTACTTTAATGACATCAATGTACCTTTCTTCTCTTTGGAGGGTGATATTTATAGCTAGTTGCCAGTAATGTCCTGCCAGTCCACCCCAGTGGTGGCTGCATGAAGAGTGCTCTGGTAATGTACAGGGCTAAAAAAAATACAAGTTTGTATTAAATTACCTTACTTCATGGAAACCTAATTGTAAAACACATGTCCCTAAATTTTGGATTCTGGAAAGTTTCATGTTATCCGTCACTATGTGAAGTGTTTGTAATTGGGGTGGATAAAATGCATACCAATAAAATGTGCAACTGATTTTGTAATACTTCTGATGAAAACAATTTGATTTAAAAGCTGTAAATTTACATTAATTCTGTAATTTCTTGGCATGATTTTTTTTTTGAGTTGGAAAATTATTAAGGAGATTTGCGTTGGCACCTCTAGGTGTGTGCTAGCATGCAACGGGGTAGCAGAAGGGAAAGACTCATCAAAAAAAGAGAAAGCTTGCAGTATTACAAATTCCCCAAAGATATACTCGATCATCCAGTTTAACAAGGGCATCATGCTTTGAATTAATTATATTTTTCTACAGAAATGTGGAATGGTTTTGTAATGTATTCAGGCCTAGGCTGGCTCTTTTGAGCGATCTCCCAGGCACTGCTCTGTATGTAATGGACCGACCAGCCACCACAGCCTCCAAGGAATACATTACAAGGTGCTAAGCGCCTTTAAGACACAGAGCGCTGTGATATTTACATCAATCTAACATGAAGAGACTAGTGGACATTTCCAGATAAACTGAAAACAAAATCAGAAAATGGTAGACCATCTAGTAATTGCAACTCAGGATATATAAAAAGTGGTCTTTAAAGGGTAGTTTCTATTGGTCCTTTGACACCCCAGGTTTCGGCACCCAACGTCTTTTGGGTGCTCTACAGTAAGGACGGAGGCTGTTTAAAGGCGCTGCCCAAGGTAAATATATAATTGATTAAAGGGTAAATATTTGAAGGGCCAAATATTTGAATATTTAAAGAGTAATGTTGTCACTGCGTAATGTATAGTTAAACTGGTGAGATTTAATTTTAAAAATGTGGATATGCATCATGAAGGGCCAACTTTGTTATTCAAGCAGAGTGAAGTTGGCAAGATGAAACGCTTTGTCTCAGCTCACCTTTCTATATTGAAATATAGATCTTACCCATAAGGTCTGAATAAACCTTTCCAGAAAAAGAACGCTTGATTTCCATGATAGAGAATGCATTATCAATTGTAGAAAATACTGCAATAGATGCCAGACAAAACAAGCCTCACCCATTTCACTCTTTGAGCAAAAAATGCTCTTGCATATACATGTAGTTAACATGCCAAAATGTGTTCTCCGTGATCTATTTTGGTGAGAAGAAAATAAAAGTATTTCCTGTTTATACAGAAAATGACACTCTCAATAATTTAGAGCTTTATGAAATCAATGTACTAAAACATTAGATCAACTATTTTTGTTTCTATGGAAATAATCATCACACATAGTTCTGTAAATATACTAACTACCAGATGCATCCAAGTAACAGAGAAACATTGAGCTGGGTTTGCCAATGACATGATGTTGCTTTGTTAAAGTTCAACAATGTCTAAGCTAAGTGATAACCCATTATGTGCATTTAAGCATTTATATCTGTGAGTTCGTTTTCATAAGGACTGTTGTTCCAGTGCTAGCTACATAATGTGTGAGGAAAATGGTGTCTTGATGTAGGCATACCTGGCAACCTTCAGGGTTTGACCCACAGTCTCCAGGTCAAGCTCTGCTTCCCCAGGTCTCCTGGTCAGTTTCTTCCTTCTCTAGACAGGGAGTGGCATTTGCTCACTCCTGTCCTCTTTCTGTCTACTCCTTATCCATTTCCTTTCTCACACCTCACATACTAAAGACTGTCTGGGGTTAGCCATTCTACATATGGACAGCCCCACCCCTATATGCGGATAGCCTCACCTCTTCACGAAGCCAGTCTCCTCAAAAAAGGAAAGATCCAGGGAACCTACCCTTCCCAGGTATTGTAGGCATAGAGGCAAAGCCTTGGCCTACAGTGGCAGGTCCAGGGGGCACTAGCCCCTCTGCCATATAACCAGGGGCAGATAGCATTATTGGATGATCAAGTACCCTGGTGCTCTTCTCCTGGGGCCAGTTGGGGATATCAGAGATCTCCCCTATTTTTATATTCAATTGGCAAGTGGTGTCTAGTATATGATGTTGTCCCAATGTTTACACCATGGCTAGATTATTTTAGTGTTCATGCTGTGTGCTTTTTACACACTCCATTTTGGCAAGTAATCATGTGTGTTAGACATGATTGGGCACTGCGATTTGGTGAGGGTCTGAATGTCAAATTAATTTTGTCCATCAGTATTCCTAGGCCACTTCCTTAAGCATGGCATCCAGGTTAGACGCTGGCTGCCTGTCTATGTATGTACACACTCGTTTTTGCTTTCAAAATTGTGTATGAAATCTAGTGTTTTTATTTCTCTGCTTACTCTACTACTTCTATGTCTCGGTCTATAAACACAGTTTGCCAGACTGATCACTTATAAAACAGGGGCAATAGCTTGACTTTGGTTGCCCTATTCATGGTAAATATTTAGTTAACCTGAAATAAGGTGAGGATCTCCTTACCCAATATACTGCTAAGTCACCCACGCTGAAAGGTTAAGAACTTGTAGCTTTACTTGAGACTGGAAAATGTCTGAAAAACCATTAAGTACATTTTCATTGTACATTTGACCCGTGTGACAGATTTTACTTATCTCAGTGGGATATGAATGATGGCGTAGTTAGTGATGTAATGAACCTTTGAGACATGGCAGGGATCATAGGGTTATGCAATTAGACCTGATGCATGTTCTGTGACTCTAAGTATATGATGTGTTCCAGAAAGTAAATTTCTGGGATATAACAAGATTGAGGCAAATATTAGCATCTTGTCAAAATGGTTGATGAGTTTCATTGATATTAATGTATTTGAAATATCAGATTTAAAAAAAAAAAGAACAGAGTTTAATGTAAAGGTTATTGGTATAGTGTAGTGTTAGAACTCACAGTGAAATAATTTCTTTAACATTCATGATACAGCAAACCTATATATACAGATAAAGTATACACCTAAAGTAAAGCAGAAAAAGACTGATATTATGTATATTTAGCTTGAGGTGCATGTAGATATTTACAATTCCTGTACCATCTTTTCAGTACAAGGGACGCAGTGAGGATAATTGTTTTTCATTGTTTACTATAAAAAAAAGTAGACATGTAAAGTACTGCAAAATATTTTTTTATATATAATTTTATATTAATTTAAAAATTGCTTGGGAAACGGACTGAGATGACCATCGTCTGCAATGCTTTAAAATGTATGTTTGTTTTAATCATTCCTTGGCAAGTATACTAGATTTACATGGCATAAGAACAGTCACAGCGCACTCATCTCTCATGGCCACACCACAGCGGAATAGCTTGTTAGTGGTCTGTCTACAGTGCTTTAGCGAGCCAAAATACAATCCAGATACCTTGCAATGCTGGTTTATATTTCTAATTATTCTGTGACTGTATGTAAAAAGGAGAATTAGCACTTTGTTTGTCATAGCTCTTACTAAACTTGCTAAATAGATTTTAGATAATGTTTAGGGACCAAACTCTTGACCAAAGGAGTTAAACATTTCAAATTTGTGGTGGGTATTAGTATATCATTGGGTTCTAAAAGTCACAAAGGGTCATAATGTACATTTCAACTACATATAATGCATTCAGAAAGGAATTTGTGTAAATAAAAATACATTACTTTTTCTCTAAACAACTGCAGTGTTGCAAATGACAAATAGTTATTGATGGGTGACATGGTCACCTAAAAAGTCTGGGTAAAACACTACAACTTGGCCACAACTCCACTCCTCTCCTGCCTCTAAAGCAAGAGCCCCTCTATTGCTATTGGAAATGTTGGGGTGTATGGTCCAGGCTTTGTTCATTTGATCCATGTTTGAAGTGATAGAACATGCAATAAAAAACGTCATTATAAAATGTACCATGTTATTATTTTTATTATTATTACAACATACTTGTAATAGTATATTTATATATTTTTAATCTTGATACTTACCTGTGTTGAAGTAAAGATTGCTTTTTCTAAATACAGACTAAGGGGGTTATATAAGGACAATTTGAGAAATGACAGATATAATACAACATTTTAAAATCTCAGCTATACTTCTCTCTTTTTTTTTTTACACGAGATAGGACCCAAAGGACTTGAGAAAGCCATTCCGAGATACGTGAAACACTAATCTTTCCCTTTCTATTAGAAAATATTGTTTGATGCTTAAATCATCTGTATTTGTTCATGTTTTCTCATAGAACATATGCAGATTATTTCCTTATGTGTGCTATCTGTAAGTAATGACCAGGGATAGCTTTATAAGGAATACTGAGAGATAGGGAAGATGCATCCACAGGGATGAAGTAATGCTGTCTCTGCCTGCACTATTCTCCTCTTATTTACTTTTCAAAAGTTACTTAAAGGGGAACTGTCACCTTCACAAGTTTTAACACCACTTAATTCAAGATCAATTAACTATTTTACCTCAAAGAAGCTGAGATATTTGGCAGAAGGGGAGGTAAGGTATAGCAATTTGTACTTTAGTCTTAAAGGGACAGACTGCGGATGAGTAGGCGGTATGAGATGAGGTAAGTATGAGTTGTTGTCAGCCAGCTGCCCAAACGCTATTTGCATATGTAAGTTTTGCACTTTAGCACTGAAGACACATGCAGAGACATTTTATCACACCACCATTGAAAAGATTAACTACACACACACACGGAAGTTTTGCGCTTCAGCATTTTATGATGTTAACAACGTACAAGCATGCAAGTTTTAGCACTGAAGAGGTTAATGACACACAGATAGGATCTGACTGAAAAGACATTATTAGAGCCATTGCTGTGTTCATTATAACGCATCTGTGAGTGAATGGTTAGCTATGCCTGATATCAGAGGGGATGTCAGGCTCTATAGAGACCATCAGGTTCTCCAAACCAGACTGTTAAAAAAAAACATTAACTGCGCCTTACTTAAGGAGGGAGGAACAGGGCAGTTTATAACCCACATTTAGGTAACAATTCTGGGAGCATCACTATCACCATAGGCATTGCTGGCTTTGGTAGGCTGTTACATTGTATCAATGGCTGGTGTCCATATGACTCCTTACAATATTTTTCATACCTTGGATTTTCACCCAGCCCAAGACCCAAGCTTTGATAAATTCAGGATAGGAATGCTTTAATTGAATTAGATACAAAACAGTGAGAACTTGATAAAATGTTTTGTATTCTAATTTAATTTTTTATTGTCTTGTTGGTTACTGAATAGTTTGTACCCAGTATAATCCTTAAAAAGACAAGGGTTATATGATGATATCTGATGGACTGTGATATTTAGGAGATACGATGGATTTTTAGGAAATAACAGAGGGGCACTTATACCATGTTGTTTGAGCAAAACAGAATTGCTTGTATTGCAAGAATTGCTTATTTCAATGATTTCTGCCTTCCAGTAAGTCAAGCAGGATATTACTTTCTTGGTAGCTGCCTCTGCAAATCTGTCTGGCAGCATCAATCCATTTCTGCACATGTGTTCACTTGCATTCTACCTCAAGGTAGGGCATAGCAATGAACTCAATGGACCCATCCATGCTGTTAGTATAGTAGCCTACTAAACAGGATAATGTACCAGGTTATAGAAGGGAAACGTGCAGGGCACAAGGAGGCTGTGGAGTCTTCAAATTTTATGAAAAATGAACAGTACGAATATAAACATGACTTTCTCTTTAAAAAAACAATATACTATATACATAGTATGTGTGTGTCACTTTTCTTTTTTTGTTTTTACAGAATGTATGAACTGTACAAGATTTGCTGCTTTGGCGGAAAGAATAAATAATCTTGAAGCAAAAGTAAGTCTTTTTTTATTAACATAATCATTCATGATGCTGCATGTGACAGAACCCTCCATCAATGGGACCACTGGAGAGGCCTGAAAGCCAGCCTACCTACAGACTATGGGCCCTGGCTTTGTAAAGAGTTCTGTGTCTACCCACAGCAGTATATCATCTCATCACTTGCTGAGGAGATTATCTCTGACAGACAGCCAGGATATGCAACCAGGGAGTGACCACCATTGTTTTAGTTTAATGTCAGACCCACCACTCCCACCTCATGGTGCACTACTATGTTGTATAAGTCAACCCCCCCAGTTCTACCACTACAGGCATTTACCCCGGCCAAGCCATCCCTGGAAATGATTTTGGCCAGTAATAGATAGTGGAAGTTGGGACCCCATTGTACTGTTAATCCCTTTACTGACTCTGGGAGGCACATTAAGTGGCCGGTTGTGTACCTATTGTATCCCAATATCTGGATTCATGTTAATGTGTGCTTTGATGGCTATATCCAGCCATGTGTGAAAAATAAAGTAGTCTTCGTTTTGGTTATACCCTACACTGAGTCTCTGCTAGTGACTGGGAAACCGGGAAAAGAGTGTGTTGTCTCAGGCTAAGGCAGCACAAGTCAGCGGAGGTAGTCGGTCAGACTATCCAGCTCCATGACACTGCAATTCACAATATATTATCTTGACGCTAAGGTAAGCTTTACTTCGATATATACCATGATCTAGGGTTGGCAAGTATCTTATCTTGAATCAGATTACCCAGTATTTGGGACTCTATGCAGGAAACAAAAATATGGCATGTAAATTGTATATTAAACTGAGCACCCTAAGGGGTAGATATATGGTTACCAGTCTTTTTCCTAATGGGAGATACCGACGATAATGAAACAGTAGAATGGCAGCGGAATTCAAAATGGCTGCTAGTAACAATGGTACAGTATATCTCACCTCCTTGGAGAGTGAACGGTTGCTTGAGAAAGGACTCTCTTCACCATTTTTTTTTTTTTAAATCCAAAATGCTAAGTGAAACACTACAGAATAAGGTGCCACTATTTTAAATCAATCAACAACTTAGAAGTATGGAATTTTATAACTGACCAGGTAATACCTGATTAATATCACATAACAGCAAAGAGACATATAAATGCTAGTAAAATATGTTACTTTCGGATCCGCCAATATAACAATTTTAGCAAAACTGCAATAGATGGTTCAGAGGAGTTTAGGTCCAAGGTTCAGCAACTTTTATGTTTCTTGTTTCCAACGTAACAATATTTCTTTAAACTGGACCTTTAACATAACAAGTAGTTTTTACATAGCTCCTTTTTCTTGCTTTTAGCTCGTGCTCTCAGAATTAACCAAATCACCAGCTGAATAATAGATGTTATCATTACTCAATTGATGGTACTCATTTTATCAACCTCGGAAATATGAAAGTCTGAGCTGACCCTGCCGGGATTTATCATGACTGATATCTTTCAGCAGTTAGCTCAGTCCATTGTCAGGGAACCTTACGCAAAATATTACATAACTGACTATGATGGCTCCCACCAGGTCTGTAGATGAAGGAAGCTTATTTGAAAAAAAATTAAATTTGGCAATACACTTTATAGCTTTATAGCACAAAATTTTATACTCAAAGAAAAATATGTTTATTGAATATTATTATTTTACTTCCCCTATCAGTATCCTTAAATGTCATTAAAATAAGTACTACAATTACCACTGTTGTGTAGTATGAAGCAACTACCATTTTAAATCACAATTTATCGCTGGCTTGATCACAGATAAATCAGTTTTTGCAGAACACAGGGAGTATCACAAAACTATTAAAGGGTAATGAAGAATTAACAAATTTTTCATTCTGTTCTATTGGTGGAATTAGCTGTGATGTCAGAGATGATAAATATAAATCAGAACATAGCATGTGATGTTTTTTAGTGGCCTGTTAAATGATGTTTTTGGTCTATTGTTGCTCCCACATGCTCCCCTCCAGAACCTAGTGTCATGAGGTGGCTATTCGGACAAGGCGTACAGGTGGTCATGCCTCTGTCCCCACGCTGTGATTGATATATATATATATATATATATATATATATATATAATCCATAGTAAAGAAATCATTGTTGTAAATACGGATTCAGGTATTTTTCCAATATTAATATTAACTTTAAAAATATTTAATTTATTTTTTATTCTCTTCCCAAGTGCAGTAAATAATTAATATTTAATTCAGCAGCATATTGTATCATTTGTAATACAGTTTGGGCTTAATGATCAGTAGTGACCTTATTTCTTGGCAAGAAATGGTTTAAGTGCTGCATTCCACACATTACTCGCAATCTCTGTTTTTAAAGATTTTCTAACAACATTTCCTGCCAGAGCATTTACTCAAAACACACAATTAGATTTTAGTTTTTCAAGGAATAAGAATTGTATAATCAGTTTTATGACAATGTATAGTAAAAATGAAAAAGCCATATGTGTAATTGTATTATAAAGCAGTGCTATCTCTATCATCGTTATTCTCTGAAAATGTTATGTTTCAGTACTGATTTAAAATTACAATTAAATCACTAAATTAATTGTATTATTTTTATTATTATTGTTACTTAAAAAAAAAAAAATTAAGTGGCTATAAAAAGTGGCGATCCCTTGCCTTGCCTTAATATAAAAAATAATTTTTTAACATCTTGTGTAATATACCCTTACCTCCTTCTGAATGGCATGTACACATATCTCTCATAATACTCATTATTAAGGACGAACAGTCCCTTTTAGACTCCAGGTCAAACCCAGAAAGTGCCCAGGTATGCATATAAATACTCATGTCACTTCTTGTCAGGATTCCACCCCTGCTAGCCTGGACCATGCATAATTATTTTGCTGTCATGTCCATCTGCTACCACTAGTGGCCACCCTCCTTCCTCTGGAGTGCTCATAGTGAAACCCTGCCTTTAAAAGACCTGCCCTGCCCTACAGTCGGGGCCGTTGCATTAAAGTGTTTGGACCGCTCTGCTTTGGCCCTGTACCTGACCCTGTGTTGATCCTGCCGTCTGCCCTGCCAGTGGGCTTCCTGCCTAGAGACTTACTGCCTGTACTTGTTGTTCCTGTCACCTTCATCAATACAGTACCTTACATAGTATTCTGCCTGTGCAGTGTTTCATTGCGCCATCCCTCTAGCCGTCATGCATCGTGGGGTACAGACAGAACCCATTGTATCCCCTGCGACTGGGCTCCTACCCGACCTGCTTACGTGGGTCTTGGCACTTCTAGACATGCCTATAACTGGTTTATGCCATTTGAAATGTTCAGATGTATGTGTACATTAATATGAATAAGTGAGTGGCTGTACATACAGTATCATACCATAATCAGACAATTTCCACAAAATGAGAATACCTGTTAGCATATAAAACATATAGTGAGGTGCAAGCACATCAAATGGAGATCATGAAATTGTTTAATTTCCTGTAATCTTTTTTATAACATACACACCGTGTGTTATATTTATCTCATGTGGAGCGGGATTGTTACATCCTTTATGAGGCAAATATGCCATAAAATAGGACTTAAGTCCAGCTTAAGTAAATAAATTATCTTTGTTTTATATATAGATATTTTTTTGTTTGGGACTGTGTTACAGAGTGAACGGAAAAGGACACAACTTTCAATAGATAAATGTGCTCTATCTGTAAAAAGACTTTGTTTGCCACAGAAGCAATAAGGAAACACACTAGGAGATGACCAGCTTGGGAATGAAAGATTCTCTTTTAATTTTTGATTCCTAGAGTCCAAAAAAGATTAGGGTTAAAGGGATGACATGTAGAAATGTTGGGAAACGATCATGGAAATTTTGGGAACAGTAGGATGATGACTTTGTTAAGGAGAAATTTGGACACGGGTGTAGCTGAGAACATGAGCAACACAGGTAGTTAGCTAGATATAAATGAAGTAGTGAACATAACAGAATAATGCAAGACTAAGCTCACAAATGATTTAAGTGTGGTCTAACTTTAGCCCATTGCGACAACATTTGATGGTTCTTTCGGGAGTTTCCACTATGTATATGTTCATTATGTATTATATCCATGACAATGTTAATGAGGCTAAGGGTCCGCATTCTTCAAGATATGATTCATGATTTTGTCACTACAATCATGGCTGCCAAAATCTCATTGGCCTGTCTTGATTGATGCATGTTTTTCTTTGTCTTAACTATCTCCACTTTGTCTCCATTGGTATTTTTTACTGACATTTGTAGTCCTACCCTCTGGATAGCAATACTGGCGGTCTTTTTCTGGGTCGGAACATTATAAGAGGCATATAAAAGTGTAGGCAAACACATATAATGAAGGAAGTGTAGTTATCAAAAGAAAACCTGGTCATCTACAGTCATCTTTAGATGATGGTCCAAAACTTACAGACCATCACTTCAGGTGCTAAATAAATGAAACACATGGCACCTACCGGAAGCACTGTATGTTTTTTCCAACATTCTTTTTATTAATAAGCAGATGTGTGTGGCTATTTTCATTCTGCACATTTAATTTAGACCAACACATTGTTACTAAACATTCACTTAGAGCAGGTTTTGGATATCCTTTATTAGCATTGGCCACTCAAATCCACTTTATTGTGAGAACCTGAAATTACAACACTTGGCTAAAGCAAAGGAAACACTTTAAAATGTAGATCTATTTTACTTGGTAAAGCACTCCTCACCTAGGGAGTCTGATGAAATTAATGTTTTTGAAAATTTAAAGACCACAATAAAAAGTAAATTTAAGTAAAGTTCATGTCCTGCAACCTAACTTTACTTTATGTGTTCTGTTATTGAAATAAGTATCAATTAATTTTAGGAGAGACAAAACCAAGTATATCTTACAAACTTATATCACTTGCTAGTCTAGAAAAGTATGTAACTTCCAATATTACATTTAGTTATTCTGGGCTCTATTTTACACATGGCTTAGGAAACATAAAGTGAAAACTTTGTATCTCAGTAATCCACATTAATATTCACCCGCAAGCTGTGAATATTATTTATTTATATGTCTCCCCTAAAATTCCCTATAAGTGACGTTCAGTTTATGCATCTCTCAACCATCCTCCTTTTAGAGTTATAGTTCTTCATTAGGATCTAAATGTAATCTTTCTTGTCCTGATGTTTCTTCGTGTTGAGTTCAGAATGGGAAGTCTACCTGAGCATATGAAACAGTAGTTATCAATCTGCCACCTGTTCTTAGGAGGGCCAGCCCTTGTCAGTTATTCCTTTATTGCAACACATTAGAGAACCTCATGGTGGGGCCAATTAGTCTTACGCGGACGAAAGCAAAGCAAAAAGCTCAGAATTTTCTAATTTTTGCAGACATAACCTGGCGCCAAACTTATGTCAAAATGGAGGTGCTTCCAGTGACATCCAATCACTCGATCCTTAATCAGGGAGAGAGGACGTCAGTGAAAGTGCCACCATTTCAGCAAAAGCGTAGGGAAAATTGGCCACGCTTCCATTTACGTCATCTCCCCCAATCTTCCAAGTGCCATCATTTTGCCCTAAGGTGAGCTTCTGCCCAAATCGCAGTACTTTCACTGATGGCATCTCCCCCGAATGGAGGATCGAGAGAGAGGATGTCAGTGAAAGCTCTGCGATTTTGAAAGATGTTTACCTTAGGGCAAAATTGCAGTGCTTTTGGTTATGTTCTCTCCCTCGAGTGGAGGGTGGGAGGAGAGGATGTTACGAGAAGCACAGCCGAAATGGCTGTGCGTCTCGTGACATCCTCTCCTCCCACCTTCCACTCGAGGGAGAGAACATAACCAAAAGCACTGCAATTTTGCCCTAAGGGCAAACCAAAGTTCGAGCCAGGTTATGTCCAGAGAGAAGTGAACAAAGATAGAAGATTAAAAGAAATAAGGAAAGAAAGAAGATGAAGAACAAGAAGATGTGAAAGTGGTCAGCAGAGAAGGTAGGGAAACCTTCAGAGAGCATTAGAGAGAGAGAGAGAGTAGACAAGAATTAGTGTGAGAGAGTGAATAAGACTGTGAGAGAGTAAGAATGAGAGTGAATGTGGAAATGAGGACAATAAATTTTGTTCTCAAATTATAAAAGCAAAAAAGACCTCCTGATTTTTGGCCCATTTGCACATGTCTAGTGCCAACTACCAGCTTAGCCCCAAAGCAGTATGCTCTATAGTGTCATCAGATGTATCAGATGAAACATAAGGAAAAGTTCTCAAAATGTTAAATTTACATGCATTCATAAAAACATGCACAGAATTTTCATCATTCTAATATTTAACCATAGAACAAAGATGTAGATTTTCAAAATGCATATGCTGGTGGGTTACAGCCTGCTAAACCAATTATATACAATAACATATGGGCAGGAGTATTCCCTAAAGTTTGAGTTCTCTGCAAAACAGAGCTAAGTGCGTTGAGAATGCCAATTGAGTTGGTGGTGAGTCAGCTTTTGAGTTTGTCTGTGAGGTCAGCACTTTAGTTGGCTGTTGAGTTTTGGGTCTTGAGCCAAATTTATGGAGTTGCCATGCTTACTGTTTCAACTATGGAGTAAGCATTATGACTTGACAGAGGCAGTCAAGTCGACTTGAGCTATGGTTTGTTTAGCAGTTGAGTTTATTTTAGTGAATATAACAATTAATGAAGTTCCGCTAACTGTGTACATTTTTCCTAAGTAACTCAACTGTTGACTTGCCTCACACTTTTACTTAAAGGTCCTATCAAATTATCTGTCACATTGCAAAGTAAAAGTAAAATAGACTCTTTTTACCAACTTACCCCTAATTTGACATCTTAGTCTAGTACAGTGCAACTCAATTAATCTTATGGGTCCCTTATTAAGATCTGCTTTTATTCAAGTCATACAAATGTTTTCTTCCAAAGAGAAGCAGATTTATACCATAGTAACCAGGTTTCTGTTTGTTGATCTCTTTATCTTGAACGTAAGTGCATACATGGCTTCAAGTTTCTATTCTAAGTACTAAAGGGAATTCAAAACTACAGTGAGAAATTAAAAAGCATTCCTTGAAACACTTTTCCCCTTAAGACATTTGTTTTGGTAATATGTTAGCAGGCATGTGAGCAGGGTTATTTCAAGTTGATTGTACTATATGCCATATCATGGGGTAGTGGAAACTTAAAAACCCTTACTTATTCCTCAAAAGTTTGAGCTGCAAGTACAGAAAAAAATCTGAAATTAAAAAACGTGAAAATAACTTCTGTGACATGATTTCTTCAAAAATCTTATTTAAAATATATACTTGTAAATCCATTCTGAAAGCATATGATGTTAATATACACAAAATTAGAATATTCCACTATTAGTGTTTCCCTAAAAGAAAATGAATTAATTAAAGCATGAAAGAGTGGATTATTCTAATATTGTCTACATAAACATTATATATTTTTCCACATCATATACTTTTAGAATGGATCTAGAAGTAAATATTTTAAATAACAACTTATTTTTTTAGTTATTATTTTTTCCTTTTTTCAATACAGCAAATTTTCCTATTTTGAGATATTGGTAGTTGGAAATCATGTGTTCTCAGCGTGCAAAGTAAATTTCCAAGTCTGTCCTTCATATTGTCTATTCATGTGTGACTGTGTCTCTAACAGCTATGTGCCATGTCTCACACCGCAAAGTAGGCTTAATGTTTTTTGGTATTATCAGACCTATAGCCTAGCATGTCCTAATTAGCACTGCTAATATAATCATTCTTATGAACTGCCCAATACACTAGTGTATTGTTTGACAAATGCCCCTAAGTCTGTGGCCTGACTTTCTTTCCTGACCTACCAATTAATGTTTCTTAAATTGTATCAGGGGTCTAACCATATAGGGAAGGGCTGGCAGTTTTTGACCTTGGGACAAGTATAGTCAAATGGCCCCCAGGGCACTGCCCTTCCTATACACACACAGACACAACCACTTATTTTGTCTAGTGCATGGCTCTAGCACTCCTTGTGCAGTGTGAAAGCTGCCTTGCTGTTAGTGTGGGGCCACTTAACATTATGTTTCATGACCCCACTGAGCTCCCACCTCCCATACTGTATTGGTGTAATTCAGACTGGCCCTATTGAAATTATTTTGTCTGGTTGGGGGGCTATTACCCCTGCAACATGGACCACCTTAGTGCCCTCCAACATCTCTTGGAGTTTCTCGGGCCCCATGATTTCCCATTGATGTTTGCCTTTTTTTGGCTAAGGGTCTCATTGTGACTTATTGTACTCCATCTGCTCAGTCGTTGCATAATATATGCACACCTGGTGGCCATGTTCACATATTGAGCGCATATGAGTGGAGTTTTCCTCCTAATCAGTAGGATATTACACTGAAATTGACTCCTGGGTTGCCCCTTCATATCAAAAAGATGCTTGATCATGTAGAATAGCTTGGTTCCGAACTTTCCACACATGTGCAGGAAGATTTTTAAATGTTAACAAACACAAAACCCTCTACAGATAAGATAGACAGTGGTCACTGTAACTCACCATGATCAAAATAGTAGTTACTACCTATATTAGCAGTCAATATTTTAAAATTGTAATGCAAGATACACTACTACAATTTCCACATACATTTTATGGAATAAGTGTGAGGCATTGTACCATGCTCTAATAATATTGATGGTTTTCATAGGGAAGTCAATGTTTCTAAACGCTAATTTTTCTGTTCTCCTGTTATTTGCCACTCTTCTGCTTCTACAGAAAGACTCATTGAGCTGGGTTATGACATCATAACGTGACACAGTCTGTATTCTGTACCAGAGGGGAGAGAGTGGGAGAAAAGAAATCTATACAGAGATATAAATCTGCTTCTAGATACAGTTGGGGAAATAAACTTTGTGCATACTAGAAGTCATGCCACATAAATATGAACTCATTTTCTCATTATTGGTGACCACATTTAAAACAAAACTGTATTGTTTTCTGTTTTAAGTGTCCCTGAGTCCTTATCATGCTCTCTCATACTAAACAAGTAAATAGGATACATTGGTCTTAATCCTTAGTCATCCTCAGAAAGTCTGTGGAGAAATTGAGTTCATTAGATACATAAACAGCTCAGTGTGCATTTTGGGCTTGAAAACAATTAAAATGTCAGCAGCCTACAACAGTGATCTGCAGGTTTGCAGATTTAGGAAAGCAAAGGCAAAAATGCAAAGCCATGCAAAGAAAAACAGCAAGGATATGCAAATGAGGGAACCCATATAACCATTCATAATTAATCAAATACCTGCCTTTTGTCCCAGTATACATGTCTTAAACATTTCCTATTCAGCAGCGTATTTACCTTTGGCACCACTACAGGCTTGACCCAGGGCAGTACCCTCAGTCATCAGAGATCTCCCCTGTGTCGGCCCATTAAGCAGCCGCACACAGTGCCCCCCAGCTGCTCACAGTGCCCCCACAGTTTCTCTGCAAGGGGACTGTCAGCCTAAACTTATCAGCCTAGGCCAGGATACATCACTTTTCCTAATGGCATAAGTGTATTTTTTATATTGCTCGGTGTAAAGATAAAAGCAAACAAAGACAGAGGAGTAGCAAGACACACAGGCATAAAAGAAATAAACCATCCTCAGATGGGGGGATAGTTTCTGTTGCATGTAATGCACTCCCTACAATTATACAATTGCAGAACTTTCATTCAAAAGAGCTAAAGAAAAAAGTCAAGAATATCAGGGATTTTAATACGTTTCATGTCTTTTTTTTCAATTAGAGATAGTTTTGTCATAAAGGTTAAGTGGCTGCCTATGACACTGAGGGAAGGGACATTGTTGTGAGATCTTTTCCTATGTTTGCAAGGAAAAAGAATACGAGGAATGGTGACAATAACATACTCCTCAGGGCACTAGAAATTCTAGGGCCAGACATGCATTGTATTGGTTTGGCTCTGGAAAAGCTATATTAGCTTTGTTTGAATTAATCTTATTATGAGTCTTAGTAGATGCCTTTAGTAGTGCGCTACGCCATCTCCCACCCTAGTTTGGTAGATGGCCATCCGGGACTGCTTCATAACTAGCAAATACTCTTTATTGCATTTTTCACATTGAAAATTAATCAAAATCTCTTAGGGTGAACAATCTGATAAGTATGTGAACAAGGTGATACTCTGATCAGTTTACTTATTTTCTGCTATATTATTTGATTGGTTTGAATTTTGAAATTATCATAATATTATTCCAAACAGAATTTATGAGCAGCTGGTTAACATGCATATTAATTTACAGAATCATGCAATTGATTGCTTTTAAAAGCAAGTCATTGTGGCATGCACATATTGCAGTATCAGAAGTTTTGATGTTCTTTTGGCATCTGAAGTTAAATTCAACCCTTTAATCATGCATACCTGAAACTCAGTTAGGTAAGGTTTCAAAGCCAAGCGATAAAGACTTTAAAGTAATTTTAATGAATGGGTCACAGATTGTATCATGTGCCTTTTGCTATCAATGTATCAAGTTACCTCGCTACAGTGCTTTGCTCTGTGCACCTGTTTGCAATGTGAAAAGTGTTGATAGAACCTTTTTGCAGGCTGTATCAAATTTCAGGCAACACAGTTATTTTTCATCATTATTTCCCTTCCCATCAAAATAATATCTTCTATTCTTTCTATAACGCTATTAGAAAAACAACAGCCAGTTGTGATGTCATGTTCTTATTTTATTGTTTCACATGGTACTTGCAAGCCTGCGTCCCAAAACAAGGTCCCAATATGCTTTGCAGAACATTCATCCTGTTAAACCGGATAATGTGTAGATGAATTAAAGTTCTATCTTTTGGACACTACAGGCTAGACAGCTAAGAATGCATTGGCCATTGGCATATAAAATACCAAAAGAGATGACCATTTTAAGATATACGTAATAAGATTGTTTGACGTTGTTTCTTTGTTTCTGAAAAAAATGCATATGATGTTTGGTGATATCAGTGCTAGAAGTAATCCAAAGTTCTAGATCACTGCAGTGTTTGTTTCCATCAGTCTGATTCCAGACTCCTAAAGATCAAAGATCTAAGCGAGATCTAATGGCCATTCACTTGTTTCCAACATATGGGTAATGCAAGATGTAATTTTAAGCAATAAAACTCTGCGTATATGATCTTCTATGATCTGTTACCACTGTAGTTTACTGATAAAACAATTTTGTAACACATATTTGTCATCAATTGACTCAAAATCAGATTGCAAAGAGAGGAAATCAAACAAAGGGAGTATATGCAGGTTTTTGTCAGCTGTGAATAGTTAATGAACAGAACGGTCTGAACAGAGAGTCAATTGCATGGTATTATGTATTATGACTTGGTAGAGAAAAAGAGCAACAGCAAAAAAAACAAGTTTCAGACTTTATGACTTGGTGGAGTTTTCTCTGAACAGAAGCCTTAAATGGTTTTTATCAAGTGCCAGGTATTATTTAAATACAGTCATACAAATTAAACAAAAAGCAAAATGCATTTGTAAAAACATATATAAAACAGCATATGTTATCCTCACAAGAGTTATAATAGACTATAAGCTCCTATGAGCATGACTTTCATCTTCTTTCGTACCAGTATGTCTTTGTTCATGCTGTGGCTAATTTGTATACTGTAATTTTTATGGTCATTGTTAAATCTGTATTCTCATCACTTTGTCATGATGCTACAGAGCTGGCACTCTGTAAGTGAAATGTAATAATAAAAATAATTAAGCTAAAGTGATAAATCTCCTCAAGTTGCTTACTCAGTCATGGTATTTTTACTGTCTAAAACCTGAGTATAAATTTGACTACAGTAAAACAAACAACACTATTAACTGGTAAAAAATAGCTAATGAAGGTGCCCTTTATTAATGAAACATTCATTGACTCTCTGCTCAGGTTTTGATGATTGTCCTATAAATTTACTATAGCCCCAAATTGACTGTGAATCTCTTCTATAGATATCTATTCTTTTAAACTGTTGTCTTGAAGCCTCAATTTTAAGGGAAATGTTACCCTAAAGGAGCCTTGATGATGTAACCGCAAAGCCAAAGCTGGAGGCATAAGGAGTCCAGAAGCAATTTTAGAGGATATTATTCTTAATAAATATTTACTTTAAGCAAAGAGCACTCAAGTTTCTCTTTAAATGCCCCTTGCTTAAGGTAGTTTTAAAGGTTTCTGGAAACGGAGGTTGATCATTTGTAAAAAGCTTAAAATTATACGTGCAATTACATTACACAAAATGACATATATTAAAATTATAGATAAAATGATATGCCTGCAAATGTGATAAAGAAATCTAATGATCGTTCTCCATAGTATAGCTCAGGTCTATACATTTTTAATTCTGAATAATAGATCGATACATGGTTTCAGTGCATGTTGTATGTGTTTTGTAGATTTTCACCTTGGAGGCTGTTGAAAAAGCATCAGAAAATGACCTTCCGATAGCTAGAGCAACAACACCATGGAATGAGGACTTCTTACCAGATGCAATTCCTCTGTTGAGTCCAGGAGGTATCTTCAGAAAACCTGTGAAACTCCCAACAAGTGAGTAACAGTTCTAATATGTGTTTCTCATTTTAGCTTAATTTCTATAAACCGTAGTTTTATTACTCCGATAATTTAACCGATAAACCCAATTATCCCTTTGAACAATGGAAGCAGCACTTTATACCCCTTAAGTCGGTAAAAAACTGTACACTTTCTCAGTGTATAGTACAAGTACCCTGAGGGAAATTCTAAAAAAAATTTGATGGCATTTGGCATAGCTATTAAGGGTACCTGCAGTGACGTATCCAGGCCTAGGGCAATCAAACCCCTGGTGTCCTGCTGCACAGTGGGCTGGTTACAAGGGAGACCTCAGCACAGGTCTCAGCACAGCCTCCATAGACGTTATCAAAAAGACGCTGCCTGCCTTTAATCCCATCTTTACTGAGGGTGTTTTGTGCCCAAAAAATTGAGACTTTTTCAGCATTTTTGCACTATATATCCTTAATCATGTTTCTCCTTTTTGAATTTTTCTTGCATTCACACATATAATATATTAATTTTTCAGATAGAGCTTTCTTTTTATACCATTTTTAGATATATAGGCATATATTTAGTATAAATAATGCATTAATATAACAAAAATCATTGTTTTGTAAGTTGCTTGAATTTGAAAAGGCCCTACATACACAGATTTTTTTTAAATGTTTTTGAACTGCAGAAAAACCTACCAAAATGTATTCAGCTGCATCTCTACTTTACAGAAATACCCCACATGCATAGTTTTTTTTTTTTAATGGAACATCCTCATACCCCTTTCCAAACATTACATTTTCTAATTTTATTTTCTGAAGGCTATATCTCAATTTGGACTGTTTAGCAGGTCAAATAGCCCCACAAAAGTATATATTTTTGGAAAGAAAACAACCCAGGGTATTTCAAAAGGAAGAAATACCAGTTGGTCACAATCTGTAATTTGTTTGCTTTTCACCAAATTTTCCATGTTTAGGTGATTATTAACCCAATATATGTATACAGACAAAACACAGAATATTATGAAATATGATTATTTACTTTAGATATAAAGTCAGACATGTTTGATAGCTGTGAGTCAAGACTTCTAGAAACACATGTTCTTGATTGTTTAAACACATTTGTTTGGTTCTTTCTGTTTTCCGTGTCTATGAGGTTCCCACATATAAATTCCAATGATAGAATTGTATTGTAATTACAATAGTTTTTCTAGTTTTTCATTATTGAACAGTGCATTTCATGCTAGATACCAGAGCATAGCAATGTTTTAGGTAACTTGTTTTCAATTTATATAGTCATATTTGTATAATTTGTTTTCTAAATAGGTGCTAAAGGTGAAAACATAGAAGAAAAGTGGGCTCGAGGTAATTAACAAAATGTATTTTACTGGGGGTGTTATAGTTGTAATGATTTCTTTTATTTGACCATCATAAACATAGAATGAAATGTAGAGTGAAGACATAAGGGGTCGCTTCTTCATTTTTAAAACTCTTTATAGCTAACACAGAAGCTGCTTTTGCAGGACCTCCTGGAACGCCTGGTACACCTGGCTCAACTGGACCAATTGGAATGCCCGGATCTAAAGGAGAGCGTGGGCAAGTTGGTGAAGCAGGACCAGCAGGTCCACCAGGTTCTCATTTATTGTTGAATCTTATGTCAACTCAATGAAGTCTGAAGTGTAATGCAATGGATTGTGTATGCTATATAAGCCATTTTTTCTTTCATAATAGGGCCAATAGGACCACCAGGACCACATGGAGCTCCTGGAGAAAATGGAAATCCAGGGCCACCTGGTCCTCCAGGGCCACCAGGCATACCTCTGTCTTTTTCTGAGGGAGTTTTATACTCAGTACAACCTAATCCACAGAGGGGCAGTGAGTCAATTTATAACTATTTGATGCATAATCACTAAACATTTTAAATCGAAGTTGAGCTATCTATTAGACTTGTGCATTTGGATTTGTACAAATTTAAATTTAAAAAAAAATTGCCAATTTTGTCAGAATTGGCCATGTAACGCACTGCACTGAAATAGTTAACAATAAAAACTTAATTTGCTTTATAGTCTCGCCCACAGCTACAAGCAAAACAGCAGAAAAACCTAAATCTGCAAAAAGGGGCGGAGGTTTCAACAAAACCCTCTCCCCCAATTGGAGGAGAGGGTGTACCTGAAGGTTCCACCCTTTTTATGAAGTTCACCATAAGGCCAGAATAATTAAGGCAGTTTCTTTGAGAACCGTTTCTACATCTCCCTTTTCTCCCTGAATTTATCTGCATTATTTAGGTCTCGCTGTGGAATTCCAAACAAGGGTGGAGGCACAGGGACAGCATCCCCTCTGTTCTGTCAATCAGGGCAGAAGGTGTGCCCAGAGGCTTCGCCTTTTTAAGTTCACTGAGAGGCCATGTCCAGCTGTCTAAGGAGAAGCGGACAATGAAAGCAGACTTTTTGGAGTAATGTATGAAGAAAAAAGACAGAAGAACAAGAAGATGGAAGAGAAGAAGCTGAGTTGTGCGACAAGGAGTATAAATGTAGAAAGCCCTCCAAGTTTCTTTCAAACCAAAACTGCAGGAAACAAAATTTGTTGTCTGAAAACCAGTGGAACAAAAACTTAATGAAAACTTCATCAAAATCATTTTTGGTCCATTTTTGGATATCCTGAATCTAAGACAAGGCCAAGGATTGATTAAGATTAAAACTGAATGGGAAGAATTATTTTTTTTTAATCTGCCATGGAATTCTATGTAACAAGAATTATTTGATAACAGTTTGCAGTTGTACTCTAGTTAGTACTTTTATCATATACTATTTAATTGTACATCAGCTGTTGAACCAGCTTGATGGCATACCTTGTCAGTGACATAAAATACCATTAAGCCAATCATAATTCAGAAACACATATCATATCATATATCTACAGCAGGTGGGACAGTGGCATAAGGTAAATGATGCAAGCATTTGTTTCAGTGTGAGAAACCTGCAGGTCATTATCTACTGGTAGTTAATAGGTAATGTCAGTATTTTGAAACTAAAACAAATTCCAGATAGTATTTGACACAAGTTAATCCAAACTGGAGCTAAATGTGAATGTCCTCACTTTCTTTTTTTTAATTTTCATTCTGTGGTTTTTCAGCTTCAGATGTGTCTGTGCATACGGTAGTAAAAAAAAAGATGGTAACGTAAATCTAGAATCACTTAAGTTAATTAGTAGACTTGTGCAAGCAAATCCTATTTGGACAAAATTTTCGTTTAGTTTTTGCCGCGTTTATTTTCGGGCAAAAAAATGTTGTTTTCCAACTGTTCAGTTTGGACGGAATTCTGTTTTGGTTGGGAAGGACATACGGCTGTTGATTCCAAATGAGGAGGTCCCTGATGCTTTCTAGGCTCACCGTTCATGTACAGCAGCACCATCTCAAAGTTAGGCAAGAGATCCAGACTCAATTTTGCACTGCAGAACCACCAGCAGCACCACATAAATGGATGCCTCCAGCAGCATGCTATGGGACTGAATGTATCCAAAGATCAGAACATTTTAATTAATTGATCCCTCAGAGTAAAGAAGGTGATATGGCAGCAGCAGCAGTAGTAGTAGGGCACTGGGAGTGCACAGTATAGATAGCACATATCTAGCCACACGGTACAGGACACTGAATTTCCCCCAAAGGCTGGCAGCCCCTTGACACAGGACCAAATTTTCCCAATATTACATAAATTAAAAGAATTGATCCTCTCATCTCCAACTGCTTTCATCATGTTTGCTGCCCCGTCAGTCACCACCGTTCCCATTTCTGCTGCTGTGACTGTCCTCTGCACCAGGATCTCCCTAAAAGCTGCCAAAATGCAAGCTGGTGTGTGCTGCTCATCCATAACCTCAGCATGAAGTAGGAGGACCTATATCCCTGCTACCTTTCCACCCCAGTTCCTTTAAGACAAGACTGCTAAATGGAGGAGACTACAGTCCTCCTAAAGGTGGTGCAACAGGAGAGGCGGTAGGCTGGTGCAGTGGATGTTCTGAAAACCAGTCACACTCTTCGAAAAAGGCTGAGGCCTCAGCATGCCTTTTGACCTGGCAGCTGCTACTGCTGATGGTGGCTGGTATGGGTTTGCTGTTGTTGCCAATTACGCCAGTTTCCCCATGAAGCAAAGCTGCACCGTGGTGTGTACATAGGTGTTGATTCATAACACAAACAGTGAAATGTCCCTTTACCTTACCTCGGCTCGCTACCTTACAAAATTACTTGCACCTCACAGTGTGCCCATCTCGCACAGTCCCAAAATGTTGCCGCGCCTTACTACGCCATTGCCTACCAGGGATATTTTGTGGTTTTTTGTTCCCCCATAATGATGGTGGTGGTGGTAGGCCTGCAAGTGTATGTAGGGGAAACCCTGGCATAGCTACGCTGCTGTTGCTGCTTCTGCAGGGTGGAAGGAGCAACATATGTTATAGAGAAATTATTACTCAAAGATGTGTCACTTGACTCATCCACATTTGGTTCATAATCTAAATCCAAGTCAGCCTCATCATTAATAAACTGTCGTCCTCTATGACCATATCCTTTTCTGTCTGAGAAGAAGGCAGAGTAAGGTCCACACCTGCTCCATTAGTAGACATTTCTTCTTCTTCCTCATCTTCTGGACCGGAAATAGATCTTCTGCTATCATCTGTGAGTGCCTGCCCAGCTTTCTGTGGGGAGTGCTGGCAGTGCTTGCTATAGTGGTGGCACCAGGGGCGGTAGTGGTAGCACTAGGGGCGGTTGTGGTGGCACTCGTAGTGGTGGTTTTATTCTGTGCTTCACAATAAAATAGCTTACAAGCTATCTTCGCCCTGGATCCCACCAAGTTACCAGCACATAAGCCCTCAGTGAGTCCTTGGTTGTAACTAAAACTGCTGTAGACAAGATTTTAGCAGTAGTGGATCAAGGATGCTAAGTACTGCTGATACTGCTGCATGCGGCTCGTGGTAGTTTAACTTCTGACTCTGAGCAAGAAGACTTCTCCTGCCAGCTCTGCCCATCCCATGCAAACTAGAATCACTCCTTCTCACAGACATTTTCAAATGATTTGTACTTATGGTAAAAAATAAAATGTATATCTCTTACTCAGGGATTTCACACAAAATTGTGTTGCCCATAAATTAGGGCCACTGTCTTAAACTACTCAGGAAGAGGTTTTAAATTTAAAACAATTGAAACAAATGCTGATTTGCCAGAGTGAAAAAAGTAAGGATAAAAATCCATGAGTTGTTGGAATCACAGCTATAACCATCAATTAGACCATTTTTTGGCTACTTCTACCTATCAGTCAGTGATATGTAGCTTACTACAAACAGTCCCTCCCTCGTTACCACATCAAGGAGCACCAATTCGTCTTGTATTGGCACTGGCTACATATTGCAAATGAATGATGAATCCTACCAAAATTTCAATGCTCTTGTAATTTGTTTTCAGCGGTTTTGTTGGGGACCCGCCTCCTGAGATTTGTACACATGCACGAAAGGCAGTCTTCGTTAAAAATTCACTTTCTTACAAATCTGAATGCACAAGTCTAATAATTAGTGTGTTTTTTTAATATAGTTCCCATATAACAAAACATTACCAGCTCATACATAATATAACTGTGTGCCAGGTAGTATAATACAGTAGGCCTTATTTGCTTTTAAAGTTGTTTTGAATTATTTACAGCCTGTTAGAAGAAACACTGGCATTTGGGTTTTTTTAGCTTCACTGTCAACTACATTATCTAGTTGCATAGACACAGCAGGAAATGTGCTTATAAATTAAATTATGAATAATGCATTTAAATCAGAATGCACAAGTATTCATAAATTATTATTGCATGTCTAAAAATTATATTCAGGTCTTTTGTCATCAAGAAACAAAGGATTTGTGAAAGACTTATTTTTGAAAAGAAAACATGGAAATAAGTTATTTAATTCTAATTGAACTATAACTTTATATATACAGTACAATGTTATTACACAACTTGTATATACTGTATATGAATAAAATTAGTGTTTGTTCCTAGGATTACTATAGAACCCAGGACCTTTTACAAGTTTAAATGTTGTTTCTGCAGATGAAGAACCACATTTGGTGTCTACTATTACAGACACAATATTGTCTGGACTTCCTGGTACTCGTGGACCACCTGGCCCCATTGGACCACAAGGTAAGTAACTATATGGAGACATAGATCTTCTAGTAGAAACAGGTATCATTTGTTTTTTAGGGGCTAAGCTAGGTCTCTGATGTTCAAGGTACTTGTGAAGTCCAGCTTTGTTTGGACTGAATTCACTGGAACTAACACTATGGTTTGTTTGTGAGATAAGCCATATAGGTTCTTACAAATATTTAAATATGTTATTGCTCTACCTACCACTCTGCTGAATACATGCACTTATTCTGCAAATCTAGATCTACCATAACAAATTCCAATTTAGTTGCTTTTAAATGCCCAACATATCCCAGAAATATTTCTTTGTCCATTTCATTTTTTCCATCATATATACTGTATGCCATAACAGTTTTGAGTTTGTGTGTTGAAAACAATTGAGGAAACGAAATATCTGCTTCAGTTTTTATATTTAATAAACCAGGATATTCAGTTAAAAGTTGTCTCACTAGAATTCCTGCTTAGAGCAAAAATGCAATATTTAATGCAATATTTAAATATTTAGTAGGTTGCTGCCTAATACTCTCAGAATGTTTACTGTTTCAGAATTCCATTCCAAGTTTTTTTAGATAATTGATAGGTGCTGAAGCCACTGCTGCTAAAGAGTAAGAATAGTCATCATTATATATGTTATACATGTTAATGATATGCCAATAACAGTACTATGTATTCTATTATTGTGAACTGTTCAAAAAAAGAGTTAATTGAGATGATTATTCTTTGGAGCTAGGAATAGTATGGTACATCTTATTAATTGCACATGTTTCCAATTACATAGAAAATAATATATATTTTTTAAAATATTGTATTTGGAAACTACAGAAATCATGGACTGAAGTGGTAAAATAAAATATTACCATATGTAAAACTCTATTAATAACAGGAACAGTGCAAAACTAATTATTTATTTACAGTAAACTCAAAGAAACACTCAGTATTAAGTATTAATTGTTTTGCAATACAATGTTTAACATAGAACCAGCTATCTGACATCAGATATGAACCATTCAGCTCATCTACTGTAATCTGATATAAAGGAATCTAAACCCCAAGCAGTCATTAGTCTTGTCCCATAGTGAGGATAGTTTTTAGTCTATCCCATACCTGTTTACCTCACTACAGTGGATATAAAAAAAAGTCTACACACCCCTTATTTCAGCTTGTTTTGCAATTGAATTGTTCACGTTATAGGTCACATTAAAGGTGGAAAAAGTTCTGACATGATTTATCTTTGTCTCATTCTTTACAATCCTGGCATTGTAACAGGGGTGTGTAGACTTTTTTTATCGAGGCATGTCAGCAACACTGATTATGCTTAGAAAGCGATTGCTGATTGCTTCCTAAGCTCTGTTTTAGCCGCCCGTCTTTGATGATCGGTTTGGCGGCGGCCATTTTTTTTCGGGAGAGTACTGGCGTTGTAGTAAATGGGTTAAAGAAAACAGCACAATGTTTTTGGAAATGTATTTTTAATCTAATACAAGTAATGAAAAGGTATAAGGGTTTCCACTTAAAGTCTCCACACATAATTAATGAATCCCAAATCCCTTTCTTCTATAGACTATATATTTTTCCTTTTGATTTTTACACCCCTAGTGTTCTATTTTACATTTATCACCAATGAACTGCAGCTGAAACATTCTTAAGGTTTAAATTAAAGCATTAGCCAAATGATGTATTCCACCAGGAATGTCTACCCTGTTGCAGAAACTAACTGGTACCTTTGTCATTGTTGAATTTCTGTTAAGATGAGCAACTTGATCAACAGAGCTTCACTGAGACACTTTTGGTCTGTGGTTGTAAGATTTTCTAGCACGTTTCCCTTCTGAGAAGGACTAACTTGTCTCTTCATACTGCTTACTTAAAGTAGAACAATAGTTTTTGCTTAGTGTTTTCTTCTCCTGCTGCACCATATATTCTGTTGTCTGATTCTCGTATCAATTTGTGTGCCTGTTTCAGGGACAGCTGTATATTTTCAGGGGCCCCTCTCTAGCACAAGTTTTTACAGGGTCCATCCCTAACACAAGACTAATTGTATACAAATGAAGTAACACAATTGGTATTGTCAGAAGTTTTAAAAAAAAGTAGTTATGTGGGGTTAAGCAACTGCTTAATTTGTTTCTAATAGGAGTCACATCACTGCACAGGTTGGAGGGTTTGCAATCAGTCATAGGCAGACTAGTCACTGAGGACATTTAGAGAATATCTCTGAACTGATTTATCTTTTGTATTGTATGTTTGTATGTATGCAATTAACACATTGTTTTGTTCAACCAGGCCCTGCTGGACCAAGAGGTCCTTCTGGACCCATGGGCATTCCTGGGCCACAGGTAAAAAAAATATATGAATGTACAAACTAAAACATGGAAATATACATCTACTCATGTTATCAGATGTCCCCGGTTTCTGGGTTTATTTATGTCCCCGGATGCAGGGCAGGATTAATGTTCACTTCCGCAGGAGTCCTGCAGCTTACCTGATGGGAAGCAGGGACACAGTGGAGTCACATGACTTTACATCACGTCACATGACTCCACTCCGTTCCTGCTTTCCCTGGGAGGGTAAGAGAAGTTGTTCGCACAGATCTGCAGTTTAGGTAAGGGGGAGGGTGTATGAACAAGTATGCGTGATTGAGGGAATGAATGAGTATCTGTGAATGAATGAGTATCTGTGAATGATTGGTATCTGAATGAATGAATGAATGAATGAGTGTGTGTGATAGCATGGATGTGGGGGGGCATGGCACAGGAAGGCTGTAAGTGATGTGCATGTATTGGCTGCTTGTGCATGATAGGAGTGTGATTGCTATATTAAATATATGATTGTTAACAGCAATCACACTCCTATCATGCCCAGGCATATCCAGATTCCAGCATGTACTGGTTGCCTGGGCATGATGGGAGTGTGATTGCTGTTAATCATATATATATTAATATTGAATTTTTTGTCCAATTTCGGTGTGTTACTTACTTTTACTAAAAGTGTGGTTATGCTTTTTTTTTAAAGGTGCGTTTGTCCTCAGCCAAGTGAACCCAGTCCAGAATTTTCATTTCGGGGCATCCCTAGTGTCATTGTGGCAGAGCCTATCCTGGTGTGTGTGTTTGGGTGTTGGTGTGACAGAGCCTGTCCTGGTGTGTGTGAATTATGGAAGGAATGGAACAGAAGATATACTCTTCCTTTAGCCCAAATGGTGACCAACACAGAGCTAACCAGCTTTTAGATAACTGCAAATGCTTTCCACTACCTCGGAACTGGACTGGGGATGGTTAAAAGACAGAAGTCTCATTTCCTAACTTCAATAACTAAAGTAATTTGCACTAGCTAAAGATCATATAGTTTTAATTTAAAGTAACAGTCTAGCACCCAACATGTTATTTTAACTTGTTTATGAATATCAGAGTTTATTTTGCATGCATGCATTTTATTGCATGCAAATCTCTGTTTTCATTCATTAGTTATTGGAGGTTGAATTCAGGGAATATTGTATCACTGAATTATATATTGTGTCCCCCCTTGACTTTTGTGTAATGAAAACTAGGCATGCTAAAGGTTCTGTTAAGACGGCAAATGGAATCATAACGTTTTGCAAACTCATGCAGAAATGCAAACAAATTTCAAGCAATCTTCATTTGTTTCATTTTATTTTTTTCTTCTAATGTATTTTTAAGGGAAATCCAGGATTACCAGGGCAGCCAGGTTCAAAAGGTGCTAAAGGTGACCAAGGAGTAAAGGTGAGTGCTGTAACCCTTGAACCCTAATTTATTTTTTAGATGCAGATCTTTCACACATAGAAAAAGATCAGGTTCTATACATTGTAATCTTTTTATTGTCGTAGTGTATTTTTCATCCACTGGGATATCATAACTTTTCTTGTCCTAAAACGATGCATAAGCTTCTTTACCTAATGTTATACTGTTTTAACGTTTTTTTTAAACAGGGTGAACCAGGTATGAGAGGTGAGCCAGGAACTAAAGGTCCACCTGTAAGTATATACTATGTATCTCCTTCTGTAAAACTTTTCTGTTTTATTTGAAAACCCTTGTAAATATGTTGAAATAGATCCATTATGATTTCCATTATGGGAAACTTTCATTGATAAACTTGGACCACATCATACTTTTTCTAAATTCCATACTGTTCCTCTGTTACAGTGGTGGCACTTTTACATATTTGTACAAATAATAAATATCTTACCTGTTTTACAACTGACTTTTGCAAGAAAAAAATACCTTCATCACTAATTTTCCATATTTTATGTTACAAGTTCTAAAAACATTCTGCGTTTAGCTTGGTAAAAAAAACAAAACACTTTTTTAAAATTATACTTTTTATTTAGTTCAAATTAAAATATATGGAATGTTTGCTGTTACAAATGTTTCCTTGCTTAATATGTGAATTGCAAAATAAATTTAATTGAGTTACATTTTTTCTGGATGATCGTTTTTTTTTTTTTTATTAACATTAGTTTCGATTTATGAGTTCTTAAGTTTGAATATGGATGTTTCACTTACCTTTGGACAGGAGTTCAAGATATACCGTATTTAAGAATATAGAATTTTGTAAAATCATTTGTCAACTTTAATTTCCTTGATTAACAAAAATAACTTTTTCTTTTTAGGGTGAACCAGGCAATAAAGGAGAAGATGGAGACAAAGCAGATGAAGTAAGGAATAATGGCAATGAGAATTAATGTTTATGCTTTTTATATTAAGGCTGAATGGCCAACAATCTAGAACTGAGGAAAATATTAACAGTGTTAATAAATAGACTTACATCTAGACTAGACTATCTAGTGCAAATGGACCAAGAATGATTATGAATGATTCAAACAACCAATTTAATTTTGTTTCATTTGTCACTCTCGTTCATGCTCTTGATGTCTCTATATCTTCTCCAACAACAGTTTCCACTTTTGTCTCCTTTTCCACAGCAACCCCTTCTTCTTTTGCCTCTTCTTAGTCTTTGCCGAGTTCATACAACTAAACAAAATTGGCAAATGTTATTCAAATTCAAATTCGGATGAATCCGAATGCACAAGTCTGCTATCTAGTAACGGAAATGTGCAATATGGTATATATTTTGTTTGAAGATCATAATACTATAATGTGCTATTGCTACATCTAGATTGTAAGCTGAATATATGTACTATAAGAAGCGCAATGTAAATAAAAGATAATAAAAGCTAATAATAATATCACAAAAACTGACAATGGGAGTGATCCTTTAGTATACATTTTCCACTGTCTTTTAAAGAAACTAGAATGCAAAAGAAACCACGTTCACGTGAAAATGTGATAATAAAA
Source organism: Sceloporus occidentalis (assembly GCA_023333645.1). Taxonomy (NCBI): domain Eukaryota; kingdom Metazoa; phylum Chordata; class Lepidosauria; order Squamata; family Phrynosomatidae; genus Sceloporus; species Sceloporus occidentalis. The sequence goes on along the minus strand of JALMGF010000043.1, from coordinate 469,565 downwards.
AAGTAAATATGTAAATATTTACCCTACACGTTCTGCTGCTCCCAAGTAACACTCCTCACAAGTGTTCAGAGAATCAATATATCTAAAAAGGGGCGCATGAACATGTGGAGAAAATTTTTCTCCACATGTTCATGCGCCCCTTTTAAAGAAACTATTAAGTAACTACATGAACAGAGGTGTATATATATATAGATATAAGTAAATTATATTTGCTCAGTTTAATACGCAGAGACCCTCTAACTAAATTCTCATATCTGTGCGTAGTAAAGTATATATATATATATATATAATACATATTATGTGCACAGTGTCTATTACGTTCTTACTGGAGGCTGTGATATAATTATCATTAAAGTGAAACTAGTCATCTTATACACATAAATACAGCTAATAAATGTGTCCCATGTAAATGTTCTCCCCCTTGCAAATGTATTAAAGGATTTGTCCATTTACCCCAACCTACAAGAGGACAGATGCAGCTCATTTGGGGGTTGGAATGTGTTTGGCATCTCCTGCACTACAACTCTTTTTTCATCATCAGAAAAAGATATAAGTGCTTATAAAGTGATTTTATAGGCGTTCTTCATCAGTGGGACACTAGAGTGTTCCTTTAAAAGAAATGCTGTATTTCTAACATGTTTGTTGTTGTTTTGAGGTGCATACATTTCTAAATCTTGCATTAACTAAAGATGGGATTTAGCACTTTTTGTGTTTTTGAAAGTTACTATATACTGATATATAAATGAACATTTAAATAAAATGTACATACATTTAAGCACTCATTAAAAAAAGATTGTTTCTAAAGAGCATTATGTCGTTCATATTTTTCAAACAGGGAGAAGGGGTTCAGCAGCTCAGGGAAGCTTTAAAAATTTTAGCAGAAAGAGTTCTAATTTTGGAGCACATGATAGGAATTCATGGTAAGTATAACCACCTTAAATCTTAAGAACCAGTTTCTAATAGTTACTCAAGGTTAATAAAAGTAGATTAGATTATATGTTATAGCTGTGTTGGAACCTACAGGTTTGTTTTTTTAGACAGCTATTTTAATTTTAGCTTCCTTAAGTTCTTCTATTCTTCCTTCTTCACTTATTAAGGGCACTGTCCAATCTTTTCATCTATTAGGTTGCTAATGGTCCACTACATAGGACTATGAATTCAATATGAGTTTTTGTCTTTCCAGCCTCGTTTCCACCCTTGTAATGTAAATGTGAATGGGGATAAATTTTCCTTATTTTAGGAATCATATTATTTTAAAATATATATTTTTAGCATTTTTAGCACAAAAGTGATGATTTATAAATAATTAATCACTGAACTGTTAAAATACAGAAGCTAGTGCTTATACAAAACGTAAAAGAAATCAAATATCTTAAAAAATAGATTTTTTTTTGTTAAGATAGATAATTACTTTTTATTTGGAATGATCAATTTCCCCATAAAATATGTGAACATATATGTCTTTAAAGCATGTACACCTCTTTTGCAGATGCACCATCTTCTGTTGAGCCAGGTTCCGGACAGGATGTTTTGGGACCCTTTATTCCTAGTAAAATTAATCTTAAACGTGAACAGCAACAAAGACATCAGGCACTTGATATATTTTCAACACTGCTGTATGAAAGTGAACCTGGTCAGAAATAAGGACACGGAGCATGAAATCAGAAGAAGCCAGCCCGCTGATTAAAGCCAAAGTATCTGGAATATTGTCAAACATTGTCTTACATTGTCTTACAGACAATTTTAAAAATGCCGCAAATCACATGAATTTATAAAGGGAACAGCAACACCTAAGATTACACTTTTTAATTATAGTATAACTTTCATCACCAATCCCTGTTCAAGTTGATTATACTTGTTTTCCCTTCAGTTTTAAAATTCCATACATTTTTGGACCTGTATCACCCAACTTTACATTGATCAGTATAGCAGATCAGTATGGAAAGTTCTATATTGTGTCAATATTTTTTAATGGTGCAGAGGTTTATAATGTATTTTCTGTAATGGATTGCCACCTACCTGTTAAACACAGGGAAGCAATGATTTATGTTCATGTTTAATTCTGAAGACTAATGCAAATAGTTATACAAAGGAAGAAGCCTATAACGCCGGTGTCATAAAGTGTAATTGTCATCAATACTGGTTTTAAGGTCTGTTCAACGTAATACTTTTTGAAAATTATTTTAAATTAAAAAATCCCTCAGGGTGGATTCTTTAATAAAGTTCTATAGAGGAGATTGGCTACGTCTGGTGGCCACTGTCATGTTGCAGTGCAAACAATGTTATGTTACGCATAAAACCAGACACAGAGTGGCCATCGGATCAGTCTTTCTGTATCTTTCTTATAATAACACAAAATACATTTGACGTAGTAGAGTAGTAATTTAGTAACCAGTGAAAACTATTGTCTATTAAAATTTAATCAGATGCTTGCAGTCAAAATTTTATAATCTTATGTATATTGCTGCACTAAAGTTATTACCTTTTAAACAGGCAGCAATAACTTTTTAAAGTATTTTCCCTGAATTTTTTTTTATGGGGTGTCATGGCTTGGTACTTTTAAATTAATTTGGGCATCCAGGTATTATCCTGAAAATTATGTAATCACAATTATTCTCTCATACCTGAATGTGTTGTGAAACTGGCTGTCACACTAGTCAGTTGCTACAGATTAGCACTAGCCATAGCTGCTGACCTATTCAGTATGAAAGTAAAAAAAAACATGAACTTTGAACATATTTGCAATATAAACTGGGAAAAAGAGAAAACCGAGAGATAGCTCATTACAGTATTACTTTCATGTTACAATGTTGCTTTCCATGATATTATGACTGTAATCCTGGCACAAATGACTTTGTTTCATGGTGTTCAGCAGGCAATGACCTCACTAATCTCAACAACATTAAGGTCACTTACCTAAGGTTGTCTAACTCTTATATAACATAACACAATTGACCTTGAAGGTCACCATGGACAAATAGACACATTTTTACAGAACCATATAGTTAAATACAAAGAGGTGCAATTCATTAAAATGATTAAAACACAACATGCAAAAATAAAATTAGAATATTCAAACCATTATTACGATCATTGTCTTAGGCAGGATACTAAGACATAAATACACATACATGTTTATTATTGTCTCTATTAAATATAATACAGTGATATTTCCTTTGTTAATAATGCTATATGTTTTTTGTTGGTTTGTTTTTAATTCATAAGTGATGTGCAATATCATGGCATTTGCTCTCTTTGCTTTGGATACTTTGTCATGTTATTTTTGTTTCTGGAAAAAAAAAACTAAAATGCTTGGTTTTCTGTATGTCATTTGTGGGAACTGAAAATTATTATTATCTCTCTGTATAGTTGTGTATTTTCTAGATAAAGAACAAAAACAAGAAAAAAAGAAAAAATAACAACATTTTAATTTCTTTTCTGGCAAACTTACTTACTTAAACAATCCATGTAATATGTTGTTTTATTAAATAATCATAATCTCCAAATAAAAATAGCATCAAATGTTGCAATTGATATAATAATTAATACTACTGCTCACCTAATAGATATGTCATGACACTAGGCTCTCTGAAAAACCAATACAGAAACCAGCATAAAAAGTGCAATGTATATTTGACCTAGATAAATGCATTTTGGATACTGGCTCACAATAATACACAATAAATATTGTAGGGCTGCATGTCAATCTAAATCTAGAAATCAAAGAAGGACTAGTTGATCAAATTGATTTTGATTTTATATTTCAATTTATAATTGGGCTGCGCCAAGCTTTTGCCTTGCCTAGTGGCTTTTTATAAGTATGTTAATCATCTCACGTTGGCATTAGAAAATCAAGCAACTCTATGGTAGCGATCAATGATCAGTGATGTGTTCCTTTTATACAAGTTTACAAGTCATAACAGTTTCTTATTGCTTTTGGTTTCTTATACTATGTTATAAAGAAAGGTGCTAAATTGTCCAGGGAGCACATTTAGTTGATAGTATTAGAGTACTTAATATTGTTTGTGTTTATATGGTGGTGTATGATTCTTAAGTCTTATAGTATTTTATAGTTTATGGCTTGAGGTAGATAGATACACCAGTTTCACATAATACAAGCTTTGGCTTATTTAGTAAACGTGGTATGATCGTCCCTTTTGGTAATCTGTCCAGCACTGCAAACCAATTTGGCAATTATGTCAACCCGCGATGTATCTCCAAGTGTTTTAGATAGTGTATGGGAACACATGGGATGGGAACCTCCTGCTATCCTGGTACCAGAGTTTTACTCCTTAATCTTCATAAGAATCTGACCTAAAAGGGTATGGATAGGTTGGATTTTGCTGTGAATTTTAAAATGCAAGGAGCATATGTAGCAATGTAGTGTGGAGAAAGATCCTCAGGGCAATTTGCCATCAAGCCACAGCATTCCACACCCAGTTTAAACCCTAAAATCTCCCATTTATTTTTATGATCAGCATTTTTTGCAGTGATGCACATATTAAGCACAAAATCACAGTACGTTAATTCTAGTCTAAAATATTTAACACGGCTTGCTTGGGAACATCAATATTTATCCTTGAAATTTCATTACAAAAGAACATGTATTTGTTGTGTTTCTGATGTGCATAATGAATTTAATCTTTCTGCAGTTATTTTTTTCCGCCAACGCATTGTACTTAATTGCTTGAGGATGTTATTTTTTTTAAGCACCGTTTTTTGTTTTGTTTTTTAATTGATTGGGAACATCTAGTACACTTATCAATGGCCTTTTTTGTAATGCACTGAGAAATAAATATATTGTAAATTACAATTTGTGTCCAGGGCTTTTGTAACCTCCTGTGGTATGAGGGAGAAGAAAAATATACGTGTATAAAGATGCACAAAAATACCTAAAGGGAAGCACACCCTAAAAAAAAGCATATAAACTCAGGGGTGCTGAAGAAATTACTATTTAATCCCTTCTTTACTGAAGGGTATGTTGTACTCCAAAACCTGGAGCTTTTTTGTGTTTGTTTAGCTGGGATTCCCTTTTTTAATTTTTACTGTACCATTACAAATTATACCAGATAGTGCTTTCTCTTTGTTTTGATGTATAGTACAACATTTAGTATAAATAATATATTAAAACATGAAAACAAAAATGAAGAAAGTCACATTTTTGTATGATTTTGGTATAATTGTCACTAAAGTAATTGAGTTGACCAAAATAATCCAAAATATATTAATAAAATTGTCTCGAGTTTGTATATGTATATATGTATGAATGTCTATATCTTTGTGGCAGTTATAGGGCTGTATCAAAGTCTTTCATTATTTTTAAAGCTAGGTATGGGTTTGTTTGTGATTACTGTTACAAATAAAATAATAAATAACCCACAAAGTACGTATTTCTGGAATGTAGACAACCTGAGGTAGTCCACTGGGAGTTTTTAGGCTTTTGTAATGAAGCCATTAGGCAACCAATGTTTGCCATTTTAATTTAGACACAGAAAATAAAGGATTGGATGTTAAAATAAACGATACAAACACAGCTTAGATACAAAAGATGCATTTGGTTGACTACAACACACATTATCAGTCTGGCTGAGGGTGATGGGAGTTGTAATCCACAGATGACAGTCAAGTTCTAATATAATAATAATAATACATTTATAAAATGTGTATGTAGGGTATTTTTTATTTTATATTTACTTTATCTGTGATCAATTTAGTGATTTGCAGGGGGTGGGGTGGCTGTATTGGGAATAATGTATAGCATAGGTATTGTGCTAGCCTGTTGCCACATTTTTAAAACATTTTTCTACATTAGATTGCATGGTAACAGGCAGCCATAGTCTGATCATTGGTCAGATATGATCAGCCTCTGACCAATCAGTAGCACTTATTCCCTGTGAATAAAGGAAGCCTTGTTGAAAGATTTCCAGCGTGGGGAGGGTCAGTCAGGGCCCCCCTCGCCAAAAGCCGTAGCATAGCAGTGTGTGCAGATGCACTCTGTGTGTGTCATACCTCCCAACATTTCATAATGTGAAAGAGAACCGATACAAGGAATTGCACTTTACAATGTCGATCTTGCATCGCCACTTAAAACATGCTTCGTTTTTGTCAGCACAGACATGGATATTAAAAATAACCAACACATTGAATTAAATTCCCATGAGACATACTACTTCCATGAGCCTGGCTGAGCATCATGGGAAGTGCAGCAACAGTAAAGCTGCAGATGCTAGCTGTGAACTAAAATTCCCATGATTCTCAGCCAGTCAGGTGTCCACCATAATGCTGGCTGAGCATCATTGGAAGAGTAGTCCACAGCAGAGATTTTTTAAATTAAAAAAAGCCTCCCTCCTTTAGCCCACACTGCCTTTACACACACTTGCCCATAAACACATACACTGCCCTTACACACCCACATATACACACACACTGCCCTTACACACCCACATATACACATACACTGCCCTTACATACACACATATACACGTACACTGCCCTTACACACAAACATATACATGTACACTGCCCTTACACACACCAGCTAACAAATACCTGTACTGCTCTTACACATACCGGCCCATACACACACAACCTTACAAACACATACATACAAATACACTGCCCTTCTACCCCTTTCTCCCCATCTCTTACCTCTTCCACCATCCTTCATCCTCCTTCCTTCTGCCTCCATCCTGTTTCCTCTGCATCCTGTGGTGGGAGCCCGAGGTCTGTCATCACTACGCGCCGGCTATTGCTGTAGAGCGCAGGGATGACATCATATCCCCGCGCTCTGCATTATTTGCCAGTGGGTAGTGATTAGGGAGCTCCCTAATGTCGAGTGGATTAGAGGGAGATTGCAATCTCCCAGCTAGTCTGCAGGCTGCTGTGCGCCCCCCCACAGCTGCACCTGAGGTGAGTACAGATCTCGCCTCACCCTTCCTCTACCCCTGCAAAGCGGGACAGTTGGGGGGCATGGTGTGTGTCAGTATGTTAGTATGTTACAGTATCTGTGTGTGTATGTATGATAGTGTGTGTAAAAATATGTTACTATATGTGTGTGTACATATATTGGTATGTTACTGCGTGTGCAAGAATATATGTTAGTTTGTTAGCGTATGGTGTTCTATGTGTTACTGTATCGCATTAGCATGAGTACCGTATTTTCCGGCGTATAAGACGACTTTTTAACCCATCAAAAATCGGGGTTCTTCTTATACGCCGGGTACTGAAACTTACCGAGCCGGACTGGAGAATCCCGAATCTCTAGGGGAGGGACGAGCGGAGAAGCCGCCTCCCCTGGGCCGGTCTTCAGGGCAGCGCCGAGGTAGGTGCAAGATCGTGATCTCCCCTGTAACGAGTTCACCAAGAGAGCTGTAGTAACTCCCAGAGATCACCCACATGTATCCTCCTGTTGTCCCCGGAATCACTTCCAGCACCAGTCAGCATGCGCACCTTGGAACCCTGCTATGTGTACCCAATAAGTAGACACAACTACCTTGAACTGAGTACAGCAGGAATGAACAGTTTATTGTTGTAAAACATGGACTCATATAGCCACATAACTTCATTAACATAAATTAACATTGATAAACAGGTAGACAACCCAACCTTTAATCCCCTTTAGCTACTGAATATCCCCCTGGTAGCCATCCTGTTAATGGGATTAGTTTAACAATGGAGTTCCTGCCTGTTTGGCAGCCAGGCTGGAGCCATCTCTGAGTACCTTGGGGCCCTGTATGACAGGTCATTCTGTCACATCCCCAACTAGCCCTGATCAGCGGGCGCCCGATGAGCAGGGCTCGTTGGGGAGATCACGACCTCCCTCTAACTAGCCCAACATTAAGGAGCTCGAGGTCTGGCACTTCAGACCTCGGCTTCTGTGCTCCCTAATCAGTACGCGCCGGCTATTGATGCTGAGCGCGGGGATGACATCATATCCTGGCGCTCGGCATCAATTACTGGCGCGTAGTGATGAGGGAGCAGTAAGGCAGAGGTCTGAAATGACGGACCTCACGCTCCCACAACTGGATGGACGATAGAAGATGAGAAAGGTAAGAGATGGGGAGAAAGGGGTGTAAATGCAGTGTATGTGTATATATGTGTGTGTATGGGCAGTGTATGTGTATATGTGTGTAAGCTGGTGTGTACGTGTATATGTGTGTAAAGGAAGGGGTGTGTGAGGGCAGTGTATGTCTATACATGTGTGTGTGGACAGGCATATGTTAGGGAGAGCTGACCCACCCAATCCAAGCAGGCTTTGTATACAACAACCAGCCAATCACCGGTAAGGTACATCGCTTGCCGTGATTGGCTGGTTGTTGTATACTGGGTAGAGGGGTAGTCTTATACGGCGAGTATTGCCCAAACTCTCTATTTTAACTGGAAAAGTTGGGGGTCGTCTTATACGCCCAGTCGTCTTGTACGCCGGAAAATACGGTATATATATCCGCATGTAGTGTTAGTGTGTGTGTTTATTGGTGAATAAGGTTAGCATGTATGTTAGTGTATGTGTGTAAGTGTATGGAGTTAGCGTGAGTATTTGTGTGTTAGTATTTGGTGTTAGCATGTGTGTGTGGGTGTCAGCATATGATGTTGGAGTGTCAGGGGTGAGCCAGGGGTTAGTGGCACCTGGGAGAGGAGAAGCAGAAAAAAGGAAATCTTAAGTGTACGGTGGTAGAGTGAGTGGGTGTTAAAGCAAGTTTGCATGTTGATATGTATGCATGTTATCTATAGGAGGCCTTGAAGAAATACTGCACCCAGGTGCCACTAACCCTAGGTTTGGCCCTGTTCTAATAAGGTGTGCTTATGGGAGGATCTCAAGGTGGAGTGATGGGTAAGGCAATGGGTGGGACATTGGCCAGGCTGATGGGAGAGGCATGGGGGCCCAGGCCTTAAGCATGTACCCAAGATTTCTGATGGCAGCACTCCTCGCACAGTTGGGGTACTTTGACGTAGTGGTGGCCTAAGCAACAAATGGGAATATAGTGTGACAGAATCCTCAATATTTATATCTTAGATAGGAGCTTTTACATAGTCTTTGCTGGATGTGCGCTGATTTCTGGCTTTGTTGTGTGTACACATATTAATATGTACTCACCAAAAAACTAATTTGTAGCCTGCAACATTTCTATTACTCATGGGACAAACCAGGCACCTGTGCAATGGTACCCAATAGTGCCTCCAACACACTTTTTTGCCACATGCATGGCAGATCCTAACCTTTAGCATCCAGTCACCAGTTGGACACACGTAGTCGCACTGCGGAAGAAATGTAGCTGCATAGCTGCACAATACCTCATTTTATCTTTAGCTGGCCTGTGTGGGACTGGGCACAGCTACCATTTATCCATGTCTTCAGTTACTGCACTGCTTAAAAATAGCAACTGAATGAGCCATATTACAGTGGTTCTGATGGTTAAGCTATCATGATCACCTAAAAGTCTCAAAAGGTTCCAGGGCCCCACAAATTATTGGGTTGCATATAGGTGTTAATGTTAGGTAGTCTGCTCATGGCCTGTGCTATCCAGGTATCTATCCTTCTGACCATTGCAGCAAGGTTTGTTCGTTCATTAATGCACGTTAGAAGGGTTGTTTAGCATTCCTTTATCCACTTCAGCTCAAATGCATTGGTTTTTCTAATTCCCCTGGCACTACAAAGGTTAAAATATACTCTTTTAGACCATGGTGCTTTTCAGACCTAATGAACTTTTGAGGTTTACAAAGCAGCAATGGAATTCTTTAACAAAGGTTGTATGAAAGAACCTTGAACTTACTGTGGAGGAGCTCTTATGATTGGTGAAGATGAGAGGTGAAAGTACAGATTAGTTATTTAAAAAAGTGAGGCGACTATTCTTGCACTTGACTTCATGTTCTGGACAGGTAAGCTTTAAACACTTTACGCTTAACATGCATTAATTTTGTGACTTGGTAAGAAGTTATCAAAATACAAGTTTGAAAGCAGAAGACAATCACTGCAACAACTAGATTTCCAGTTATTTCAAGTCAATGTATTTGCATGCAGTAAAATACACCCAATCCACAACTCATTTTACTGATAACTATAAAAAGGGCGTTTCTTTAAAGGGATGCAACCATAAGAAATGAAATGTTTTTGTGCATTTAAATGGTTTTTTTTATATATCAATGTCATTTATTCTATTTTAATGCTAACTAATCACACTTTGGGTCTTCTAATACATGCATCTAAACTAAGTCTGATTGGATAATACTTCCCCTATAGGTCTAGAAACAGTTACTGAAATATTTAAGTATCTGCCTATTTTATTTGCTTTCTACTGCATAATTATTATTTTTTATTCAGTCTGTTAAAATATTTTATTTAATGCAAATGTATGCATGCTGCCTTGAAACCTAGAAGCATTAACTGTCTCCTTAACACGGCAGCACAGCAACTCCACCTCACTTTGTGACACATTGAGTCCACTGTGTGATTTTGGGATCAGGGGCAGACATTGACAAAACAAAAGAGAAGGGAGCTGACACCTACAGTTAGAGACTCTAGAGGACCAATCTTGGGTGACCACATGTCCCGGATTGCCCGGGACAGTCCCGCAATGGGACTTTAAGTCCCAGGTCCTGGGCAGCCTCAATCCGGGACAATGCAAGTTAATGAAAGTGTGAATTTGTGAATGACTGTAACAGTGTTTGTGTGTATCGTAGATGTATAATTGATTTGTGGAAAGGCAAAGACGGCAGAAGCAGGGTGTTTGAGCCTTGGGGACCAAGATGGCACAGGCAGGATGTTTATGGGACAAAGATGGCACAGGCCGGGATGTTTATGGGACAAAGATGGCACGTCCTATGAGTGTAATTTGGGTGCTGGTCAGGTTCTATGTTAGCAGTTGTGGATGCCAGGGCTTTGGGTTATGTAACCTGTGATTTATGCCAGTAATTTAGGGGGTTTTACCTATACCTTTAATGCTGAGTTTATATGTAATTTTCAGTTGTTCTATACCTGCAAAGCTGGGTTTTTGTATAATTCTGTTGATCCATATCTGCTGTTTCTATTAATTATATATGTATACCTGCAAATACAGGGTTTGTATGTCTTATTCAGTTGATCAATACCTGCAGTGCTGTTTCCATGTGTTGTTTATTTGATCTATACCCTCAGTGCTAAGTTAACATGTGCTTTCCAGTGATTTTCCTGTGATTTCTATAGCTGCAATGCCGGGTTTGTGTGTTCTGTTGATCTATACCTGCAATGCTATGTTTCCATACATTATTGTTGTATACCTGCAAATACAGGCTTTGCATTTGGTGCGGGAGCGAAGGGAGTAAGTGCATGCTAGGGAGCATAGAGCGGGGCCCAATTTTTTCAATATAAAATGTATTGGCAACAGGGTCTAATATTAATATATATTGCCAGCAGGGGCTAATATTTATATATATCGTCAGCAGGGTCTAATATTAAAGAATGAAAACTCTTCAGCTCAGCTGTTATTTTGAAATCATTTTTCAATCACGGTCTTTACTTCAAAGAGATAATTACATATTACGTAGTTAAAAATGCATGTCTAACGCACATATATATATATATATATATATATATATATATATTATATGTGTGTGTGTAATCTCGTGCGCTTCATAGTGTGTCCCTGAATGGTTGAAATAAAATGTGGTCACCCTACCAATAACCCTTCCAAAAAGAGTGTGGGTGTCTTATATCACGTAAGGAAATGTACCAAGTTTGAGTAATACAACTGTAACCCAGACAATTTTAGACTATATTTTACAATATCCTAAATATAAATTAACCCCCTAACACATTTGGCTTTCCTTCTCTATTCCGTGATCACCAATAGCTAAAACATTAGAAACATTAAAAATGTACCTTATGAACTGGAAAAAAGGCTCATAAGTTAGGTAACTTTTAATTTCATCTTAGTTACAACTTCGTAATTAATGTTGACAGTTTTCATTTACTACTTCATATTTTGGCCAGCAATACTTGAGCTTTTCAGATATGGCCGAGGACCTGGTATATCTGGTCACCGGAGGCTGCGGGTATATTGGAGAGCACATTGTTAAACTCTTGATCACAGAGAAATATGCAAAAGAGGTGAGAGTTTTTGACATCAGTGAAACGGAAGAAATCAAAAACCTTAGCACAGGTAACTATTATAAGTGTGTGGCGATTAAATATATTGAGTGACAATGTTCAATTTTATATGTGTCTGATGTTATTTTTATAAACTTAATTTATCTGAAATTCATGTCAGGAAGGGAGCCTTTGGGAGAATGCAATAGGTTACAGTTGAAACTGGATCCAGATACTTGCATCTGCTATATCTCTAAACATTTTGTTTTATGTTAAAGGGCAGGGGATACATACCACCATATGTCTATTCTAATCCTTGGAAATCTATTGTATTAGCAATTGAAGGAGCTGAGGTATTCTTGATGGATTTAACATCTAATGTGCCACTAGATCTATACCCAAGCCCTAAAAAGCTACAACAATAAAAAGATAAAGAACAGGAAGGAGAATCATGTGAAGAATGTGTATCAATGCCATCAGAGGCCCACTTCCACTCCGTCACTGGTCTTTTGAGTGCACATTTGGTTTTCCATATTTGCCCAAAAAATTCAGGAATGTGGCACTGGTGGCAGTGGATGGAGTAGGGACGTTACCTCTTGCTCAATTCATATACATACGTACAGGCCCGGACTGGCCATGTTAAATAAAGTTTTTGTTAACTTTATTTAACATGGAGGATGTTAAATAAAGTGAAAAAACAAACCCAGATGTTTTAATGTAAGCCTTGTGCAGCCACAGACCACTAAGGCCGGCCCTGGTGGGGGCTTCCCGGTCCCTTAGAGTGGCGGACCCGATCGCAGTTGCGGCGGGCTTAAGGGGCAGGTGCCCCTTATGCCCTGCGTTAATGCGGCCGTAGAGGCCGCATAGGCCCAGTCAGTCCAGTACTGCCGCGGGCCCGGCCGCAGTTGCTGCTTGCTCCGGCAACAAGGTAAGTAGGGTGAGGGAGGGGGGTGCAGTGAGAAGGGGCAGAGGGGGGTTAGATAGTGAGAAATGGGGAGAGGGGATAGATAGTGAGAGGGGGTACATAGTGAAAAGGGGTACATAGTGAAAAGGGGGAACATAGTGAGAAGGGGCAGATAAGATGGGGAGAGGGGGTAGTGTGAATGCGTATGAGAATGAATGAATGAATGAATGTGTGGATGAATTGTGTGAATGCGTATGACAATTAATGAATTCATGTGTGGATGAATTGCTTGAATAATTTGTGAGACTGCATTAATGAATGTGTTAATGATTAGTGTGAATGAGTAAATGCAAAGATAGTACATGAAGGGTGGGCTTTAACAATAAATAAATAAATATGGGCTGCTCGGGCTTAAATGCCCGGGCCTATTTTTTGTCCCAGTCCGGGCCTGCATACGTACAGTAGCAGCACAATGATCTCACATCATACTTGTTTCAGACTGTGCAATACCTGGATAAACCATTAGAGTTGCCTAGGTGCTACAAGAGGGAACATACTGGCTCTGTAAGAGCCCCTTCACCTCTTTCCCACACAATAACATCAGACATCGCACATACTCAAAGGTACCATCTCTGTGTGCCAAACTTGTCTTGGTAATTTCTTATATTGTATATAGTTACATGTAAAAGCTGTTTTTTCCTAAAAGGTAGCAGTCAAAAACAGTTAATAGAATATAAACCCTAAGTATATTATAATAAATAAGCAACATAAAACCACTAATTACCAGTAATAAGTTATGCCACCGGTCAAAATGTGTGTAAATTTACCAAGCTGCATAAAACTACAAAATGACAACTATTTACAATATATAATACAATATGGGAGACTTCATTTGATTCCATTCTCCAAATCATCATCATCTTCCATTCATTATGTTCTTTAGTCTGGATTCCATCGTATGGGTGCTTCATAGTTTTGCCACGAAATCTGCAAGCATTTCCATTAATTAAAAAAAATGCATTAACCAACAATTGCTTACTATTTGTATTATATTTGCCTTCATTATAATCTCAGTATATAACATAGTAACATAGTTCATAAGGTTGAAAAAAAGACCAAAGTCCATCAAGTTCAACCTATATACATATTGTGTCCCTACTGTGTTGATCCAGAGGAAGGCAAAAAAACCCTTATGAAGCAGATGCCAATTGCCCCATACCAGGGGGAAAATTCCTTCCCGACTCCAAATATGGCAATCAGAATAAATCCCTGGATCAACGTTCTGTCCCTATTAATCTAATATCCATTACTTGTAATATTATTGCTTTCAAGAAACACGTCCAGGCTCCTTTTGAACTCTTTTATTGAGTTTACCATAACCACTTCCTCTGGCAGAGAGTTCCATAATCTCACCGCTCTTACTAGGTATTACTACAACTAGGTATTTCTGATATGTCTGTTCTTTTAGCTTCCACCACTGTATCAATGATTAAAGGAGATATTTCGGACTATGATCAGGTCCTAAAGGCCACTGCAGGAGTCCAGGCTGTGATTCACACAGCTGCCCTTGTAGACTATCTGAATGTATTACCTTACTGCAAAATGGAAGCCATCAACATTGGAGGTAACTTCTACTAATTAATTTGGTTTTAACTGAACAAAGTAAATGGTCTGTGCTGTGTGTTAAAATACTTGGAAGTTTTTGTATACATTTAGGACACCATCTTATAGCATGCAAACTGATGTGTGAATAGATATACACAACATTAATACTGGCCAGGATATATAATTGGCTCAGAAAAGAGCAAGTAAAATCCAAACTCACTTTGCTTATTTAAGACTTGAGGGAAACAGTTTGTGCAGAGACTACTACCGGTATTTCATTCTGCGTGAGGAGGCATTTTATACACAACATTATCTTTTTTTTTTTTTTTAGCGCTTATTATATCAAAAGAAAATAACAGTAAAAGCAGATTCCCTTAACTTTTATCGTATTTCCCTTTTTTGCAGTCTTTCAGTGCACCCATTTTTTGTGTTTTGTACACTATTTATTTGGTGTAGTGGAAGCACATTATGGTATATATTACTCATCAATTTTACATACATTTCACAGGAACAGAAAACATTCTAAATGCTTGTTTGGCTATGGATGTCCCCTACCTTATATACACAAGCTCTATAACAGCTGTTGGACCCAATCGGCACTCTCAGCCCATGCTAAGGTATGGATAGTAGAAAATTATAAAAGTACAGTGATCCATTAATCAGCTTTGTTCTCATTGTGCTGTATGGGAGCTGCCATTAGATAAAGGAAAAAGCCATGATGCTACCCATAACCTTCTCAAATTGTTTACTTTCTGCACTTCAGCACTAAAAAGGTTAACCACACACGCTTGTTTTTCACTCCTGCACTGAAAAAAAAAAAAACACATATAAAATTCCATCTATTATCTACTGTATAATAGATAGATAGATAGATAGATAGATAGATATAGATGAAAGAGAGCACACCAAGGATTTCATTAGTAAACATTTAGTCTTTATGTAGTCACAGTGGTACTCATGACAAGGCAACCCTGGCACTTTATGTTACTTTTTTTTTAATGTAGTGTGTGTCTGGGTATATCCAGCCACTTGACACACTGCAGAGGCAGATCATATGAGTATGGGGCACCAATAACCAGAAGCTGTCCAGGCCTGGTGGTACAGACAAAACCTATGTTTCAGTAGCTCCTGAGAACTTTAATCAAGCTTTGCCCACTACCACTATGACTATATGAACAGCAGAGTATTCTTTAAATGTCCATTGGACTGGATTTCGTTGGCTACCCTCTGGCCCTTCATTAGTTTAAAGACACCATCAGAAGCATATAAATTATCATCAATATGTGTTATGCTTTATCTATTCCATTCCTACTATGTGTCTTTTTTTTTTTACTGCTTCTTAATAATAATAGACTGTTTTATAGTCATATAATACAGTAAGTCTGAGTAGATTTAATTTTGTAGATGTATTTTATAGCTCTTGTGAGAATATGGTACCTTATAAGGAGAAAATGAAACAGGAAGAAAATTAATTTGTAGACTTTAAATAAAATTCTTATTAATATCTATAAAAGGAAAATGCCATACAAAACAAATTTGAGACGCCTGTCCTACGCTGAGTGTCTGCTTGGCACCTGAAAAGAATACCTGACCCAATAGATATTACCAAATATAAGCCATTCTATAAGATCAGCCTAGCTGAAATAATGACAGATTTTTAAAGCGTATTCTCAGGGATAGCCAACTTCTGGATCAGAACGGAGCATGAATAAAATAACAATGTTATGTTATTTCAGGGGCACAGAAGAGACTGTGTACACTGGTGAACCAGGACTTTTATATGGTAAAACCAAGGCTCATGCTGAAAAGTTAGTTCGCCAAGCTAATGGCAAACAGGTGGGAGACAAATGTTTTTATTTTTGTATTTCAAATATTTAAACGCCAAAATGTAATTTTAAACATATGTTAAATGCAATATTAAGAAATGCCTTCATATAAATTGTTCAGTTTATTTGTAAGAAAAAAAAGCAAAATGCCTTTTCTATTTAGTAAATATTTTTTTTCAAAGTACTTTAACCCCTTCGTGACAAAGGCTGATTTTACTTTTTGTACCCTTCGTGACAATGGCCTTTTTAACATTTCTGTGCTGCTTGTGTTTAGCTGTAATTTTCTTCTTTCCCGTTTACTGAACCCACACACATTAGATATTGTTTTTTTCAGGACAAGAAGGGCTTTCTTTAGATGACATTGTTTTGATTGTATCATATTATTTACTACTAAAAAAAGTATAAAATATGGTGAAAAATTTAGAAAAAAATGACTGTTTCTAACTTTTAGTTGAAAAATCTTTTACTCATCTATAAAAGGTAATGAAAAAACCTGCTAAATGGATTCTACTATTTGTCCTGAGTTTAGAAATACCCAATGTTTTTATGTTTTTTTGCTTTTTTCTACCCATTATGGGGCAATAAGTACAGGTAGCGTTTTGCTATTTCAAAGCCATTTTTTCCAAATCTGGTAATTCTTCCCCCCATGTGCCATTTCGGGTATCTTTGAACCCGGCCAATGCAATTTACCCCATCAAATCATATATTTTTGAAAACTAGACAGCCCAGGGTATTCCAAATGCTAGTATTTTAACTATTTCCATGCACCATATCTACCACCAGTTTTTGTCAAACTTTGTGGTAGTCATTTTTTTGCATTTGTTTTGTCACACACATTTTACTTCAGGTATGAATTAAAAGGTTCTCGTTTATGTCACTATCACAAAACACCCCAATATGTGTTCAGCAACATCTCCTGAGTACAGCGATACCTCACATGAATGATTTTGCCTGGCTGTTTGGGGGCAAAAGGGCCACATTTGGGGCATGCGCATTTTTCAATGTTGAACTTTGGCATTTGGGGATCCACTGCCTATGCCCTATTTGGTACATCTTTGAGTCGGGCCATTTCAGTGTGCCCAATAAACCCATATATTTTTGAAAACTAGACACCCCAGGGTATTTCAAATGCTAGTATTTTAACTCTTTCCATGCACCATATCTACCACCAGTCTTTGTCAAACTTTGTGGTAGTCATTTTTTTGCATTTGGTTTTCCACACACATTTTACTTCAGGTATGAATTAAAAAGTTCTCGTATATGTCACTATCACAAAACACCCCAATATGTGTTCAGCAACATCTCCTGAGTACAGCGATACCTCACATGAATGATTTTGCCTGGCCGTTTGGGGGCAAAAGGGCCACATTTGGGGCATGCGCATTTTTCAATGTTGAACTTTGGCATTTGGGGATCCACTGCCCATGCCCTATTTGGTACATCTTTGAGCCGGGCCATTTCAGTGTGCCCAACAAAACCATATATTTTTCAAAACTAGACACCACAGGGTATTTTAAATGCTGGTATTTTAACTCTTTGCATGCACACATTTTACCACCAGCATGTTTTCAAAGTTTGCAGTAGTATTTTTGTGTGTGTATTTTTCCCACACACACCTACTTTATGTATGAATTTACAGCTCCTGGTATATGCCGCTGTCACACGACACCCCATAATGTGTTCAGCAACATCTCCTGAGTGCAGTGATATCCCACATGCATGGGTTTGTCATTTTTGTGGGAACTAAAAGGCCACATTTGGTACATGTGCATTTTTCTAATTGGAAATTAGGTGTGTGGCCATCCTTCCCCCGGTGTTAATTGGGACGTTGTTGAACCTGGCCAATTCAATTTACCCCATCAAATCATACCTTTTTTAAAAGTAGACACCCCACGGGCATTTAATATGCCAGTATTTTAACTCTTTCCATGCGAGAATTGTTTTAAGCCAATATGCTAATTTTAGGACTTGCTCACAAAAATATTTTTTTTATATATATTTTTTTTTTTTTGTCTTTTTAAAAAAAAAATGTTAAAATTTTTTTTCAACTTGGAGGTTCCCCTGATAGTGACATCAGTGGGAAATGATTTTTACATTTTACTAGTTTTTTACTATTTTTTTTCTAATTATTATTAATTTTATTTTATTTTTTAATTTATTTTTACTAATCACACTGTGATTAGAAAGCTGGGTTCCATTGACTTGCATGGTGAATGCAGTACCTGTATTCAACCTGCAAGTGGAGCCAAAGTTCTCTAGATGGTCTGGACCATCTAGCGAACTTTTAAAATTTGTTGGTTCCTGTTACAGGGCAGCGGCCATCTTGCTTGATGGCGAAGATCATCGTCAGCTGCGGCTGTGACCGCTCTCCGGAGCGGTCACAGCCCATCGAAAGGTAAGTGTTTGGTGTCGCTGGATGCCCCCTGATCGAGGCATTCCAGCGACACCATTTAAGTTTAGGAGGCGATCATCGATCGCCTCCTAAACGCTTTTAAAACGGGCGTCCGCCGCCATACAAAGTATGGCGGATGTTGACGCCCCGTGGAGGGGCCTGAGATGGCCCCTTCGTTCCGATCGCGGCGTTGCTGAATGCCTCGAGGTCGAGGCATTCAGCAACGTTTTTTGGGTGCAGAAAGCGAAAACAGATCGCTTTCTGCACCCGTTTAAAGACGTGCCGGTCCTGGCACGTCAATTGTCGTAAAGCACATGCTTTTCCGTGTCGTGCCAGGACCGGCAATTGTCGTTAAGGGGTTAAATAGCTCAATATGTGGCATATACTGTTCTCCTAATGAGTAACTGTAGGCATACTTTACTCCATTTCTTGAAAAATGTCCATGTTATTTTAAATGTTCTTTTGTAAGAGCTCTTCCTTCTTTGAAAGTGAAAATCAAATATGGTAGTAGCAAAATATGGGTAAAAAAATGTGTAAAGCATATGGTTACCTGAAACGATAATAACTCTACTGCAGTAGAGCATGCTGAATATTGTATTACATAAAAAAATATATATTTGTAGTATACAAAATTGACAACTTTAATTTACATCAATCTATCAAAGTACAATACGTTAACCTTTTCAAATAACATTTTCTCCTCATTACTTTAAAGACAAGCAACGGAAAGAGTCTAATTACTTGTGTTATCCGACCAAGTAATATTTACGGGGAAAAAACAATGAATTTGGTGGAAAGCTACATCTCTGCAAAGTCTAAAAAAGACCGGATAAACTATATTGAACCTAAAAATATAGATCAATGCTTTACATACGTAGGTAAGGAAAACATCACTTTTTGAGTATTTACTATAACTTCTGAACTATTACTTAAGAAAGAATATGTGCTATTTGGCAATTTTCTGATGCCATAACTTCTTAGGTCTTAGAGATCATTAACTGATTTCCAATAGCTCTATGCGTTTAGGAAGCCATGGGTATGATGTAGTATACAACAAGTTTAGTCAATACCCCGTGAGCTCCTAAATACAGGTTACACGTTTCCTTGGATAATCCTATTTTATGCGAGAAGTGTGAATAAATAAAAACAGATTATAAAGTAGACGTTAGTTAAGATCAAAGGATGTAAAGGAGAAAAATATGAAATTATAACAAAGATATATGAAACAGATGAGAAGTCCAACAAGCTTTATATGGAGGCATACAAAGGGCAGACCCACTATGAGCATATCTAGTACATGGCATCACTAGCCCAGGGCATTGGTGGGAACCTCTTGGTTGATTGTTGAACAAGAATCCACTATTCCTGTCAAGAATGGCAATGCTGAAAGTCAAGTTGGAAGTAGTACCTGTTACCTCAGTAATATACCACTAGAGTGTTAAATATATTTATTTTGCTATGGCCCCAGGCGAGACTTAAATGTTGAGATTTGATGTACTACTGATATCAATAAGGACCTGAGCGACTTTAACAAGGGCTACATTTTGATGGCTAGACAACTGGGTCAGAGCATCTCCAAAACCGCAGCTCCTGTAGGGTGTTCCCAATCTGCAGAGGTCAGTACCTATCAAAAGTGGCCCATGGAAAGAATGCAGTAAACAGGCAACAAGGTTATGGGCGCCCAAGGCTCATTGATGCGAAGGCTGGCCCGTGTGGTCAAATCCAACAGATGAGCTACAGTAACTCGTATCGCTGAAAAAGTTAATGCTGATTCTGATAGAAAGGTGCCAGAGCACACAGTGCATCACAGTTTGTTGCTAATGGAGCTGTGTAGCTGCAGACCAGTCAGGGTGTCCATGTTGACCCCTGTCCACTGCCAAAAGCGCCTGCAATGGGCACGTGAGCACAAGAACTGGACCACGGAGCAATGAAAGAAGGTGGCTCGGTCTCATGAATCACATTTTCTTTTACATCACGTGGATGGCCAGGTGCATGTGCGTTACTATGGGAAGAAGGCAAGCCGGCGGACGCAGTGTGATGCTTTGGGCAATATTCTTCTGGAAAACCTTGGGTCTTGCCATTCATGTGGATGTTACTTTGACACGTACCACCTACCTAAGCCTTGTTGCAGACCATGTACACCCTTTAATGGATATGGTATTCCCTGATGGCATTGACCTCTCTCAGCAGGATAATGTGCCCTGCCACAAAGCAAAAAACGGTTCAGGAATGGTTTGAGGAACACAAAAGTTCAAGGTGTTGACTTGGCCTTCAAATTCCCCAGATCTCAGTCCAATTGAGCATCTGTAGGATGTCCATGGAAGCCCCACCTTGCAATTTACATGACTTAAAGGATCTCCTGCTAACGTCATGGTACCAGATACCACAGCACACCTTCAGAGGTTTACTGGAGTCCATGTCTCGATGAGTCAGGCCTGTTTTGGCAGGTGTCCATAATGTTATGGCTGATCGGTGTATTTTAGTTATGAATGTGCTTTACAGGTTTCTGTAAATTGTTCTGCAATGTGGAAAAATAACCTATGCATATTGCGCCACCTGCTGGACAACATGAATTTCAACTTTTTAAAAAAGGTTTTAGTATATGTATATACATGATGTATGCATATTTTAATTTATTAAGTACTAAGAGATGTACTTAGCACTTATCAGTTGACAACGTTATTAAATCGGAGGTAGAATAAGTGCAGTCATGTAATAAGTATAGTAATTTTAAAATAGAAAGACATGTAGGTGAGTCTTTGATGGTCTGGGCATCTTTAGATGGAGTCCAGCAGAAATGGAATTACTTAAGAGATACTCTGCTAGGGAACAGTAGGGCATTACATTACACTTGTTAGTAAAACAAAAAGGAAACCACTATGGTACATACAGTATATGAGAGCAGAAGAAGGTAGAATTTTGGAACAGAACAGAAAGATGAGAGCAAATATAAAGCTAAGCATCATTAGGTATAACACATTACTCTATGACCCAAAACACACAGACAGGAGAAAATTGCCAGGATAACAAAAGGGTTCTTTAAAACTTTTTTAGATATTTAGATTTTTTAGAAAGTGAAAGAAAAAAGATGTAAGCAAGGAATAAATAGATTAAACACAAAAAATGGAAGATATAAAAATGAGCATAAAGATCTTGCCAATTCCCCTAAATAAGGGCTTCCATTGAGGTTTCAAAAGAAAGGTAAAGGGAAAGACTTGTTAAAAAAAACAAAAACAATAGGGTGACATGTAAAACAGGTGTGTTTACAGATGAAGGTCTACCTGAAGTCTCCAAAGTAAAATAGATAAATCCATGGGAACCGATACGATACACCCAAAGTTAATAAAAGAGCTTCAGAGTGAACCGTCAAAACCATTAGCAGACTTATTTAATCAGTCACTATTGGAAGTGGTTCCAGGAGATTGACAATTGTAGTATCACTCCACAAAAAAATATAGCAGGAAAGACTCAACCAACTACAGAAGAGTAAGCCTTAGTTACTATCTGGATGTAAATGGTTTGTAAGATCAGAAACAGTATAGGTTTACCACAGTGAGATCTTGTCAAATTATTTTTTTGACTGGGTAACTAAAATCGTAGACCAGGAAGGAGCAGTAGATATGGCCTAGATGGATATCTAGATTTCAGTAAGGCATTTCGACACTGTCCCTCATAGAGGACTCACAAATACACTGCAGCGTTTGCGTTTGGTTGTTAAAATAGTTGAATGGATAAGGCAATGGTTTTTAAACGACAGGAGACAGAAAGTTGTAGTTAATGGTGTATATTCAGAGGAAGGTCACCCAAGGGATCAGTATTGGAACCCGTACTTTTTATTAGTGATATTATAAAAGGTCTTAATGGTAAGGTATGTCTTATTGTATATCATACAAATGTCTGCAACAGGGTAGAACAGACCAAATGGTAAATGATTTAAGTAAATTAGAAGAACCGTCGAGAGTGTGGCAGCTGCAGGTTAACATTGTAACATTTTTACAGTTCTGGAGGCCACATCTCCAGAATAATATTGGCATTTTAGTGCGAGTTCAGAGGAAGGCTACTAAATGGTAAATGGTTTGCAGCATATATGTTATCTCAATATGTACAACTTGGTTTTAACAAACTGCAGAAGGTAGGTTTATTTTGAAGGAGGAGAAATGTTACAAGAGATCACAATCTAAAGTGTGAGGGTCAGATGCTAAGATGTAATGTAAGGTAGTTTTACTTTACTTAACGGGCAGATGATAAATAGAACAGCCTCCCAGCAGAAGTGGTAGAGGCTAATACACTTAAATATGCATGGGATAGTTATAAAGCTATCCTGAAACTGAAGACCGATTAAGGTCTGAATCTTTACATCAAGAAAAATGGGCAGACTAGATGATGCCCATGAACCATGAAAGGTTGCCTAAGACACTTGATCCTATAGCTGACCCCAAAATATATACATACTCCTGTACCTAACTAGCCCTGGTAAGAGGTCCAGGATATATATATATATATATATATATATATATATATATATATATATATATATATATATATATACACGCACACACACACATTAATATGAGACTGCTGTTCACATTTTTGGAAGACATTGCTGGGAAAAATAATATGTGAATGAAGTCAGTGGTGAACACACTTTATATTATATTTTATAAAAGGTAAAAGGGAGTCCGTGACTGGATCGCACCCAAATGGGGAAAAAAAAAAAACTTGTGTATTAAGAGCGAAATACTAATATGACCATTGTACAAGTAAAAATTTATTTTTGAAAAATATACATGCTGACCCTATAACTGCAATTTATCCATGCTGATTACAGGTAATGTGGCCTGGATGCATGTAGCTGCTGCTCACCATCTGCAGTTGAATCCAGATTCCCTTGGAGGACAAGTGTATTATGCCTATGATGACACTCCGCTAAGACAAAGATACACGCTGCTTTACGAGTTATACAAAGAAATTGACCCAAGTATCCAGCTGGGCACACATATTAGTTACTGGAAAATGTGGTTAATTACCGCTGCTCATAATATAATTTCATTCTTAGTGAAGCCTTTTTGGACTTTAAAGCCTTTTATGACTTTTGGTATTTTAAATTTGGTTGTCACTACATTTTCCCATGATACAGACAAAGCCTATAGGCATTTTGGGTACAAGCCATACTATAGTTGGGCAGAGGCAAAGCTCAGAACCTGTACGTGGCTAAAACAGGCGATAAAAGGTAAACAAACCTAAATATATTAAGTATGAGGCTAAGTGGAGCAACACTACCCAAGAACCATCTTGTAAATCAAAATATATATACAGTACTGTAAAAACAACTTTTAGGTAGATGTGAATAAATGCTGTAGATGTGCAAACGTGCCAAAAACGATTCTGACAATGCTTTTGGCTTGTTAATTTTCATACAACGAATTCCGTTTCCCGCCATTCATTTCTGACGAAAAATATGAGGGCTTTTTAAATTTGGAAACGAAATTTGTTATCTCATGCCCCAATTCACTCTCACTCACATTCACACTTGCATTCTCTTTGAATGTCTCCTGCCAACCGCTTCTGTGTCTCGTAGCTCCGCTACTTCTCTAGCATCCTCTTCATCTTCTCTCCTTTTTTCATCCCACCTTTGCGAACATGACCTCTCGGTGAACTTTCGCAAAAATGGCAATGGTTCCAGTGACATATTCTAATCGGGAAGAGGATGTCACCAGAACCTCTGCCATTTATGTAGACTGGAGGCAAACTGGTGGTGCTTCCTGCCACCCTCTTCCCTGATCCTCCAATCGAAAAAGATGCTAGAGAAGGAGTGAAGCTGCGAGACAGGGAAGCAGGAGGAGAAGGTAGGGAGACATTCAGAGTAAATGAGTGTGAGAGAACGACAATGGGCGTGAGAGTAAGAGTAAACGAGCCCACAAAATTCAAATGAAAATTCTAAGCTTCGCTGCGCTTTGCTTCATTTCGTTCGTTCCGTGGGGGAATCTGGCCTCGTTTTCGGAGATTCATAAGAATTGAGGAAATATGCCAGTTTTGTTAAATTTGTAATTCGTATGAAGCAGAATGCACACATCTAATGTTAAGTAAGAATGTGTTAAAAATAGACGTGTTAACCCCTTAACGACAAAGCCCGTACATGTACAGGGTTGCAGTGCAACGTGATAACGACAATGCCATGTACGGGCTGTCGTTAAATAGCTGTTTTCGCGGCGATGTCTAAATGGCAAAAAAATACACACCTCACATTTACCTCCCAAATAACCCAACAAACCCATGCATGTGGGGTATCACTGCGCTCAGGAGATGTTGCTGAACACATATTGGGGTGTTGTTTGGCAGTGACATATACCAGGAGCTGTAAATTTATATCTGGGGTAACAACATGTGTGAAAAAAATTAAAACATTTTTACTACCATAAAGTTTGTCAAAGGCTGATGCTAGAACTAGCGCATGGAAATGGTTAAAATACCAGCATTTGAAATGCCTTGGGGTCAATGTTCCATCTAATTTTTCTTAGTTGGCGTGCGCAGAAAATTTCTCTTGTGCAAAAAGTTTCACAGAGCAAAAATTTTGTGCGCACAATATCCGCACCGCATAAAGTTTCAAAAAAAATTATTATTTTTTTATTTTTTTGGGAAAAACTGTTGTGCGCACAATTTTTGACATGTGCGCTCTCTAAAAAAGCTATGTGCGCGCGCACAAGCGCACAGCTTAGAGGGAACACTGCTTGGGGTGTCTAGTTTTTAAAAATATATGGTTTGATGGGGTAAATTTCATTGGCCGAAATTACCCGAAATAGCACTTGGGGCAGAATGACCAGCTTTTGGGAAAAAAATTGTTTTCAAATAGCAAAATGCTAACGTGCAGAAAAAAGCAAAAAAAAATCATAAAACATTGGATACTTCTAAACTCAGGACAATAGTAGAATCTATTTAGCAGGTTTTTTCATTAGTTTTTGTAGATGAGTAAAAGTATTTTGTTTAAAAAGTGAGAAAAAGTAATTAACAAAAAATCACCATATTTTATCATTTTTTTTAATAGTAAATTAGATGATATGATAAAAATAATGGTATCTAAAGAAAGCCCTGTTTGTCCTGAAAAAGACAATATACAGTGGGGCAAAAAAGTATTTAGTCAGCCACCAATTGTGCAAGTTCTTCCACTTAAAAAGATGATAGAGGCCTGTACTTTTCACCATAGGTACACTTCAACTATGAGAGACAGAATGGGGGGAAAGAATACAGGAAATCACATTGTAGGATTTCTAATGGTAAAATAAGTATTTGGTCACCTACAAACAAGCAAGATATCTGGCTCTCACAGACCTGTAACATCTTCCTTAAGAGTCTCCTCTGTCCTGTACTCGTTACCTGTATTAATGGCACCTGTTTGAACTTGTTATCAGTATAAAAAACACTTGTCCACAACCTCAAACAGTCGCACTCCAAACCCCACTATGGCCAAGACCAAAGAGCTGTCGAAGGACACCAGAAACAAAATTGTAGACCTGCACCAGGCTGGGAAGACTGAATCTGCAAAAGGCAAGCATCTTGGTGTGAATAAAATCAACTGTGGGAGCAATTATTCTAAAATGGAAGACATACAGGACCACTGATAATCTCCCTCGATCTGGGGCTCCACGCAAGATCTCACCCCGTGGTGTCAAAATGATCACAAGAACGGTGAGCAAAGATCCCAGAACCACACGGGGGGACCTAGTGAATGACCTGCAGAGAGCTGGGACCAAAGTAACAAAGGCTACCATCAGTAACACACTACGCCGCCAGGGACTGAAATCATCAGGGGAGGGCTGGCAGCCTAAGGCCTGGGGGGCAAGTCTAGTCAAGTGGCCCATTGCGCCACCAAAGCGGCTGCGAGCGACATTGATAGCAGTCACTCCACCGGCGCCTAATGAAATTAAAGCGGCCGGCGTGCACGCACCACAACGCCCAATAGCCGTGCCTCAGCTCTTTATCCCACCCCTTTTAAAACGTGGGACGAAGAGCTGAGGAATGGCCATTGGGTCTGACTGCTGCATGATGCAGGGGCGTACCTAGAGTATTTGGCACCTGTGGCAGATCCTGTATGTGGCACCCCCCCCCCCCACACACACACACACACTTTAAAACTGCATAGTTTCTATGGTTAGGCAAACATTGACAGGGGAACAGCAAAATTGTTATCATTATATACTGAGGCACACATTGACGGTGGTACAGCATAACTTATCATTATATACTTAGGGATTACGCTGTACCACTGTCAATGTGTGCCTATACATTGAACCAGACACTGACAATACTGCAGTACAACCCCTATCACTATATACTAAGCCAACCATTGATGTGGTGTAGGCCTACCACTTCAGTGACTGGCTTAGTATACAGTAGGGATGCACCGAAATTAAAATTCTGGACCTAAACTGAAAATTCAGCATTCATTTGGCCAAAACCGAAAAAAAAAAAACGTTTAAAATACTTTATTAAAAGTAACACACCAAAATTAGACACAAAAAAAAAAAACAATAACAATATTAAAATATATATACATATAATTAACAGAAATCACAATCCTATCATGCCCAGGTTCTACCATGTACTGGCTGACTTAGCATGATAGGCGTGTGATTGCTGTTTGCAACCATATATATCTATTAATATTGTTATTGAATTATTGGACGAAAAAAAATAAAAAATTGATAACAGCAATCACACTCCTATCATGCCTAGACAGCCTCCCTATGCCATGCTATCCCCCCACACTTCATAAACTACAGCATAACACCCATCACTCTCACACACTTACTAATATTTTCCTACCTTTCCTCTGGCACTGTCACTTTTCCTCCTCCTCTTCATTCTTCCTCTTCTTCTTCCTCTTCTGTGTCCTGTCCTTCCGGTGTGCGGAAGACGGTGGGCGTGGCTTCAGTGTTGTGCGCCGGGATTTTACATCAAGTCCCGACGCACAGCCACAGTTGCCGCGCGCATCGTTTTCGAAAGCGTGCCAGCACCCCTCAGTGAGCGGCACTCCAGGCGGACCGCCCCCCACCAGGTACGCTACCGGCACGGCGGCCAGTCCCGGTGGCAGCCGCTTAGTTTTTAACTTTGCGGCTGCCATGAATGGTCGTCTGCCGGCCACCCGGCCGGCCCGGATTCAGGGCGGCCTGGGGGGCAATTGCCCCCCGGCCCAGCCCGCCCCTGCAAATCATGCAGTGCCAGACGTGTCCCCCTGCTTAAGTCAGTACATGTCCGGGCCCATCCGAAGTTTGCTAGAGAGCATTTGGATGATCCAAAAGAGGATTTGGCGAATGTCATATGGTCAGATGAAACCAAGGTAGAACTTTTTGGTAGAAACTCAACTCGTCGTGTTTGGAGAAGAAAGAATGCTGAGTTGCATCCAAAGAACACCATACCTACGGTAAAGCATGGGGGTGGAAACATCATGCTTTGGGGCTGTTTTTCTCCAAAGGGACCAGGATGACTGATCCGTGTAAAGGAAAGAATGAATGGGGCCAAGTATCGTGAGATTTTGAGTGAAAACCTCCTTCCATCAGCAAGGGCATTGAAGATGAAACGTGGCTGGGTCTTTCAGCATGACAATGATCCCAAACACACCACCCGGTCAACGAAGGAGTGGCTTCGTAAGAAGCATTTCAAGGTCCTGGAGTGGCCCAGCCAGTCTCCAGATCTCAACCCCATAGAAAACCTTTGGAGGGAGTTGAAAGTCCGTGTTGCCCAGCAACAGCCCCAAAACATCACTGCTCTAGAGGAGATCTGCATGGAGGAATGGTCCAAAATACCAGCAACAGTGTGTGAAAACCTTGTGAAGACGTTTGACCTCTGTCATTGCCAACAAAGGGTATATAACAAAGTATTGATATGAACTTTTGTTATTGACCAAATACTTATTTTCCACCATAATTTTCAAATAAATTCTTTAAAAATCAGACAATGTGATTTATGGACTTTGTTGTCTCATTCTGTCTCTCATAGTTGAAGTGTACCTATGGTGAAAATTACAGGTCTCTCTCATCTTTTTAAGTGGGAGAACTTGCACGATTGGTGGCTGACTAAATATTTTTTTGCCCCACTGTATAATATGTGTTGAAGCACGAAATGAGAAGAAAATCACAGCTAAACAGCAACACTGAAAAATGTTAAAAGAGCCATTGTCCCACGATATACTACAAGTAAGAAACAGTATTGTCCTTAAGGGGTTAATAGTTTATTCATATCATTTAACACAATGCACAGTGAGTCAACACTGGTATGGCTTTTTGGCTGCAAGTCTTCCATGAAGACCACTTCTGATCAGACTTCTCCAGATAGTAGATGAGTGTACCAAGGTCCCACTGTTTTCTGCCAATCCTGAGCTGATGGATCTGCTGGACATCTTGGGAAGGGAAATAAGCATGATGTGTCTTTAATTTGCTGCACTGAGTTTCCTTTGCCAACCACTACATCTTATGGTCCTCAACATTGCCCATTTCTTTGTGCTTCTTCAAAAGAGCTTGAACAGGACATCTGGTTTCAAATGTCTGCCTGGGAGAGACTTTGCTGATGCAGTATAACTACTTTGTGTCTTGTTGCTGTGCTTATTCCTGCCATGGTGAATAACTTTTGACATTAAACTGTCTTCAGCAACCTCACTCATTCTTAGTGAGTTTAGCTATTCCTCACCAAGTTTTATTCCTCATACACAGCTGTTTCAGTTAATGATTGTGTTTCAATCTACATATTAAATTGATTATTAGACCTGTGTGGTATAATTGCTTAGTCATACACCTAACTATATGTGTAAAAAAAAAAAAAAAAAAGAACTGATGCTGTTTTGAAGGCAAATGGTGGTCACACCAAATGTTGATTTGATTTAGATTCTTCTTCTGTTCAATGACTTTGCATTTTGTCAAATTATAAAAAGACACTAACATGTCTTTTTTTGAAAGCATTCATTACTTTTGCACCGTACTATACATACTAATTTTGTAAATATTACATTATTTGAGGACCTGTATGAAGGGAGTTAAAGCCCTGATTAGAAAGAGCAGGAGAAAACAGACTAGAGAGTTGCACAGAAGCTAGTCAGGCATTTCAATAATTATGTGAACTACACTTTAACACAAAAAGGAGATATTCTCCGTTGAACATGTATAACAGTCAGATTCAAAACGTAAGATACAATATGAATAAAATACAATATGCATGTATATATAGTGGTTCCCAAAATGTTTTCTGTATTATGTATTGAAACTAAAACCAAAGAGGAGACATTCTTCTTCTCTGTGTATATTTGTGTGTGTTCATCTGTTGCTATATATATAGCTTGGCACAAACAGAGAAAAGGTAGAAGAGCTAATAAATCATACACACGCTCATAATTAGTACCCGTGTTCTTTAGGTTTAACCCATGTCTCTTCAGTGGTTGGAGTAGTCACTGCTGTACCATCGCAGCTCTGGTGTAGGTCACACTGTTTTTAACCCCTTGATGACAATTGACGGTCCGGGCACGTCACCGGAAACAAACGGTTAACGACAATCGACGTGCCAGGCTGTTAGCAATCACACTCCTATCATGCCAAGTCAGCCAGTACATGCTGGTACAGGGTGGCTGTAAGTGATGTGCAGACCCCATACTGCTGGCAGCATCAATTCCCCAAGGGGGCAGGTAGCCAGGTTTCACCATGTACTGGCTGACTTGGCATGATAGGAGTGTGATTGCTAACAGCAATCACAGTCCCATCATGCCTAGGTTCCAGCACTTACACATCCATGCTATCACACACACACTCATTCATATACTCATTCATTCACAGATTAATTCCCTCAATCACGCATACTCATTCAAACACCCTCCCCACCCCCTTACCTGCACTGCAGCTCCTCGATGCCGCTCACAGACTTCAGCAGAGGGCCGCGGCCTCCCTCTGCGTTCTCTGGTACTGCACAGAGGAAGCAGGACTGGAGCAGAGTCAGGTGATGTCACGTGAACTCTGCTAGGTTCCGCTTCCTCTATGCAGTACAGAAGACCCTCCCACAGGTAAGTAGCAGGGCTCGAGGTGCGGCCTGTGTAAGATCAGTTGCCCTGGCTGCCGATCTTACGCGGGCCGCACCTCGAGGTCATGCGGGCCGCATGTTGGACGCCCCTGAAATAGGGCATGGGCAGTGGATCCCCAAATGCCAAAGTTCAACATTGAAAAATGCGCATACCCCAAATGGGGCCCTTTTTCCCCCCCAAACAGCCAGGCAAAATCATTTATGTGAGGTATCGCTGTACTCAGATGTTGCTGAACACATATTGGGGTGTTTTAAGATAGTGACAAATACCAGAACCTGATTATTCATACCTGAAGTAAAATGTGTGTGAAAAAACAAATGCAAAAAAATGACTACCTCAAAGTTTGACAAAGACTGGTGGTAGATATGGTGCATGGAAAGAGTTAAAATACTAGCATTTGAAATACCCTGGGGTGTCTAGTTTTCAAAAATATATGATTTGATGGGGTAAATTGCATTGGTCAGCTTCAAAGATACCCGAAATGGCACATGGGGGGAAGAATTACCAGATTTGGAAAAAATGGCTTTGAAATAGCAAAACGCTACCTGTACTTATTGCCCCATAACGTGTAGAAAAAAGCAAAAAAACATAAAAATATTGGGTATTTCTAAACTCAGGACAAATAGTAGAATCTATTTAGCAGGTTTTTTCATTATCTTTAATAGATGAGTAAAAGATAGTAAATAATATGAAACAATCAAAACAATCTAAAGAAAGCCCTTCTTGGAAAAAAAAACCAAATATATAACTTGTGTGGGTTCAGTAAACGGGAAAGAAGAAAATTACAGCTAAACACGAGCAGCGTAGAAATGTTAAAACGGCCATTGTCCCAAAGGGTACAAAAAGTAAAATCAGCCTTTGTCACGAAGGGGTTAAAGTAAAGAGATACATCCAAAATGTATAGTAGCTTGTGTGATATACAGAGGATTAAAAACAATATTTACAGTTGTATTGCTTGTACACAAATGTGCTTCAACGAAACATACACATTTCCACAAGTAAAGCACCCATTTTTCACCACTGTGCGCTCACTTTTGTCCAATCAACTTTGTACACACAATGCTTTTCCTTGTAACTAGAGGGTATCCCTGAAAATGTCATGACATCATAACTGAACTCCTTTAGCATTTAAATGTATTGATTAATAATTAATGATTTTAATAGTAAATGTGTTAGTACTTTTTCTTTTAATTAAAGAAAGAGAAACTTTCCCCCTCTTGCCGAATTGATCTTCTTACTGGACTGCCCTTTGTCCTCTAGTAACCGTCTTTCAGGATATACTATTATGTCAAGTGTTATCAAGCGGCGTGTAAATTTCCTATATGTTATAAGTAGCTACAATGATTTTCACTATTGTAAGTAATTAACATTAAATTACACTTTGGAGGCTGTAAAGAGAATACACACTGGTTCTCAATAATTCAAAAAAAAACAAAAAAAACAAAACAGACAGCACAA
Organism: Sceloporus occidentalis; assembly: GCA_023333645.1. Lineage (NCBI taxonomy): Eukaryota > Metazoa > Chordata > Lepidosauria > Squamata > Phrynosomatidae > Sceloporus > Sceloporus occidentalis. The sequence goes on along the minus strand of JALMGF010000043.1, from coordinate 437,264 downwards.
AAGCATGTATTAAAATTGGACAGCTTACAAACATTGATCATATAAAACAATAATAGTAACTCATTTTAAAATAACAGCTACACTAAAAAAAATACATATATTTGTGCAAACTTGCAATAAGAATAACACGCTACATATGTTTAGTTACCGATATTAAAAAATCAGTATATACATTTTATGTATAGCTTTGTATCAAGCAGGAATGTACACATTTGGTAATAGCAAAATAATATATATTAAGAAAGAAAAAGATCCATTTGTAAAACACTTAAGCAGTTGCCCAAGGGAAACCTTCACTAATCTTAAATAGTCTCCAAAAATATCCCCAAATGCATCTTTGAGGATTACTACTGTCCAGATGTTAACCAAGTTAACTTTTTTGGCCACTACTGTAAATCTTAACATCATGGAGTTAATACGAGCACTGCAAACATATGCTCTATTGTAGTGCAAGCCAAACTGCTTGAAATCATATATGGAATCATATTTTATCTAATGTGCTCGGATTAAAAAAAAAAAAGAATGCCAAAGGAATATCCACATTAAAAAACATTGAAGAAGAAAAAAAAACAAAAAAAAAAAACTGCACTATGCTGCCTGGAATGCTACACAGAGCATTATGGGAGAATATGATTATGTACCGCTCCTAGTAGAAGGATACTTAAGAATATACATATAATCTATACATTTGCTGGAGATCTCTATAAAGTTGCATTTTCTGTAGACAATTTAATGACTCATCTTAAGAAATAAGGCATGGGCCTTATTGCTAATCAGCACCAGATATCCACAGACTAGATCTGATATTAAATAAAAAAAACTCTAATAAGAAAATGTATATTGGCGGGCCATTTTCAATAAGTTTGCATACTGTAAGCAGGTTTAAAGGAACAGTGTAGTCCCCAAAATTTTATTTGGTAATACATAGACTGCAAATGCATTTTCAGCATGCAAATGAGTGAATGTATTCTTTTTAGATTTAGAAAATAGGACTTTTGTCTCATTTAACTCCTCCCCTGGCTGCGTCTACTAGGAAATCAGGAAGTACAATAAGGAAGTATACGTACCGCATAGTGTGTGTATTGCACACTCACATAAAAGGGGCCGAGCTCCCATTGAAGTCAGTAAGAGTTACAGCAGCCAATCATATGTACGCTAGCAAAGCATCAGTGTTTAGAACGCATATGTATGATATGCTACTGCTGCTACTCCATTTGCTTTCACTGGTACCAACAATGTTCAAGAAGTATACTAACAAATGCTCTCTGCTTTCAGAAGAGGCAGCTGGGGGAGGAGTTAACAGATACAGATTCTCATTTTCTCACCCCAAAAACTAAAGAGTTCTGCCACCGAAAGGTATCCTGTAAAATTAATATTAGTAGATAGGTTATTTATGAGAGTATACACAATATATTTTCAGAGGTTCAGTCTTCAGTAGGTTCAGTATAATTATTATTTTTTTTTAAAGAAATTATAAAACTAAACCTCATTCAGAAAGGACAAATTGTGCATTTGTAAAATAGGATTCCCAGTGTTCATATGCAATTGATACATGGGGTCGGATATGCATTATCTATAACCCTGTTACTTCTAAACTTTACAATAGTAAAAAAAAACAAAAAAACATATGCATTCCCTTATGTGTTGCTTACCAAGAATAGCTACAATAATAAATACACAACATAAAAAAAATAATAAAATATAAAATCTTCCTATAGTTCATTCACTATATGTCAATGTAGATTGGTGCAACAAACAGTAACAGCACAAGAAATAGCAAAAAAAATATAAATGCTTTCTGCAAATTTCTTATATTACAAACTTGGTCTTCATATCGAGCGTTCACTTTAAAAAAGTACAGTAACAACAAGGAAAATGACTATACCACATAAATAGCCAACCAAAGAGCTATGCTTTCTGTGCAATGGGGTTAATTTATCGGTACTTAATTGGGTACGCAATCTTGAGTGGCCAGGAAAAATGGCTGGGAAACTGTAGTTTCCACTACATTAATTGTTTATTTAAAGGGTCAACAACTGGCCTTTCGGGCAAGAAGATGCAGAGTTCAATTAGGTGAATTATTAATGAAGTCTCACAGATTTCAATATGCCTTTTACAGTGCCATGCAACATATTGAAGCAGAAGCTCACTGGGGTTGGACCTTCATAGAGTAAAGTCAGGGAGATGAAACTAAAACTCTCCAACTCCCTTTTTAGTGAATAAGCCCAAACACGTATAAATCTGTTAAAACAGTAAGACGTTAACCTTCATTAAGTAATTTGTTTTAGGCAGATAAGGTTAAGAGTTCACTATTTACTTCTCACCTTAATTAGCCAAATCACTTCCATTGCTGGGGGAAGGAGTGTCATTTCTGTGCTTAGTACCTAAATTGGTGTTTGAAGTAAAAACATAAAAACAGTGCTTTTGTGTATATAATAAGAGGACAGGAGTGGACCATGCCTACTGACCGGGCAGCTATAGTGGCCTTTGATTTTACAGAATAGTAAGGGAATACGTTTTTTGGGATCAGTGCTTTATTTTGTAAAGAAAGGTAATGCTTGATACCCCAAAGGTCACTGATCGATCAGAAACCACAGCGTGGATGGCAGAAATTTCCTGTTACCTGAGATATTAGTAAATCATCAATGGCAGGAGGGCAATGTAAACCAAATAATGCTGTATTCCCTGTAAATTACAAGCTATGCCCTTTTAGTATATTCCTTTCATGGATTTCAGAAAGTATGTGAAATTAAGTCACGTTTATTACGTATCTTGAGTATAGTGTCCTTTGTAAGAAACTTGTTATATAACACATATTATACAAATGATTCCATATACTAGCAACATGTTTTTGTACAGAAAAGTGTTTAAATTAATTTTCTCCTATGGGGTATTATCAAGGGCTGAAAAAAATGTGAGGGGTTTAGGAGCCAAAATTAAGACAGAATAAGGGGGGTACCAACCTCAGAGCGATCAATGTAAAACATCACAATATGGCAGACAGGCATCAAGTTTAAGAACCTTGCTCAACATGTAAAATGTTTAAAATAAAAAAAAGAGGTTTAGTAAAAGTGATACTGTACCATCTGTACTATTCTTGAGCAAAGTTTTACAAAGGCATAGAATGATGCAATTAGCAGGAACATTACACATTACTAAGGTGATAACACTGTTAAAGCTTTGCATCAGAATTGCGTTTTATAAATAACCTTTAATGAAAGTTGCTCTATGTGCATGTGATGAAACCATACAGGCGAATACATTTATACTGGCTCAGCTCGTATTTAAATCTGGGTACCTTTTTAATTACAGGGTGTACTGATAGCAACACTTGGGTGCAATGGCAATAGGTGATGATATATATATTTATACAAGTAACAGTTGAATGTTTTTTTTTACTCACTGAAGAGGGGGGTTGCATGAGAGCTGGAAATTTAAACTCTCGATATCACTATCCATTACTAGAGACAATCATAGCAGGATTCCCCTTTAAGAAGGAAGAGCTGACCAGATCCTACATCATGCAAAGAGAAATGCATTATCAGGCTTTTGGTATATAGAGTGAGATAGAGATAGAGATATATATATATATATATATATATATATATATATATATATATATATATATACACACACACACACACACACACACATATATACAGAGATGTATACTTTACTTTTTTTGTTTAAATTCTAACTTGCGTTATGCAGGCCCAACTGAGCCTTTCTTGTAGAGGAAGCCGACTATTACAAGACAAGTTAGTTGCCCCAAATCCCTGTTTAATGTAACGATTTCTCAGTGCAGCAATTTTAAGCTGGTATCTTAATATTTGTGGACTGCTATATAGGCTAAAAGCTAAAATATAGTTCTTAAATTAAAACAAATAAAAGTGCAATGTATCAGATAATTATCTCTGAAGAAGAAATCCTCTTACTCCTAGGCCTCTACTCATTTTTCCATATTTGTAGACCTGAACTAGCTGGAACCCTCAATTCTTGAAAAAGAACTGAAATATAGCCCATGTTCTTACAACATATTAGTAGTTGTCTGTTAGCCTTACTGTAAATAGATCACACTACATTAATACCACGGTCATGTCCATCAAGCTGTACTTTCAATTTGTGGAGTTCTTCAATCTCCCGATGGTGGCGCTCTGTTTTATGCCTCACCAGTGTACGATAAAAATGAATAGTGAATATTACGAAGATAATGCCGACTGGTACCATGATGATGGTCGAAACAAGGGCAGAGTGCCACCCCGCATTTCCAGGTTTCTGCGATGCATTGGTTTCATTACGTACTGATGGAGAGTCTATTGGGAGGAATTTAATCCAGCACAGTAAAACCACCTCTGCAAGGAAGAGGAGTATTCCAAGTGCTGTGGAGAAGCCCCAAGCCAACTCGATGTAAGGGTGCATGCGGTCATGTGGCGATTCATTAACTGAGTTCAAGTTATGGATGTTGCTCACGGCCTCTACATTGGGTAGGATACATGTGCTAATCAGAAGTGCAAAGAGGTGCACAGCAATAAGAACTGTGGTACAGGCACTGAAGGCAATGAGCAACAACTGCGGATACTCATATTTCATTTCCAGTTGGACCTCCACCATTGCAACCTAACAGAATGGAGACAAATCCAAAAATCCTTAAACATTGTCATTATTCACTGAACAGGAAAAAGATATTATTCAGCCTCGTAACCAAAGACACAAAATTCATATTAACATAACAAAGGAATCATGAAAGAAACATATCCAAACACTTTACACCAGTTCCCAAGCCGAAAGTAATTTAGTGAAAAGAAAAAAAAACAGTCAAGGTAGCTATTTACCGTATTTGCTCGATTATAAGACGAGGTTTTTTTTCAGAGCAAATGCTCTGAAAAATACCCCTCGTCTTATAATCAGGGTCGTCTTATAATCAGACCTCAAATAGGTCTGACTATGAGACGACTAAGATCCAGATCCCCCGCAGCTGCAGGGGACCTCGATCCTCCTGTCTCCCCGCCCCACTTACCGGTGCTTCTGAGTCCCCGGTGCGCAGCCGGGGCAGTGTGTAGATGTCTACGCGATTCGCGTAGACAACTTACGCTGCAGCCGGAAGGAGGTGTCGCTAGCAGCGGGGGTTGTCTGCGTCCATCACGCAGTCCTTCCCCGGCTGTCAGAGAGGATGGATGCAGACAACCCCCGCTGCTAGCCACACCTCCTCCCGGCTGCAGCGTAAGTTGTCTACGCGAATCGCGTAGACAGCTACACGCTGCCCCGGCTACACACCGGGGACTCAGAAGCACCGGTAAGTTGGGGGGGGGGGGGCAGGGGAGTGTTAAATGGGGGGCATAAGGCATTTCTTGAGGCAGAGTGTTCTATGAAATGCCTTTTAACCCCCTTAATGCCACTCTGCCTCCTGAAATGCCTTAAACCTCCCTATATGCCACTCTGCCCCATAATATGCCTTTTAACCCCCTTAATGACAGAGTGGCATATAGGGGTATAAGGCATTTCTGGAGTCAGAGTGGCACATAGGGGGTCAAAAGGCATATCATGGGGCACAGTGGCATATAGGGTTAAAAGGCATATCATGGGGCACAGTGGCATATAGGGGGTATAAGGCATTTCTGGGGCAGATGTGCATAACTGGGGGGGCAGGTTGGAAAATAGAAGGAAATAAAACCAAAATATTTTTCTCAATCATAGCTTTTATTAAAAAAAATAGTTTACATGAATTAACATTTACTGGTAAAACTTTTTTCCTATAGGGTCGTCTTATATTCAGGCTTTTTCTTTTTTTCCTAAATTTATATTCAGATTTGGGGGGTCGTCTTATAATCGAGCAAATACGGTAATTCTCCAAAACATAAACACTATGTATGTGGGGTATTACTGTAATTGGGGGATGTTGCTGAACATAAATTGGGGTTTTCACCAGGAGCACTTATCCCTTGGAAATACTAAGCAAAATCTCAAAAAACGTTTTTATTTACAATGTAATATGTTTGTATCTGTTTATATATATATACACACACATTACATGTATAAATGTAATGGTTTCAAACATTATTTAATTTGTGGTTGCATTAAACACTAAAAGGAGGAACTATGGTTAAGCATATGGTTAAAAATTACAAAAACAAGTAATGAAGGATTTTGACTCACTTCCCTGAAAGGCAGATATCAGTGACACAAACACTTTGCTTTACTTGTGCCTAAGAAAGAATTCCTTCCCATGCCACATATAACATAACATAAGTGACCTTAAGTGCATGTCATGCTTGCACTTATATTTATTGCAAAACATTAAACATATACAGCAGAACTGGAGAACTCCAGTCATTGAGGGATGTGAACATGCCAGGAATTTTGTGTTACTTTGTTTTGAAAACAAGAAGTTTAATTATTTTTTAATTGACAAGCTTTAGCTGAAGTTGGGATCTCAATATGCAACTGGTCTGGCATGTCACATTGTGATACTGTTAAAAAAGGACTACCGTATTTTTCGCTCCATAAGACGCAGTTTTTTTCCTCCCAAAGTAGGATGAAAAATCAGCCGCGTCTTATGGAGCGAAGATGCATGCAGGCAGGCAGGCAGGGAGGGGGGGCAACGATATACCGTATTTATCGGCGTATAACACGCACTTTTTTAACTAAAATCCGGAGCTTAAACCCTACCTGCGTGTTATACGCCGATAAATCCGGGGTCGCAACTGAGGCAGGCGGCGGCGGCCGCCAGCAGAGGAGTCCTGGATTTCTGCCAGTCAGGGGGGCCCAAGGGGTGCCGAGCGGTTGCTGAAGACAACCGCTCGGCAACTCTCGGGCCCCTCTGCCTGACAGATATACAGGAATCCTTTGCTGGCGGCAGCCGCCGCCACCGCCGCCTGCCTCAGCGCTTCAACTCCTGTGTTGGAAGCGTTTGTCTCGGGTGCCGGCGCTTTACGCTGGGCGCCGGCATATGACGTCAGACGCCGGCGCTCAGCAGTGAAGCGCCGGCACCCGAGACAAACGCCTCACGCTTCCAACACAGGAGTTTAAGGTAAGTGACCGGGGCGGGGGGGGGGGGGGATCCTGAGAAGGGGGGGTTAGGGAGTTAGAGGGGAAATACTGAGAAGGGGGGTTAGGGAGGGAGGTCTTACTGTGTGTGTCTTACTGTGTTTGTGTGTGTGTGTCTTACTGTGTGTGTGTCTTACTGTGTGTGTGTGTCTTACTGTGTGTGTGTGTCTTACTGTGTGTGTGTGTGTGTGTGTGTGTCTCACTGTGTCTGTGTGTGTCTTACTGTGTCTGTGTGTGTCTTACTGTGTGTGTCTTACTGTGTTCATAGCTTATTCAGTTATTGTAATAAATATTTTAGCCCATTTTTTAGCTCAAAATATTTTTTCCTTTTTTTTCTCCTCTAAAATCTAGGTGCGTCTTATCAGCAGGTGCGTCTTATAGAGCGAAAAATACGGTATATAGAAATCATCCTAGGACAATGGGAACATTGGTAAGAAGTATTTTTCCATAAAAACAAAGTCTAAGAAAAATGGTTGATGGGAGGGGTGAAATTAGACACTACGGGACCCTGGTGCAAAAACTGCCCCTAGGCCCCCACTTCACCAAGCAACATGTTCCACAGTGCCACTGTTGCCCCCAAACAGCTTGTAAGTACCTTTGTCCCAAGCAGCTTATCAGTGCTATCCTAACCCCCATACAACCGGCCTGGGCCATCTTTGGCCATAAGCAGCTGGTCTGTGCCATCATTGCCCCTTGCCCCCCCCCCTAACATACACTCTGGCATAGATATGTAAGCACACTTACACAAATTTACACAAGCTAACACACCCCCTTACTCATACGCTCATTCTAACACACGTATATACAGACATTCATGCTCACACACACGCATATACAGACATACATACATGCTCACACACATACACACAGATATACAGACATCCATGCACCCACCCTCTTACTTCTCCTTTAGCTGTCAGTCCACAGCTCATACAATGTGCAAGCAGCCTGTGTTTCTGTCTCCCCGTGCCGATTCAATATTGTTTAAAAACGTCTCTTTTCTGACCTGGGCCTGCACAAGAAGACAGGAACAAGCGGTTGCAATGGTCACCCAGGTCCCCTAAAGAGACGAGGGCTGTAGCAGTTGCGAACACTGTAGTTACACAACTGGTTGATGGTCAAGTTACCCACTCCTAGCGAAATGAGGCAATACATTTTCTAATGATCCTGAAGCAGTGCCACTCTGCATCCTAGATGACAAGTAATCATTCCAAGGCAAGCACTTAGGTGTGACTGAGAAGGAGACTCTTATTTATGCATCAGTGAGTATGTATGTCTTGTTACTTTCAAAACTAATTTGAGCCACACACCAGTGTCATGCGTGGCTGGTAACACTGGCCACTAAAAGCAATGCTAAATGTTTGGCTAATATACAAACAGATGCAACTGTTCAATCAACCAACACTATTTATGTCCACATGAAAATAGCATACTTACCATGGCAAATCCTGAAAGCAACGCAGAGGTACGGCTGGAGGCTTTGAGCTTTGCTCTACTAAGATACAGTTTCCTCCATGAAAGGGCCTGTACAGAATGATGGTTGGATGTTACTAATTCAAGGTAGCTACGTCTGACCCAGTCTCTGTAGTCCATGCCTTTGTTTCCACGTTCTGAGACAGCTGGGGTGGAAGGATCCACTGGGATGTTTAGTTCGCTACTCATGATTATTCAAAGCCCTAGAGACAGTTAAAAATAAGATATCAAAAGTCTGATGCGGAAAGCCTTGTAGATCTGACTTTCTGATAAATCTGGTGCATAAACTTAATGGGTTTTGTCCCACTTCAGTAATAAGGAAAATAACTGTATTTACAAAGATTATATTATTTGATTCATATGACAGCATCATGTTCTCTACATCTGTACAATGGGTAAACAAGAAATAAGTAGCAATATGCAGTAGACCTGCCACATAATTGTACCTTAATGTGTAAGTACTGTGTGAATATATATATATGTACAGTATCAGGTTAGGAAAACCATAAAGACATTCCGCAGATAGCATTCTTAACACAACCCTAGGAGCAGCAGTTTTAAATATTCCATCAATCAAACATTCTATACATTCCTTAATAAATACGCTATAATTAGATGGCCGAAATTTTTGGAAAATCAGGGAAAACATACTAGTAGAACGTACTTGATATTCTCCAGGAGTATTTCTTTTATTTACCATTCATCTGTCTAAGACTGATATAACATCAGATGATTTAGACCTCTGATATAAGGAAATGTGTTATTTATATCAATACAAAGCCTTCCAGTCATAAATTTAAAAAAAAAAAAGTGTTTAAAGTAAAGTAATAAATTGGGCAATTAGCAAACACATACTACTGGTTGTTATGGTGATTGTGCCACATTTACCACCTTTTGCTACAACTGATCTACTGCTCTGAATCCCATCTGTTTATTGCATTTTTTCCCTATAATGTATATTTATGTACAGTGTTTAAATATAAATATATATATACACACACATATAGATGTGCATACAGTATATATAGTATAGGCTAGAAACTGGTTTTGAGACCAATATTAAAGAAAAGCATTTTGAAACTATGTCTGCTCCATTAACCTTCATGTTGTTCATAATACAAACGCAATGGAAACTCCCACTGAAAAAATAAGTATTTTCCTTCACATAAACAAAGTCCGGAAGAATTAGACAGTATTACCGTATTTGCTCGATTATAAGACGACCCCCCAAAATCTGAATATTAACTTAGGAAAAAAGAAAAAGCCTGAATATAAGACGACCCTAAAGGAAAAAAGTTTTACCAGTAAATGTTAATTCATGTAAACTATTTTTTTTAATAAAAGCTATGATTGAGAAAAATATTTTTTTTGTTTTTATTTCTTGTATTTTCCAGCCTGTCCCCCAGTTACGCACATCTGCCCCCAGGCTTGCCACACCAATATGGCACTGTGGCCCATGATATGCCTTTTAACCCTCTATATGCCACTGTGCCCCATGGTATGCCTTTTGACCCCCTATATGCCACTCTGCCTCCAGAAATGCCTTATACCCCTATATCCCATTCTGGCATTTAGGGGGTTAAAATGCATATTATGGGGCAGAGTGGCATATAGGGAGGTATAAGGCATTTCAGGAGGCAGAGTGGCATTAAGGGAGTTAAAAGGCATTGTATAGAGCACTCTGCCTCCAGAAATGCCTTATACCCCTATATGCCACTCTGGCATTTAGGGGGTTAAAAGGCATATTATGGGGCAGAGTGGCATATAGGGAGGTATAAGGCATTTCAGGAGGCAGAGTGCTCTATTAAATGCCCCCTTAACGCCACTCCAGAAATGCCCTATGCCCCCATTTAACTAACACACACAAACACACTCTCTCTCCCCCCCCTCCCCTCTCCTCTCTCCTCTCTCCTCTCTCCCCTCTCCCCTCTCTCCCCTCTCAGCCCTCTCTTACCGGTGCTTCCAGCCGGGGCAGCGGGTTGACGTCGCCTTCTGCTGCAGCCGGAAGGAGGTGGAGTTGGCAGCGGGGGTTTGTATGCGTCCGTCGCGTATACTTTCCCCGGCTGTCAGAGATCAGAGATCTCTGACAGTCGGGGAAGGTCTACGCGACGGACGCAGACAACCCCCGCTGCTAGCCACACCTCCTTCCGGCTGCAGCGGACGTTGTCTACGCGGATCGCGTAGACGTCAACCCGCTGCCCCGGCAATACAGCAGGAAGCACCGGTAAGTGTGTATGATGGGGGGGGGGGTGAGACAGGAGGATCCAGGTCCCCTGCAGCGGTGCGGGGGATCTGGATCTTAGTCTCCTAATCAGACTCTATTTGAGGTCTGATTAGAAGACGACCCCGATTAGAAGACGAGGGGTATTTTTCAGAGCATTTGCTCTGAAAAAAACCTCGTCTTATAATCGAGCAAATACGGTATGTGTTATTTTTTTTGTTAGGTGGCTATTGTATATCATCATATGGGATGTTAAGATACCTCTCCTTAATCCCAAACCACTCGGGCCATTTGCTTTATAAAAAAGTCCTTGCAAAGTATTTCTCAATGTACCATCCGGTTTTCCATGTTACATCAAGGTACAATGGTAAGAACTTGGTATTTATGTCTAGTACAGAGCAGCAATGAAATTTAAAGTTAATGTCAAAAAAGTTATTTAAACAAAATTTTCAAACAGAAGACTAAACAATAGATGGGATGGGATAGATGAGTATAGTAGAGATTTTCTGATACACTGTGGAAATTAAAACTTTCCTTGGTTAACTATAGAAAAATTGTATCTGAATGGATCGCCAAGGGGACTATGAAGAAAACATCTGTGCCATGAGCACGAATATCACACAAATGTCTAAAAACCAAACACAGGAAACTGCTCAGTCAGAAAATGCAGCTGCTTTAAAACAACTGGATTACCCACACCCTCCACAGACACAGAAGACATGAAACACCTGGATTCGCACATTGAACACAGTGTGCAGACACAGCCAGATCTAGAAAAGGGAGGAATTCGAGACAAGGCCGGCCAGAAGCAAAATCTTATAAATTTCCCTTTTCAGCCAAAGTGTCAAACTACATCTGATACTGTACTTTCAGAGATAACGTTTTGTTTCTTAACAGTGGACCAAAGGATTGGATTTTTCCAGCTGATACAATGGCCCATTCCGGTTTAAGCTGGCATGTTCTCAGGAGGAGGCAGCCAGATTCCATTAATTCCATCTGCCTGTTCAACAATAACATGTGGTGTCATGAAGGATTTAATAGGAACTTTAATAAGTTCAACTGCATCTACTCATTTCTGCAAGGAAGCCCATCTAAAGTCATTATTTGAAAAGTAAGCGTGGATAGAAATATCTCTGTAGATATTAGGAGCCAGCTAGTGGCATGAGCCTGATCCCAAAATTCAAGAGCCGTGGCTACTTGGCCATTTGGATTTGTCAAGCCCTAAAGTAATTACTACATCGGAAGCGCAAATCGTTAAGGTAAAATTGTAGGTAAAATATATTTAATAAGGGATAGTATGTTACAACATATTACAGAATAATCAAAATTACATATTTCCATACAGGAGAGTGCTATAAGGGTTTACGTCAGAAAAAAACGTGTGGCATGTAAAGTCAATCTAAAGGAATTGTCTGGTAGAAGGATACGTCTGCTGACAACTGACCCTCTAACTGAATGTTTAAAGTTAGCTGATAAATACATTGTGGTTTCCTTTCTCTCTCCCTTCTGCCTGGTGACAGCAGATGTATTGAAGGAAAGAGAAACTTATCTTGGCTTGTCTCACTATAACTGCAGCTCCATATAATCACATTGGTAAGGGCTTCCTGCTAAACCCAGGAAAATTACTCAGAAGGGTTTAGAAAATAATTTGGTAACGTTACAAACTGGATGAGCAGGGCAATTTTGGAAAAACTGGGTGTATAAAGGCCTAGAGAACATAAAGGTTGGCTTCTGTTTGGTTTCCTTTTTTCTATCGACTGTATTTGTATTGAATTTCAATAAGATATTGTGTTACAGTTCGATTGAACTAAAAGGGTATCTGTTCAACATCTTAAAGGCACAGTTTAGTGCCCCATACAACCCTGCCAACAAAGAACGGATACAAGGGTGCTTTATATGTAAGGTAAAAAGTTACCTATAGAAGACAGTTTTGGCTAATAAAAGCAGCCAATCACATTCAAGGAAACTGCTACCACTAAAAAAAAATGGGTCTTGTCAGACCCACTGGGAGCTGGTTGGCAATGAGTATAGCACATGTGCAATGGTAAGCATGAGATCCTTTCAGCAGAACACATCTACAGCAAGCCAAGTTGCTGGGGGCAGAAAAACATTGCACATGCACAGATTATGATGAATCCCCCCCTGTGAGTTTGCACAGGGGAACAACATGAATTTAAAGGTCATTAAAACATCATCTGGAATAAAGTGCGTTTGCTGGAGTGTGCCTTAAAGTTTAAAGCGGACAGCGCAGGGAAAAACCCCTAAAGTTTTTTTAAAGTGTAGCGGTTCTTTACCTTTACCAGGCATGTTCATACCAGTCCACAAAGGTTTCGAGCCAAGGTTTAGATTTTTTTTACATGTACAGTCATGTCACAATTATTTTCTCAATTTAAGTAGCCATATAATCTCCACTACAAACATATCATATGCATAGTTTGTACCTTAGCATAACATGATTTACTTATTAAAGGGAGAGTTGTATTTCAATTATAAATGATAGAGGGCTAGGGAAGCTATTAAGCAGATCGTTGGGGTTGAGCCTTTGTACTATAAAGCAAGTCACAACAAACATGATTAGCCCTTTCCATAAAGCCATATGTAAATTGCTAATTTACTGATTGTGGCCCAGGGAGTGCTTGAAATAGTGGTTGAGGAGAAGGGAGGTAAAAACAAAGTTGACAATTCTGGGTGACATTTCCCTATAAATATGTCTCAATTTGGTAGTGATCTAACAAATCACAAATACATGTTAACGATAATAACAAATATTTGAGGGTTAACAGTTTGTTTTCTTTCCTTAACTGATTTGCAAGAATTCCTGTTAGACCAATACACATCTATATGGAAATTAGTGAATGCCCTGAAGTCAACCTTTTCTGGAAACCTGTATTGTTCAGTTTGTATTTAGAGTATTGCCTCCAGGTAGGGTAGCATTTGTGAAGTGAGAGGTTAGGAACATAATTCTCCAGGTCATAACCGGATGTGTTTAGGTAAAACTGAATGGATTACACCTGTTGGCAAACAAACAGGAGAATTACCCTTCAAAAATGCTCACTTTTAGTTGCAAACTGCTGGTCAACTTTGAGAACTGTGCGTAATGAATATAAAAAAATAATATAAGTTTTGTGCCATGCACCTAAAAACAAAACAAAACATCTGGCATGAAACTCAGGGAATTTTGGTTCTCACTGGAGACAGTCCAAAACAAGCAAGATAGAGAACACAGGGGGAAAAAAAACAGCTATTTTCTTAAATAAGCTTAGACTACGGAGGCGTTTATATCTTCATAACATGCAAAGGTTCTGAAAGATTTGCATGCCGTCAGACAGGCTGCGCTGTAAAAGCTTCAGTTCTTTTTAGATTTGAATGTCACGGACAGTCCACTACCCCTTATTTAACACAAAAAGGAAGTGTAAGAGTAGCATGGCTGAGTGCGTTATTTATTTACCTGTGCTTCGGTCTCCATTGGGAACTTACCTGTATGTACATTATCTTGTGTAGGCAAAAAGCTATACAGGCATTTCATTCATTAGCTCTGGATTTCAGGAATTTATTGCACTACATCACAACGTGTTTAGTAATTACATCAGCGACGCCTTAGCACCTTAACGTATATCAGCTGCCTGTCACCTATGGACTATACATGGAGAAATGATATCTTAAATAGTAATATATTAAAACCCACGCGGTATAGATAAACAATCAGCCATAATAACACCAGGAGTCATTATAAGATAACAGTCATCTGAGGAATACAGATTAAGAATGCAATAGGAATAAAGCCTATAATGTATAGTAAAAAGAGCAAACTTCTTTGCTTTAAACTACAACTCCCATCACCCTCGAACAGCGACTGCCGGCAGGCAGGTACCTGGTGTGAAAGCAGCGACAGCGAGGAAGACTTTGTTCCAAGGCCTGTATCAAGATGATAGGCAGCGACTTACCAAACACACCCCAACTGCTAATCATATGCGTCCTCGCAGGCAGATATTCGGGTCCACTAACCCCTAAGGGCTTCCTCCACATACAGCAGAACTAGCATCACTTTACGTCAGCCATGTCTGAGGCAGATGCTGCAGATCACCTGATGCACAAAGACGGCGACGAATCCGGCAGGGCATGCGAACAACACACAGGCATAGCTCTCCTCCAGCTGTGGGAGACAGTGTGTGTGTGATGTGAACATGCAAGCAGGATTACGATTGGTTAGTGAAGCCTCTTCCTCGCGGCTGGCTGTATCCTTTAATCTGATTAGTCGACAGGATTTTCCAGTATGTGTCCTCTCTTGGCAAATGGACAGGAACAAGTCGAAACGCATTGTCAGATAACACTGGTGCGTTTCACAGGGCATTCAAATGCAAGCAATATAATGTTACAGCTGAGGACAATAGTGGAGTTATAATGAATACTGGCAAAATGTTTCTGCTGAGCCAAATGAGAACACTGCAGTTTAGCTGGGTGTTTTTCACTAAACAATGAAATTAGAATATATTTCCCATGAGAAGCGAACACCTTATAATTATTACTATTATATTTTATAGAGCATACCGGATTCGTAGCGCTATTACAGTGAGGGAGAATACGCAATTAACGATATCTAAAATTGCACAGCAGTACAAAAAGTAAGCTTAACAACAAAAAAAGTAAAGGGTTAACAGTTTTTTCACTAAGTGTTTTCAGACAAGCTGGGCCAATTGTTACCTACGGCAGACCTCTTGCACATGCGCACCCCTTCAGAGCAATGAATGTTTGGTAGGACTGAGCCATATCTCGGAACTCTCCCAATCTGAGGGTCTTCGAGTGAAGGGACAGATTTTCAGGGCCACACAGTTTGGAACTAACTCCTTATTCTACACTTCTGTGATCATACATAAGATTCCAAGTTGGCGTGTTTGTAACCAGTATGTAATGGGTGATATCCCTGCTTGAATGCAGGTGACTCAAATTTGTGTATGTATCTTTGAATAATGGCAAGTCAAGGTTTCCATTAGGACTGATATTAAAGCCATTTGGTTAACACGTTTGGCGAGTCACAGCATAGAATCTTCATAATGGGCTATTAAAGGCTTAATATTTCAAGAGCCTATGGGTCAGCTAATTTACAAATTTCCCAGGTATGACATACAGTATATGGATGAAGGTATTGGGACACCTGACCATTACACCAACAGGGACTATCATGACATTGCATGCTAAATAGATAGACTTTAATATGTAGTTGGTTTCCCCCTTTGCACCTATACCAGCTTCCACTCCTCTGGAAAGGCTTTCCACAAGATTTTGGAGTGTTTCTGTGGGAATTTGTGCCCATTCATCCAGTAGAGCATTTGTGAGGTCAGACACTAATGTTCTCCTGGCTCACAATCTGTTCTGGTGTCAGGGATTGGGGCCTATCTGCACTGGTAATTCCTCCTCCTCATGACTTTATTTTGCTAGGGCGCAACTACTTCCTCTTATAGCTTCTGAACCCAGCTAAACCCCTCCTATTCCTTTAGGATATCCCTATAATTAAAAAATTTTAAATCCTGGTACTGCCCTCATAAGCAAATACTCTCCCAATCGATCGTTATATTCTTCCCATAGGCTAAGGCTCTCCTCCTCACTTATCACCTCTTGCTTTTCCCATCTACAAGATTTCACTCGGGCTGCCCCATATCTCTGGAATCTACTCCCAACGAACCTTCAGCTTTCACCCTCCCTCCCAACATTCAAGAAACATCTCAAAACCCACTTCTTCAGAGAAGCATACCATCTTAACTGCTAGAACTTCCTTGTCATTGATACAACCACCACACTACCTCTCACCCTTTCTCTGTGCCTTATGTTTGTCACCCCATTCCCTCAAGATTGTTGCGAGCAGGGCTCTCTCTACCTAATGTATCTGTTTGTCTTAGTGTCAGGATCCACCCTGCCTGCCAGGACTATGCACTAATTATTCACTACTTATTGACGCTCATGTTGTTTTACAACCACTAGTGGCCGTCCCTCTCTCTGGAGCACCCAGACCACGTTATTGCAAGCAGCTGGGCCTTGTTACCTGGATTACTCTGCCTTTATGAACCTGCTCTGCCCTTCAGTCAGGGCCTTTGTATTGAAGTCTGTGGATGTTTCTGTTGTGGCTTTGCACCTGTACCGTTCCTGCTTACCTGCTTTGTGTCCTGATCAAGTGGGCTCCGTGCCTTTCGTACCCTTCCAAGTGGGCTCCGTGCCTTTCATACCCTTCCAAGTGGGCTCCGTGCCTTTCGTACACTTCCAAGTGGGCTCCGTGCCTTTCGTACCCTTCCAAGTGGGCTCCGTGCCTTTCGTGCCCTTCCAAGTGGGCTTCGTGCCCTTCCAAGTGGGCCCTCTGCCTTTCGTGCCCTTCCAAGTGGGCTCTCTGCCTTTCGTGCCCTTCCAAGTGGGCTCTCTGCCTTTCGTGGCCTCTCTGCCTTTCGTGCCCTTCCAAGTGGGCTCTCTGCCTTTCGTGCCCTTCCAAGTGGGCTTGTCCTGTCATACAATACATTGCATTACCTAGATTACCTGCTTGTGGTGTCTTTGTTTGCATAATCATGCATCGTGGGTTACAGACTGAACCCCAAGTATCCCCTGCACATGGGCTCCTACCCGACCTGATTACCCGAGTCCTGACACTTAGTCTGTCAATTCTTGTCTTGTCATACCCCTTGAATTTATGTATTGTATTAAGCGCTGCGTAAACTGTTGGCGCTATATAAATAAATAATAATAATTGTAAGGCACGTACCGTCCGGCGTATGGTACGCGCCGTCCGAGGTCCGGGACGTACTCCCGGGGTAGACTCGGGTAGCGTGTTCTTCACTCCCCGCGTCTACGCGGGGAGCCGGGGAACACGTCGGCGACGCGGTCCAGGTCCCTATGAAGGGGGCGGCACTTCGGCACGCCGCCCTGAGTTCTCCTCCTGTTATCTGTGTGCAGGAGGGCGGGGGAGAAGTGGGGGTAGAGGATTCAACTGGAGGGGCGGCACCTCTGGTGCTGTCTCACAGGAAAGAGGTGGTTGGGGGCGGAACGGAGGGTGGAGATCTAGACGTGATGTCAGACGTCACGTCTGAGACCTCTATAAAACCTCCAAGGTCCCTTATGACGGCGCTCAGATATTCTGAGACGCTCTGTGCCCTACACAGCGTTCCCAGTACTGTGCTCCTTTCCCTGTTTGTATCCTGATTGTCCCTATCTGTTGCCTGACCATTGCCTGTGACCTGACTACGCTATTGATTGCTGCCTGTACCTGATCTCTGCCTGTGACCCGACTACGCTATTGATTGCTGCCTGTACCTGATCTCTGCCTGTGACCTGACTACGTTATTTGAGTGCTGCCTCAAACCTGGTTTATTTCTCGTGCCCTATCTCCACTATTATTCTGGACTGTCCCTCATACCTCCGGTAGTCCTGCATTCTGGGCTCCTTCTACCTTGCTACTCAGACACTTGCTGGTGTCTGACAATAATAATAATAATTACTAGACTTGGGCACCAGGGGGGTCCTCGTGTTCGTCTTCGTGCTCGTCTTCGGGCGAATATTCGTGGACATTCTTCGTGTTCGTTTTTGCCGGTTAAGGGGTTAATACGGGGTTAACGCTTACCGCAGCAGCTCTGGCGCAAGGAGTTTAAGTGTCCGTATGAGTTGATGGCAGACGAGCCCCCTGCTGGCGACCAATAGGGTCGCTCGTACAGACTGTTAAACTCCTGGTGCCGTAACTTACACTGCAGATCCCTCTGGCCTCCCTGTTCTATCAGTTACTCAAAAATTTACAACCAAGGTATGTAGAATACCATCTCTCAATGCACAACATGCCGAACCTTGAAGAAGATGGGCTACAGCAGCAGAAGACCACACTGGGTGCCACTCCTGTCAGCTAGGAACAGGAAACTGAGGCTAAAATTTGCACAGGCTCACCAAAATAGGCGACATACAGATGGGTCAAACGTTGGTGTAAACAACATGAAAGCATAGATCCATCCTGCTTGTATCACTGGTTCAGGCTGGTGTTGGTGGTGTAATGGTGTGGGAGACATTTTCTTGGCACACTTTTGGCCCCTTAGTACCAATTGAGCATCTTTTAAACGCGACGGCTGACCATGTCCATCCCTTTATGACGACAGTGTACCCATCTTCTGATGGCTACTTTCAGCAGGATAATGCACCATGTCACATGGTTTCTTGAACATGACAATGAGTTCACTGTACTTCAATGGCTTCCACAGTCACCAGATCTCAATCGCAGCTGCTACCCATGTAGTTACTCCACTGGTTGTCAGGTAATCAGGTCGGGTAGGAGCCCATGTGCAGGGGATATGTATTGTATGTATATGACAGGACAAGCAAATAAGGGTTATACAGTCTAAGCAAGAAACCGGACGTATGATAGGATAAATAAATACAGGTAATAAGTCTTTTGGCAGGGAGCCCGCTTGGAAGGGTACGAAAGGCAGAGAGTCTGCTTGGAAGGGCACGAAAGGCAGAGAGGCCGCTTGGAAGGGCACGAAAGACAGAGAGGCTGCTTGGAAGGGCATGAAAGGCAGAGAGCCCGCTTGGAAGGGTACGAAAGGCACACAGCCCGCTAGGAAGGGTACGAAAGGCACACAGCCCGCTAGGAAGGGCACCTAAGGCACACAGCCCGCTTGGAAGGACACGAAAGGCACACAGCCCGCTTGGAAGGGTACGACAAGCACACAGCCCGCTTGGAAGGGTACGACAAGCACACAGCCCGCTTGGAAGGGTACGAAAGGCACACAGCCCGCTTGGAAGGGTACGAAAGGCACACAGCCCGCTAGGAAGGGTACGAAAGGCACACAGCCCGCTAGGAAGGATACCTAAGGCACACAGCCCGCTTGGAAGGACACGAAAGGCACACAGCCCGCTTGGAAGGGTACGAAAAGCACACAGCCCGCTTGGAAGGGTACCTAAGGCAGGGAATCCACTTGGACGGGTACGAAAGGCAGGGAATTCACTTGGAAGGACACAAAGCAGGTAACCAGGAACGGTACATGTGCAGAGCCACAGCAGAAAGGTCCACGGACTTCAATGCAAAGGTCCTGACTGAAGGGCTGGGCATGTTCATAAAGGCAGGGTAATCCAGGTAACAAGGCCCAGCTGGATGTATTGATTAGGGCTCAACTCAGGTAATAAGGTACACCTCATCCTAGTAATTGAGTTCTGAGTGCTCCAAAGGGCGGAGGGTGGCCACTAGTGGTAGCAGACTGATATACCACATGTATGAAAAAGCCATGGTTCAGGCAGAGAAAAAGTGGTTCCTGACACCGATCTACTTAGTGTATGTCCATATCCCTGAAAAACAGCCTTATACCACCAAACTTAACAGTTGCACAGTGGAGTGAGTCAGGTAATGTTCTCCTGGCATCTGCCAAACTCAGGCTTGTCCATCAGACTGCCAAACAAAGAAGCATTATTCATCACTGCACCCGGGTAAATGCAGACTGCATGGTCAGGTGTTTGATTTTATACACCTGTGGCAATAGGTCTGATTGAAATACCTAAATTCAATAATTAAGAGGTGTGTCCCAATACTTTCTCCTATATAGTGTGGCGAGAATGCTGCCATATTCTGCGTTAGTGGAGGAGGACAGAATGTTCGAAAGAATGGACAAGAAGACAGAATTCTCTGTGTTAAAGGCAAAAAAAAAATAGTTTCTGCTTATTGCACACCGATTCAGCCCTATGAGGTATTTTTAACCCCTTAAGGATCAGGCTGTCTTTTTCTTTTTGTGCCATTAACATTTTTGCTGTGCTGGTTTTAACTATAATTTTCTTCTCTCATTTAGTGTTCCCACGCAAGTTATGTAGTGTTTTCTTCAGGACAAGAAGGGATATCTTTAGATATTTTGATCCTATAAAAAAACACCTTTTCGGATTTTATTTATTTAAAAGAGAATATAAGAAAACAACAAACCCCCTAAATACTCCAAAAATTAAATGACTAGACATAAAAATCAATGAGCTGTTTCTGAAAAAAAGCTAATTGGCTATTACTCAACAATAAAAATGGTACTAACAAGGAAATAGAGCTAACAATCTACTCTCTAGCCAATTTTTTTTTTAAAAAGCAAAGCCAATCCCAGAACTATAAAAAATAACAAAAGGTGGAAAGATTGGCTATAACCAAAACAAATAGGAGAGGTCTTCAAAGAATACTAAGATAAAATACAGCTAAAACTACTCATGACCAAAAGAATTGCTTAGATTCCCACTCAATCAATGGAATAAATAACATTGGCCATAGAAAGATTAAAAAGCAACAAATATCCAGGACTAGATAGTTTCTATAAAATAATGACCGATTATATTAAAATCTACTTAAAAGAAACATTCAATGAAATCCAAATGAAAGGATTATTCTTAACAGAAATGCTTTAAGCGTCTATAGTACCAATATTAAAGCCAGACACAAAACCCTCATTAGTCACAAATTATAGACCCATTTCGTTATTTAATACAGATACACAATATATTATTATAATAAGTATTATGGTTGAAAGATTAAAAGAGATTATTCCAAATATCAAACATGGAGACCAAGTGGGGGTTGTATCTAGGAGATCAGCATGAAATAACACAAGGAAAATAGTTAACTTGATATATTGGGCTAACAGTGACAATGTGTTGGTTGGAAGTTTATGGAGAAAGTGATAAGAGAGTTTGGTTTCGGAGATTATACAATTAAAACTATTATGGAATTATATAGGAATTCTACCACTAAGGTAGTGGGCCAAATTATGATTTTATAAAAAAACAACACAAGGCAAGGTTGCCCACTATCACCAATATTATACATAATGTCACTAGAGTAATTAGCAATACATGTTACAAATAATGAGAATAAAAAAGGAGTTCAATTTAAAGAAAACCAATATAAAACCATGTCAAACCCTAAAATTTGGAATTATGGCATACTCTCTTATAAAGTTAATATAAGTAAATCCCAAGCAATGACAACAAAAATGGTCAACAAGATCTGGTTGAAAGAAAAAAAAAAACATAAATTTGAATGGTCAGAGGGATATGATCTACTTTGGGATAAAAATAACGACATAACTAAAAAAAACTTTTTGAATGAAACTCTACAGTGTTATTTAAATAATTGCAATTAACATGTAATCGATGGAATAATCTAAACATTGTCATGGATAGGAAAAAATAATGCTATTATAAGCTATATATTAACTCATGGTCCAAAATATGGTTAACAGAAACATCCTTTTTTTCAATACAAATGGCTAATTAAAAAACCCAGAATTTCAAAACAAATAATGTATAAGGACAAAAATAAAGCAGGTGTAAGGGTGCATTGATTATTATGATTCTAATATTATTTTCCATGCAATGAAATGACAAAACAATAAAGATTAGGAGGCTCCTTGGTACATTCTAGAAAAGGAGATATTACAACAAAACTAAATAAAAAATATATTATGTATAGAAGGAAATAAATAATAAAAGAAGCACCAATACAGGTCGTCAAATCAAAGACATAGACCTAACAGGCTGGGGAAAAAAACAAGAAATCAAATACAAAAAGATCTTATTACAAACGATAGTTTGATGAAGTTTAAACAACTAAAAGAAAAATATAAGATTTCAGTTATAGAAATACTTACATAGATGAGAGACAAAAATAACATAAATAATCATTTAACTAAAACACAGACTCTTGCTAGAAGATATGATTAAGGTTAAAGGATATCATCAAAATGCTAAGTACATTAATAAAAGACCAAAAACATAACCATGTGAATAAATGTGGAAAGAATTTAAATATTAGAATAAATATAGATCTAAAACATAAACTATGGAAGCAAATATTTAAAGGTGTCCATAATTTAGGACTAGTTGAAAAATTGTTTAACTGGGACTTCATTGCTTTCTTTTCTCAGCTGGTGTATGCCTTTCAAATATGGAATCTAAAAATGTGCTTATGAGGCAATCAATGATAGCGTATTTGCTCGATAATAAGGCAAGGTTTTTTCGAGGTCGTCTTCTAATCAGACCTCAAACAGAGGTCTGATTACAAGACTAAGATCCAGTTCCCCCGCAGCGCTGCAGGGGACCCGGATCCTCATCTTTGGCAACCTATGCTGCTGCCGGCACTTCCTCTGGGGGCTTCTATGACGGAGCGCCGGCATCACATGACCTTCCGGTGCTCCATAGAAGCCCCAGCGGAAGTGCCGGCAGTAGCGGAGGTTATCTGTGCGCATGTGTCGGTGAACGTTTGCGTGATGCACACAACCTCCGCTGCTGCCGGAACGTCTGCCGAGGCTTCTATGGTGGAGCACTGGAAGGTCGTGTGATGCTGGTGCTCAGTCATAGAAGCCCCGGTGGAAGTACTGGCCACCAGCAGCGGAGGTCTACATTGTACAGATCTCCACCGGCTGCTGCACTAGACACCAGGAAGTCTGAGGCATGTGAGGCAGGCAGAGTGGCATATAGGAGGTATAAGGCATTTCTGGGGGGCAGAGTGGCATATAGGGCATATCTGGGGGCAGATATGTGCATAACTGGGGGAAGTTTGGCAAATAAAAACAAAAAAAAAACAGTTTTTTCAATAATAGTTTTTATTAAATATGAAAAAATAGTTTACATGTCAATGAAAACTTTTTTCCTATAGGGTAGTTTTATATTCAGACTTTTTCTTTGTTTCCTAAATTAATATTCAAATTTTGGGGGGTCGTCTTATAATTGAGAAAATATGGTATTTGTATGTGAGGGTGTGTATATGTGAAGCAGTGCGTATGTCCAAATAGGACATGGGCATTGTATGACCAGATTTGAAAAAAATGGGTTTAAAATAGCAATATGCTATTTTTATTTATTGCTCTTTAACTTGCAAAAACACTGAGTAATTCTAAACTCAGGACAAATATTAGAATCTATTTAGTAGTATTTTTCATGAGCTTTTGTAGATGAGTAAAATATTTTTTTAAATAAAAGACAGAAAAAGTGTTTTTTCTGATTTTCACCATATTTTATTAATTTGTTTTTATAGTAAATTAGATGATGTGATCAAAATAATGGTATCTGGGGAAAAAAATAATTTGTGTGGATACACCAAGTGAACATCTGTCAAAACAATAAAGTGACTCTTAGTACTTTCTGTACTAATAATGTGCTGAAAAACTGAACTGGAGAAGTCTGACCTATGATATTCCAAAATATTTGATGGAGTACTAATAATCTTATTACTACTAAAAAAAACCTTATGGCACGTTGGTGGTTTTAATAGGGTCACAATTAACTGTATTTTTCTTTAAGGAATAACCTTTCAAATATACAAATAGTGAGTATAAGTATCTTTCCCTGCACCCCAACTAAACTATTCATTATACCTATGTGAGCATGTGGGGAAACTAAGTTTATTGAACACTGTATAATTACCTAAAATAGATGGACTGGGTACAGTATCTAGAAATTCATACCTGTTGGTTACTTCTGATGTCCACACACAGTGTTTGTTAATAGTAATACATTGAAACATAAACAATCCTGCACAACTTCCTAACAATTTCATTGTTAGCATATCAGATGCTGATATCCCGAGACTTCCTCATACACTCAAGTCTCACAAAGAATTTACGCAACATCACTTCTTACCCAAAGCACCTTGAAGGCCTTCTGATACAAATTAACATGATGTATTAGTCTGCAATATAAAACAAATTTTGCTAACATTTGTGATATTTTCATTTGTATAATATTTAATATAATAAATGTTTTGTCATTACACCAAAGGGTGAGAGAAGGACAAGGGGAAAACATGACAACCTCCATGTTTGCCTCCTAGCACACAAAACCCAGAAGATGGGTTCCCACATGTGTTTCATTGAGTTTCATTAGACCATTAGTGTTTTATTTTCACTATTAACTTCTAATCAGTGGCGGAACTACCGGGGTCGCAGGGGTCGCGACTGAGACCGGGCCCTGGAGTTCTGCCAGTCAGGGGGGCCCCCCTGACTGACAAAACTCCAGGACTCCTCTGCTCCCCGCCGCTGCCTGCCTCAGCGCTGCCCAGACTGCAGTGTTGGGAGTGTGAGGCGTCTGTCTCAGGTGCCGGTGCTTCACGCTGAGCACCGGCATATGATGTCATATGCCGGCGCTCAGCAGTGAAGCGGTGCGCAGCGAGACAGAGGCCTCGCGCCCCCACCACAGGACTGCACGGTAAGTGCACGGCACGGTAGGGAGGGAGTGGGTAGATCGTGAGAAGGGGGGTAGCGAGGGAGAGGGTAGATCGTGAGAAGGGGGGTATGGAGGGAGAGGGTAGATAGTGAGAAGGGGGTTAGGGAGGGAGAGGGTAGATAGTGAGAAGGGGGGTAGGGAGAGGGTAGATAGTGAGAAGGGGGTAGATGGGTGGGGGGGCCTTAACAGATTCTCGCACCGGGGCCCTGAGGTTTCTAGTTACGCCCCTGCTTCTAATCATACAGTTACTTGCTTTGTATGTATTAATTTCAGTGAATTACAATTAAATCATTTCCCTTGAGAACCTACAATCAGCAACATATATTTAGTGAAACATTAGTTGCCCTTGAAAGACAACGCAGGAGGACATTTCAAGAAAAATAGGGGTTTGTTTATTAAATCTTTATACGTGAGGTGAACCATTTAATCTTTTAGATGTAAATGTGCCATATCCAGGGATTACTCAGCTTTTTGTGTGGAATTTTGGTAGACATTTTAAAATGCTTAGTTAATTCTGAGACACAAAATGTATTAATCTACCTTAACTCAGCTAACACTCACTGTTTAGTGTATAACTCCCACTGTAGGAATCCAATGCACAAAAGCTGAGCACAAAATCGGTTTAATTTAAGGAGATGGTTTAAAAACATGGGCAGTTATAACTTATTAATGCCTAAGGGAAAAAATGACACCCCAATTTAATTGCAAAAACAAAATTAAACATAAAACAAATGTGTAGCATTCATAAAGGAACGTTAATGTAATTTGTTTTACATTACTATGTTTTATTTTTGAAACCATTAAAAGGGGCAGTCTAATTTTTCTAATTTCTTATTGAAGTAAATGGGAGGAATTTCCACACATGCACACACTGTTCACCTGAGCCAGCAGTGGCGCTGACTGGATGTAACTACTGTATATCACATGCAAGGAAATGTGTATGGTTCTCTTCCTGCAAGGCATTTAGCTGGGGTGGGGGGAGCAAGTGCATTTATAGGGACCACGCAGCTATATGACCAAAAGCATGCAAATACCTGACCATCAAACCTGTATAACCTTGTTTGACAGCCCATTCCAAAACCCATTTGATATAAATATGGGGGTGGCTCCCCCTTTGTATCTATAACAGCCTCCACCCTTCTGGGAAGGCTTTCCACAAGATTTTGGAGTGTATCTGTGTAAATGTATACACCTGTTAGCACGAATGTGGCTGAAACATCTAAACTCCTTAAATTACTTTTGGCCATAGTGTGTATCATATGCATTAAAGTGCATATGATGGCTGATGTGCCCCTTTAAGCACTCTGTACTCCTGTGCCCAGCAGTGTGTTTGTATTTTATAATCTCTATTGGTGGTGTGACCGAGGTCAGGGGTGGGAAGTGGGTGGAAAATGGGAGGCAATGGACAGAAACTGGGCAAGGAGTGGGCTGACACTGACAGCTGTGAATACTCAAACTGCTGTACAGACATTCATAATTATCGAACTTTAACCGGGGGCCCAGGATGCTAGCTCCTGCTGAGGGGTTGCAGGCCCTGTCTTATGACAGTGTGATCTCCTATGTACCTGCAGGGACATTCCCTTCCACTAATGCCGTATATATGAGACATAATATTCTGTCCCAAGGGCCATAAAGTGTCCCAATGCCCTGAAAGAGTTAAAGTTGTATTCCCCATAAAAAGTTAGTCTGTCAAGTTTAAGCACTGTTGAAAGGGGCCTGTAATTTTACCTTGAAACCACAATTCTCCAGATGGCTGTAATATCTAAATTAAAAACATTCCTTATATTTAAGATCAATGTCGCACCACCTCATTTCCTTTACTTTCAGAAAGGTCTTTTACATAATATATTTTCCAATAAAATATGTCAGTATAAGGTAATAGTCATAACACAGAACAGATCTTAGTTCTCAGTGCAGCGTCAACAGTGTTATTTCAGTAAGAGACAAAAATATTACTGGGCACTTGTGAAAATGAGTAGATAGACTATAAAACCAGCCATTCCAATCCCAATTCCCTTCTCCAACCCTCATGCAGTCCTCATACATACTAGGTCCCAAAACATCAATGTTCTCTCACAGCAATGGCCATGTAAAGTAGTTGATGTGGGAAGTGGGAAACTGCTACAGATTTGATATTACCATGTAGCGTTACCAGCAACCATACTCTTGCATACCTTTTCCCATTGAAATAAATATAATTAAAATATTGCATGTATCACAATGGTGGCTAACATTGTAAGAGTGTGTCAGGGTCCTTGTACAAGACCCCAACGTAGTCACTCACCTGAGTACCCGCTACCCACGTCCAGCATTGCGTCTACTGCTTCCTCCTCGTCTGCATCCCGAGGCTGCTTCTGGACGCACGCATGCGCCCTCAGTCTCGAAATGGAGGCGGCGGGGAGCGTGCTTGGATGCGGGGCCGGACTGGCCTACCGGGATACCGGGAAATTGAGAGCCGCCTCCTCCAGCCACTGGCGCCTATTGAAATTAAAGGGGCCGGCGTGTACGCACTGCGCCGCCCAATGGCCGTGCCTCAGCACTTTGTCCCACATCTTAAAACGGGTGGGACGAAGAGTTGAGCCACGGCCATTGGGCGGCGCGGCGCGGTGCGTGCACGCTGGCCCCTTTAATTTCATTAACGCCAACCTCCACCCGCTCTCCCCACCAGACACCAGGGAGTCAGAAGCAGTGGTGAGTCGGGGGGGGAGTGTTATATGGGGGGCATAAGGTTTTTCTGGAGGCAGAGTGCCCCATGATATTCCTTTTAACCCCCTTTATGCCACTCTGCCTCCAGAAATGCCTTTTAACCCCCTATATGCCACTCTGTCCCATGATATGCCTTTTAACTCCCTAAATGCCACTCTGTAAAAGGCATTTCTGCAGGCAGAGTGGCATATAGGGGGTATAAGGTATTTCTGGAGGCAGAGTGGCAAGCCTGGGGGCAGATGTGCATAACTGGGCGGGGCAGGTTGGCAAATAAAAGTAAATAAAGACAAAAAAAATATTTTTCTCAAACATAACTTAAACAATCATAAACTTTTTTCTTAAATATGAAAAAATCGTTTACATGAATTAATAAAGAAATAAAAGTTTCTTACAAGAATATCGTGAAGAATAATGTGATCACTGTAAAATTGAACTTTTTCATCTAAAAATGTTTGCAGTAGCAAATGTTTTGATTCCATTATGTCTAATGTATTTAATTTATTAGGGCCTTTTAACACTTTTGCATTCTGGGATTTTAATACAAATAATGTGATAAAAAGAATGTTTTATAGTTATTTGTATGGCAATAAGTGCTCGACCGCGAGATAAACTATATGGTGCTGGTCTCCAAATGTTTCCAGGGCTGCTTTTCATTCCCAGTCCGGCCCTGCTCAGATGATGTCACGCACGGGGGCGGGGCATCCACGAGCGGTAAGTTGTACTCAGTGCTCAGTTATTGTGCCATTGTTCATTGCTATATGCTGTTTGCTTTACTGCTGACCTCCATGAACCTGACCTTGGCTACTATATTGGACTTGCTGATTCTTGTGTCCTGACCCTGGCTATTTATTCTGGACTCCGCTGACCTCCATATACCTGACCTTAGCTACTATATTGGACTTGCTGATTCTTGTGTTCGACCCTGGCTATCTATACAGTCCCTGTTGCTTGCTACGCTTCTGAATCCTGTGTCCTGCATTCCGGAATCCTCGGTAATACGCCTACGCTGTCCTGACAGAGTGTAATGAAAGGGAGGACAAAGCAGTACAATCATTTTTGTATGACTCGCCGAGTATGTTGCGGCCGCATTCATTGGTTGTCCTTCTCTTTCTCCATACAAGGGAGTGTAATTTGCCCATTCCCCACCCACTTCCCCTCCTACTTTTAGCACACTGTGGCTAGACCAACTCAAACACACGACTAGCACTGCCCCACACACAGCTAGCCCTGCCTCCACATGAAGCCAATCTCCCAGGAAAGGGAAAGCTCCCAGTAGCCTCGCTAAGAAGTTCCCAGATATATATGTGTGTGTGTGTGTACATGTGGGGGAGACCAAAAGGTTCCAGCCTTTCCCTTCACATTTGTAGTTATTTTCCTCTATGGCATCTGTTTCGGCCAGCATAGAGATAAGGCTAGATAAACATATGTTACAATTTTCACCTATACATTTCCTAGAAAAACTGCTAGTAAGCACATTGCTTTTCTCCGGCAAGCAACTCTCCAGTTAGTTTGTCTACACCCTGTTTGGTTTCTGGTAAGTTAACTTAGTATTCTCCCATTCTCCACCCTAGTCATCTGCTGGTTCTTGCTGGTTTTCTTAGTTGTCCTTACTTTGCACCTGCTCCTGATGTTTCACAACTTCACCACTTTTATGTGAGGCTGCATAGGGTAGTGATCATTTCATGCTAGAGCCTTTAAGTCCTTTCCATTCTCCCAGGTACATCCTTTGAAAGTATGACATAGGCAAGAATGGATACAAACATGTAAAACTACAAGAAAGCCATATATAAATATAGATTCACAATAGGGCCATAATTCAAGCCCCTGCAGTTCATTCCAGTGCAGGTATTGCAGTGGCCCTTTGGAGCTGGCACTAATAATATCTATATGATGCTATATAAATCAGTACATAATAATACTAATAGGAATCCATTGCTAATTAATTCCATAATTCCATAAACTAGCTGTGTACAAATTGTTATATGATATGCATGTTGTACAAATCTCGCTTTAAAAATATTTGCACCATAATGAAAGTAATAAATTCTTATACGAGTAATGATTCTAAAATTATTTTTATATAGAACAAAAATAAGATATATACACAAGGAACAAAGCCTTTTAACACTAAGCGGTTCAACATTATGTATTAGAGCGCTAAGTCATGGAAATAAGTACTGGAACACAAGTGCTCTGGCTAAGGATAGGACTCTTATGGCTTCATATGTACTCAACCTGTTATTGTAATTGTTTCCATGTGAAACATTAAACCAAGCATTTTGATTTCTCCATAACCTTGCATGACAGGCATCTATACAATTTCTATTGGGGTTACTACTAGACTTGGGCACCAGGGGGCTCTTCGTGTTCGTCTTCGTGCTCGTCTTCGGCAAAAAAAAAAAACTTCGTATTCCGCGAATATTCGCCTGGTCCTGTCTTCTCTTTGGGCGAATATTCGCGGACATTCTTCGTGCTCGGGTTTTCTTCGTTTTCCCCGGTTAAGGGGTTAAAACGGGGTTAAAGCCGCTCTGGCGCCAGGAGTTTAAATGTCCGTATGAGCAACTCTATTGGTCGTCAGCAGGGGGCTCGTCTGCCATTGGTTGATGGCAGACGAGCCCCCTGCTGGCGACCAATAGGGTCGCTCGTACAGACTGTTATACTCCTGGTGCCGTAATTGTCCGGCAGATCCCGCTGGTCTCCCTGTTCTATAATTTATTAACTGATAGAACAGGGAGACCAGTGGGATCTGCCGGGTAAGTTACAGCATTGGGGTTTTAAAAGTCTGCACGAGCGACTCTGTTGGTCGCTCGTGCAGACTTTTAAAACCCCAATGCTACAACTTACCCGGCACATCCCACTGGTCTCCCTCCCTGTTCAATTAATTAAATGTCCGTACGAGCGAACAATAAAGTCGCTCGTACGGACATTTAACTCTGTACAGGGAGGGAGACCAGTGGCATCGGCAGGGTAAGTTGCAGCATTGGGGTTTTAAAACCCCAATGCTGCAACTTGCCCTGCCGATGCCACTGGTCTTTAACTAATTGAACAGGGAGGGAGACCGATGCCACTGGTCTCCCTCCCTGTTCAATTAGTTAGTCCGTGCCGGGTTAAATGTCCGTACGAGCGACCAATAAAGTCGCTCGTACGGACATTTAACTCTGTACAGGGAGGGAGACCAGTGGCATCGGCAGGGTAAGTTGCAGCATTGGGGTTTTAAAACCCCAATGCTGCAACTTGCCCTGCCGATGCCACTGGTCTTTAACTAATTGAACAGGGAGGGAGACCGATGCCACTGGTCTCCCTCCCTGTTCAATTAGTTAGTCCGTGCCGGGTTAAATGTCCGTACGAGCGACCAATAAAGTCGCTCGTACGGACATTTAACTCTGTACAGGGAGGGAGACCAGTGGCATCGGCAGGGTAAGTTGCAGCATTGGGGTTTTAAAACCCCAATGCTGCAACTTGCCCTGCCGATGCCACTGGTCTTTAACTAATTGAACAGGGAGGGAGACCGATGCCACTGGTCTCCCTCCCTGTTCAATTAGTTAGTCCGTGCCGGGTTAAATGTCCGTACGAGCGACTTTATTGGTCGCTCGTACGGACATTTAACCCGGCACAGACTAACTAATTGAACAGGGAGGGAGACCAGTGGCATCGGCACTGCCGATGCCACTGGTCTCCATCCCTGTTCAATTAGTTAGGGGTTAACTTTTTTTTAAAGGGTTAAGGGGCCGTGCAAGTGAGCCTATTGGTCGCTTGCACGGCCCTTTAACCTATGGATTTCTGCTCCCGTTAACCCCTTCGATGCTGTGTTAACGCAGCATCGAAGGGGTTAACGGGAGCGGAAATCCATAGGTTTGCTGTCAGGGGCTACAAAGACCGTGCGAGTGAGCCTATTGGTCACCTGCAGGGTCTTTCTCTGGCATCAACCAATTGGTTGATGCCAGAGGAGGTCCCTGTAGGCAACCAATAGGCTCATTCGCACTGCCCTGTAACCCGTGACGGCGAACCTGCGGATTTCCACTTCCGGGAACTGCCGCGATGCCGCGAAGACAAGACAAGGTAAGATGAAGGGGGGGAATGGTAGACGAAGACAATCACGAAGATCTTCGTGGTGTGTGTCTTCGTCTTCGCCTACGTTTTACCGCCGCCGTCTTCTCTTCGGCGTGTCTTCGGAACGAACACGAAAACGCACTCTTCGTGTTCGTTTCCATGTTCGCCCGAAGACGAATGCACAAGTCTAGTTACTACTGGATTCAGTGCTGCATCCCATCAGTAGGGGGATTTTATTGGGAGCAGAAGTTTTGGTTTACAGCTGTGCTTCAAATCTTAAAGAGAAGATCTGATTCTGCAGACCTCATGATTTTTTAAGATACATTTTGAGCTGCTTATCTCAAGAAAAGTTAATGTTTGCTTATTAAACACACCTCTATTCAAATATAGTTTTACAAGTCTGGAAAACATTGAAATAAAAGAGAAATACTAGGTTGAAGAATGGAGTGGCTATACGTTTTCATTTTAAATCCTCTTTTCCACCCACAGAATGCTAATTGATTTTGTAGCGTAACAATATGTTTGTGGTTTATACCGTATTGTATCTGCTCTGTTTCAAAGAAAATGAATACTAAAACTTCTATATAAAGCTAATGTTGTCTGCGGTAAGAATATTTAGGAGATAGATCCACATACAGCTTCTACATAGATTATAACAACACAAGGCACAGATATATATAATATAATGTATAATCTTCCTTGCTTTAGTATGTAAGCTTGTGTGCTAAAGCATTCTATTTATTAAATGGTTCTGTAGGTTCACTAATGAGTGCAGATATTGTTTAACCCCTTAAGGACAATGGGCGGTCCCTAAACCCATTGAAAACAATGCATTTGCACTTTGTCATTAAGGGGTTAAATAATATATTGACAGAACCTTATGAAACTTTACTTCAGGACCAGAATCAATAAGCTGCACATCAGATACTCAATTCACATGTGAAGAGGTCTGACACCTAGCAAATACATTATATAGTTTGTACAGCAATTAAGAAGAGATCCACTAGGTGGCAGGCCTACCTATATAATCCAAAGGTTGAAAACTAAATAGTTTATTAGTAATATTGTATGGGCCACAGGAGTATCCCCTTAAGGACTTATTGTAAGGCATATTAACAAGTTTTTGGTAGTCTTTGTGTATTTTAAGATGGGAAAATGTTCAAAATCTACCCCATACAAGAAATGTAGCCAAACACATGGTGTGGTCTCTTTTTTAAAGATTTTTATATTGATGAATCAAGTTTTTTGGGGGATTCAAGTTGTTAATATGATATTGTATACACCAAATGTCTGCAAATTAGTTATACTTATTTAAACAATAAATAACCGGTTGAGCCAGACACTGACGGTGGTACAGCATAACTCACAATATCAGATCAGTATATTAATATCACTTTTTAATTAGTGCGGGGCCATTGGTGCAAGCTTTTCTAGTTTTTACAACAAGTAGCCGCGGGTAAAACATGGGTCCAATAATTACACATTATTGAGGGTCCATTTAAATATATAAAAGGACCAGTTAGAAGAAACTATGAAAGGATGGCCCTTCAGAATACATAATTGGTGTAAGTATTTATAACTAAGCATGCCTAATATGTTCTCTATAGGCATGTTAGTTTTAGTTTGCTCTTTTTGGGTCAAAAGTTGGCACCTTGGGGGCGTGGGTAGCCACGGACGAAGATGGCCGCTTAGGTTTGTTGCTCTGCTAACCCTCTCCGTGTCTTCTACAAAATAGCGTGTTTTTCCACCACAATGGGCAAAACAAACAAAGCCCCTGGCACCCCTAAGCCTTCAGGGGTGCAAAGACAAATCCTCACTTACCTCGGTCCGCTCTTACTTCCAGGGGACTCAAGACCAAGACTCCAGGGACTCTTTCCACAAAATGGCACCTTCTTCCGCCGGCTCGAGCGCTGA
This sequence comes from Sceloporus occidentalis, assembly GCA_023333645.1. NCBI lineage: Eukaryota > Metazoa > Chordata > Lepidosauria > Squamata > Phrynosomatidae > Sceloporus > Sceloporus occidentalis. Next base: position 403,654 of record JALMGF010000043.1, on the reverse strand, counting down.
ATGCCCTGACGACTCTTGCTCCGACCTCTGGGAATACCCCACACTCCAGGACACCCTCTGTCTCCTGCCAACAAAAGATGAGATGATACCTCTAATAGAAAGAGCCACTCAAGGTATCCGCGACACTCTGTCTGAAATTAAGGCCGACGTTCAACAACTCGGAGACCGCATGGCGGCGGTGGAGACGGACACCACGAAGATCACTGACTCAGTGGACACTGTTTCTATGCAAGTGTCAGAGCACTCTCACACATTACGTCTCCTGGCCCGGGAACTAGAGGATCTCGATAACCGTGGCAGGCGCAACAATCTTAGAGTACGCGGTATTCCTGAGGACATCGAACACACGCGCTTGCCTCGACACTTCAGGCCATTTTCAACGACCTCCTGCAGCGTCCTGTTGATACGCAGATTGAATTTGATCGGGCCCACAGAGCTCTTAAACCGAGAGGGGACGCCAAAAGCCCCCGAGGGACGTCGTCTGCCGACTTCACTACTACCCCATGAAAGAGAGCATCCTCAGGGCCTGCCGAACAAGAGGCGACCTCACCTGGAACGGCCATACCATCGCAATTTTTCCGGACCTCTCCCCCACTACTCTACAGGCCAGACGCACTTTGAGACCGCTAATGACGGCCTTGCGAGAGGCATCGACCGCTTACCAGTGGGGTTTCCCGTTTGCGTTAATCGCTCGGAAAGGCTCTGACACTTCGTCCTTCGACAAGCATCAGATGCACCATCTTTCCTGGAAAGCTTGGATTTGCCTCCTATCCCTATTCCGGATTGGGAGTCAACTCTTGTCGCTCCCACCCATCTGCGAGATCCATCTAGGGACTGGTCACCCAGGCCTCGGAGAAACAAACGCCCGAAGTTACCGGCAACCTGAACTTACGCTACCCCACAGTAGCTTTTTGTCCTATTGTACTCTATTGGATGCTATGGTGTGCCGTCGCCACATGTTGCTGTGTTTTGGACCTTACTGTCCTATGGCTACCGCTCACCTTAACTGTACGTCTCTGAATGTCAGAGGCCTGAATAAACCCCAGCAAAGGTCAAAATTATTCTTGCTCCTCCACTCATACAAAACCCACATAGCCTTCCTCCAAGAAACCCACTTCACTTCTATGCTGCTGCGTAGGAATTTAGGCTAACAAATAGACACTTCCACCCGGAATACTTTTCCAGCTCCGCAACTACCAAAACCAAGGGTGTTGCCATTTTACTACACAAAAGCCTGCCCTTTCAACTCCTTGATGTCTGGAGGGAAGGAGTCTGATTGTAAAGGGGTATCTGGGTACACATAAGATTACACTCGCCACTGTCTGTGCCCCCAATAAGGACCAAATACCTTTTTTTAGTGCGCTTCCTTTCCAAACTAGCAGATTACCAGGAGGGAATGATGGTTTTCGGGGGAGACCTTAATATGGTTATGGACCCTAGACTCGACTGCTCGACAGGTACGTCCCATCTCCCTTACGTGAAAATTAAGAAAGTAAAATGGATGCTCCTCCTTAACCAATTGGTAGACGTATGGAGGGCCAGCCACCCTACTGACCTAGACTACACCTTCTTCTCCCCTCCGCACAATAGATACACGCGCATTGACACCTTATTCTTTTCCCACCACCACCTTCCCTACCTTCACTCCGCTTCCATTGGGACACAGGCGCTCAGCGACCATGTTCCTGTCCATATGACTCTCCGGCTCCCCTCCCATCCTCCCAAGGTGTGGTGCTGGCGCCTCAATGCCAACTTGATAAATGACCCCACATTCCTCCCGGAGCTCGAGGAACACCTCAAACACTATTTTGATGATAATTCTGCCAGAGGCACCCCGGTCCCGACGGTCTGGGAGGCCCACAAAGCGGTAATGAGAGGCCATCTTATTCAGCTTGGAGCCAAACTGAAACGTTTGGATTACCTGTCCCTTATCTCCCTTACACGCCAAATAGCGGATCTGGAACTCAGGCATAAGCTTACTCTTTCTCACGACACCCATGAACAGCTCCAGGCCCTGCGCACCAATCTATCCTCCCTCCTGGACTCCAGGGTAAAGCGAAATTTCCTCCTTACCAGGAAACACTTTTACGAATTGGGGGACAAGCCTGGGAAATTACTCGCCAGGGCCCTTAGGGCCAAGAGAGCAGCCACATACATCCCCAAGATTAGAGACGTGTCAGGCACACTACACCACCACACGAGAGACATCGCCCGCTGGTTTTCTACCTACTACACCGAACTCTATAACTTAAACGGGGGGAGGGACCCTGATGAATCAGCACTCACTCGTATGGCAGCATATTTAGATAAACATCTCACGCTTAGACTCACCGCAGAGGAGTGGGCTGGCCTCAACTCACCCATTAGTTTGGAGGAAGTAGAGCGGGCGATCAAATCCCTGCCAAAAGGCAAATGTCCTGGCCCGGATGGCTTCACTCCGCTATATTACAGCAAATTTCTACGTATCCTGGGTCCCCAACTGGTGACCTTTTTTAACGCCCTAGCCGATGGGTCACCCCTTGATCCCCAAACGAACACCGCCCACATCACTGTCGTCCCAAAAAACAGGTACATTTGCGGCAATTATCGCCCGATTTCGCTCATCAACACCGATCTTAAAATCTTTGTGAAAATTTTATCTTTCAGACTCAATCCACTCCTCCCCAGGTGCATCCATGGCGACCAGTCGGGTTTTGTACCCGGTCGGGAGGACAGGGACAATACCCTCAAGGTCCTGGACCTCATGGCGTTGGCCCACTCTCGCAATACTCCCTTCCTCCTGGTATCCATGGACCCTCGGCCTATGTCCGCATTAACGGCATCCTCTCTGACAAGATCACTTTGGCCAACAGCACTAGACAGGGTTGCCCCATTTCCCCCCTACTATTCCTCCTCGCGTTGGAACCCCTGGCCAACGCCATCCGGGCCAACCCCCATATCTCGGGCCTCTCGGCGGTGGGTCAGGAATATAAATTATCTATATACGCCAACGACATGCTGTGCTTAGTCACGAACCCTATGCTTTCCCTCTCACATATTACCTCTGAGATGCAGCAGTTCCAAGACCTGGCCCAATACAAGATCAATCTGCAAAAATTGGAAATCCTAGGCACACATATCCCCCCATCCGTCAAAACGCAGATACAGGCCGCCTACCCCTTTCGATGGACGGATACGTATCTGACCTACCTCGGGGTGCGCATCCCAGCCGACCTGTCCACCCTGGTTGAGTTAAATTTCGCTCCCCTGTTGGCGTCAGTCTCAGCGGACCTCAGGAAATGGTCCTTCAGTCACATCTCCTGGTTCGAGACGGTGAGCGTACTCAAAATGAATATCCTCCCCCGCATCCTATATCTCCTGCAAACCCTCCCTGTCTACTTGACCCAATTCTTCCTTAAACAGTGGACCAGGACCTTTACAAGGTACGTCTGGTTCAACCGTCCCCCTAGATTGGCTTTCTCTTACCTGATCAGTACTAAGGACTGCGCCGGGTTGGGCCTCCCGGACATTGAGGGATTCTGGGTCGCCTCCCACCTCCGGGAGAATAGAATGGTCGTCTCACTCCCACAAGCACTGGGTTCAAATTGAAAACTCTTCCCTCATGACATTGCCGCAGTACCGTGGCTTTCACGGACACATCGCCTCCCCGACATACCTCGACACCCGACCATCACTCCGACGCTGCGTGTCTTTCATAAGACCTCGCCAAACACCCCATCACGACCTGCCCTGGCCCTTTGACTTCCGTCTCTTCCAACCCCGACTTCCCTCCGGGTCTGAACCAGGCTGATGTACAGGTTCTTATGCCAGCAAGGGAGACGGTGCTTCGTGTTACGCACCTTTACACCGGGGACTCTATTCGCCCCATATCGGACTTTGTGTCTGGTTAGGGTCACTTTCCTACACCATCAGATTAAACACTTCCTGTCCTCCCTGTCCCCCGCCCCTGACTTGACCAGACCATTGACGTTGGAATTACTCTACATGGACTCGTCCAGACATTCCCACCTTGTTTCCACATTATATAAGCTTCTCATAACATACTGTACCCCTAGAAAACCGTATTTCCTCAGCTTGTGGGAAAGGGACTTGAACCACACATTCGAGCCGGACGAGTGGGACAAAATGATATTGCTTACCCTTAGGGGGGTCACATCCAGTAGGTTGCAGGAGTCAGCTTACAAGCTCCTTACTAGGTGGTACAGGGTACCCGCTGACCTGCATCACTTCCTCCCACACGTTTCCCCATCCTGCTGGAGATGTGTGGCCGACGTGGGTTCCTATATGCATTTATGGTGGCACTGCCCACTAGTGCAACCTCTGTGGGCGGCTGTGGCCGCGGTGATACGGGCAGTTGACGACCCTGATTTCCAGGCCACCCCCGAGACAATGCTATTGCATCACACTCCCTCTAGCATGGGTTCATACAAGAGGTCACTTGCCATCCATTTTATTACCGCAGCCAAGGCTTCCATCCCTTGCTTCTGGAGGCAGACTAGACCCCCCCTGTCTCTGTGTGGCTTACAAAAGTTGGCTTTGGCTACAAAAACGGGCTAAAATGGCTGCCATGGAAGGAGTTCCTGGCTTCTCCATCTTTTCGAACCGTCCTGGGCGGCTATATCGATGCCCCCCCCCGACCTGGACGCAGCCTGAGCAGATCATTTACCTCCACGCTTCACATCGGCTCACCTGCACATATTTTTTCACCATTCCCACCTGCCTTGCAGTCCGCTGCGCCACTCTCTCTCTGTGGAATTTAATAGACAGCGCTTTATCCATACATCCATACATACATCCAATCGTACATTCACAATTACGTGCTTTGTTTTGTTTTGTTTTCTTTATTTAGTTTGTTTACACACTAAGTTCTTTTCTTAATCTCGCCAATTCTTCAGGACAGTGTTATCTGTTGGCAGATTCTGTAACATTGCATCCGTGACACTGATCGTGTTGTAACTTTTTGTTTTGTTTAATGTCCATTTAGGCTCGTGCAGCGTACTTTGATGTCTGAAGTTTACGCTCGCACTGTCCTCTTCTTGATTGTACTTCGCCTGATGTATACTGTTGTGTTACGATGCCTGATGTATCTTGTCCTTGTATATATTCAATGTTGACTTCGTTTCAATAAAACAGAGATTTGAAAGAAAAAAAAAGTTGGCACCTTGGTTGTATGTAGTAAATCAAATACAAGTATAAACCTTTAATTGCACAACGGTATGTTCCATTAAGATTCCTCATGAGCAATTGGAGTAAAAATACTGGCCTTAAATAAAACCAGCACGCCTTCACCTGCAGCTCCCACAATTTAAAGCTGCATGCAATGAAATTTGTCTGGTCAGTCGAATTAACCATACGTTGACTTGCCACTTGACCTCTTTAAATTTTAGCTTTTGACTAATTAATCTAGAGTTGTCTGTTTTAATTTACTTAATGCATTCAGCTAAGAAATATGGATATATGGCTTTAATGGTTGCTATGGTAATTGCACAATTTTTGCACAATCACTATTTAAACATAATCCCAGTATTGCCATGGATTGAAAAGGTTTAGCCAAAACGTGCAAAAATAATGTAAAACAAAGACATCACCAAATTTTTCAATAAACAATTATGAACTGAGAAAATGAAAAATAGATTTAAATAAACAGTTTTTAAAGATACTTCACTGTGAACTGAAGTGAATTTCTCTTTTAGTTTTATTTTTCTTTATCAGTGGATTCCTCTATAAAATGCATATTTCATGGAAAACATTTCATGCCACAAAGTGTTAACAACTAATTGTTAGTTCTCCAAATATACACAATAGCCACGTTATTGATGTAAATGTTACCATCCTCAGACCACGCTACTTATTAAAAGTCTATACTTTAAATCCTCTTCACTTATCGTCTGCCTTTTTTTTCCGAAGTTACGGTATATAATTAAGGGAGGTAACTCTTGCCGATTCTGGAATATGTCGGTGATAGAGCTGGAGTTAGTGGTGACATGGCTAAATCTGGGACACATTAATTCTGTTTTATGATTGAAGCTTTTCTACAACAGATCCTTGCATGTTTAATTAGTAGATTTACTGGCTTTAGAAGTTATTGAAGCCTTTACCACGCCTTAGCCGCATATTTCTTTGGGAGGAACAAAATATTTTCCTTGTAGTTGCAGAATTTTACATAGTTTTGTCTAAAAAAGAAAACTGTAATTTCATTTACAGGGCAATAATCAGTGGTTATAGTATGATGGCATGACCACAGCTTGTTTTCACAAATAAAATGGTTAAAAGTATATTTGTTTAACAAAGAACTTTCTGATCATGGAATCCTTCCGGGAATAGTCTACAGAATAATCTGACAAAAAAAAAAGTTTGGAAAGAGTGGTATTTTATAAACAGGGCACTTTTGTACAATTCATGAAGTATGACTAGTGTTGCCACCGCATCTTTTGTTCGCCATGGCTATGGAGTAATTGCTTTATGAGTTTGGGGAGCAAGTACCATAAAGTGGTCATCAGTAGTCAACATAAGGTTTTAGATGGTTTGAGCTGAACACAGGTGGACAGTTTGAGGTCAGAGGCTAGAAGTGCAAAGCAAAAAAGGATGGAAAATGTGATTGGTAGATTGGTTCATCTTGCATTAACCAGAACTACTCAATAATTTAGATCAACCAGGAATCGAGGTCATGACGGTTTACCTGTGGAAAGATTTCAAAACATCAGGGGAAATAGACATGAACCCCCGCTGTAGAGAGCAGGGATCAATAGAGTACATTGAATATACACTTAAGTGATAGATTTAAACACCAATATTAGCAATAATAATAGTAATGAAAATAACAGGCAGCATAACAGTCCAGAGTTTAGCTAATACCCATTGTGTTGCATTAAGGATGTCCATATTACCGGGCCTGATGGTATGTCTAGAAGATTGTGCTGGGCTTATGTAATTTTTATTGAGACTACTAACATCTTTTGCATGCACAATACTCAAACCAGACTAAATATGTAAAAAATTGTGTTCATAGGGTATTCTAAGGGGCAAAATGTCCCATATTGTCATGCAGCCATCCATTTTGGGCACGACCATGTGCGATGCTGCAGGGATTCCAATGTAATACAGTGAGGAAATGTAAACATCCATTATATGGGTATGAAGCTATCCTTCAAGGGCTGACTAAGGTCGGAGTTTTTGCATCAGGAAAAATGGGTACATGTTTAAATCAAGGATGGGCATGTGTTTTTGTTTGTCTATATTGCATGGTTTGCCAACCCAAATATTACCAACGTGTCCCTTAATCACATTATTAAATCATAAAATATGTGATATTTTCAATTTATTTAATGTATCAGCAAAACAAAGCAGACCATTGGCTATTGCTTATATTGGAATTTACATTGATTTAATGATTTAAGAAAAAATAAAAAATTTTATTTACAAAAGCCTGTGTCAGTTTAGTAAAGTACAGGTAAGGAACATTGAATTGTGCAGTGACCAAGGCATTGCATTTGAAATACTGTGTGTTTGAATATTTTGAAATGATTTTACACTTCTTTTTAGGGCATAATTGACATTATTATAAGTCAGAATTTCCACAACTCAACAGCCCTTCACAGTCACAGGTGCAGATCAGTGCCAGAGTTCCAAGATGCTGAACAGATCAAATTTTCCATCTAAAAGGGCAGTGTAATTATAAGTGATTAGGCATACCTAAGCCAAAAGTGCCTTAGTAAAATAAAATCAATGGTGTAAATCCACTTACAGCACACAGTTTTAAACCCTCAGTAATGACTGCATCGAGCTAAATGCTAAAAAATATGAATGCATACTGTTGTTTAGAGAGCCGTTAAACTTTGCTGTAATCATCATATTTTAAAATGAAATAGTTGAGGATGAATGGTTTTACCTGTTTGTTCATTACTTTTTATGTCTCTTTTAATGGTTTTCTGGTCCCTCTGGCGCTTAAAGGGTTCTTTTGTGCGTTACAATTTACTTCAGTAACATGCCGGTAGTGTTGACGTGAATGAAAAAGTCAGTTTGGTGCTATAATGGCCAAGCATAACAATCAGTAAAGAAAATAATACTTTCAGAATGCCTCAGGTTGCATATGTAGCTGAATTATGAACGCAGAATGTTGCTTTATGGTATGTGGTCATACCTATCTTTTAAGAACTGTCCTCTTATACTGGGCGAATAAAAGTAAAATTGTGTCCCTCTGTAATACTACCCAGGTTCTTGAAATGCATAATGCATGTAAATTGAAGATTGGAAGAGTCAGGCGAGCCTTACGGAATAGTCATGGTCAAATTAAACAGGTTTCATGAATGAGTGTAATGACTAGATTATCTACATTTGGTTAGAAATGCCACTAGACATAAAAAAATAACTTTTGGCTTACTTTAAAGAAACCAAAGTTATTTATCCAATGCCTCCAAAATTTGAGAATCAAGTTTTTTGAATTTAGAAGTTGCATGTTATTGTTATTTATTGTTTTATATAGCGCAATGTTGCTTTCTTATGGAAAGCAGCATGACGGCTTAGGCCTATAGCATCCGTACAGATATAGTAAAATAACTACTCTTCCCCAATAAGCCACCAGACACAAATATGTGGGCAAGGGCTTGGCCACAGTTATATTGAACACATGTTCACCGCCAGGCCAACTTGAGGACATTAACCACCTGCCAGCTGATGGCTGATTTAGCACATCAGGAAGTTACACCCAACGAATACACCAAGAGGTTCAAACCAGTATGGCTCAACAGCCCACACTGGCTTGATCTTTCCAAATTTCCGCAGTTGCAGATACCATATAGTACTCTTAGGCGCTGGCAAGGTGACCACAAAACGGAGCTGTGACTAAACAGAATATTAATCCATGTTAATCACCAGATAAATTGATGAATAAACCACTGCCAGCCAACGACCGAGTTAGCACATCAGGCAGATACACCCATCATATTCAGCAATCGCTTCAAACCAGTTGTATTGGCCACCACTGCCGCTGTTGCGGAAATACCAATATTAGTCTTAGCAATGCATTCTAGGCGGGAGGGTGGGAAAGTTACACTTTTTCTCTCTGCCTGATCCTGGTTGAAAAGGAAGTAAGAAAGTGCCACCACTGCTTATATACCTGGTTGATACAAAGTTATAAAGATGACCATTGAATGAAAGGGACACAAAGCATTCCTGCATAGGCCAATTTCCCATTGGTTCAGGGGTGCCACTGCCTGCTGGCAGACTTTCATCACTTGTTCCTACAGAGAAGAACGCAAGATACCCACAAATATTTTGTATGTGTAAATAAATTGACACCACTATTCATTGATTTATTAAAGTTCTCTTGCAAATATTTTTAAACACTGCTATATGTTGATAAAAAAACACATGCACATTCAAGGAGTACAAAACAGCTTAGTGTCAGGCATAATACCTTTTGGAGGCTCCATGGTTCTAACAGCAATAAGCAGTCAGGGCAATTGGAATGACCATAAGACCATAAGGAAAAAATATGTAATCTCTATTTTATATGGAGGAAATTAAAATCACACAACACCCCTTAGAAACGTTGACATAAGAAACATCTAGATTATTATCTTGCATTTATGTTATATAACATACCAGCTGCTGAAGTAAACTAGTTTACATCCTGAGAAAGGAGTCTATTAACTAAAGGGAGACTTGCTAAAAGAATCTGCAAGAGTTCCACAACTTGCCATTTCAAACATTTTACTCACCATGATCTTTTTTTGTAGCTGTTTATACAGTGGATATAAAAAGTCTACACACCCCACTTAAAATGCCAGGTACTTGTGATTTTAAAGAATGAGACAAAGATAAATCATGTCAGAACATTTTCTGACCTATAAAGTGAACAATTCAATTGCAAAACAAGCTGAAATCTTTGAGGGAAAATAAAAATAAAACTCACAATAACCTGGTTGCATAAGTGTGCACACCCTTGTCCCATGGGGTTTTTGGTACCTCAAAGCCCGGAGCAATTTTGCCATTTTTGCAGGTCCGGCGATTATTCTTCTTTTCTGTGAATAGTGTACCCATGTAAACTATATATTGTTTTTTTAAGGAAATAGAGGGCTTTCTTTTGATACCATAGTTAGATAATTAGCTGGAAATTTAGCATGAGAAATTTAGTAAAAACTAGGGAAAATTAGAAAAAAAAGCTAATTTTTTTAATATTTTCCCCCCTCTGAATCCTTACAAAATTAGGTAAAGTGATGGAAAATCCTTATCAATTGAGGTGTCCTGATTTCAGAAATACCTAATTTATATAGAATTTCCATATTTTCCCAGCACATATAGGGAACATACTATAAGGTGTACATTATTCTTACAAAGCCATAGCATTATTACATTAGGCATGATGGGATTGCAACTCTAATTTTAAACAAATAAACCAAAAATACCCACAAAACTATATATTTCTGTAAAACAGACAACGCAGACTATCAGGGGTATTTGGGCATTCTACATGGAGCTATTTGGCCACCAATCACTGTCAAAGGTTGCCGCAGAAATTATTCCCAGCACTTTTTGTCACCAACACTTCTGTGTTGCTTAGATTTGTTTGCACAGGGTATGTGTTACGGCAGAGAAAACCGGCCCAAATTGTTGAGCTGATTACGGAGATACCCCACTTCCTTAGTTTTTTTCTTTCTAGAGGGCCATATCCATCCCTTACATATAGTACCCTATAGGGTAGTATTTTTCATACTTATGGCTTAAGAGGTTTGGGGGTTGTGAACGGGATCAGGAGGGTTTTACCTTTTAAATGTTGTGTTAGGGCAATAGCATGTAAGGGTTTTCTTTTTTTATTATTATTTTAGAATTTTATAATTTTTTTAATTTTACTTTTTGTATTTTTTTTTTAATTGCAATTATCAGTGCAGTATGGTTAGAGGTCCTCTTAGGGACCTCTTGAACATGTTATTAATGCCAGTGATGTCACAATGACATCACTTAGCTCACTTTATTGTTTTTTATTATTTATTGTATTATATATTAGTGATTTGTTTTTAATGTTAAAAAAAATCACCAACACTTTTTTTTGTGTTTCAGCATGTGAGAAGAGTGAGAAACATGGTTTCTCACTCTCCTCCCTGCTATCCCCCTGCACTGATCACACTGTGATCTCTATGCAAGTCCCCACAGACTTGCATAGAGATCACAGTGTTGCTGATCAGTACATCATCGGAGCGAACGGATATCCCAGCAGGATCTAGACAGAACGTGCAGGGGATATCCTGTCCTCCAATGACCTTCCGGGTGACGTCTGCAGTGATGTGACCCGGAAGAGAATGCCCGATCACGTGATCGGGCATTTAAAACTGTAACAGTTTTCCGGCGATGCTGGCTTCTGCTAACAGGGGGGAGTCCAGGCTGTCAAACGACAGTCTGATCTCCCATGTAGTGGCAAGGATGTGTTTTATCAGTATTTTTGGGAAGGAGTCTATTAGCATGGCACATCTTGACATGGCAATATATGCCCACTCTTCTTTGCAAAAGCGCTCCAAATCTGTCAGATTGCGAGGAAATCTCCTGTGCACAGCCCTCTTCAGATCACCCCACAGATGTTCAATTGGATTTAGGTCTGGCCCATTCAACGTTAATCTTCTTCTGGTGAAGCCATGGTTTTGTAGATTTGGATGCGTGCTTTGGGTCATTGTTGTGGTCGGTTTTGGAAAAAATTGCCTGGTATTTGGAACTGTTCATAATTCTCTCCACCCTGACTATGGCCCCGGTTCCAGTTGAAGAAAAACAGCCCCAAAGTATGATGCTGCCACCACCATGCTTCACTGTGGGTATGGTGTTCGTTACGTCATCTGGACAATCAGTGGGACGGTTATCATAATAGTGGCTATTGTTATGGCCACCCAGGTATTTGGCCTTACCACCCAGAGTGATATGAACAGCAATAATAACGCATTTCGAGTCAAACGTGGATTAACCAAAAGTTACATTTGAGGACATTATGCTTCAATACGATGATAGAGAGTAACGTTATCACATTGTGATAAAAGGAGGGAATGTAAATATGAAATTTAAATTAACACCATTTTGTATTAAATATACATGTTGTTGTAGACACTTTTGCCAATGTAGACAAGTCTTGTTAATGATTTCTTTCTCATCCTTAAGTAACGAGATAACATATGTTTACCTGTCTGTATGCTAGGAAGATATTTACTCTTGTGTAAATAAGAACTTTTTACCTTAGTCTATGTTTGATGTGGATTAGTAGTACCAACTATATGCTGAGTGTTACATTTTCCTTTGTGAATGGTTTTGTAGCAGTCCCCCTGAAATAGTATTTAAACCCGCTCGCAACAATGAATAAATTGAGAAGTGACTGAGAACGAACACCTTGTGTGTGTCTGAATTATTTACTTCTCCCAGATATCTGCGCTTGCCACTCTGAAGGTTCTGCAGATTTACTCAAGAGCTCCCGGGAGGCTTTCGCCTCAAGAGAGGTGTCCCCCATAAGAGGAGGGGCGAAACATTTTCAATGTGTTTTCAATCACCTGATAAAGCTGTTAGAGGGTCTTCATGGAATGCCAGTGTATTATATGAACGGTCCAATAGGATTCCTAAAATTCACATATTGCCCATATATAGTAAGAACTTATACCCTAACTGTTAACGTAAAGGGGTGTAAAAACTTACAAAAATTAACAAAGGGAGGTTGATACTCTCAAAAGCTTGTCCTTAAACAGGAACGTTAGTCCAATAAAAAGGTATTAGTATATATATATATATATATATATATATATATATATATATATATATATATATATACCATTATATAAGTTATGGTGGGTAAAGGTGATGGAAAACCCTTCCACTAAAATTAAGGGGTAGTAGAAGTATTATTAAACACAGACATCTACAAACACCAGACAAGCCAGAAGGCTTATTGTTCCTTCAGAAATCTCATGGTGCTGCCACAACCAGAAGGGATTCTGGGTAGGCGCATGCAAATAAGGTCAACAATTATCACCTTTTGCCTCTATATCCACTTTATACATGGATCCCTTGAAAGTAATTGCCCGCTTTACAGGACCAGTATCACAACCTCATGCTGACGAGTCCCATTAAGGACGAAACAGCTGTCCATGAGTGGTGATCTGGCTATTGCACCTCTTACCCGAGTTTTGTCTAAAGGCTGTCCTGTACAGTGGGCAATTAGTTTAAAAAAAAATAAATGGGACACAGTTTCCGCTTAAGTAGTGTGCTCTATTTGCCTAGGGTATTTAAAATCTGAGGATGTCATATGCAGTACAAAGTGATTGATAACATATTGTATTACAATTGATTTGCCTTCTTCACCCACAGGAGATAACCATGAAAATACATAATATAATAAGAATCCGACCTATCATGAGTTCTAATTTTGCAATAGAGATTTCAGAATTATGCATCAATGAGGACCTTTATCCACACTGGAAGGATCTCTTGGGACAGTTTAGATAATTTTTAGGTATTAAGTGACATGTCTGTTCCATTTTTCTCCAGACATATTTATAGTGTATGATGCTATTAAAATGCAGTGCTAAATCTTCCATGCTGACTACTCCTCCAGAAAACTGCTAGGGTAATCACTTTTGGGCCTCTGCCATCTTGGCAGATATGGATAAGCCTAAGCCATTCAGTTGACTATCAAACAAAAAAATGAATGTGTTCAAACAGCAAATGGATGCAATATCCATGTTATAAATCGTATGGAGCAATTCATCAGACCTGTCCTTACACAATGTTTGTTCTAGTTAGTTCTTTAAAAAAGGAAGAAACAGGAAAACCATTACCTTAATCGTATAATTAGTTGAATGTTCAGGGCCGGCCCGACAATGGAGCCGAGTGGGGCAACCGCTCCAGGCGGCACTTTTGAAGGGGCGGCACTTTGCCGCCCCAAGCCCTTTTTATTTTTTTTATTTTTATTTTTTTTTTTAAAGCGAAAGAGAGAAAGAGTGGTTTTCGCTTACCAAGCTGTCAGTACCCGCTCGGCGCCCCTCTCTCTCTCCTCTGCGGCGAGTCTCCCTGTTCGGTCTCGGTGCCGGCTTGTAATGCTGAGTGCCGGAAGATTTCCGGCGCTCAGCATTACAAGCCGGCACCGAGACCGAACAGGGAGAGTCGCCGCAGGACTGCTGAAAGGTAAGTACAAGGGGGGGGGCGGAGGGAGAGGAAGGGTAGATAATGGGGAGGGGGCGGCAGGGACGGAGGGAGAGGAAGGGTAGATAAGGGGGGGGCGGCATTTTAAAATTCGCCCCAGGCGGCATTTTGCCTTGGGCCGGCCCTGTGAATGTTACATATGGTGTTTAAGCAAAACTTACTTGCCCCAGACTTTTTTAAAACAAAGGGCATTGGGGGTCAGGTACTAAATACATAAAATAGTCCTTGTTTTTATGTTTTGCTCAATGATCCTATTTTTATTGCATAAATAATTACGACATTTATCTGCTTGTCTGAGGTAAAAAAAAAAAATATTCAAGTATTCAAGCAGGGGAGATGTAAAATGAGACTAAAGTCTAAATTCTAAATCTCCTACAAAGGAAGGTATATGTCAATTTGTAAAAATGAACTGTAGTCTATGTAAAACACACTCCAGTATACATTTAGTGTAGGCAGAAGTGTGGTTGTTTAATTGTCTAGTTACTTTTGTGACAAATAGAGTTCCTATCTCTAACTAGACAAATACAGTAATCGTTCCTAAACGCTTTGCACAGATACCTCTGACATCACAACTAATTATTGGGCCTTCGGGCAAGTTTAATTGTTAGCTGACGTAAATGGCTTTTTGCTCCATCTACTTGCCCCATTTGAAGTCTATTGGGGACCCACTTATGTTTGGCAACATTCCCCAATTACAGCTCTACGGGACTATTACTGGAAAGTTTTTTAAGGTATGTTCATTATATAATGACAAAGATATAGATAGTGAGATAGTAAGTGAAAACTACCCCATTCTTTTTTCTATAAACCAATAATTTACTGATGAGTGCATGTTGGAGCCAGAATAACAATTTTATATGTAGAAAAATCCATCAAAACAAACTGAAGACAGGTAGTAATTAGAACAATTAAATATTATAAAGGTGATTAACATGATGGTAATCTGTAATTAATTGTTTATAGTGTTTCAATATGGATGATCTGTACGGTTTGCTTTATTTAGCATTATGGCAGACTTTTTTAAACCAACAGAAAAAAATGAGCATAGAAATAGTACATATACTACATAAAATTAGTATAACGTTTGAATCAATAAGATTTGGGGTGTGACTGAGTTAAAGCTATGGAAAAGAATCAACTTTGTTTAAATTTGGCAAGTTTGAAGTTTAGTTGAAAAAACACTGCACATTTTTATACTAAGCAGGTTTAATTGCCCCTGTGTACACTGCTACTACAAATTTCTCTAAGGGAGAGATCACAGCACTGCACAATCTTATACCCCAATCATTATTCGCTCTTCTTTGATGGGGTAAATTGAATCGGCTAGCTTTTAAAGTTATCCCAAACAGGACATGGGTGCAGGATGACCAGATGTCTAAATTCCAAGTTGAAAAACTAAAATGTGGCTTTTTTGCCCCCAAATAGTCTGACAAACCAATACATGGGTGGTATCACTGTATGCAGTAGATGTTGTTTGGCAGTGACATATAGGCAGGTGATAGAATTAGTGCATGGAAAGTGTTAAAATACCCAAAACACCACTATCTGAAAAACCCTAGGGTGTCTAGTTTTCAAAAATATATGGCTTGATAGAGGTAAATTAAAGCAGTGAATGATATGACAAAATTGGTATGGCGAATGTGACCACTTCAGAGATCGATCACATAGTGCCCTGTAGTTTTTTTTGGTGTTGCTGAATGTCTCGATATAGAGGCATTGCAGGAACATCAGCTGAGCAAAGAAAGCAATCTTTGATCACTTTCTATGCTCGTTAACCCCATGAAGTGCCTGGCATATCTATGGTTGTTAACTCACTTTAACTCACATTAACACTGCCAGACCGGATGTGTTGCCTTTTGGGAAATGTAGTTTCTGTACCTTGTAGAGGATACAAACTGTTTCGTATTCTTGGTCCAAAATGCCTCTTCTCAATAACAGATTTATATATATATATATATATATATATATATTGATTTGTGTAATTTGTAAGCCATGGCTAATACAATGTACAGGCCAACATTTTTACTATATACACATTTGTCTATATCACACAAAATACATTTTATTTGGGTACAATTGTGTTTTTAATTTACCCATGTAAAATTTTCTATAGGTTAACTGCTTATACACACTAATATACAGGGCCAGACTAGCAATTAAACTCAGCCCTGGCACTTTAAGACCTGTGGCTGCTAAAATTATACACATGCGGCCACTGTCTAGGTACATGCAGCTGCATGCTTTACTCTTTAACCTTTGCAACTTGCAGAATGCAAAAGAAGGAATCTTTTGCACTAGTGGCAATAAAGGTATGTGGGAACAGTGACATATTTTGGCCTAGGATAACTAGGCCTAGGGAGGCAGGACCCTCTAGAAACACAGAAATTTATGGCAGGCATGGACCACATAGCCCATACACCACATAACAGGGAGCCAATAACTCCCTTGGGTGAGCAGGCTCCCTGTAGAGCCACGGTTCAATGGTTGGTTGAAAGGGAAATCATTTATCTCCCCAACCATTCCACAAACATTGTGGAGGACTGTGCTAGGTGGCCACAGCCTCCATAGACTATTGTCGCCTGCAGATTGGGTGGCTGATGGGGCAGCCCTTCTTTGGGCCAGAAGGTAAGTATGCCAATGTGTGGAATTCTCCATCAGACACCAGCACACCAGGCATTTCTCTGGATTGCTGAATGTCCAGTCCAAGCCTGCTCATTTGTGATCTGAAGGTGGGCTGTAACAACTCTTAGTTACACGACACAATGCCTTGACATGTTGATCATAGAGAGTACCACTAAATGCATACAGACATGGTTTCATTTCAGTTTCCGTTTTCATTTCATTTTAGTTTAACAGGCAATAATAGAGAATTTTGAATATGTCTAATTAAGCTATATTGTAGACCTTATTTATTTGGAAAATTTGCTCTCTTGTCTAATTGAGAGATGCTTGTTATAAACTAGCAATGTGGAACTGACTCCAGGCAGTATATATCACAGAGGGAGCCCACGTACAGCAGTGACAGCTGTATGCAATATTATGGAGATCAACACAGTCTGCTACGGAGACAGGTGTCTAACATCTTACTTTAGCTTTAAAGACTAAATTGGCATCAAAAAGAATGCATTTATCGTAATCCAGTTTGGTTAAAAAAAATAGCATGCACTTGTATTACAGATGAGCACATATCTAAAAAATGTGAGAAGTATTATTTATGCTTTATAAGGTCTTCCATTTCAAATTAGGCAGTTTCTAGATTAAGCCTCTGAAACATTAGTTCGCTGACTGGGAAATCTGTGGGCAAATAAAAAAAACAAATACTACAAAAGTCGAAAAGTTGATTTTCTCATGCGGTTTCCTTTGTCACCAAAAATTAGGATGCATGCCTACCATATAGATGCTGAACTAAATTTATGCTTATAGTGCTTAAGTGTTACTTTTTTTATTTTATTTTTACAAAACCAGGCAAGCTACTTGCATTCCTTTATTCTGAAAATCAAATCCATTACTTATGATAGAGGTAGGTCTCATAAATAGTTTTGCTTATTCTAAAAAAATACACCTACTCTGAACAAGGGGTGAAGACGAGACAACTTCCATAACTACATACCTCCCTACAATTTCGGTTTTTGTCAGGCATTGCCATGCTATCCCAGGTAGCTACACCACTGTCCCGCAGGCAGTGGGAAGTGGGGATCATGGGCAGTTGGGAAGATCCCCTGCCCAGGGAGCTGTAAAATCCATAGAGGTCTATGCTTCTGCAGCACAAATCTCCAATACCACCCACAAAGCCTCTCTGAAGCTGAATGCCACAAGGTCGGTGAGCGGATGGCCATGCCTCTGGTTCCTATACGCTTCTGGCACCATCCATGGCCACTCCTAGCAGTGGCCCCACATACCCCAACCTCTTGCCATACACCTCAACACAGGTGTCCTGATTGTAACACCTGAAATGCTGGAGAGTATGGGCTACCATGTTAAGCTCTAAATGTAATTGCATTTTAATTAAAATACATTTATATGACTTAAAACAGGTTTTAAACATGGCTGTCATGTTGCCAACCACACTTTTGGTCTAAATTCCTTAGGTAAGTGTGCATTGCATGATGGGAAATCTGATGAGCACATGGGTGCAGAGCTGAGCAGGCTGTACATTACAGCTGTTATAATCCCTTTTCTTTGATGGCTTTAATATCAGCTCACTCTAATCTACCTCTCAATGAAGTGTTTGTCACTGCTTTTTATCTCACAAATGTTTTATTGTTTTTTGGGGATATTTGGCTAAGCAGCTGTAAAGTTTTTACAAAGTTGGTCACAGCTTTTTGTCATTATTTAAAATGTAGACATTGTTTTATCTGAAACACTTAAAACAGCATTGTAATGAAGCTTTTGGACACTGTATTGACAAATATCTATTTCCTAAAATTGCATATTTCTGGATTGTTTTATATCACATAACAGTATTAAAGAATTTAACAGTTCCAATTAGGGTTGGGTGCCTCGGAGTTTTACCGTGACAGTTCTGGAATGAAGAGGTGAGTCCCGAGTCCAGGATTTACGTGACCTTGCGGTACTAGCACAGCAGCTCGCAGCTGTGAGCTACATTGAAGACTGGCTGAGGCTTCATTGAGGGTAAGTGAATTGCATAGTGTCTGTCTGTCTGGGGTATGTTAGTGTCTCTGTGTGTCTAGATATGTCTTCTGGGTATGTTAATGTAAGTGTCTGGTTATTTAAGTGTGTGTCTGTACGCGTGTGTGTGTGTATGTGTATGCATGTTAGTGTCTCTTGTATCTCCTCTCATTCCTCCTTTCTCTCATCTCCCGTCTCAGATGTTAGTGTGTTTTTGGATACTTTAGTGGGATACTTTGAATCCTTTTAGTCTCTCTCTGGGTATGTTAGCACCTGTGTGTGTCTGACTATGTGTGTGTGTGGGTATGTATGTCTGGGTATGTTAGTGTCTGTGTCTATGTGTGGGTGTGTTTGTATCTCAGGGCTAGATCCAGAGCCTGATCTTGGGAGGGGCACTCACACTAACTAGCACCATCAGACACTAATGCACCCAGAAACTCAGACCAACACAACCAGACACATTAACTCACAGGCACACTGACACTAACACAACGACACACATTAACCTATCCGCACTAACACACAGGCATATAGACATTCATAGACACACACCCATACTTTAACACACGTGTAAAGGGAAACTCATTCTAACACACTCATTCAAAGACTCACACTAATGCCCACTGCCAGACACTCACACTAACATATACATACACACTAACATACTCAGACACTCACACTAACACATAACCACCCAGACACTTACACCAACACAACCACTGACATAGGTGACACAGACACACACACTAAGGAACACACACACACTAACATACTCCTACACACACAGACATGCACACTAGCATAGCCAGACACACACACTTTAACATACCCACACACTCAGTCACACACAAATACGCACGCACACACACTAAGCTACCCACACACACACATAATCAGACATATACTAACAAACTCAAACACCGACACACACTAATAAAAACACAAACTAACATACCCAGACACAGACTAACATACCCAGAAACCCACAAATAAGCAGACATACACAAACATACTCAAACACAGACACACATTCACATAAAAAACACAAAAATGAACATAAATTAATTAACACAAATTAACACAGACATATCATTTTGTAGATAAGGTATTGAGAATGTTTGTGAAAGGTAAATATATTTTTAAATAAATACATTTTTACATTTAATTTATCATTTTTGATTTTTTAATTCATGTTATGTGAAATATCCACCGTTGTGTTAACTACTAAAATAACAAAATTAGGTCACAAAACAACTTTTATATCTATTTGTATTATTTATGCTGACAGGACCAAATACCTCAATAATAATTCACATAATGTTGGAAGACCATTTTTGATCACTTTTTAAAGAGCCCTTTTGAATAACCACTTACATCCAAACATTTTTTAGAACATGAACCAGAAACTGTAATTTATGGCTTTGCTGATTTAGACTTAGAGATCTTTCACATGTGTGTAACTATGATTATTTGAGGTCTTTTTTTAAATTTCCCACAAGTTTGTTATTTCAGTTTTGATTTATACACTGGTTTATCATGTGACTTTTGACTAATCGAGGAAAAAAATACATCTTATACTATCAAGATAAATGTACACAAATCTACCCTTACTGAAAATCTGAGTAAACTATTTAGTCTGTCACATAGAACCCACTCCTGCAACAAAAAGAAACACACAAAACTGTTCACTGTGCATTCATTCAAATGTATATCAGGGTCAGTCATTAAAAAGATAAGCTGGAAAGAGATATCAGCTTGAGAATCAACCTTAACAGTAATTTTGTGGCAACGGAAAAATAGAGAATGCTAAAAAATCATCAATATATTTGTGTGTTGTGAATTGAAAGCACATTTATCTATTAATATGTGATATGTGGAGGACCGGAATGGCAATGGTCAGACAGCCTTGGCACTTTAAAGTGGCAGCTGTCTGATGACATCAGTGCAGCCAACAGATGGATATGCACAACCACACGCTATGATTTGTCGCTGGAGCACAAAATTTCACCCAATATTAGAAAAAAGAAGGAACACCCCCCCCCAGAGAAAGGAAGGAGAGTAGGGCAGGGCACAGGGCAGATACTGGCAGACAGAATTCCCTCCCCCATGTTAAAAAAAAAGCAATAATTCATACCAGAGTGAAAAAGCATGTTGAGGCAGGGCACAGGGCAAGCCCAGCCAGACAGACACATCTCCCCTAATATTAGAAAAAAAAAGAATTGATCCCCCAGAATAAGGATGGAGATTGAGTCACAAAGGCAGGGCACGGGGCAGGCACTAGCACACAGACACATCTAGTCTAGATCTAGACTAAATCACCTCCCCCATATTAGAAATAAAAATAAGAAGTGATCCGTAGAGTAAAGAAGGACATTGCTGCGTAGAGGCAGGGCATGGACTGCCAAACACACACATCTGGATTGTACAGGACAGGTGTTTCTTAACGTGGGTGCCTGTGCCTTAGAGTGTGCGTGTTAGTGTGTGTTCAGTCTCTCATTTCCTCCAGTGAACGTTTTGTGGACTGGAATGCCAATTCACATCCACCAGAACGTCAATGGAGGACAGGAGAGAGTCCTTATATGACGATGTACCAGAGTTTGCACTGAGTGCCGTTAACACAATGCTGGCTGCTGCTGACCGAGGGGACTCCAAGCTGTCAATAGAGAGCCTGATCTCCCATGCAGCCACCGGAGAAGCCCCTGCTGCTGCAAAAAGTGTATGACGTACAGGTCCTAAAAGTAATCTTGTCACACTTTTTTTTAATGACAACTGATGGTCCAAGCACTTCATCCAGTAACATCCAGTTAGTGACAATTGACGTGTCAGGATTTAGGTTCCCTTTCTGCATCCAAACGGTGAATGCCTTGACATCGAGGCATTACAGCAACACTGAGATTGGCATCAGGGGCCAAGTCTGGCCCCTCCCTGGGGCGTTAACGTCTGTTTTAAAAGATGGTGTCGCTGAAATGCCTCGATAGCGAGGCATTCTGTGACACCGAACTCCCACCCCAGGACGCGCCATGACCCCTCTAGAGAGCGGTCACAACTCGCCACTGCAAGTGATTTTTCCAACATGGCAGCGTGTCCTTTCAAAAAATCAAAGAGTTGAAAAAGTTTCAAAAAGGGTCTCTCCAGTCCTTGCTGAGAACTGTGGCTCCAATTGCAGGTTGAATACAGGTACTGCATTCATTCAAGCAAGTGAAAGGAGCCCAGCTTTCTAATCACAATGTGATTAGTAAAATAAATGCTATAAAAATAGTTTAAAATTTTTTTTTTTTTAAATGGTAACATGTAAAAATAATTTTTCACTGATGTCAATATCAGGGGAATCTTCCAGTTTAAAAAAAGGTAAATAAAATTAAAAAAGGCCAAAATATATATAGTCCTAAAATTATCACTTTATCTTAAAACAACACTCGCATGTAAAGAGCTAAAATACTGGCATGTTAAATGCCCATGTGGTGTCTACTTTTAAAAAAAATTTGATTTGATGGGGTATACCACATGTCTAATTTCCAAAAAAAAGCTATAAATTTATACATGAAGTTAAATGTGTGTGAAAAAGTGTGAAAACCACAAAGACTGGTGGTAGAATTAGTGCATGGAAAGAGTTAAAAATACTAACATTTGGAATACCCTGGGGTGTCCAGTCTTCAAAAATATATGATTTGATGGGGTAAATTTTATTGGCCAGCTTCAAGGATACTGGAAATAGCACATGGGAGAATAATTACCAGATTTGGAAAAAAATTGTTTGAAAAACGCTACTTGTACTTATTGCCCCATAACTTGCAGAAAAAAGCAAAAAAACATAAAAACATTGGGTATTTCAAAACTCAGGACAAATAGTAGAATCTATCTAGCAGGTTTTTTCATTAACTTTTATAGATGAGTAAAAGATTTTTCAAGAAATTGCCATTTTTTCTAATTTTTTCATCATATTTTAGACTTTTTTTTTATGGTAAATGATATGATACAATCAAAATAATGACATCTAAAGAAAGCCCTTCTTGTCCTGAAAAAAAACCAATAAATAACTTGTGTGGGTTCAGTAAATGAGAAAGAATAACATTACAGCTAAACACGGGAACCGTAGAAATGTTAAAACAGCCATTGTCACAAAGGGTACAACAAATAAAATCAGCCATTGTCACAAAGGGGTTAAATTGAAAAACAGTGCAAAATTAATAAATCAATCATTAGATAAAAAGGGGAAAAAATGCTGCAGTCACAGTAAATCAATAACATGAACTATAGACTACAGCTTCTCCGATCTACCCCATCACATTACATTTTCTACACTACACTATTGAGTATGGTACATGTGCCTCAATCTCCGCTTTAACACTGTCTTACACCCCAACTCTCATCAGTCTGTGGCTGCTACTGACAAGTTAAAATGTTGTAACCACACTTATATATCTAATGCTTCTCCCTTCTTATAAATGCTGATTGGCCAGAGAGAAAAAAAGTAAACTCCACAGGTTGTTGTCAATCAAAGCCATAACCATCAATGAGACCATTCACCAATTTTTTGGCTACTTCAACCTATCAGTAATTTATTTGTACCCTTATACACAGTCTCTTCCCACTTTACATCAGTGGATATAGAAGCATAAGGTGATTATTGTTGACCTTATTTGCATGTGCCTACCCAGAATCCCTTGTGGTTGTGGCAGCACAATGATATTTATGAGGGAAAAACAAGCCTTCTGACTTGTCTGGTGTCTGTAGATGAGTGTTTAATGATGCTTCTACTACCCACTTTACATCATGAAAGCGTGCCAAAACGTGGCAATTTTGGAGATTTTGCCATAAATATGTTTTGTGGGGTTCCTCAAAACAAATGCATGAAACTGGCAAATTTGTTAAAAATGAAGTTCGTACTAATCAGAATGCCCAAGTCTAATAGCAAAGTATAGAAAACCTAACACTTAAGGATAACCTAAGCTATTTGTTATTTTGTTCCATCTCTGTTTGTGGATATTGAAATTCAATGTCAAGCTAATGACTTTATAAAGTATACAAGGTTTATACGACAAAGTGTTATAGACAAGCCAATGGCTCAATGCCCTCTAGCTAATATTGGCCTTCAAATAGCATCATAACTATTTAGTTTGCTGTGTCCTGGTATTAAGGAAAGCTAACCTGTCACTTGAGGAATGTCTGTCTGTTATAATTTATAATCTTAAGGAATTCGAGTGTGAAGAACACTAACATTTTTCTTTACATTTCTAAGAATTCCATTGACATGATTTTTGTATCCAGTTATAACATGATCTTCATATTTATTCTTGTATTAGTTATGTAATGGTAGAACATAAAGAAACACTGCTTCCTGAATATCTGATGTATCTGAAATCCATACATACAAAAATGCCCAATTTTCCGTTCTTTATTCTTAAAATTCTTTGTATGCCAAACACCATCCTTCATACCTGTGGGTGAGTAAAATGTAAATTATTTTAGCTATTAATTATAAGGGTAAATAAACGCTCCAGCCTTCATATGCACTTTTAATGCATATGATAGCTCACTGTCACCTTGATACATTTTTATATCTGGCACCCCAGTTCCTTAGCTTGTCAGGGATGCATTCAACTGAACACATCACCTAATTGGTAGTGTACTCTTGGGGTATACTTACTGACACCCATCTCCAGAACTGGCTCACATGAAAGTACCAGAGGGTCTAATGCGACCCCCCTCTGTATGCTACAATATTTCAAGAAAGTAAGTACTAGTATACTTAGTACAGTATGTATTCAGCCTTGGTAGTACTCTTTGGGTGTTGGACTTCCCATTAAAAAAGTGTAACAAAGATGTAAGAATGGTTTGGTAAACCAAACTAATTTCCCCCAGAAGAGGACTAGTTCTAATTTAAAAACTTTAAGTACTGCCCCTAAAGTGAGGCTGCTAAATGTATTTTTGGTTGATCATCACATTGATGGACTTTCCCCTGGGGTGAATGTTGCCAACCATCCATTCTAAAGAACTTGGCTTCAAGCTGTCTATTCCATGCAATTCTGCATGGCATGATACATTGAAATAATCATTAAGCTAGTCTGGTCCTCTCTCAATGAGCTTTCTATGCAGCCAGCATGCATTGGTGTTGTGCTTGCTAAATACTTATAGAACTGTTATTTGATTGGACCTTTTGGATAGCCACTGGTACGACAGGCTGACATTTTGTAAATGTGAGTTGATTTGTGTGTTTAACAGTTTTCTTTACACACAAGTTATTTGATTTCTGAGGATGGTTATAAGTGAGCAACTGGGACTTTGATTGAGATACTCTGCAGGCAAAGCAAGACAGAAGTGGGGGTGCAACAGAGAATAACCTAGGAAGAGATACTATTTGGAATGGATAATTCTAGACAGGATGAAATGCTTCATAAGTAGATCTAAGAGGCGTTTTTTGAGAGGAGAGTAGACATACAACAATTATGTAGTTCCCACATGAAACTTAACTGTATTAGCACTACATTAAAGGGTTTGTATAATTTGGATTTTGTGTAGATTGTCTCCCACAGAAGAGCAGACATCCATATCGTGCGAAGGGAAAATCAAAGAGTTAACAACACAGTTGTTTTGGTTTGTGTTTATTAGCCTTTGTTCTCTAGTTCCGTGACTCACATGTGTATCTAACGCACATACCACTTAGACATCACAATCATTACACAGCTATATTATACTTGGAGAGAACATTACTATTTGATGTGGTAATTTTGTAGTTTAATTGAAAAAATCAAAACCTTCCTGTTATGTTTGTTTGACAGTGCCTTGCTTGAACATTGTTTTTCCTTTTCTGAATGAAGAAATAGCAAGATGGAAAGTTGTGCTTAAGGGGCATGCAAATAAATTCTTTCTGTGTATTTTTGTCATCTTGTTTGTGTAAAATGGCAAATATTAATAGGATTACCAATGCATATGTGACATCTAAAAGTTTCTCTTGTATTGAATGCATGGAGCTCTCCACTGGCATGGAGTTCTCCTAGGCTACATGAAAAGAACACAAAAATTATCCAGTCAATGTACAAATGTTACCTAAACATCTGACTGAATGCTATGGTACCACAACAAAGAAAATCGGGGCGCTTATGCAAAGTGGAAGAAAAATCAGAAAAGTGCACTTCGATTTTCCTCCTGATGAAGCCAAAGTGTAGTGAAACACATTGAGGACATTAGAGGACACTATCTGCAATTTTGCACACTATTTATTGATTTGTGTTTATTTATTTTTTGCACTTTATAGAAGTATCCTACTAAAGTATCCTGCATTTTATTGAAGAACTTTATTTAAGAACTTCATAGTTGATTGTTATCATTGTGCTATTTGCACAAATCTTTCTTGAGGCAAGTGATCATGTGATATACAGTATTTTTATTATTTATTTGTGAAGATACTCTGCCATTGGTGTTTCTTTTTCTTATGTTTTTAGTTATTACACTATGTTTTTTTTCCTTGTTGTGGTCTCATACAAGCATTGGAGAATGCTTCTTCTGGGCTGCGTTTGGGAAGTATATCAATATAAATATACATTTATTTAGTGGTCATTTTCTCATGGAATACTTCCTCCAAATCCTTTCTTCCAGAGCTACATCTTCTAGCAAATTCATACAAAGCATGTATTAACAGCCAGCAGTGTTCACTTGACAGAATATCAAGCTCAATCTGTTAGAAGTAAGGACTCCCTTGACTACAATGTTTCCCCTTTAGGCAGCCTTCAATACCTCTAGGCCAATTTGCACTTGCCTTCTAGATGATCCCTCAATAAATGATATACTCTTTCAGTTACACCAAGTATTTTAAGCAACTTGTTACAATGAGAAATGTATTTTGATGTTCTATACTCTTCCAAGCCTTTATTTGGAACTTTTAGGCTCCTGCTACCTGGATCCCTTCCTTTGCGGCCACAACTACCTGCTGATTTCACTGGGTGTTCTCACCGACGTCAGTGGGTATTCCTGCCAACGACACGGGACATCTCCCCACTTCTAGGGGAAATGGGCAAGGATTGGGGAGTGTGAGGACCCTACTCCCATAACCTGAGGATTCTGGTGTCGAAACCCAGAGAGTTCCCAGGTACATATTTCTTGATGTATAGTATCCTTTTTCCGGTGTACTCTTGATGTTGGCTGATCCCAAAATGTATGCTTTCTGCAAAGGTATTATGCTGTATTATGGTATAGTCAAAACATAAAGATGGTGTTTAACTAATCTCCTCACATAAACCATGTGTTATTCTGTGAAATATTGGCTCTTATAGAAGAAGCTCAAGTTTGGCTCTTAATAAGTCAGTTTGGTGAAAAGATGAATCCACTGCAAATTCCTTGATTAGTACATCCCTAATATATGACCTGCCTTAACAACTCACTTTGCTGTATCTAGTGATCTTTGGTATCTATGCACTCAGGATAAATGACACACTTTTACCTGGAAGCACTTGGGATATCTAGGGGTTTTTAAACCACATCTGGTGGTTTTATTTTTTAACGAGGCCTATATAACACTTTTAACACAAACACAGATTTTGACAGCAGATAAGAACCATGTGGCCCATCTAGTCTGCCCATTTTTTCTTAGGGAAGATTACACATATAACTCAATTTTAGTTCAAAAAAACCTGCACCTTTTAAAAAATGAGGTTTTCTTTCCTTTCTATATATTAAGGCTTCAGAATTTTAACAATGCAAGTTTTGTGATTTCACGTGAACATCAAGGTATCAAATGGTAATATTTATACCGCTCCTGCAAGCCAGGTACTGTATGTTCAAATTAGTAAAGTTGAAAGGGATTGACAATGCAAACATTGATTATTAATGCATGTTTTAATATTTATTAAAAATGAAACCATTTTGGACACTTTGATCACAGTGTTAACCTGTTGATGTTTTGTTTTCTTTTATATTTTTCTTAGAACCTTTGCTGTATCATTCTGAAAGCATATTATTCCTAATCTTTCTCTTCACCATGGGTGATGATGTAGCACAGATTCTTATAATCAAGGTTACCAGCAACATCTGGACGGAAAGCGTTAAACATCTGGCTGATCTATAAAAGAAACATAAAATACAATTTTTATATAATTTCAGCATTTTGTATTCTGCAATACAATGTGGGACACATGTGTGGCACTGGGAAAAATTACATTGCATGGTTCAAAGAAATCCGGGTCTGGCAGCATTTTATTGAGTATCCTATCTATTTTACCATCTGTTATGGGAACCGAGTAATTCTTTTTGGCCCTTCGTCTATAAGAGATCCAAAAGTGCCTTGAACGCATATAATGTGTAACTGTATTTGGACTTTGCCTGCTTCTGAGCTGCTCAGAATAATTGATTCATGTTTGAATGCCAATATTCTGTTTTTTTAAAGAAAACAGATACATTGTCAAATTTTGAATTTTCTATTAACATACACTCCAAACTCAATCCCTAAACCAATTTCCAATCAATTCATACCACTGGTTCTATTTTGTTCACTGCCCAGATAAGTACCATTAACTGGTTTTTAATGGCAGCCACAACCACTAAGCAAGTTCAATAAGGGCATGGATTCATTCTTCATGTGTAACTTTTTAGCTATGGTTCATTACTGTTCTTTTTTGCTGATATATATCTCCAAGTTCAATTTTTTACCCTAAATTGAGAACTTTTGACCTTTCATTGCTTTCAGAGACTTTACTGGTCATACAAATATTAGTAAAATTTACCTCTTCCTGACTGAATCTGTCTGCTTGAGTTGTCAGCATTTCTCTGATGCTATTAAACAAATATATTAAAACATTAAAACAAAAATATAAATACAAAAGTTATACATTCTTAGCATTGTACTATAAAAGTATAAAACAATGAGCTGATGTTGAACTAAACCTCCCATAATTATCAACTAGGTAATAAAGAGGGAAGTTATAGCTCTGCATTGGAGTGCGTGTTGTCTATAACTCGTTTAGAATATCCAAAAACCATTTCAGTAGGGTCCAAGGAGTAGCTTATTGAAAGCATTGGTTTCCTGATCACCATTAATAATAAAAAAAAAAAATAGTAAACAGCAATATTTTAGGATTCTACTGAGTCATAGTCAGGGTTAGACCCTCTATGATTGCGTGTTTTCTCATAATTCACAAAATAAAGGAGTCTTAAATAAGTATTCATTGGTCTTTGTTTTACCAGCCAGTGGCCTAAGTTGGTTTGCGGATAATTTGGCTAGTGTAAAACCATGCCAAGTCACACTATTCCCCCATTCCACTGATTATGGAAATTACATGGTCTTGTTCCACAGATAAATAATATACATAAGAAAATGCATCGTACTAAACAGAGTCTTCAAGACCCTGAACATTATTTGATTAGGTAGCTTAATAAAGTTATTGAAGTAATATAATAAAAAGTATTTAAACCTACTAATCTGCTTTTATATGGCCTTTTCCATCAGGGTCAAAAATCTTGAAAGCATTCAGAATTGTTTCCTCTGGGTCGGTGCCTAGAATGCACACATTTTAATTCATAAAACATCTGTAAACATTCATATGATTCTGAAGGTAAAGCAAGCAAATTCAATATTTAACAATCTGCCTCTTTATTGGATTATATTACTGTTACAAATTGTATTTTAAACCATATAAAAATTAACATTTCTCAGATAATATGTCCAATCTCACCATAGTTGAGAGTTTATGTGAGTTATTTGCTAACTAATATTGTTTCTTGGTAAAAAGAACATTTATATATAGAGAGAGAGATTGTTTATAGTCCTTAAATGTGTGAACCCAAAGATGGACTGTCATTCCTAAGAAGGGCCAAATTGAATATGCCCATCTTGAGACATGCCCAATGCTCCTTAATGTACATGATTCCTGGCAATTCTTGTTTACATGTATTTGAGTTCTAAAGAAAAAACTATACAAACATTACTATCCAGATACTGTTTAAAAGCTTGTAACAGCCACGAAGATTGATAGATTGCAGTTATATATAAAGCAATTCTGGTGCAAAGTGATGTAATCAACATTTAATGGTTGCCATTGTTATTGCCCCATCTTTACCATTTTTCACCAAGATTGCTCTTGAGTCAAGAACCTACAAGTAAATTACAGGTAGAGGTCAACTTTACACATCTGGCTGCTCTGGAATGCCAATGCAATCTTGCTTGGAAAGTTCAAGGATGGCTAACCATGATGGGCATCACAGGGCACTGTAGCTGGCTTGCCAAATTTAACCTATCCATGTGAAGCAGCCATGAACAATTCTGAAAGGCTTTACCATTTTTACTTCATTGTTCAATATTCATTCTTTGAAGCAAATGCTTTTTACTTGAATTTACTCCTTCAGTATTCAAGTGAATCATTTAGGTTTCACTTGAGTAGACTGTCAATAAGGGAAATAAAAATCTCCTGAAACATACTTAAGGGCAAAAAGATACATTATTGTAGTTTGAAGATTGTGTTCTCCAAGCCTTATAGCTTCTTTCCTTTTCAATCAATATCTCTTTACACTTAAATTTCTATTGTCAATCATACTGCCAGTGGCAAGCACCAGACCTTTCAAAAAGCTTAAGCTGCGCATGTAAGTATAGAATGTTCTACAATTGTCTCTAGTCATCTCTTTGAGCTTTTGTCTGCAACAACAATCTTGCATAACCCATCTGTTATTGATTGTTTGGTAAATAAAGTGGTCCAGTTGACGTCCCATATTTATTTCCTATAGAAGCTGGAAATGCATTTTGCTATCACTCAATAGACAACAAAAAGTGCCAAGTGGCTCATATTAAATAAATATAGCTTTTGGTACATGTAACAAACAAAATGTGAGGATGTTATTCTTAGAAATGGTAGAGTGGAAAAATATAATACGCTACCAGATCAGTTATGAAATAACAATTCAGACTTGTAAAACTGCAAAAGTATTCCAGATTCAATAACCTATTATTGTAATTATTATGTAATCTGTGTATATTTTATGTATTTTATGTCATTATGACATAATTAATATTTTAATTAATTTTATCATTTTCTTATCATATTGGCACATCTTATTACAGTGTTGTTTTATTATTTAAAGAATCCACTAAGTTTGAAGTTTTGCATTAAAATACTTTAGTCCCATAGTAAAATTGTCCTACTGGACACCTTTTATGAACAATACACTAGTTTATTGCAGTTGCACACTTGCAAAGTGCCAGCTGCATGGAAGTAAGTCTCTGGTGGGTTGACTTAGACCATTTTCCCATATTATCTAGAAAATTAGAAATTGCATTAACAACACAAATTATTCATTGTATTTTGATATTAAAAATAATCTTTATTTCTATGGAATCTGGGATTCCTACATCCAAGCGGGCCCTTACATTATACCTTAAGGCAAATTCTCTCTGGCACCTTTAAGAAGGAGGTGCCTCCTCGCATAGTGGCATTTTGGGTGAGTATGTGATGATGCCAGCTTGTAGCCCACCGGGTATCTGCCCGGTTTGCCAGATGCTAGTACGGCCCTGTCAATGACTGATCATTTTGAAAAATATTTTAACCACTTGCATCTAAATTAATAATCAATGGGGAAATAAGAATCTGCAAAGGGTTAGATGTATTCCCTCTCATAATTATCAATAATAAGAAATGTTGCCATTACCCTTTACCCATGAAAAAAATAAAATGGATTTTGTGTTATTTCAACCAAAGATTGAATCTGGCTTTGCGTGCATTTAAAATGTATGTGTTTAATTTAACTTTTCCTGTTTTATAAAAAAAAGGTTTTTGATTTCCTCTGAAATGATTAGGAACTCACTATGAGCTCTGAATTTTTGTAGCATCTGTAGTAATTAGAATACTCTAACATGACAAGAGCTTTCCTCTTTTTCCTAAATATAAGATTTTTGAAAAGAAAATTAACTCCAGCTAAAGAAACGTGTTTTATTTTCAACTTCAAAGCACAAAGCTTTCCTATGAATTAGGTTAACCACCTAAACAAAAAGAAGAGAAATATGTCTCACATATATAACTAGCTGTATATGTAATATAGTCATTGTGACTGAAAATTAGCAAGGACCTGACACATTGGGCACTTGGACAATACCCTGGTGGTGCTAGTGAAAAATCTAGTAATACATTCTAGTAAGTCCTCTCCTGCTCTCTCCCACCAATCACAGCAGGCTTTCAGTCTGTAAACCCTTGAAGGGATTTTCTATCTAAGGGGTGGATTTACAAAGGGCTGAGTTTCACTGAAAATACAAGTACCGAGTATGGGTTAATTGGTAATAGTTTATACTCGAGAAAGGACCATTATTACAATTATATTTAAAAAAAATATGGGCTCATAAATGCACATTTAACAAATATACAATGAAAAAGACTGCCCATCTTTTACATATTTAGGTCTTGAGGTTCTGTACTACTCCTATTGCCATTGTCCTTAAATTATGAGATTGGTATGATGTAAATAGTAGTGATTTTGCATTCATCCTTTACACATATACACAGGGATTGCGAACATTACAATTTAGGATAGATGAGGATAATTAATTGGAAGATAATCATGTGAAGTTCCTCTTTAATAAACAATCAATGAGTGTTTAGTAAGAGTCTGACATTATTCACTATTTAAATATGATGAACTGGATTGGAAGGACGTCACTGCAATGCTGCCATTTTGGCAGAAGTTGCCGGGTTATGTCCTCAGAGATGCAGACCAGAAGAGAGGGAAGATCATAGATGCAGAAAAAGATGCGGAAGAAGATGCAGAAGCAGAATTGGTCGACTGAAGCGGAAGTGGTTGGCAGAGAAGGTAGGCAAACATTTAGAGAGCGTGAGAGAGAGTATACGTGGATGAGAGTGTGAGAGAGAGTGAGTGCGAGTGTGAGAGAGATGTGGGCACCAGGCAACAAATTTCTTTCCCAAATGAAAAAATCTCCCGAATCTCTGGCTGAACGGAATGGGCAGGGAATAATAATCATTGCCTGACAACGAATGGGCCAAAAACAAGAACTGTGCGAGCAGCCGGACATGAAGCTGCTGCAGAGGGTAGAAGTAAGTGGGGAGGGAGGGGATATGTATGTATGTATGTATGTTTGTGTATATATATATATATATATATGTATGTCTATGTGTGTGTGCATGGATGTGTAAGTGTGTGTGCATATGGATGTGTAATTATGCATGCGCATGGCTGTGTTATTGTGTGTGTGAGAGCATGGAAGAGCATGGAGGTTAAATTTTGTGTGTGTGTGTGTGTGAGAATTGATGTGTAAGTGTGTGTGAGCATGACTGTGTAAGTGGGGTGAGATGGAGTTTGTGTTTGAATGTATACGTGTGTGTTAGTGAGTATGAGAAGGTGTGTCTGATTTGTGCGTGTTTACATATGTGTGTCAGAGTGTATGTTGAAAGGGGGGCAAAGAAAACATACAAGCTGTTTCAGGCCAATGATGGCAGATACCAGCTGTTTGGGATAAAGATGACACATATAAGCTGTTTGGGTGTACTGACAAGCAGGGGGCAAAGATGGCACAGACAGGCTGTTTGGGGGTTAGGATGAAACTGATAAGCTGCTTGGTGGCAAAGGCACTAAAGCTGTTTGGAACAAAGGCAGTAGGCACAAGCTGTTTAGGGCAAATGTGGCAATGTGGCACACATTGCTTGGTGAAGTTGGAGGCCTAGGGGAAATTTGTGCACCTGGGCCCTGTGGTTTTTAGTTATGTCCCTGGCCCTCATTTTTATTGATTTGTACGAACAATTTTCATTAAAAAAAAAAGTTCCCACCTAAACTAATGACAAGTCTAATCCATAGGTTATAGGGCTTATTTCATGGGAGAATGGAGTGCGAGTTCTTGGGAGGGTGCTTGTCATATTTAGATTTTTTTGGAATCTGGTTTTCCTAAAACTATTTCCAATCACTATCTCTTTGGAGTTATGGGGTTCAAAGCTCAGAAGGAAAAAGGTGAGATTCAGATGTGATAATCTTGGAGTGATTCAGGCTACTAATAACATATCAGCCTCTTTTCTTCCTGTGCTTAGGTACTTATGTGTTTGCTTTTTAGGTGCTTTCAACTAGATGTATGCATTAGGGAAGTTCATATTTCGGGTGTGGCTAATGGTGTGGCTGACACTTAACAGGAAGGCCTGGATGGAATGAGAATTCAGGGTCGGACAACAACAAGGTTGTAGTAGTTCTGTGGTATCTGGGACATTCCTTTACTAAGAGTATATCTATGCAGCATTCACATCTGAGGGGGTGATAATTCTATGTTTATTCGCAAGGACTGTGTGCACCTAAATAACATTGTTACTTGATAGGCATTTGAGTTTGGAAAGTGGCGGTATGGAAGAGCCATCATTCTTAAGGTGTCACACACTCTGGCTTTGGCAGGGGGTCCATTGGTTGGAAAGTCATCTAAGGTATGGCAAAATCTAGAAATTATGGTGGTTGTGGGCTAAGTCCCTAGGGAGCCAATATACCAATTCCGACCCACCTGCTGGTGTTGAGTGGCAGCTTGTGGACAATGTTGGCATGTGTTACTGTGTAAGGTTGTGCATTTTTCACGGGGACACCCTCCATCATTTGGTAAAACTGGGAAGCTAACCCTTGGTTTTTTAACCAAGCTAACCTTTGGTTTTTTGGGTTAGAGTTGATGGGTAAAAAAATGTTGTGGACCCAGGGCACCTTTTATGTTAGTTATTATAAGTGCAAAATAAAGTGTCTCGTGCCCAGTAATTGACAATACGCATCCTGTGGTAGGCAGTGTCAGGATCATGTAGCTCTGTGAATGTTTTCTTTCTTTAAATCCTTTAAAACTTTTATTTTAATAAGACAACAATACCTCAACAGGCTATTTAGTCAATAGGAACAAGCCTGCTTAACTACATTCTTTGTTTGATTGTACAAAGGTGCACTTGCAATCCTAGCATAATTTGTCATACCTGCTTCAATTGCTAATAGGCTAGCATGTATGTTCAAAAGCATGTTAGCTGATCTATACATTATTACATATAGTTTGGAGGACCATAAATACCTTTCAGTTTTTCACCAAACATGGTAAGAAAGACAGTAAAGTTAATGGGCCCAGGTGCCTCTTTAACCATGTCATCGAGCTCTTCACTCTTAACATTGATACGGCCTGGATAATAAAAAAACAAAACTTATGACATGTGTCTTCTAGCATATGAGCAGCATGTAAGATACATATAGATGTCCTAATTGACTGATCTTACACAATGTAATATGACACATAACAAGTCATAGCTATTAGTAATAAGCTCTTTGGCTACTATAATGCTGGCAGTTGCTTTTCATTAAACGGAAAATGTAAATAAAATAGTATGTATCAAAAGCATTATTAAACACCAATCAAGCCACAAGGCTTGTTTTTCCCCCAGAAATCTTGTGGTGCTGCCACAACCACAAGGGATTCTGGGCAGGTGTATGCATAAGGTTAACAATGATCACCTTTCGCCTCTATATCCACTTTATATGATAGTATGTCTCAGGTAAAAAGCAATCTTAAATTGTAAATGTAGCATAATAATGGTGTCTTGGTTAGTAGTTAGAGATAATAGAGAATACTTCTCAGATGAGTAGTACACCTTCTCGGTAAAATACAACTTCCCTACATTACATCTAAACCTCTAACTCTCTAGTTTTAGACTATGGCCTCATGTTCTAACATTTTTCTCTGAAATAAACTTCCATCCTGTACTTTGTTAAATCCCTTTATGTATTTAAATATTTCTATTACATATCTTCCCTCTTTGCTTTTCTCCAAGAGATACATATTAAGATACCTTAGTCTTTCCATACAGTGGACATTTGCTCTCAAGTGGATATAGATTTGAAAAGTGATCATTGTTAACCTTATTTGCACATGCCTACGCAGAATCCCATGTGGTTGCACCACCAACATCACAAGATTTCTGAGGGGAAAAAAAGCCTTCTGGCTTGTCTGGTGGGTGTAGATTACTGGTTAATAATGCTTCCGCAACCCCCTTAGTCTTTCTGATAATTCTTATTCTACAAACAATTTATTATTTACGATTCTCTGAACTCTCTAGTATGTAACTGTCCTTCTGGGGATGGAGGTCTCCAGAACTATAAACAATACTCTAGATGACGTCTGACCAGAGATCTGTAAAGGAACAGAACCACTCTCTTTCTCATTTTCAAACTATTTTTATATTTCTATGAGAGGGCATACCCTAAACACATTACCATGTAATGACATACTACATCTATAAAAGTAACACTTGTTATATTGTATAAAAATGTTAAGCCGCAGAACAAATACATGCAAACACCTGTCCCTGGTTGAAATATCTAGTGCTTGAGTACTTAGACATAAGAGTCACTCTTCATAGAACATTCAACAGACGTTGATATAATTTCTTCATGCAGCCTGGATATGTTTGCACTAGAATTATAAATTATTCTTTCTATGAAACATAAACTAATCTTGTATGAACTTAGAATAAGTAATTCCCTTAACATTGCAGAAATAAAAGTTGTAAGCTGCCAGTTATCCAAGATCAGTACTTCGCTATAAAATAAGATGCTGATAGAATGTAATAGAAGTTCTGTGTTTCTGTGTAAGGAAAGAGGTTTCTAGCTCATAAACAAAAGCATCACATTAAATCAGCTTGGCAGACTTCCCTCTTGGCTCACTGAGTTTGACATATCTCCTTTGACTAACGCAGCTTTAGTTTAAGTATAATAGTTTGCTACATACTTGAGCATGTGAATTTGATTTAGATATCACTTTATTTTACCCAAAGCAGCAAATGTGTCTCTCAGGTCTCCTTTATCAATGAAGCCATCTCTGTTCTGGTCCATGATAGTAAAGGCCTAACGACAGTAAAAGAGCAGAGCGTTAGTTCTTCGGCTCTGCTGCGTCTTCCTTCGTCTTTGATCATCTCTTACACTCTGACACATTTCACTTTCAGTTACAAATAAGCAACAAACAAAGCCATTATGAATTAAACACTTTAAGAATGCTAATATATTTTGACAAGGGGTTTAATTAAAATATAATTAACCCTCCTAAAGTTCCCTTGACTATATTAATACAAGGCACAATATTCTGTTGGATGAATTCCAGCACGTTCAGCTCCAGCCAATATAAACCCTCAAGGGATGCAGGCATCTCCTAGCTCCAAGGCAACCAAGTACACTATTTAGTGTTTATTCTAAAAAAATTATATAGAATATGAATTTTATTGAACCTCGAACATCTATTTTGTCAGGCTATTTGTAAAATGTGTCTTTGACATACGATCACATACATGAAGCAAATGACCAGATTAGTTTTCCATTTAACCTGTCATTTCTCTTACTAAATGGGTTAAAAAAAACACAATTTGAAATGTGAAAGTCATCTCTGCTTGTAAAACATGGCAGCTAACTTGGCTTGCAAACAGAGCTGGACTTTCAGATTTCACTTAATGCAGCCAATTTAATATTTTAAGCAAAACTAGTGGTATTTTTGTGGAGATACAATCGTTCTACTTCAATACATCACAAAGCAGGTAGATGGTTAAGGGAACTGGATGCTGCTCCTGTCCAAAGCACTAACTCTATCTACCCTGCCCCTTCTCTAACCACAACCTCGATTCTGGCAACTTAAATGTTGGGAGTATGTGATGTAAGTATGTGTAGGTAGTAGGTAATCTAGTGGGCACTTTGCCCATGATACCTGACCAAAGTGGGACAGGGGGTGTATTTTTTTTCTCAAAGGCACTATGCTAAGTTTCAATCCTATCCACATATAATTTCAAGTCAGCTCAGTTTCACAACCTTTTTTTCTTAAACAGTTGACTGTTAACTACTTTTGATGAATGGCTACCTCACATGCCATAATGACTTCTGACAATGAGAATGTCCACAATGGAAGGCTAGTTCAGCATTAAGTATACTCGCATATCTGTATTTTTGGCAGAGACATTTTAATAGTATATGCTGCATTAGTTGGTAACTGGTGGAAATGTCAATAGGAATAGCCATAAACCAATGGTAACTGATGGAAATGTCAATAGGAATAGCCATAAAGCTATTTTTTTAATATGTGTGTGGTCTTATGTAGCAAATAATGTGTAATATTTTCTGTTATCAGAATATGTCTAAATATCTAAGCTTCTTAATGAAACCAAGTAAGCTAAAAATGCACAGTAAAGTTGTAATAAACAAAGGTTTATTAGGTGCTGCACATTTAATTACAGTTCTACATCAATGTGTTTAGATTTGTATGCTGTATCAGGACTGTGTAAACCATGTTTAGGTAATGGGGTCAACTTAAGCTATGCTATATATTGGCATATTGAGTGACCCCTTAGTATGGTATCCTTTCTAGGATTAGCTGCCACATACAGAATGACATCTGAACAGGTCATAGCAATATATTAAAAGATTTTACCTCTTTAAACTCTTGAATCTGGCTTTGATCAAACATGGAAAATACATTGGAACTTCCACCTTCCACCTTCTTTTTCGCCTTCTTAGGTGACTAAAAGAAGAAATCATGTTATTCCTATATATAATACATATTGAGAAAGGTACATAACTATATGACAATAAATACACTACCTAAATAAAGGCATTTTATGGTTCCAGAGATGTCTCCTCAAGCACATAATGTTTACAGAAGACAGACCAAAATACTTTGGAGCCTCTGAAGTATTTGTCCAATTCAAGTGTGTTTATTTTTCTAATAACTGTTTAAAAAAGTACATTTATGTACAAAGAAAATAAACACTTTTTCCCAAACAAAAATCTATTTTTCTCACAAGTCTTTCTGTATTGGTAATACCCAAATTACCAAGGAGTCCAGGGGCTACTACACATACCTATCTTTGCATCTCTCCAGATATCTTATCCTAGAAAAGCATATTAATAACCTTGAATTTGAAAACACAAATTGTACATGTAAATATTAAAAATAAACTCAAGATATCCCCACTAAATGGAATATTTATTTCCTTAAATATTAATATGATGTTGTGTCCAAATTTCACAACTGTGTCGTTAAAATTCCAAAGAAAACCTTTAGAGGCTCTTAGACCTTTAGAAGAGTTACACAAGAAGATAATGACACCATCGAACAGCCACACACTCATGTCAAGAACACCCACGTTTTGTGTTTTCAGGTGGCTTAGCTTAGTACTTTATGTCAACAATATTATCTTTTAAAATAAATAATTAACTGATTACACTGCTTTGTAGGTCTTCCGCACACTATTAAAATAATTACAACATAAATACATATTTACAGCCGTCATAACTCCATCACAAACAACAATTTAAATGAGTGCAATTAAATTGGTTATGTTATCCCTAAAAGGACTGTCCTAATATTTTGAACCATAAGATAGGGCTTGTTAATTTTAAAAAATGACATCTGGGATCACAAATATAAAGGGAGCAGGACATAATAAATGATTGATGAGGGTGTGTATTTTCTTTCTGATGGAGCCTGATAGTCTGCCCTAATTATTCTTAATCTCTAGATGACGGATTATGTGGTTAGCAAAGATGGTTTGTGTTTAACTTTTATGAGTTATTGTTTTCCAGAAACTAGAATTATATAGAATTATAATTTGCAATAGTTTGGTGTCCAAAGGGAGGAGTTCTGCAGAATATCTGTTACCTAGTTAAAAAAAAGTCTAAAAATTAACATGAGCCAGATGTGTCTGTGTCTTACATTCATCAGCAGAACAGAACAAATTATTTGTTTATATTGCCGAGTTAATTCTAGAATGTTTTAATGTGTTCTATTTTTAGTAATAATAATTCTAATACTATGTTTGGGACTAACGTGCGAAGATACTGACATACATGAACTCATTCAGGTTTTCAAAAACACATCAAAGAATACAAAGTATTCCACTAACATTTAAAGTTACAATTTAGAACCCTAAAGCTGTACATTTTGAAGGACAACGTAGGCCTTTAAATAAAAGCAAGATTTAATCAAACTATATTATTCCTATTTCAAATGTTTTTACAAGGGCATGGTGATGTCTTAACTCAGGTGGTACATTCCAGACAGTTTATCAGAAGAGCATCTATTTTCAGACATATGAATCACTGCCCCAAAATCCCTTTGCATACACAGCTCACACCAAAGTGTCGCCAAGCTCAATAAACCCTCCCTGGGCTCACTGGAATATAAAAATAGAGAAATACTTTTATGTCATCCTCAGTTACATTCCAGTGTTCTTGTTAAAACAACACAGCCTCCTCTCGTTTGCCTCTCCGGTACATTTTGTGTGGTCTTTCATTGCACACGTCATTACTGTTTGTCAGTATCCCCAAGCTCAAACTAAACGTGTAATTATTTTCACTCTGCTGCTTTTGTCCCGGTTAATCCTTTGAAAGTAGATTTACCAAGTATTTGAAATATTACGATGCCTTTAACATTTTCTGTAATATTAAAGAATCCCTTCAGACATCAGAAAGAACAAATTCCCAACAGAGTTCATTTGACATAATTACTACTTGAACATTTCTAGAGGATTAAAAAATAATTATCAGCTTTTTCCACATCCTTCTAAGGCACTTATTTCATACTTGGAGTATTTTTATTATTCACTTCGATCCATCTATATGTGTCAGAGGCTATAAAGAAAATGGAATAAATAAAAAAATAATATATCAAACAGGAGAGACGCATACAGTTGGATTTCTACATGGTACTCTATATTTGTAAATTGAATCATCAATCGATGATGTATTTTGACAAGCATGTAAGCAATATCATGAAAATATATAATAGTTTTTCATCTATACCCATACCAGTTACTGGCCATATATATAAAGGGAAGTTATACAGAAAAAATTTAAATGTAAAGCAGCCACCATGCATGGAATGTTCCAGATTATTGCAGTACTGTTTTATACCAGGACAAAAAAAGTCTAAAATATCCTCACATGTGCTGTTTATTTATTAACACAGTGCAGCACAGTACAATGGACAAACAGGATATAATACACAGTGCTTTATTACAATTTGGATATGCAGAAACAAGAGGTTGGAGGATCCCAACACAAAATGCGGTAGCCTCGATTCGCCCCTTCTCTTCTACAGCTCCTTTTCCATCACAGTGATTGAGAACACAATGTTCTGTGTAATGTTCTTCAGCCATAGTCGGTCAGAGAGCAGGAGAGGAGAGATGTGTACCATCAGATCAACCTACTATCCACCAGACAACCAGGTAAAAGGATCCCACAGGAAGCAGCATCTGGGCCCCCAAATATGCTGTCACAATCCCATCTCTTGTGACCCCTTGTCAGGGACCACAAGCATGGCGACCTGAGCATGGCAAACTGTACTTACTGTCTTCACCATGTCCCGGGCCTCGAACTCTGATTATGTTATTGTTTTGCCAATTGCACCTCATCTGATTATTCGGATTTCAATCTTTGGGTTGGACTGTGATTATTCTTTAGATTACCCTTCGTTACTGTGCTATTCCTCGGCTTGCCTGACCTCATCTGCCAGTCTCCCCAGATTTGGCTGCCATCTGCCAGTCTCCACAAACACCACTGCCGTCTGTCAGTCTCGCCAGACACTGCTGTCGGCTGCCAGTCTCCCCGACACTACTGCCATCTGCCAGTCTCCACAAACACCACAGCTGTCTGTCAGTCTCCCCAGACACTGCTGTCGGCTGCCAGTCTCCCCGACACTACTGCCATCTGCCAGTCTCCCCTGTCATTCTTCCCCTGACTCTGCTGCCGTCTGCCAGTTCCCCAGTCTGTTGTCAAGCCTAAAGCTGCAGTAGACAGCTCTCTGCATCCAGGTGGATCTACACCTGCCTACCTCATGCAGGGTTCTGATCCCAAACCTGTCCCTGCACAAAGACTCCTACCAGACCCGGTAACCATAGTTGTAACACCCCTACAGATATAGGGTATGATGGCTTATGGACATACTGCACTATTTTTCGCTTTTTCTTCATTTTACATATCTCCATCCCCTGGTTATATTGGAAGACCCTTACAGCCATCATACCCTCAAGTGTGACCACCAAACCCATCCCAAAGATTCTACCTTCAAGCCAGATAGGAGAGATTCCTGGCACGGTTTGTGTTGCTGCCTACACCTCTGTTCAAAGACTACTCCCAGCGCTGAACCATTTATGTGCTCTAGAGTGTATGCTCCTTGAAGGATCTCAAAATTATACAATACCCAATTTACAAAAGAAATACATTATAAAATAATGAACTGTGTATACCAAAGACAGAGCTTAAATACAAAGTCTGCATATTCATTGTGGGAAAATACAGATAATTTCCTAGAAAGTTGTGTAGAAAATAAAAATTGCACAGTCTATTGAAATGCGAGACTATGCTTTCATAACAACAGCCCCTGCTAAGCACATTGTGAACGGCATTGTTCTGTGACTGTCTGTTACGGGTAATTAAAAAGTCTAAGCAAGCTGTCCACTTACTTGGTGATATTTTTTAAAGGTTAGGCATCAGTAGGTTATATTGTGGAACATTATACAAACAGGATC
This sequence comes from Sceloporus occidentalis, assembly GCA_023333645.1. Lineage (NCBI taxonomy): Eukaryota > Metazoa > Chordata > Lepidosauria > Squamata > Phrynosomatidae > Sceloporus > Sceloporus occidentalis. The sequence goes on along the minus strand of JALMGF010000043.1, from coordinate 361,373 downwards.
TTAGCTTTTCAAGGTTATTTGCTCTAGGGCACTATAAAACCTGCTGACACGTAACTGAATTGGACGCAGCTTGCAATATTTACTGTTTTTCAGATTCGTAAAATAAAATTCCACCAAGCAACTAGCACCACCTCACAGACAGACTGCTTTATTAAGTCATTATTTATAATTATAGGCAACGTATCTAGAACTAAGTTACAATTGTACATGACGTGTTTGTGAATTAGTACAATAATCATGGAAACCTGACCATACATAATAGGTGTTAATATATGTAATCATATCATGCTGACATAGAAAGACATAAACCTTTCTGCTTGTCATTGTTCTTAAATTAAATTTTCGTAACTCCTAAAAGTTGTACTAAACATATCTGTTAAAACTGCTAATTTAAAGAAGAAAGGGATAAATACATTAGTGAGCCAAATAAGATGAACAATTTTCTATATACACCGCTTCGTTATGTATTATAAATAGAGCCTGACTAAAAACAGCAAAAACCCCCACTGGAAAAAATCGGTGACATCACAACAGGTAGAATTTGGTCTTGAAAGCTTGCAATTAAACTCTCAGTTAGCCAATAAATGGTATTATCTTAACTATACTCATTAAATTGTAATTGCGGAGGGCAGAAATTGGCTAATTTTATTAAGCTAATCACACAAATGTTAATATTAATAAATAAAGCACATATACCAGTTATATTTAATGTGCTATAATGTTTTATACATATATCAGTATATAATACCAAAAGTTGGGAAATCTTTTTGAAATATAATAGCACATCAAATGGTGGCCGGTTAATAATGCTGACTGCATTTTGCTTGAACTCTGACATATAACATTAGCAAGCGTTGTATGGTAATTCAGTCTATAATGTGTGAAAAAGTGTTCTAATTTAGGTATCATGGCAATTTAAAGATGTTTAAATATAATAATGTATTTCAAATGGTAAAAAGCAAAAATTTGTATTTAGGCATTCGATCAGCTCCTGAGATAATTATCCTGAGAAACTACTCTGCTTTAGAATAAGGTAAGTTAACTAGTTTTTTTTAAAAACAACAGTTATTAATAAAAATCCATTAAAAAGACAGTATTGATTACTTTTATTTTGATGGATCAATTTAAAATCTTAATTGCATCCTGTGAATTTCTTGTTAGTATAATCGTCAGTTAAGTAACAACCACCAAAGAGACTTAAACACATATAATAAATTCTATTTTTCTATAGAACCAAAAAATCCCTACCATGTTGTTGTTCTTCACTCGACCCTCTCAGTGTCAAATCTATGGCCAGCCTAGACAAAGAGGCATTGCCTTTTTATAATGTGGCTCAGGATTAAATATGTTTGTTCCAAGTTTAGACAATAGATGTAAGGTCGGAAGAGCTCTGCAATTAGATCCCAGAATTATTTCAAGCATCCGTCCCTGCTGGCCTATGATTTTAACAGGAATATTGGTTGATTGTGAGGAAGCAGAGTTAAAGATTGCTTGGCACTCACTGGCTGCATGTGTTGTATGGTATGTAGGCAAAATGTCAAAGTGTCATGCATGTTGGATTTATACTACATGATCAGTGGCCCGTGGGATCATGCATTGCAGCATTGTACTCTAGAAAATCTCTGTCCTGTAGGTGTCTTGGAGTTATATTAAAAGGACATTGTTATAGCTGTACTGGTTCCAGAGAATATGTTGAGGGTTGTTTATAAACAGCAAATGGAAAAAAGAGCAATCAGCAGGAACAGTTAACCATTTGGGATGGTGATTGTACCAGTTTCACTTTATACATAGTCCTCAATTGGGTGTATTCACTGTGAGGATGGGCCCTGAAAAAGGTATTTTCCAAGGTTTTTTGTTTTCCAAGGTTTTCACCATTTCAGTGCTATTGTGTTGGACACTGTTATCCCTTGTGGTACCCAAAGTGTGTTTAGGTGGACCAGAGCTCATCAGCCGCTCTCCCAATCTCTTACCTCGGCGGCCACCATCCTCTATGGTAATCCATGCTGAGCCATCCCCTGACCTACCAACCGAAACATGGACTAATAACATGCCGGTGACCCTGATCTGTTCTTGGTTATTTGGCATAGGGGCTACTGTTTCCCTGCAGTTACTGTCCTAGTGGGCCTAGACCGCGATATAACCCTGTACTTACCTTGTTAGGTAACCATTGTTAGGCCCAAAGCAAGCTGAGTTCTGTGGTCTTCCAGGAGAGATATCTGTAGTTTGACCGCTGTTCTGTACAATTCCAATCCAAAATGTTGCATAGGACACCTCAGTGTAGCTATTGGCATTGGACACCAGTTGCTTCATGGCAATTCACTAAATGCTGCCCAAATATAAATGTTACAGACAACAATGCCCTGGTTAAAACAGACACAGCAACTGTATTACATTCCTATAATAGCAATGCAGCCCCATTTGCCACACTTGCACAGCTGTGCTGTGGTTAATCACCGTAAACACCAACCACTTCCCTCTAGAAATATTGACTTAAATAATCAGCAAATACAAATTTTGGTTCATTGTTAAGTTGTAAGACTTCATTCTTTGTGGAAAACTTGAATATGTTTCAGAATAAAATGGAAGCAGAGTCCCTACTTCTTTGTAGGGGCAAGTTTTCATTTATCAAGTCTGTACGGTTGTTTCCTTTGGATCATGTTATTAATGGGTCATGTTTCAGCAGACAATCCAACCATACACACCAACCCAGAATATAGCACAGTCATTCTGCCTGTTAGGTAGGGTATTAGCTTTCAGTGCCAGCCCGTGCCAGAACTAACTCACAAATTATCGTGGAAACAATACATTTTTGTTCTATTCTAACACATGTAAAATATGTGCGCAGTGCCCAGATAATTTTCAAATCAATTTAACAGGAATTTTGTCCAGCACAGAATATAATTACCTTAATATTAACTTTCCTCATTCTCCGATATTCTACATCCTTCGAAAATGAAGAAAAATGTAGAATGCCCACCAGGGAGACCCATAGTTTTGGGTTTCAACCCCATCACATCAGGAGTATAAGATAGCCATATTACTGCAACTCTTTATCAGAATTCAACCATCATACTTCAAAAGGCACGTCAGACATGCTGAGAGCTATCACAAACATTATATGGAAAGATAGTTATATTTTGTTAACCAGCGATGTTAGCACCCTATACGCAATAATCGAACTTGTACTAGAATGTGAGGCAGTAAAATGTATTTTATGGAGGGATGACACATTAGACCCCTTGAATTACAATACATTGTGGAAGGATTCACAGTTATATTTAAAGAAGAAAGACATGCCATGGGTACCATGCCCCCAGCTATGCTAACTTATTTATGGCACACCGGGAAGAACACTTTTGTATAGCTGGCAGACCTGGCCACCTATCAAGGGAATAGATGACCATACACCATTAACATGTTTATATATACACCTTAATCAGAACAACTGGGGTGTCTAACTGGTATCCCTATATCAATAGTAAGGTGGACTTCCTAGATCTAAAACTCTATATAGAAGAAAATAAAATTAAAACCCCATCCTACTTCAATAATGTAGATGTAAATAGTTACGTCCAATATGATAGCTGCCATTTCAGCCCCTGGTTGCCCAAGAGTCAATTCCATAGAATGAAAAGGAACTGCAGTGACTTACAACAATATGATCTTAATGCAAGAAATTTGTTTATAAAAAGGACACATACAACAATCCGTGAGCAAACTTTTCAATGAAGTAAGAACATACAATAGAAAGGACCCACTGAAAATCATAATTATAAAAAGAACACCAACACATACACAGAGCCCCCTCCCTATTATTTTAATTTTGATGCAGAACAACAAGTAGAGAAAATATTGAACAAGCACTTAAACGTATTACTTAAGGATGTAGCCCTAACAAAAAAATCCTACCAAGTAGACCAAGAATAATATATAGGGGTACCAAAGATTTAGGTACTTAATTCGTTTTTTCATGTACTAATGTTGGCTACATTGCAAGATCACAACGTGGATTACCAGATACTAATTCTCTTTTTATATTTTTTTACTTTTCTGAACGTTCACATATACTGGCTTTTTGCCATTACTTGGTTATAGTGCTTTATTTCTACAGATTGATAATACAGCCACCGTATTCTAGAACAATAATGTAATGTAAGTTATACTCTAAAGACACAACGTTTAAGATTTTTTACTAAAATATTTAGTGAGTATATAAGAGCTCAATTTCCCAATTTTTCTTCTATTTTAAAATCGGAAGGGATACTGCCTTAAGGTCCTTGGAATTATAGAACGGTCAAAGCCCATGCAAGCAACAATAAGGACCACACAGGCAGGATTGTCTAACTGCAATACATTAAATCACAAGCTTCTGAGACTGATTACCAGAATATTTTATGCTATTTCATTCTGCAAAATCTACATCCTTCATTTACAATTGCTGTTTTATTCAGCACTACTGTATATGTTCAAAACATTAGGTATTAACATGTGCTCTAGAAATATAAAACATAATTTTCATCCCTCAATTCTTTGAAATTTTACGCTCTTCTCAATTGTCCTATTAAATGCATTATGGTAGTGATTTCCTTCAAAGGTATCAGAGCATTTACTTTCAATAACGTTCAATTTATCCCATTACATATTCACTCAAGGTACTTACAACTGTGGACTTTTATTTAGTACTTCCATATACATGACCAATTTTCCTTATTTCCTTAAGAATAACATCATAAAATGCCTTATAATACACAGGGTATATTGCTTAGAACAACTAAGTGACTTCGTTTCATATAAATATTATTCTCTCATGGAACATAATGGTTGTCAAAAATATATTTTAAAGAGACAATAGATTATTACAGTAATGTGCTATGTTTGGTTAAAAGGCATAAATTGTGACTATTAAATATATTGTGTGTGTGCGTAGATTATATATACAAATTAACGTATTTTGTAAGTAAAGCAAATATTTTTTAGTGAAAGCAGAAAGTAAACATCGTGTTTTACAAATTATACTAAATGCAGTTCTTTGAGAACACCACAATCACTGACTCCGTTTACGTCCCAAAACGAGACATCTGAGACATCTTAAAACGTTTCTACAATTGGTGAAGATTTTAGGGTTTTTTCCACTTCTACCCATATGTTGGTTTTTGCTGTACTGTCAATGAGGGAGACTAGTTATCATATATATAACTAACATTGCTTAAAAGTGTTCACGAAAACTCAATATGTGCAACAAAAATGTTGAGTTAGCCCAAACAATTCCATGTATGCTGTTTTATGTAACAGGTATTCACTATTCACTGTCAATCCTAGTTTTCTCATACACTTTTAATGTATGTACTAAAAAACTGTGTAAATTGTTGGCAATTTATGAAATGGTGCCTTTCACGGTCCATTTATGCTCCCATTGCAGGTTGGTGATGGTTCTTTATTGGGTTAAATTTCATGGAATATAACGCCTATGTTAATCTAGATGCTACTTTAAAATAATTTCACTTACTGATAACTGTAGCATTTCTACTTTAGAGAGGGTGCTTTTAGGTGGCATAACCAACCAGTAGAAAAGGTAGAGTTGGGGGAATGCTTGCTGCATGGAACAGGTATAAAGCTATCGTAATCATAACACAAAGCTGAATGAGATTTTTGAAGCAGGTAGAAAGATGCCCAGAGTTGCTAAATGGTTCTCCTCTGCTGCCGATTACTATGCTTCTATGTGTCATAGGATATCATTTGGTAAAATGACACAATTACACTAATTTAACCTTCCAAAACCTATATTTTAATGCAAAAAAAACCTACACATTAACACCATGGCCAATTTCGTCTCAGGAGAAATCAATTACTTCTTTTTACCTCACATTACATTATATTTATAGAGCAGAGAAAATTCTATAGCGTACTATTGGCGGAACTGAAAATTAACAATAACATTAACCCACATTAACTTAAATTATAGTGTTGTAGAAGGAAAAAAAAAAGGCTGGGTTCTTATGAGATTACAATCTATGAGGAGACACAAGATGGAGGACTGTATTGGTGAGCATGATTTTTAAAGTAGGGAGGGTGATGTGGAGAAGACAGTGGTGTTGAGATTCTGAAGATGGTTTCTTTCAGGCTGTAGGTTGTGGGTATTAGGAGAATAGATTGTATACGTCTCAAAACATGTGGGTTTTTAGCAATTTAAACTAACGAAGTGTAGGCATTAAAAAAGAGTAAAAACTGATTTAAACTTTAACCCCTGCAATAATGGCCAATGAATCTGATGAATAAATTGTTAAATTGTCCACGTTGAACTATTTTAGATTCTGCTGTGATTGTGCTGAGTGGTTATGTTATGTTTTATGGTGGGTAAAATTAGTTTAGACCTGTTTACAAAATTTTAGACTTGCTTTTTATCATCTAGAAAATCTAACTAAAAAGTGTCAATTTAATATATGCTAAAATGTTAAGCATTCATTCAATCATTTCGGTGAGGTTGTTTCCCCCTCTTAATTTAAACTTAAACACTTTACTGTTTATGCTATAGTCCCACAGTAGTTATACAGACATTGTGATCAAGGTATGGATAGTTGGATACATTATGAAAGGACCCTGTAGAGCTACCAATATGTATAGTTACATTCAAGGGAGTCTGTAAGTGAAATTTAAGAGGGTTCTGATATTAAATCAGTGCATATTAATTGAATGCATATTAAGTCAATGCTTTAAAAACACTGTACTGCTAAGATGGTGTTCATTTGGTTTGTTTTTCAAATTGCAAAGAGGTAGCTGAATCGCAAAACCTTAATTTTTTTACCACTGTTAATTCTGTTTAATCAGTAGGTCACATTGAGTCAGCTAAGTAAAGATTACTTGAAGAGCACTACAAGGGGATCGTCACGTGACATTCACATTATCTGCATGCTGTACTTATAATTTTATTGCAAACAAGGTTACAGAACCTCAACAAGACCTCTGTATTTCAGTAAACAATTACAGATTTAATTTGCAGCATATGGCAAAAGGTTGGCCAGAGCTCATTAGCATGCTAAATAAGTCTTACTGGGCTAATGCCAATGTCACCACTAAAACTGATACATATCCATACCCATATATATAGTGCAGACAAAAAATCATAAATTCTCTGCTTCTTTTCTTGCCTCTTCTGTCTAATTTCTTTGTCCGCTTACCCCCTGTATCAGCTCTGTTATCCAGCTATTTCTGCAAAAGAGCAAAGCGGCCTAGAGTGGCAGGTCCAGGGGGTTCTCTGCAGCAGAACTGGGGCGGTAGATCACCCTCTTAGGCGATCAGGTCCCCCAGTATGCTGCTGCTCAATGGGCCTGTTACAGGGAAGATCTTTGATCTCCTCAGCCGGCTCATTTATACTATGGAGACTGCCAACTCAACACAGTTCCATAGTCTGCATTAGAAGCCGATACGTACCTTCAGACATATGATGTCATATCCAGGTAACCCGTGTCTTAATGGCACGGGTCCCAGAGAGGGACTGTCCCTCCTACACAGGAACACCCAAACACGCACACACAATATATATATATAGTTATATATATACATATATACACTACTGTTCAAACATTTCGGGTCACTTAGAAATGTCCTCCTTTATGAAAGAAAAAAAATAAATATATATATATATATATAGTTTCCTTGTTCCTTCTATCTAATGATAATAAATGCAAGCAAAAAACACTCAATTCATCAATAGGCCCATGCATTCTTATAATGGATATCATTTTACTGTGCACTGTTCTATGAGTAATAATCAGAAAGCTCTATTACCTTATAGGGTATTCTGTAGCACAGCTTACACGCACATTTCTTTACTAATGCTGTGTAGGTTTCCTCAATGTGTCAGTCCTGAGCATTGCGATCTATCAACAACTATTACTGCTGAAATCAGGAACACACCGAGCCCTCCATCTAAAATTGGAATCTGTTATCTGTATCGTGTACCTGTTATTACTTTATACTGACAGATGTTATTTGTCAGTTCCGCCACTGCAGTACAGACTGGACTATATCTGATTACAAAATTCTGAAAAATATATAATAACGCAAACCAGCCTTTATAGAAAAAAAAGAAAAGAAAGTATTTCCAACTTTCTTTTTTTTTTCATTGCTAGACACCAGAAAATCCTTGAATGGAGTTGGGATGAAATTATATGGATTATTTTAGAGAAGATGATCTGTAGCGGTTTGGTATTTCCCTTCAAACTATAACTGTTAAATAAAACAGAATGATATCAGAGGCTAGAGATTTTTACAGGCAACAGCTCTGTGATCATTCAGGATGTGCCCATGTTAGGAGCTGGATTAAGGCATGATCAAAAGGGAGGATAGCCATTAAGGTCAAGGACTAAAGAGCAAAACCACCCTTTCATTCTTCTAATAACAATACAGGTTGAAAGCTAGCCAAACACTCCATCATTATTTGATTCTCACATTAGAGAGCTGTCCAGACACAGAGATCTAATTTCAGTACTTTCCTTTAATAAACCACACTCCCAATGGAGACTGCTAGATGCTATTAGATCATTTACATTTCACTTTTAGACACTAAGCACAATATTTACTCTTGCAAAGGTCAGGTTAGGGATTCTGTTGAGACTTCATTGCCTTGTCGCCTTGAATTGTCGCAGGAAATCATAGAACTAGGATTCCTTTCTAGAGACCGAGTCACGTAAATGAAGTTGAGCATTTTTAATGCACTACATGAAATGCCGTGTTTGTGCTAACAAAAAATGTGAAAAAAAGGATTTGAAATGTATTGACTGTGAGATCCAGCAACATAACTTAATGTGTAAATGAAATAAACATTTCCACTGGTAAATAATTCACATTTTCTTAATAGTAAAGACAACATAAAGAAACACTCCTTTTTTGCCATGATAAAATGATTTGCTGTAAGTTCTTTTATAGCATATGTATACATATATACAGTATATATATTTACTATATATATATATATATATATAGTTGTTGCTGTCTACAAAGTTCTTCGAGTATCTGTTGCAGAGATAAAGTGTCTGCTAATTATTTTTTTAATTGAGAAACATGGACATATTCTTGGGATGAGAGAGCTGGTTGGTGTGTGACCAAAAGTCTTCTCAAAGATGTGTACAGATACCTTCAAAAGCAATATTCTGATGAAAGTATGGTTTTTTAACTGACTCGCTGCTGCTTTATCCCCCTACTTACTTCACAAACCACAGCTTTGGACTCAAGCTTTGCCTCACCTACTGTAAAAAATCATTTAACATACATTAGGAAGCAACATCTTTAAGTACAGCTTGGTGAGCTGACTGCCCCTTTAATACTTTGGCCCTCACATACATCTGAAGGGTATTAGGCAGGCAAGGCTATTCATCTCCAAAGTGTAAATTTAAAGTTTGCTCTGGTCCATTTCATGGGTAAACAAGGGCCAAACAAACAAAATATTTTCAGCCTAATAAATAAAGGAGAAATCGTATGTATAACCATTCACAAAAGGGATATATTGGGCGTGTCTGGGTGATTTCTTGTAAAATCCTGTAAATCTTGTAGCTATTAACAGGTTTAGCTTATTAGAAGACACTAAATTAATTACTTATTGTGAAGATGTGGCTAGGGGGGCATGGCTTGGCCAAAACATTAGCTATTTATGTAATTGAGTATTTAGAAGGTGAATTCATTTTATTTTTTTAATTGTTCCCCTTTTGCCACTATGTGGGCACTTTTGAAAGGGACAGCCCTTTTAAAAATCTACTGCTCCATACAGAAGTTTTAAAAATGATGTAATAATGATGTAATAAGCACCCGTGATATTCCCAGACATGCAAGGGTAATGGGAAGCGAGACAAAGAGTTTTCTTTCCAGCCCCATGTTTTACAGCTGGCCAGCTGAGAAGCCCTGAAATGTGCTGAACATTGCTTAATGTTTTCTACATCTTTCAAATGACCTAGTGACTCATTAACCAATATCCTTCAGGGATGCCAGAAATTATTGTAATTTATAGAGATTCTTAATTGTATTATGTTAACAAAGGTTTATCAGTAACCATTACTATAAATGATATTCAGGACATTCTGTTCCTTTCAGGATAACATTTAGCAAATGTGTGAACTTTAACACTAAATGAGATAAAACATTTTCGCATAAATATAGTTGATTCCATAATTTAATAAATAAGCATGCTGGGAAATAGCTACCAATTCTAATGAAGGATAGAGTGTAGACCACTTGCAGCCAGTGCAGTGGTGGCTTAGGGGGCTAGGGGCCAAATTCTTCAGGAGCACAGTGGGGTCAAGTACCGAGATGTTACATGACCCCATGGTTATAGCATAGTGTGTAAGCAGCCATGAGGAAAGGCTCCAGGCAAGGTAGTCTATGGAGATGCCATAGACTGAGTGTGTATAGGTGTGTGTTAGTGTGAGTGTATTAGAGTGCGTATGTATGTGTTAGAGTGTGTGTTAACATAAGTATGCTAATGTGCGCCTGTTCTGCACTTGCCATTAGCCCCCCCAGGGAACAAGGTACCATTCCTCCCCTTCCAAGGTTATAGGTGGTCCCTGGCCTCCATTAGGCTGTATGATTATACTGCTTCCATCCTCTGGAATCTCTTAGCTCTGAAAACTTGTGTTTGTTATACCCTGTGTACTCAATAAAGCCCTGTATAATTTGCTGGTTCTATAAATGATAAATAGTAATCAGTAGTCTACAGCCAGTAAATGCTTTAACACCAACCTCCCCAATTATCAAGTTTATTCTTTTCAACAAAAAACTCTCACAAACAACCACCACTCAATAATAGGTGGTAATTTCTGGTATAAATCTGCTTCAATAAGGCAAAGCTTGCACAGAAGACATAAATTTGTGTGCGTACTAAGCCTAAAAAAATGTTTTAAGTTCAGATTCTAATACTGAGAAAGTCCAAGATACTATTGATTTGCATGAATGTGCACAAGTTAAATTGGCTTTAGATATCTATGCTGTCTTCAGGATTTCTATGGTCTGGGTCTAGAATCTAAAATAGAATCTAAAATAGGGTTGAGTTGTTTAGTGCTGGGACACTAACGCAATCTTTCAATCTAATTTTTGTCCGATTATCTGTAAAGGAAAGATTATTGATACATATTAATACAATATTGATACAAGTGGTGGAGGTGAGAGTAAAACTCCTTTCTGATATTCTAGTGGAACCCCCCTCAAATTTAGGTAAAGCAGAACATATGGTGCTTAATAATCCAAAGCATGACAATAAGATCGTTATTCACAATTCAGATAAAGGTGGCTCTGTAGTTGTATAAAATAGACAGGATTATATTGGAGAGGCCTGGAGACAGCTGGGTGATACCAAATCTTATGAACAGTGAAAAAGTAACCCTCTTGCTAATTTTAAGGATTTGATTGATGGTAGGTTAGAGGCAGATATTTTTGATAACAATGTGGCAGAATTGTTAATAGTAGAACATCCCTGTTCTTTACCATGTGCCTAAGGTCCATAAATCATCCCCCCCCCCTGCAGACTAATTGTTTCACCACCACTGTTGATTTCTTTCTTTACATCTGATAGATATGGGTCACCTTTGGTCAAACATTTAAAATGTAGAGTGGTAAGAAAGTTTCATGTGGTGGACATGGCCTCACTATATATCTTGTATATCCCACCATCTCAGCATTTAGGCTGTTGTGTGGCTGCTCTAAATATTCCAGTGATACTATGGAATTCTTGTTGAGAGCAATACATTTTTTGCTTACACAATTATTTATTTGTTTCAGGGGGTATATTTTCTCCAAAGATGTGGGACAGCAGTGGGTGCTAAATTTGTTCCTCCTATGTCAACCTGTTTTTGAGTTGTTGGCAGTCGTCCCACATCTTTGGAGAGAGGACCCATTTTAGATAATCTATTGTCATGTACAGAAGATATATTGACAATGTATTATTTATTTGGCAAGTACCTAAAGTGTAAGGACCCTTGTTTAAATCACGTATGATTTGAACATCACTAAGACAGTCTATTTGGATGTTATTCTGTGAGGACAGGGACAAGAAATTATAACTGAAGTGCAGTGGCGACTCTAGAAACAATATATAGGGGGGGCACACAAGATACCACAGTCAAACTGGGGGGGCATTAATAATTTCCACCATTAAATCATACCACTGAAAACACACACACACACACACACATATATATATATATATATATATATATATATATATTGCCAAAAGTAATGTGCTATGGAATGATACTTTTGTTATTGGACAATACAATACTTGATCATTCAACATGGGAAGCCTGAAGCTTAGTACGACTAATCCTTGAAATCCTTTAAACAACACAATACCTTAACTTTTCCACTAAATGATTTCAGGGCCTAATATTAGTCCTTGCTGCCGATATATATATAAATATATATATAAATATTAGACCCTGCTGCCGATAGCAGGTATAGATCAACACATTAACACACAAACCCAGCTTTGCATGTATAGATCAATTGAAATTCACTTGTGATCTCAGCACTGAAGGTATATATCAAATAAACAGAATCAGACATACAAATCCTGTATTTGCAGGTATACAATAATAATATATGAAATGTAGCATTGCAGGTATAGATCAAATCAATACATGGAAACAGCATTGCAGGTATTAATCAACTGAACAAGACATACAAACCCTGTATTTGCAGGTATACATAAATAATGTATGGAAACATAGCATAGCAGATATGGATCTACAGAAGAACACACAAACCAAGCTTTGCAGGTACATATCAATTGGAATTCACATAAAAACACGGCATTAAAGGTATATTTAAAACCCCCTAAATTACAGGCATAGATCACAGGTTGCACACCCCAACCACGCTGCCCACATAGAACCTGGCCAGCACCCAGATAACACACATAAGATTTGCCATCTTTGTCCCATATACACCCTGCCTGTGCCATCTTGGTCCCCAAGGCTCAAACATCCTGCTAGTGCCATCTTTGCCCTTCCACAATTATACATCTATGATACACACAAACACATTAACTCATGCTCTCCCTCATTCAGACAAATCATCCACATATTAACTCATGCTCTCCCTCATTCAGACAATTCATCCATTTTAAGAAACTACACCCCTTGGAGCTTCAAATGAGGGGCTACATGTATTTCTAGGACAAAAGTTGAGTGCACAAATAATGATGGAATATGTCACTTTGGCTTGAAAATATGTTTTTTCTAACCATAACGACATGTTCATTTGTGTCTTGCGCACTCCAGGTTTGTACTAGAAACACATGCAGCCCCTCATTTGATGCGCCAAGGGATGTCGTTTTTGCAAATGTGTACTTTTTGTGCCATAATTTAACTTCCCACGTGAGCAGTAATGCCACGTCAAGGCTTCAACCCTAATTACTGATCATTCACACGCCTTTCATATCTCCATTCACTCACAGAAGCACACGCCATTCTTTCCATACATTCACTCACAGAAGCACACACCATTCTTTTCCCTTACAATCCCAAAGAAATGATGGTAAAGGGAGAAAAAAAATCACTTTTACATCAAAAATAAGTTTTGCACTAAAAATGCAAGGCGCTCCAGGGATGAGATGGTTACTCACGTACCGCACAGGCTAAATGGCTGATTTTAATAATATTTGCAGTTCATCAGGATTTCAAAATTGCCTCCCTCTACCGTTGGCTAAATTTAACCCCATGATCAAAGGGATCATAGGATTAAAAATTAGTATCGGCCATTTTTTAAAAGGGAATGTGACTTTTTATAGCTATATGATCGCTGTGGTAACATTGGCTACCACAGTGATCATTTAGATAGAATACTTAAACATTTTTTTTTTTTTAAAGTTAAAGTAGTTTATGTTTAAATAATTTAATTTGGGGGTCTCTAGGCAATTTTGATCTTTTTTTATCTGCCTTTAGAGACCCCCAAATCATTTTTTTTACATTTTTTTTTTTTTACTTAATATTTTTTATTCTTTTACAATCTATATACCATTGGAAAGGTGAGGCGATTACCTTTCCAATGGTATATGTTGGGGGTATGTAGCTGCTTAGATGCCTGAGATACAATTGTCAGTTGTTAATAAAGTTGCGCGGTGACGTCATCGCGTCTTTGCGCGAGACGTCACCGGGCAGATCGGGTGGCCCTGGTGATGCCCTTCTGTGTGAGGGGCAGATCGCCGGGGTAGGTGGTGATGGAGGTCCACAGACCTCCATCAAGGTAAGATAGTGCTAGTGACGGCATGGTGCCGTCGTTAGCACCTGACTGGGACTGCTAGCGACGGCACCATGCCGTCGTTAGCAGTCAAGGACTGTCCTGGGTGATTACAAATTCGGCGGGGGGGCAACAGGGGGGGCAAGGAATAACCTAGGGGGGGCAATTGCCCCCCCTTGCCCCCCTGTAGCGACGCCACTGCTGAAGTGTATCGCAAAACAATAGCAGGTAATACTTTAATACATGGCACCTCGTGTCATCCCCCATCACTTTCATTTTGGTGTACCAAAGGGTTAGTTTATGCGTCTAAAACCTAATTGCTCTAATTGGTAATTGCTAACAGATTCATGGGGATAATCTGACCAAACGCTTAACTGCAAGAAGGTAGCCTAAAAATAAAATGAACACAGCTAGTGGAATTGTGGGTAATTTGAATAGACAAAACTGAGTACTTATCATGTGGGTAAAAAGACCACTGTCCCATAGATGAGAAAATTAACTTTATACTAGAATTATACTAGAACTATACCCTAGAAATTCATATGATGTTTAACATTATTAAAACTAGCCTCCCTCTCCTGGCTACAGATAATAAATGACAACATATAGTTAAGCAGGATTGTAGGTTATTTACTATGGGGAAGCCAACCCTGGGCAGCTTTCTCTCACAGAGGACAGAGTGGCAGCATATCTCGGGGGGGGGGGGTGGCAGCATATCTCGGGGGGGTGGCAGCATATCTCAGGGGTGGGGGGACAGAGTGGCAGCATATCTATTAAAAAACTTTTTCTTTAAAAAAGCACCAAACTTTTAGGGTGCAGCCTATATTCGGGTGCAGCCTATATCCGAGCCAATACGGTATATATGGCTCTTTATGTTTGCATTAATTTATCTGATCATCGTTATATTGAGTGGCAATTTATTGGTCATTGAAATCTAAACAACATTAACATGATTATTTATTGTTGTCCATATGTATAGCGTCAGCTTTTTATATCTATGTAAAATTCATGTATATTGGATTGATTCTTATGAACTATGAATGCATTTATATTGTTACTTTAGTGCTACAGTACACCAGGACTTCAGCACTTTATTTTTTTTACATATGTGTTTTTTTTATAGTAATTATCACTTTGGTAACAATGTTGCGTGGATTGTGTGTAGTTCCTTGACAAGGCACTTTTATGGGTGTGCCATTGGTTTAAACCCAATACCTAAATCTAAGTAAGAAGAACTAAACACGTCAGGTGACGCTGATGTATATGGTATATTGCGGCTAAATCCATACAACTCTGCTTATTTTATAATATGATTTCTGTGCAAGCTTGGACTTCTTTAAGCAACTTTATACTGGGAATTACCACCGATTCTTGATTGGAGGTAGTCGTTTGTGATTTGGATTGTTATGAAGCACCAAGAGTGAATTTCCCATGGATTGGCAGAGGATACTATGCTTCTGAGAGACTAAGTTGCTGCACTTCTTTTTGTATAATAAGTGAACAAAAAGCTCTTATCATTTTTAATTGGGGAAAGGTTCATATCCCTATGGGAGAATTTCATATCACCAGTACAGAGTTTAACATCGCCAGTGTGGTGTTTCAACTCACTAGAGAAAAGTTTTGTATAACACGAGGAGCTGCAGAGAATTTCATATCAACAGTGACATTTCTATAAGTTATATAAAAGGATGATAAAGTTCAAGATAAAACTACCAGGCCCATATGGATTGTTGTTAATTGTGTTTAATTATAAAGAAATTGAAATGGAGAAACATGTGACCAAAGCACTGAGGATTCCTTAAAAACTTCACTAACTAGTCTGGTTGCAGCTGTCTAAAGTGAAATATTAAGTAAGTGCTAGAATAGCTTGCAATTATTTCCACTGGACTTACTAGCTAGATAAATATATAAAAAAAAGAATTTGGCATATAAAAGTTATCCCTTACTAATTATATGCTTTTTTTGTTTCCATTTCTAACCTGACAATTGTAGCTCAACTAGAAGCTGTCAACAAGAAATTGTTAACTAGCCTAAAACATACATTGAAAAGGGTGTTAATAACTAATTGTTTGACCTTTGACATTTTAGACTCTAGAAATGTAAGATGAGACTCTGCTGACTTCAGATTAAAGCCTTCCCAATCTGTAATGCATAACTCACACCATTGGCATTTTGAGTCCAAGTCAAAACACTTACTCTAAATACCCCAAGTGAATACAAGCTCGGAATTGAATGTATGTAAACCCTATAAACATCCATCATTTGGGCAGCATTGCAAATTATAAAAATATATTCAAATGGTGGATGCCAAAAAAAGCAAGTAAAGTGGCTCATAATAAACCCTCTTGCAACTAAATAGTACATGGAATACAAAGGGTAAGCAAAGCCTGTCAGAGGGTAGTAGGAGTGTGGTGGAAGGTCCATGGGAATCCCACAAACAGGAGCTGCCCAGGTATTAAAAATGCCCTTGTACGTAACCTTGGGGTAAATAATGCTAACAACTCCCAAACTGGTTCATTTGTCAGTTAAGCAAATATAGGATTAGCCCTAGTTTTATATTTTCTTTGCCTAACCATAAATATATATATATATATAGTTTCCATAAAGCATTACATCCTAAAGAATGGAACGTATTCACCAGGCATTTTGAGTCACAGGAAATATTGTTTATTTTCAAGCAGAGTTAAAGCACAGAGGAAACATTCTAACAGTCTGCATGCATATATAATATGCATATTTAAAATAAAATACAGCTCTACTGAGTTTACGGTTTATTGCAAAAATATCATATTTAACATCTCAGACCGTTTGAATTGTTTGCTACCTGATGATGTGCAGGTCTCTTTAACCCTGAAGCAGTTAATTTACTGAAATGTATCCATTTGCTAAGTGATTACAATTTTCCCTAAAGGAAACTTCAGTTAATTTAGTTAGTGACTCATATGCCAGTCTGCCAATTATAACACACACGATTATGAACACATAGAAACCTCTCGCTGTTTTCACGGTAAATCGCCGTCTACAGTGGAAGCAAACATTTCTTTTATTTTGCAGTTTCTTAGAATCCCTTTATGTCAAAGTAGCTAGGAAAACAATTGCCCACATATGCTAAAGCTTTCCAATAAATTATAACTGTCATGTCAATCAAAAACACATAGTTATTAGGAAAGAAAACAACATTTAGAAGATCTTAGAGAGTATTCAGTTTGTTTAGATGCTAATCAACTTTACTAGCCTTTTTGTCCCAAAGTAACCTATAGTATTGTCTTAAAAAAACAAGGTAGAACTAAGACGCATTTTGTTATTCATTTAATAAACCAACGTTCCTAGTTTTAGCTCAATATTTTAAATATATTATAAGATGCATCTTAGCAATGATTTGCTACAGGAATGGAAACCATTATCCACTCTTTTTTATCTACAGTAAACACTAGGTGGCAACCCTTTAGCAATGTACTGACCTTTCAAGAACAGACACAAGAATGCTGAACAGGGCCTACTGAAGACTGTTTTACCATAACTTGTAAATGTGCAGAATGGGAATGCTTATCTCATGAATGGGTAACCTTGCATTTCTCCACCTGCTGATGAACTACAAATTTCATAAGCCCTCTCTCATATCAGGGTCTCCAAAATACCATGTTGTATGAGGTTCTATGGGAATGCAGATATGTAGGTGTTTTTTTCTACAATTTATGGTCCTTCTCACTTCTTACATCAATACTATAGATATTAAGGAAAGGATAACACCAAAATAAATTAATATTCATAATTGTATCTACACTTGTATTTGTGAAAATAAGGTATGTAAAATCTACCAGCATTGCATGGTGGCACCAGCAAGTCAATGTCCACTTTAGGTAGTTGTGGCATAACACCACACATGTCGTTTCCTCTTTGCAGCAAAATAAGCTTTTCAAAGTGGTTACAACTTTTCAATTTGTTGGAAACAGATGATAAAAATGGTTCTGTTTGAGTCGATTAATATATACTTTTTGTTAGAATTAAGGATCCATTTAATTTCCATTCAACATGAGACAGAAGATACCAAGATCGAAGAAACTTAGCTAGTTACAAACATGTGTAGCAATAAGTAATCAATGAAAACTACATTACATATCTTTAAAAGCCATTACTAGGAAAAATCAATTACTTTTACGTAAACTTTTCTTCTATACGACCCAAATGATTTCTTTAAAAAGTATTGATTTCAACACTAATTAACTACTTTTCCAAAGAATTATCACTAAAAGAAAGTAAAAAAAGGTACATGTCTATGCACATCAATATGTAAGTATAACCTATTTGCCTCAAGTGATGCTCTGTTTTGTTTGCAGTAGGGGTTTCACCTTATTAAATTGTGATTAAGGGTAGTACTCTATAGCTTACTAGCTCAGGCATATTTATACGTGGAGGTTCTGGAAACATATCACCAAAGACTAAAAACTGCACATGGGAGTTGTTTTGTTTCTGCATCCATAGAAGCCATATGGTCCGTATGGTCCACTTACTAGGAAGCATCTTAAGATTTTTCAGAACGACACAAGTAAACATCTCATCCCAATCATAAGAGTCAACATGTCAACATGATTATACATAACATGTGAAAGGAAAAACTATTCATTTTCATACACCTGGATCTAGACAGTTCAGGGAGGAACACTTGAACATATGGAAAAAGGCTAAATGTGCTTTTTATAGAAAGAGAATTTGTATCCTATTGAGTCACAAATGCCAATAAAATCCATATTCAATACAATTATAGACTATTTTATGATAAGATCAATGAGTGTTACTCTAGCAGGTAATATTAACTGGCCATTACAGCTACATACATGTAAGGGATTGAAGTTTGAACCTACTAATCATTTGATTAATTTTAAATGTCAGTATTACTAAGTACATAAGATCTGAGACAATTATAGAGTAGTTGTTTAGATCTGCCACACATCGTACTGACTTGCCAAGCACAAGGCTTGTCTACGCAGTTACTAAAAATCTCTTATCATTTCTTGATACCTGTAAGTTGGGCTTTATTGAAACAAAACTGAAATCTCAGTCACAGAACAATGGGATCCAGACATGGAGCCCTTGAGGAACTACAATAAGTTGTAAATATCCAAACATCGGATACGGGGAGCATTACCTTACTGTCTCATGACCAACACTTAAAAAAGCCTATTGACCAATGGTTGCTGTATGAATACGGTTTTTCACTCGTGTACCAAAGGTGGCATGGGAGCACATTTTAATTCACTGGCAAAAAGGCATGGCTTAGGCTAATATACTCTTTTACAAAGACAAAGATCAGGTGGAACAGTTTCAAGTCAACAGTCCAGAGAACAGAGAATAATTATACTGTAGTGCCACGTTCTCCGGAACAATCATGCACCATTGTCACTCTCACACCCATACTTAGGAGCAAGCATCTAAACTGAAACTTTAATTGATTGAGAGAAGCTTACTGGGTTGGCAATTTATATGCATATTGAAATCAGACATGTAAAATGTCTACCACTCCTGCTGACTAACTCCTAGTTTAGTGAGTACACACTTAACTCTCTATTCACCTGTGCAAAACGTTAACAAGATTGAAACTAGCAAAAAGTCTCCTGCCTCAATAGCTCTTAAGTCTTTTTGAATAATTTTTATACTATTGTGATAGGAGAAGAAAATAAATAAAAATAAAATCCTTATAGTATAGTATAAATTAGCTATTCAAAAGCTTTTTAACTTGCTCTACCAAATTTATAGATTTTAGAACAGCATTAAACATATCGTTCCTAGTAATGAAATGTGGAGTTGGTATTCCATTATTTACAAGGCTAGTTTTTATACTCAGTCCAGCCCGGGCAGGCATTGATAAGCTGAGGCTTCTTAGAATGTTTTTGCATTGTTTTTATGCAATTAAATCTTCCTAGAAAAAAGGAAATGACAGATATGCTAAGATTTGTTTTCTCAACATACTAGAGTACCATTAAGGTTCAGCACTTTTCACACAAAATCAGGTAACCTTTTAATACAAACATACCTAAGTATTAATTTTAAAAAAACTTGCATTCAATGTAGGATATTCAGGATGTCAATTAGCACCAGTAGTTAAATAAAAATAATATAAACTCCATCTGGCAGGTTTGTGGCTGACACTTTTAGCATCAAGTGGGAGAATTAATTTTGATTCGTATCTCTGACATCTGCTCTCAAAAGTACTTATTGTAAGTGTTTCTAAAATAACACCAATATCCAAGGACCTAAGTCAAGTGAAGATTCCATTCTTCATTTCAGTTAGCTTTTTCTAATATTAGCTTTGGCGCCTATCGTGTAGAACAGTGATGAACAAGGCAACCCTGTTGTTCAACATGGAATTTGGAATAGAGACAGTAACCCAACTATAGTTGATAGAACCCAACTATATATCAGTCTAAAACGTAAGAAGATCCAAATCTTAGCACAAGTAGGGGGCACTTTGCCCACCCAAAAGGACAATTTAATTAGAATGCGAAAGTGAAAAACTCAAAGCACACTCCTTTAAAACAAGATCTTATTTATTCATGCAAGTATATTGCAAATGTACATTTGTCCAAAGTGTGGCCATCATGCAGATGCAATAGGAGGAAAGGAAAAAAAATCACAGGATTCAAGGACCCGGCAGATCTTTGCCCTGTAGCACCTCCTGTATACCATGGCAAGAAAATGTAAGTGATATTGACCTTTACAAATTATTTGATTTTCTGCGTTAATCATTCATAAAATGTGATCTGATCTTCTAAGTCACATGTATAGACAAACAATGATTTCTTTATTGAACACACCCATTAAACATTCACAATTCTGGTGGAAGAGCCACTAAGGGAAAACTCTGGGTCATGAGCCTGGCATTGCGGCACACCCCACTGCCCGCACACTTTACGATGAAAAAAGCATGTGTCCTGTGACATCAGTGGGACCTCCTACCCACATCCCGTAAGGTGGGGCTGTGGGTAGCAGGAGCCAAAAAGCATGGCTTCCAATAGCTGCAGATCAGACCTACATGATGTTCAGGAGGAATTTTGGACCATTCTTTCTTAGAGCACTTATTTAGTGATATTTGATGAGACATCCTCGGTGAAACAGCACCAATTTCTGATAAGGTGCCTATTTTTCCTTTGGATTTAAATCTTTCCTTTTAACCTGTTCAGAGCTGTACACATATATCGGAAACTGTAACAGGACTGTGAATGCAACATAATAATGCTTCATAACATGCAACTATCTCTAATATGAAGCATTTTGTCCAAAACTCTGCAACAAAAGTATATCTTTACCAAAATGACAGGCTAAGTGATCATTTAGTAAATGGAACTGCTAAAATGAACAAGGATTACTAATTGAAAGGAATCTTGTTTTATTGGGTGCATTGAAGCTGTTGTGAATCATTGACTTGACCTTTGAAAAATATCTAAATGTCAATTAAAGGATGCTGCTATATATTCGTCTGATTCTTGGCTATAGAATTTCCTTAAAGGGTTTGTAAATTGCCCGTGGAGTTTGGTACCTTTAAGTGGCACTATTTGACTGCAGTTCAAATCTTTAACGTTTGTACAGCTCATTGCAACTGTTGACTTAATAATACTTTGACATGCCAAATAGATTTTGCCAGGTACACTCAAAGGTCATTGTTCCTTATTTACTTTTACTGAAATGCATTTAATAAAATCAGAGGGTGGTGCTAACCTTCAGAAGAGTCACACCAGACTGACAAGTACAGCCTTGACAAGTTGCAGATAAATAATATCTGCGCAACCTGTCTGTAGATTCATACATGCTGATCGACAAGTTCTGAGCATTATCTAGGTTAACATAACTAGTCAAAATGATGACCCAATATTAAGTAAACTGTTTATACTGTAAAAATTACCCACAAAATACTTTAATTTGTCTAGTTGCAGAGCAAATGGAACACATCTTCAAAGGAAACCAAGGTGGTAAATAAAGACGTAAGGCGACATACTAATTAAACAGAGTTAATATGAGACCTACCAGTTTGTTTACTTAGTGCTGGGCCAAGTTTAATTCAGTTACTTGGTTGTTGAAACTGGGATAGAAGTTTTTATGAATTTGTAAAGTTGATATCACCAGTACATATATTCTAGCCAAGTACATAAGAGAAATTTGATGCAAACTGAGTAGTAACTGGTAAGAAAAAGTTCACTCTGAGTCAGAGGAATCAGATAGGTCCACTCATAGACAGAGAAAGAGATAACAAGGAAAAACTGAAGCTACTTGTAACTATAAAATGCCTGAAAATGATAGAAAATGATTAAATAGGTTAATAGACAGTTTATATTATTATTATTTTCAGTCACGCACTATGAATTACATTTATTTTAAAAGTAGTACAACCAGAGGTACTACAATGGGTACCAACAGATTTTTCTAGGGTGCAGCTAAGCAAAAATCAACAGTTAACAGTTGATTATTGGATTTAATCTAAATCATTTTTCTATAGAGCCTGTTCATAAAGAAACTGGTGGAAAGTGTAAGGCAGGTTTATATTTTTTGGGGGATTTTGGGTTAGTTCAGCACACTTGTATAGCATTTAACCTATTTGATTAATCACTATTCATGTAGTATATAATACAAGCCTTGCTTGCTGAGCCTTATATAAGACCATTGAGATATCTTATTAATGATATTGTTGGGTGTGTTTCATATTCTGTCATTGTTCACTTCTTCTTAAAAATAATTATGAGATATTCATTCAAGAATTCTAAACAAATTTCAAGAGGTTTTTTTTTTGCCACGTAAACTTCTACCAGTTTTGTCAATTGCTAATCAGGATAACCCAACCTTACCAAAAGTCAAGTTACTGAATCAGAAAATCTCCACTTAACTTAAGGGGGCAACAATGAAAAGGGGAGGGGGGCACAAACACTTATCAAATTGACCGTTCACCTAAAACTCATTTTGACATTAATTAATGTATTAAGTAATTTGTATCCTGCAGCCCATGAACCAGTTTTGTAGCCCTTCTTTAAACGTTCTCCAAAGTATCTACGGTATATGCTTCTAGAGATACATTGTCTACCCACCTTTAAGTCCTCTGAAATCCTTACCCATAACTCCATTTTCTCAGATGTTGAGGATAATATATGTCTTAATAATATTTATAATAGTTCCCCTGCAAGAAGATCCTTGATAACTCATGTACCAAGTTGAAAGACTTTGCACTAATTCCAGATATTCTAGGTTTTATCATTTTTATTAGATTCACATCCATAATAAAGCCTAGAATAAACTGTCTTCAAGGATTCTTCATGAATTATTATGAAAAAAACAATGATAGTGTGCCCATCAAGTTGAGAGACTGTCTTTTAATACCAGATATTGTATATTTGTCTATAATATTTTGATTAACTTTCCACTAATTATGGTCACCATGGGATCCCTGATAAGTGAGTTCCAGAATATACAAAATTCCTTTGGTCAAACTTTCTGTTAAATAATCACACCTGGGAAGTTTGTTACTGAGCTGACCCTGAGACTTTTAAAACATTAACCTTTCAATAGCCTATCCAGCATATTCTATGTAACAGAAATCTGTTAACCAAATGGCTGTAATACCTGTACACTTGGAAGCCTTGACTTGTCATTATTTAAAGATACACTTAATTGAGTCACCTGCATTCAAGCAAGGATATCAACCATAACATACTCACAAGAAGAAGGTGCCTGCTCCAGATTGTGTGGCCCTGATAATCTGCCTCTTTACCCTGAGACTGGGGCAAAAACCATGAGACAGATTCAAATCCCAGGTGTGTAGGTATGTCACCATTTAAATGGAGACAGAAAAACAAATATAGACAGAAACATGCTGCTTTCTACAGAGGGATGCTTGAAATCTTTAGTTTTATAATATGATTTTCCCAACTTAAAGAACATAAGTAAACAAATGTTTTATCTTTCATGAAATAACATACTGTATATAAATGCTCATATAAGTTGACTTGCCAAAACTGAAAACACTAAAATGGTAGGAAACAAAGTGATAAATGAAGTTCCATTTATGATGGTCTTAATTTGGTGTTTCAAGCAGCGCGGTACAAATAAAGATGTAAATTGTACGGGAGAAAACAAGTGATTAGTCATATTCAATAATACCCATTAACTTTTCTTCTTGCTGTACAGTCTTTATACAATACTGATTCATGTAAACACTCAAATATCATTTCTCTTTATCAATTATCTGTTTAGTGCATGTGATATATATATATATATATATATATATATATATATATATATATATATATATATAAATACACATACAAACAGTACTCTTTCATGCGTTCTCCAATCAACCATATATTTATTTAGATCACAACAGCAAAAACTCTGCACATCTGTTTGTTCAATTTTGGGTCTATTTTAGCTTTCTCTCCAGCAGGCATGGGAAAGTGTATTTTCTGTTTTTTTTTTTCTTTTTCTGACATCTGCAATAAACATGTTCATTGCCTCAGACAGAGAATGAGCAGCCAACAACAGGAGTGAGTAACCCCAGACCTTATTACAGTAATTGATGACAGAGGCCACTTCCGCCAAGAAGTCTGGAAAGCAACAACAATTGAAATATTTAATGACACATTACAGTGAAGCGCAAAGCACATAGGAGATGAATAAAAAGGGGATTTGTGGGGAATTTGGCAACTCATACCTAGAACATGAGATCCAGAAGCTAATGTTCATGCACTTTATTTTAACACTGGATATTATTAGATATTGACTTATGTTACCGAATCCTCAGAATCATATAAATTCCTTTGTACTTAAGACACATGGGAAGAGATAGAGGTAGAGACCAGATATGGCAAATACCATAATGTTAGTAGGATTAACCAAATATTTCTCTTTTATTCTCTTTATGATTAAGGGAATTAAAATATTTATTTCAAAGAATATTTTCCCATTGAGCTAGCATAAATGGCTATCTAACATTTTACCTCTGTCAGCTTGATAGTTTGAAGACTCAGCTTCTTGTTATAAAGATTTATTTATATATAATAGTATAACTTTCCATGAAGCTGTAGTTTTGTTGTAAAGAGGGAGCATTTTCTCCATGTTGCATTACTTAGTAGTTATTTATTAGTAGTGGCAAAGGCGTAAAAGGATTAGGTTGGTAGTCTAATAGGAGTGCAGTTTGTGTTTTCAATTGGAAGATTTCAAATTGGTTGTATTTTTACTGTCAATTAAACTATTGGAACCTGTGGCATATTCTAGCCAGCCTAGGCCTAGGGTAGCAAATTCAGGAGTACTTCCACAAAAGAGCAAATCCAGGGCATGCCCTACTGGGACAGCCTCCGCCCCTTTTGAGGAAGCGCTCCAGGAGGCCTGGTTAACGGAGCTGATACAGGGGAGAAGTGGACGAAAAAAGATGACAAAAAAAACAAAAAAGATACAGGAGAAGAAGTGGATCTGTGTAAAAGGAGACAGGGACATGGAAATAGTCTGCGGAGAAGGAGAGACATTTAGAGAGAGTTTAAAAGAGTTTAAGAGATAATATGTTAGGGAGAGTAAGTCAGAGTGAAAGAGCATGCATCAGGGATATTCTAGTGTGCATCAGGGAAGCGAGAGAAACAACCGCATTTACAGGAGACTCCTGTAAGAATAAGCAGCAATCCATGGAGTTATTTTCTGTACCAAGCTGCAAAATAGTGTTTGGGAAAGAGACAGATCCGATTAACTCAACATCAGACAGCACAAATTATGAATATGATTAATTTAGACTTAGCTTCTTGATTCATTTTTATGTTAGGCAAAAAATTAGCATGTTCACTTTAATTATCTTTGCTGTTACAATTACTGCACTTGCACAGCTCTCTTTTCAGTTAGCCTGCCAAAAACCATGGTTTTGGACTAACTAGACAGAAAAACTGATCCGTATCAAGTTTTTCCTGACCTTGCTTTATTTTAATATCAATATATTTTCAGTAGCAGTAGTTCCATAAATAGTTTGTAGAGATAGGTTTAAAGTAGATTGTCTACAGATTATTTGCAATCATTGCTACCAAAACATTAAATATTAAACATAATATTATGAGTAAACAGATAATGATTAAGCATAATAATATTATTAAACAGATAATTATTTTTATATCATGTCTCCATGCATAAAATAAAATAGTCTCACTGCTCATGCAGTCTTAAAGATAAAGTGGAAGGAAAGTGGCCACAACAACCCTACTTTAATGTAAAATGAGTATAGGAGTCCCTTTTACAATGACTCCAGCGAATTTTACTACATGCAAATTGGTGCATGTATTCTTAAGTGATTGGAAACTTCGGTCTCTTTTGTTTTCTCCCCCTAGTCCCAACTACTTACGGCACACGCTCCATAGCACTCTAACTGAAGTCACGGTAACATTAGTATGAGTAGCTTTTGCTAATCACGTGCACCAGTTTTCATGCAGTAACAGGCATTGGAGTGCATGCCAAAAGGACTCCAATATGCATTTAAAAAAATTATTTGAGAACAATTTTGGGGACCATACTTTACAATCTAAATAGAAAGACTGTACTAACAGAATTACTAAAATCTTGCTATGAACATGACGACCTCTCTTTATACAGGCTCCATGTGTGGGATTGTTATACAGGCCTGGATTGGCCATTTGGCACACCAGACAAATGCCCAGTGGGGGATGGCCATCATTGCCCCATACCTGACCTACTGTTTCAGCGTGCATCCAACAGCTGGATATGGGGGCTGCAAGCATAAAAACAAGTAGCCAGTTCTATGGTGTCCTCGGGTCCCAGATTACCCACTCACGGTAATAATCACTCAGTGAGGCGAAACGCATTAGGTGTATTTTATTTATAATGTGCTAATTGTAAAAATATTATGTCCATTGACCTTTTTATGCTAATATATTCTAAGATTGCATTGTAGTTGAATAAATTGTATACCTGTGATTATTTACACTCCTATTACTTCTTAAGCGTTCGCACCAGTTGCAATTATCCATTGTGTTTCGCTTTTCTTCAATGTTTTCTGGTGCTTGCTTAGTCTCTCCTCTTTCTTACTTTCTACATTCTTTACTCCCCTTATTCCGGGTGCAAGCTTATACTGTAACTCACATTTAGTATGCCTGCCAAATGACCTGATTTTTTGTGGGACAGTCCTAATTTTGTGCAACGATAAGCCACCAGCTCCCAGAAAGTAACTCTCAACAGCATGTAGTTTAGTGGACATTAGTAATGACAAATGAAGTAATAATAATTATTATTATATTAAAATGTTTATTTTTTTAGTGCTAAAATATACTATCATGGAGCTAATTTGCATATGATCTGCATATTGTGTTTTGCATATGGTGTGATGCATGCTGGTCGTAGCTCACCGCCAGTCTATTGAAAGGCTCTTGGAGGCTGGTGGTGATTGTTTCCTCAATAAAGTTAGTTCCTGGTTTACCTCAATACAAGTCCTGTCTTCTTATTGGGGTAAGCCTCAGTGCTACCCTTGTCAGGGTGGGAAAGCACTGTATTGCTATGCTTCTGTATACTACAGTGCCACCGAGGCTCCCAAAGAGCTATGTTTCCTGCTGTCTTGGACGCTAGTCCTGCCTGACGGTTGAAGTTTCATGTTCCCTGTGGCCATGGGGAGAAGGAAGGATCTTCTGGTGGGTTACCCAGTTGGGGTACAGGTCGCTCCTGTCACATATACATTTAATACTTTTTTTCTCACTCAATTTGGACAAGCCAACATTTCTCCTATCCCTTCTGTTTTCTTTGGTCAACCAAAGGGAGAAGGATGCTGCACACAAAATAATGTTATGCTGCATGAAAATGTTCATCACACATGTATTTATGAATCATAATCAGTCTTTGCACCCATGGTTGGTAGATCTTCCAACTGTTCTGATTTTTGTGGTAAAGTCTCAATTTTGTTGTCCTATTCCGCTTGTTCACACATTTGCAACCAGAATCACACAAGTGATGCTACAAAAAATGGATGCATACATTTGATGCAATACATTCGTCAAAGTAAGTATACCTATATGGTAGTTAGGAAACGTGGTCACCCTAGCGGCCACACATATGCATCCGTCAGCCAAATCTACACCATCATGTGGCTGCTGGTCTTAAAGTGCCAGGGGCGCCTCATAATCGCTAGTTTGTCGCTGGACACTTTCAACCTTTCAACTAAGCCTTTGGTTTACAAATTACCAAATTAATAACATATATAAAACTTTATAAAATGCTTAGGATGACATGTTGCTTGTCTTTACTAGAACGTAATTTTCTTTGGAAAGTTTTATGTGTACACTTTGAGTGTCGGTGTCATGGGTTAAACCTCAACCTTACTTGGACCAAATACTGTAACACTAGAAACCTGCCCTTATCTACTGGGACAAACTCCCATGGAAAATAAATATTTCAATAAGGCAGGCAATATTACCTACACCCCTGTGGCATTTTATTCCTAATTTGATCTGGGATCAGTAGACATTGCTATTTATTTATAACAAGCAGATGTATAACTTTAGATAATATGTTTAGGACTCATGAATTTATAAGAATCTGTATAAAAGGCCACAGCCAGTTCTAAAGGTTTACAATTACCTTCACATCATTAAAGAACCAGTACGTGTATACAGTGTGTTATACCGCATTATATTTAACCTGTGCACTCCACAATCCAAGCAAAGACCACAAATTACTGCATATAGACCTACAACAAAAGTGTTAGTAAAAGGGAACTACACGCCATTTAACTGCATTTCTGTCTCCTTAAAATTTATCATCTGTGAATCTATTGAAAAAACATTTTCTAGGAAATAAATCCCTGGTTGTCTGCTTTTGCGTGTTCTTTACTTATCCTTGTATTGATTTCTGTCCTGGAGATTTAAGCCTCTCAATTTGTTTTATGAGCAGACTGCTGCAAACCTGACAAGAATAGACGGTGATAGATATTTTCCGGTGTCATTTTATACAGAGATAAAAAGCATTTTTTTCATATTAGTCTTGCCGTTACATCATCATAGAATAGTGTTTCTGACAGAAGTCAAGAAATGATTTGCTCATCTAACTCTCTTGGCTGAAGTAAGTTGTCTTCCTTTTCACATTATATTAATGTGTAACATAATAGATCCTGAACCATGTATATTATTACCAGTAGGTTTAAGAGTAAATGTGTAAATGTTCTTTTTGTATCAGTCTGACCATTGTTTCTTTTGATTCAATTAAGTTCTAAAGTGCAGGCCCACCACATACCCCTTCTGCAGTGTATTTAAACAGTCGATAATGTCTTAGCATAAATTGATTTTTTATGAACCAGCACCCTGACAGAAATGTAAATGCTATGTAAAGGTTACAAGAGTTAAAGGAATTCATTGAAAACAAATATGTGCAGGTATTCTTTAGGATTCTATTGGATTTTTTCTCTGTTAATCCTCCCCCAGCTGCCTATTACTGAAAGCAAGGAGCATACTGTGGTTTCCATTTTGCACATGCTCAGTAGAACTTCTATCCTAGTCAATGAGAGAATAACCAGCCGCTTACAGGTATGCTATGTGAACATTGCTTACATGCACGTGGTTGGCAGCTGTTGGATTCATTCAGTGGGATTGCTGCTTAAACGCTACAAGGAGTTTACCTCCTAATTCTTTCTGAAGTCAGTAGAGGCAACCAGGTGAGTACTTAACCCCTTAAGGACCAGGCAGTTTTTTATTTTTGTACCCTTCTTGACCAAGGCTGTTTTAACACTTTTGCAGTGCTCATGTTTAGCTGTAATTTTCTCCTCACCCATTTAGTGTACCCACAGTTATATATTGTTTTTGTCAGTATAAGGAGGGCTTTCTTCGGGGTCCAATTTTTGGTCATATCATCTAAGTTACTATAAAAAAAAATAATAAAATATGGTAAACAATTGAAAAAAGCACTTTTTCTCACTTTTATTTGAAAAATATTTTACTCATCTACAAAAACCAGATAAATGGATTCTACTATTTGTCGTGAGTTTAGAAATACCCAATGGTTTTATGTTTTCTGTTTTTTCAAGTTATAAGGCAATCAGTACAATTAGCGTTTTGCTATTTCACAACCATTCTGACCCAAGTGCTATTTGGGACATCTTTGAAGCCGGCCACAATTTTCAAACCATATATTTTTAAAAATGCTGGTATTTTAACCGTTTTCCTTCACAAATTCTACCACTACCCTTTTCCAAAGTTTGTGGCAGTATTTTATTCACACAAAATGTACTTCATGTATGTACTTATAGCTCCTGTCAATCAACACCACAATATGTGTTCAGCAACATCTCCTGAGTACAGTGATACCATCCATGCATGGGCTTGTCTGGTTGTTTGGGGAATAAATGGCCAAACTTGGGAGGTGTTTTTCAGTCTGCGTCTATGCCCTATTCGGGACATCTTTGAACCCGGCCAAGTCAATTTACCCCATCAAACCATAAATTTTTTTTTAAAGTAGACTCCCCTTGGGTCATTGAAATGCTAGTATTTAAATCTTTCCATGTCAGGATTTTTTTTTTAAAAAGATACAGCGCTCATTTTAGCACTTGCTCATAAATATAAACTTTATTTTTTTTACTTCTTTAGTGTTTTTTGAACTTCTTTAGTGTTGATTGTACATGCAACTCAAAGTAAAATTGAAGCACAACTACTGAGAGACTTGGCAAAATAACATTTTGCAAGTTTTACAAAAAAAGGAACATGTGGATGATAAACTGGTTCCAGGGTATTACACTACAAAACCTTTAGTGTTCTGGGACCAGCTGAAAAGAGTAAAAAAATGTACGTTTATCATGTATCTTTTCACAATTGTATTATACACTCAAAACATGAAATATACCAGCACCTCGAATATACACCAGCAGCACCAAAGTCTTCATACTTTCCTCAATCACATACACATTAGAACACAACAAACAAAAAAATATATGGTGCGCTCCAATAGAAAATAATAATTTATCCAATTATAAAAAGTAGCTTGGTCTCAAATATCCAAAATATCAGGACATAAACATAAAAGAAAAAAGTTACAGATATGGTGTAATATTGCAAAAATACGACTGTGAAATGAAATATTACAATGCACTCATATTTAAGTTGGAGTGAAAAATATGAAGAAGTTGATCCCAGATCTCTGTAGCAAGTTGAGGGTTAAAAGAAATACTCAGGTCAGCAGATGGTATCTTAAAACCAATAATATAATACAAGTACCATCCGTGGTTCCAAAAGTATAGCCAAATATATGTGGACACAAAGCAAAATAAATATCAGAAATTACAATAAAAACTAATATAAAATCTCTTTGAGCTTCCTCCAGGCGTTTATTGTATTACACCTATTCATCTGTTAAAACAGAACTGGGATTTAATTTAGCCATACATTATCATAATCTCAATGTGCACAATTTTCAAATAATTTCTTCATAATATGATATAATTAATTTCAACCGCTTGTTAGGGCCTCACGAGAATAAAAAAATCATCTGTTGGTTGCACAAGACAAGTAGCTAATTTTGGGTTAGTTCTCAAATCTGAATTGAATGCATGTTAAGAATGGTAAATACTACAGCTGGTAGTTGTGTAATGGGACCATAATTCCCATCAACACAGAACTGCCCAATGCAGGCATAAAAAAATATTGATTAAATGCAGCAACGTAACTGAATACAGTTTAAGATAAATTTATTTTGAAAAACGCTTGCAAACTTTGAATCCCCCCACCAGAGAGTACTAATGTTATTCAATACTTTTAGTTTGCCAGAGATTCCTGCCTGTCTACTGTTAGCCAGCCTGCTAGGTCTTGTGTATATGTTTGTAACACTAAACATATGTGCAAAGACATTGAGAACCTGCATTGCTAATAGAGCATTATAGAGGCATGTACTGCATGATGCAGAAAAATAAAGGCTGCAAGATATGTCATTCCTCTCATGGCTATGGTGAAGAAACAAATCTATTATTTTGTTTATTACATACTTACTACATACTTATATACCCTCACTGGCCACTTTATTAGGTATACCTTGCTAGTACTGGGCTGGACCCCTTTTTGCCTTTAGAGCTGCCTTCATTCTTCGAGGCATACTTTCTACAAGGCGCTGTTAACATTCCTCAGAGATTTTGGTCCATATGGACATGATGGCATCTCGCTGTTGCTGCAGCTTTGTCGGCTGCACATCCATGATGCGAATTTCCCGTTCCACCACATCTCAAAGGTGCTCTACTGGCTTGAGATCTGGTGACTGTGGAGGCCACAGTGAACGCGTTGTCATGTTCAAGAAACCAGTTTGAGATGATGTGAGCTTTGTGACACGGTGCATTATCCTGCTGA
Organism: Sceloporus occidentalis; assembly: GCA_023333645.1. Classification (NCBI taxonomy): domain Eukaryota; kingdom Metazoa; phylum Chordata; class Lepidosauria; order Squamata; family Phrynosomatidae; genus Sceloporus; species Sceloporus occidentalis. The sequence continues at coordinate 328,818 of JALMGF010000043.1, read as the reverse complement.
TAGTAACCGTCAGAAGATGGGCACACTGTGGTCATAAAGGGATGGATATGGTCAGCAATAATACTCAGGTAAACTGTCGTGTTTAAACTATGCTCCATTGGTATGTCCCCCACACCATTACACCACCACCACAAGCATGAACCGTTGACACAAGGCAGGATGGATACATGCTTTCACGCTGTTTATGCCAAAGTCTGACCCTGCCATCTGAATGTGGCAGCTGTAATCGATACTCATCAGACCAGGCAACGTTCTTCCAGTCTTCCATTGTCCAATTTTGGTGAGCCAATTTTAGCCACAGTTTTCTGTTCTTAGCTGACAGGAGTGGCACCCGGTCTTCTGCTGCTGTAGCTCATCTGCTTCAACGTGTGCGTCCAGAGATGTTATTCTGCATATCTTGTTTGGAGTGGTTATTTGAGTTACTGTTGTCTTTCTGTCATCTCGAACCAGTCTGCCCATTCTCCTCTGACATCAACAAGGCATTTAGGTCCACACAACTGCCGCTCACTGGATATTTACTCTTTTTCGGACCACTCTCTGTAAACCCTAGAGATGGTTTTGCATGAAAATCCCAGTAGATCAGCAGTTCCCTAAATACTCAGACCAGCCCTTCTGGCACCAACAACCATGCCACGTTCAAAGTCACTTTCTTCCCCATTCTGATGCTTGGTTTGAACTTCAGCAAGTTGTCTTGACCAGGTCTACATGCCTAAATATATTTAGTTGCTTCCATGTGATTGGCTAATTAGCAAGCAATTGAACAGGTGTACCTAATAAAGTGGCCAGTGAGTATATATATTTTATTTATTTATTTATTTATTTTTAAATTATTATTCTTATTTTGCTGGACATTGTTTCACATAATATTTTCCCAAGTCTTCACTTATTCTTCTCATGTACTTTATTGACCACGTCTGACCTCATTGTAGAAGGAGTTTGAGTCATGCATTTACCCTGGGGACATGAAAATGTCTCCTTTAAATGGGTATTAAATCCATTTGTCAAAAGTGCAATAAAATGCTTTCTCACTATTTGCTCCGTTATTAAACTAAAATATGCAATTTCAAGATGATATGATTCAATGATGATCAACACATTAAAAGTAAATGCAATTTGTTGCAAATGGGATGCACAGTTTTCTAAAGCAGCAGCAAATAGCCTAGAATGAATTTACAATGCCTTTTGGTCTTTGTGAATACAATTCCAGACAGGGGTGTAAGGGCTAACAGGAGAGGCTTAGGTTGGACAGAGAGGGAAATTCAACTTTTTAGCTAGGGGGAGGGAGCTTTAGTAAATTTGTTACTGACAATTTACTGTGAAATGTATGGTGGGAGGAGGACAGCAGAACCTTGGACCCACAAGGTACAAAACAGCTAACCATAATTCACTGGGTTGTTTTTTTTTTCATTTTAATGGATTGTAAGAAAGCTTTCTGTACATATTTATTAAACACAATATCAATCTATGAGACAAATTAACATTTTTCATAACCTTCTCCTTTCAAAGTCATGCCCATTAATATTATCAGCCCCAAAATGCCTAGACATTCAGAAATAGCCATCCACCTGTCCAGCTACTATAATTATATTCTAATTTTTGCTCAAGAACCAAATTGTATATAGATAAATAGCTAAAATGAAACTTCTACAATCATATATTTGGCCAGTATAGTTAAAAGCACTGTTCACAAAATTTAAATGGCTCCTTTTATTCTTTCATTTTTTCTGTAGTTCCCCTGTATATGTTTAAGACTTTGAAGAAATCAACCATCTGACTGGTTAACAAACTTCTCACGTGTCTGCCCTGGAATAACCCTAGAATTATTTCCCATTAAAAGTATGATCTTGGCAACACAATGTATGGTGTATTACATATGCACAAATCTAGCAAGAAATGTGATATAGCAAGAGATGTGATATATGTATGGCATTTCAGTGTGTTCTTAGTGGGTACAGCACAGAAAATATATGTGTAAGAGCGCTACCAGTGCTCAGTGGACAAGAATCTGATGTCAGACTTCTTAAATAGTTAAACAAGTTTCACTAAATGTAGTAATTCCGACAGGTCTGTTAATAGCAATTTAAATATCTCTATAATCAAGAATAAAACTGAGAAAGCTGTCAAAGCATACATAAATCCAGGGCTGTTCTGGCAAAATCAAGACTAAATGCAATTAATAGTTAAATTGTGGGTTAAAACTACCAGTATAGTGTTGGTTAGTCATTGTTGCAGTAGGTATTGATGATGAGTGTAGTTGTTGTAGTTTGGAGAAGGGAGATTGATGGCTGATATAAACCCTGAATGTCACCAAATGCTACTGCTGGAAGGATTAACTAAACAACCAGTCAGTAATTTGTATAACAGAAATCGCTTTGTTATATTCTAACTATAATGTGTTAGTTCATACAGTACAAACACTAATGCAGAGGCAGATATATAATCCACAACTATGCAATGTCTATACACTCCACCACTGACATGTTTAGAGAAATGGCACCAGGATAATTTATGAAACAGGACACCTTAGTTTTGTTTTGGGGTTTTTTTTAAAAAAGGACCTTCTGTCTTCATGCCCTCACTTCTAGCGAAAACCTCACATTATGTTCTCATTTACTTCCTCTCAGTCTCCTAATGCATCCCACTTGTGTAAACTGGTGAAAACTAATGTTTTGGCAGATTTGACACACAGAGGTCATACATAATTTCCTAAAGTTCACTTCTCATAAATAGGCCTACTGTAATGTCCTCTCTTGCCTAGATGAGATTTGAAACTTTGGGATTACATATTGTCTTTTCTGCCAATTTTCCTTCAAATGTAATTTTTTAGAGCTGGATTGTATATTTTCATATCGGAGTAACTGTGTTCGTACAAGCACAGTTAAAGGGCTGAGTCTTCCTTCCCACAATGTTGTTAAGCCATTATACACAGGCAAATATAGAAAGTCTGGTGTTCACAGCATTTGATAAATACTAGTATTCAATTAAATTGAAAATAAGCAATCAATCCTGGGCTATAAATAAAAAGGATACGTTTGGTGCAAAAGTTATTTTTTGGAAAGTGTCAGTAATCTCAATCATTAATAAATAAGCTTTTTTTTTTTTTATAAATAATGATACAAACAGTGGTAATCTGCTGTTATGTTACTGCCATTTGCTCCAATATTACAGTATCCTAAATAATACACTTTTACAAGCCCACTTTTTTTGTTGAGCAACATACTGGTTGTTGTGGTAGTAAATATTCTTCTTTACTGGTCATTGCTGTTGGAAGTATCTTCCAGTACTGGCCATAATAGGAGGAAGAATTACTCATTAGCCGCCGTTGCTTCAGGAAGTGTTCTGTTTGTAGGTTTAATAGTTTTTTTTCAGTACCAGCAATATTCAAATATCACTACATTGGCTTTTGCTCATTTGTTACATGAGATGCCAATAACATGAAAGAAAACATTTATTAAAATAAAACATAGAACTGGTTTGTGAATCAATTAATTACTCTTATTATATAATAAAATAGTTATTCATCGTGACACATAATAATTAGTTGCACTAATCACACAATTAATTTTCATAACATACAAAGAAAATCAGTTTTAATACATTAAACCAAATTGCTATGAACTGTTATTCTTTTTCTTGCTTTCTGTGATAGTTAATACCATTACATAAGTTATGGTGGGTAAAAGGTGATGGAACCCTTACACTTAAATTTAAGGGATAGTAGAAGTATTATTAAACACTCATCTACAGACACCAGTCAAGCCAGATGGCTTGTTTTTTCCCTCAGAAATCTCATGGTGCTTTGACAACCACAAGGGATTCTGGGTAGGCGCATGCAAATAAGGTTAACAATGATCACCTTTGCTACCCCAAGCCTCAACTATTAAGCCAGTATCACAACCTCATGCTGACGAGTCCCATGAAGGACGAAACAGCTGTCCATGAGTGGTGATCTGGCTATTGTACCTCTTCCCGAGTTCTGTCTAAAGGCTGTCTTGTACAGCGGGCAATTACTTTCAAGGGATCCATGTATAAAGTGGATATAGAGGCAAAGGTGATAATTGTTAACCCTGTGATAGTTAAGAAATATATACAAATAATTACTTACATTAATTTAAAGGAAGCAATTTTACTTTTATATATAGATCAAAGTAATAAGAATTATTTACTGGACATCCTTGATTTTGGCGACAAAAATTTCAGGCTACATATTAACTTAAAAATACACATAATGTATTGATTTTACTGTAGGTAAAATAACTTTCTCCTTTGATGATTTCCCTGTGAAAATGTCGCTAAGGCTTAATTTATTATGTTTATTGTTTTAGACGTTAAACTGTATTTTAGCTGGCAATGCGGTAAGGTTAAAGATAATTTTATGTTTATATATGTAATAAGAATGCCTCTTGTCTAGTTGTCGTTTGAACCAGCTACTTGAAAATGCACACAAGGGGAGGTGTAGAGATCTAATATATTATAAGATATGGGAAATGAGAGTAAACATTTTAAGAATGTTGTCCCAAGACTGGGTGAGTGCAGTCATCCTGCATCAGGCCCTGTCCCACTCCACTACTGCATCCTGGACTCCTGAACTCCATCTTTGGGCGCTCTGGGTCATTACAGTCGTGTGTATGGACCCAGTTCCTGACATATCAGAGAGACATAGCTGTAGACTGCAGACTGAGACAAACATAACAAACGGGTGGGGTACACCTTATAAAGGAAACAGGAGCTGAAGCAAAGAGCAGAACTGGAAGCAAGGAATCAGAAGCACTAAACAGAGCATAAGGAAATACAGGAACGGATTGTAGCGAAAAAAGAAAAAACAGATATATGCAGCTCCGCAGCCTGGATGGGGCATGACAAAACCTACTGGTGTTAACAAGGCCAGTTCTACCATATTGGCCACCTGGGTGCCTGTTTAGGGTGCTGAACTGTCTGGGGCACCACTGCCAGGCACTTTGAGGCATGGACTCCACTAGACTTCTGTGGTATCTGACACCAAGACATTAGCAGCAAATCCTTTAGGTCCTGTAAGTTGCGAGGTGGGGCCTCCATGGATGCATCCTGGTGCCACGTGTTCTCCAGGTAAGCGAAGCACACACCTAGCCATCCACGTAATGTAAAGAAAAAGTGATTCATCAGACTAGCCACCTTCTTCCATTGCTCTGTGGTTCAGTTCTTATGCCTGTGTCCCCATTGTAAGCGTTATCGGCAGTGGACAGGGGTCAGCATGGGCACCCTGACTGGTCTGCGGCTATGTAACCCTTATTTGCAACAAACTGTGATGCACTGTGTGTTCTGACACCTATCTATCAGAACCAGCATGAACTTTTTCAGCAATTTAAGCTACAGTAGCGTGTCTGTTGAATTTAACTACACGGGCCAGCCTTCGCCCCCATGACCCTGTCCCCGGTTCACCGCTTATCCTTCCTTGGACCACTTTTGTTAGGTACTGAACACTGGAGACACCACACAAGAGCTACAGTTTTGGAGATGCTCTGACCCAGTAGTCTAGCCTTCACAATTTGACCCTTACGGTTGCCCATTTTTCCTAATTCACATCAACTTTGAAGACGAAACTTTCACTTGCTGCCTAATATATCCCACCCACCATGACAGGTACCATGATAACAAGATTATCAGTGTTAATCACTTGACCTGTCAGTAGTCATAATGTTACGGTTCATTGTTGTGTGTGTGTGTATATATATATATATATCGTATTTGCTCGATTATAAGACGACCCCGATTATAAGACGACCCCCCAAAATCTGAATATTAATTTATGAAAAAAAGAAAAAGCCTGAATATAAGACGACCCTATAGGAAAATAGTTTTACCAGTAAATGCGAATTCATGTAAACTATGTGAGCAATTGTTTGTTAATAAAAGCTATGATTGAGAAAAATATTTTGTTTTTGTTTTTATTTCCTTTTTTCAACCTGCCCCCCCCAGTTATGCACATCTGCCCCCAGGCTTGCCACTCTGCCCCAGAAATGCCTTATACCCTCTAAATGCCACTGTGCCCCATGATACGCCTTTTAACTCTCTATATGCCACTGTGCCCCATGATATGCCTTTTGACCCCCCTATGTGTCACTCTGCCTCCAGAATTGCCTTATACGGCATATTATGGGGCAGAGTGGCATATAGGGAGGTATAAGGCATTTCAGGAGGCAGAGTGGCGCATAGAGGGTTAAAAGGCATTTCTGGAGGCAGAGTGGCATTAAGGGGGTTAAAAGGCATTTCACAGAGCACTCTGCCTCCAGAAATGCCTTATGCGCCCCCCATTTAACACTCCCTCCCTCCTCCAAACTTACCGGTGCTTCTGAGTCCCGGTGCTAAGTCCGAGCAGCGTGTAGAGCTCTATGCGCTTGAGCGGAGGTTGTCTACGTGAATCGCGTAGAGCTCTACACGCTGCCCGGACTAAGCACCGGGGACTCAGAAGCACTGGTAAGTTGGGGGGGGCATAACACAGGAGGATCCAGGTCCCCTGAATCTGATTCCCCGGTGCTTAGTCCGGGCAGCGTGTAGAGCTCTATGCGATTCGCGTAGAGCTGTACACGCTGCCCGGACTAAGCACCGGGGACTCAGAAGCACTGGTAAGTTGGGGGGCATAGCACAGGAGGAAGATCCAGGTCCCCTGCATCGCTGCGGGGGATCTGGATCTTAGTCTCATAGTCACACCCATTTGAGGTCTGATTATAAGACGACTCCGTTTATAAGACGAGGGGTATTTTTCAGAGCATTTGCTCTAGAAAAAACCTCATCTTATAATCGGGCAAATACGGTATATATATATATATATATATATATATATATATATATATATATATATATATATATATATACAGCTCTACTATTATTTTCTATTTCTATAACTTTAACTTTACTTCCTATTAAACTATATTTCCTACACACTCAACTCCTGTTTCTCTCAACATCTAGAAAATTATAGTCCGGTATTAGCATTCCCTTCTACAAAAGTAGATTACTTGATCAAAGCTATTTGCCTGTACTAATCAACACTTTGAGCTACACAATACAAGCCACTTATTTTCGTTTAGTTTTCATCACCGTTCTATTTTTAAACTAGATTCCTCCTCTAAGACAATTACCTTCATAAGCTGAAAAACGTGCATGTAATACCAGCCATAAAATATATAATGGCGGAGTGTTTGAGAATTCAGAATTCAACTACTGTTAAAATGTTTATTTGCCAATTCTATTTGTATTTGTATTCATCTCTGTGTGGTGCGCACTTAGGTATTTGCATCATTGCCAAATGTTTAATACAATAGTGAATCTACATTAAGGTGTGATAAACTGTGTTTTCCTGTGTGGTCCATGGCATCCACACTAAGATCAGTTACCACCCATGAATCCTCCTTAGTACACAATTGGCCTCTTGTCTTGGGTGCTGCTTGTTAATTCTCTGATGGTCCTATGAAAACCACAAACTAATGCTAACACCATACACTAACACACAAACACTCATGCGAACACCATATACAAACACACCCTCTAATATATTACAGTAAAACACTCACACAGGCTAACACCATATGCTCACACGCCTGCTGGGCACCCCGGATTTAAACATGGTTTGATGCTACCATCTTGGTTATAAACCATTAAACTGACACGATTTACAAATTACATACACAGCTGGTAGTTGTAAACCTTTCAGTTAAAGGACAACTCCCACCATAGTTTTATATCATTTTGCTATTGTCCTGTAATTGCAAGGAATATCCATGTTCAAGATTTTAACAAGTCACGCTCATTTTTCAGGGTACAAACTACATCCACTTCTTCAAAAAAACCTACAAATGTTGTAACATTAATTCTCGACTTTACACAGGAAAGAACCCAATATAAATATGTCAGATTTTTACTGAAGTCAGTAAATGGCTATTTTGCGAAATGTTCTGTCTGTTTGATGAATTAAAAGTTGACCCACAAGTAATTAAGTTATGGTCAGTCGTAAGAATTTCTAACAAAATGTCCCCTGTGAAATTTTATGACCTTTTCTATAACTAGTAGAGAAAGGAAAATCATAGAAAAGCTATTACAGTACATTCCATTAAACCAAAAGGACATTGGGAAAGAAATAAATGAATTTCTGCTATTATACAATGTTTGTTAGATCTGAAACAGTTGAAAGGGTACATTTTATTTAAGACCTTCTTTGTGTGACTGTAATGCCAAATTTAAACACATTTTTCTCCTACTAAAACAAATGTGAATTTGCTTAAAATGGCTCTCTGATGCCCACTTTAACTCTTTAGCCGTTGAAAGCAATTGGAGAATTACAACATAACGGGTTGAACAATAATTAGTGATTGGAAGAATAGACTAGAATAGAATATTGTGGCCTTTAGTCACTATGCAAGTCCTAGAATCGTTAACACACTTAAGAGAACTGTAAATTGCATACATGTCAAAATCACAATCTCAAATAATAACTATCAATCTTACAAGGCAAAACAGCACAATAAAACATAGGATGTATGTATATATATATATATATATATATATATATATAGTATACATAACCAAGTCAACAGGCTAACTAAACATTGATTACAATATTGCATTTTATATTAGAAGCTTTGTTACCTAGTGTCAGGGTACCAGTGAATCAGGACGGAGGCAAAAAGGTACTGGTCAAAATGTTTATTAAAATAAAATAATAACAGGAATCCAAAACATAAGACAAGCGGGTGGTCATAGAACAAGCCAAGGTCAGGAGCCAGAACGGGTAGTCATACGAGCCAAGGTCAGGAGTCCAGAAATCCACGTAGTTCAAAAGCAGGCAGGAGTCAGCACCAGAATGGGAGTCAGACAGGCCGGGTCATACACAAGAATCAAACACTGGCAGGAAGCACGCACTCACAGGTCCAGAACCACGAAAGGGCAACCAGCAACTGAACTAGCTGGTTAATATAGTCACAGCCTGCAGGAAGAGGAGGGGTTAACTAGGACATAAAGTTGGAAGAGGAAGGGGGCGTGGCCTAACAAACAGAGAGCCATGAGGAGGAAAGCCAGTGCAGGTAGGCCGAAACCCTGACAGTACCTCTCCCCTAACGACCCCTCCCCCGGGGGGAGGGACCAGGTTTAGAGGGGAAATGCGTATGAAAGGCTCGTACCAGTCTAGGGGCATGAACATCCTGGGCAGGCACCCAAGATCGTTCCTCAGGTCCGTATCCTTTCCAATGAACTAAATACTGCAGGCGACCCCTGGACACACGAGAATCGATGATAGACTGAACTTCATATTCATCATGACCATTAACCGGAATCGGGCGAGGGCGAGGAGCTGAAGCAGTGAATCGGTTGCAAACAAGTGGTTTCAGCAGCGAGACATGGAAGACATTCGGAATACGCATGTTGGGAGGAAGATCTAAGGCATAAGCCACCGGATTAACCTTGCGCAGAATACGGTAGGGACCCACAAAACGAGGGGCCAGTTTGTGAGAGGGAACCCGGAGGTTCAGATTGCGAGAGGATAACCAAACCCTCTCCCCGACCTGGTAGGAAGGAGCCGGAAGCCGTTTGCGGTCAGCCTGGAGCTTGTACCGTCGTGCTGATAACTGGAGTGAGTCCTTGATCCGTGCCCACATGGATCGGAGTCCGCGTAGACGGTCCTCGAGAGCAGGGATGCTCTGGGGTGGAAAGCTATCGGGTAGCATGGTAGGTTGCATCCCGTAGTTTACCAGGAAAGGCGAGAGACCAGAGGCGGTGGATACATGGCTATTATGAGCAAACTCCGCCCAAGGCAACAGGTCAGACCAGTTGTTCTGATGATCCGAAATATAACATCGAAGGTACTGCTCCAAGCCTTGGTTCGAGCGCTCTGCGGCTCCATTAGATTGTGGGTGGTAGGCCGAGGAAAAGGAAAGGCGTATCCCCAACTGGAGACAAAAGGCACGCCAAAAGCGAGACACAAACTGACTCCCTCTATCCGAGACTATTTCTTTAGGTATTCCGTGCAGCCTAAAGATCTCCCTCGTAAAGACGTTTGCCAATTCTTGCGCAGATGGGAGTTTCTTAAGTGGGATACAGTGGCACATCTTGGCGAACCGATCCACTACCATCAGAATGACAGTATTGTTCTGGGAGGGAGGAAGTTCCACAATGAAGTCCATGGAAATGTGTGTCCAGGGTCTTTCGCCATTGGGAATAGGTTGCAGTAAACCCACAGGAAGATGCCTGAGATCTTTACTTTGAGCGCAGGTCTGGCAGGAGGCAACAAATTCCTTAATATCATTACGGATCTTGGGCCACCAGAACTGATGGGTGATACCCCAAATCATTTGATTCTTACCAGGGTGGCCCGCGGCCTTAGAACAATGGTAAGTGCGCAACAAGGAATGTCGGAGGGGAACAGGTACGTAGCACTTGCCAGGCGGTGTGCACGGTGGAGCCTGATTTTGTGCAGCCAGGATTTTCTCCCCCAATGAGGAGGTCAGACTGGTACGGATGCTTGCCAGGATGCGATCGGGAGGAATAATCGGTGTCGGAGGCACTTCTTCTCTGGAAGAGGAAGTGAATTGTCGAGATAAAGCATCCGCACGTACGTTTTTCGAGCCCGGGAGGTAAGATACCAAAAAATTAAACCTGGAAAGGATAAGGCCCACCGAGCTTGCCGAGGAGTCAATCTTTTGGCCTCGGAGAGGTAGGTCAAATTCTTGTGATCTGTTAAAATCAAAACAGGTGTCGTGGTCCCCTCAAGGAGATGACGCCATTCCTTGAGTGCTAGAATTATAGCCAGAAGTTCCCTATCACCAATCTCGTAGTTGCATTCGGCTGGAGAGAGTTTTTTTGAGAAGAAGCCACACGGGTGTAGTGGGCCTTCAGGTTTAGGACGTTAAGACAGAAGGGCGCCCACTCCTGTCTCAGACGCATCTACCTCCAGGATGAATGGTAGTGTCGGGTCTGGGTGGACCAAGACGGGAGCGGACGCGAATGCTTTTTTCAAATCCTCAAACGCCTGAATCGCAACCAGAGGCCATCGTAAAGGATCACCATCTTTTCGGGTGAGGTCAGTAATGGGTTTGACTAAATCAGAGAAGTTGCGTATGAATTTGCGGTAATAATTAGCAAAACTGAGGAAGCGTAGGACAGACCGAAGACCAACAGGACGAGGCCAATTAAGTACCGCAGAAACCTTTTGAGGGTCCATAGAAAAGCCCTTATCGGAAATAATATAGCCCAAAAATGCAACCTGGTTTTTATGGAACTCGCATTTCTCCAACTTACAGTATAAACCATTCTCTCTGAGGCGTTGGAGGACACGTTTGACGTCACTGATATGGGTCTCGAGAGAAGGCGAGTGTATGAGTATATCGTCAAGGTATACAACAACACACTCCTGTAGCATATCTCTGAGTACGTCATTGATAAACTCCTGGAAGACAGCAGGGGCATTGCATAAGCCAAAAGGCATAACCAGATATTCATAGTGCCCACTTCTGGTATTAAATGCTGTCTTCCATTCGTGTCCTTGCTTAATGCGTACCAAATTGTAGGCCCCACGTAAATCCAACTTGGTGAACAGCTTGGCCCCTTTTAACCGATCAAAAAGCTCAGTGATCAACGGTATTGGATATGCATTTTTGATCGTAATTTTATTCAGACCTCTGTAATCAATACAGGGCCTAAGTTCACCCCCCTTCTTTTTTACAAAGAAAAAGCCGGCACCAGCGGGGGAAGTGGATTTACGTATAAATCCCCTAGCCAGGGCATCGGAGACATAATCCTCCATGGCCTTATTCTCAGCAACTGACAATGGGTAGACTCGACCACGAGGAGGAGCAGCGCCTGGCTGGAGTTCTATGGCGCAATCATAGGACCTATGGGGAGGTAGGGAACCAGCCCGAACTTTGTCAAAGACATCAGCATAGTCCTTGTATCCTTGTGGCAACACCCGGGTAGCATCAGTACAAAGGACCTTGATAACTTCGCAAAGACACTCCTTTTGGCAAGAAGGCGACCAGGCTAACACCTCAGACTGCCGCCAGTCGAGGGTAGGATTATGTTTTTGTAACCACGGATAGCCCAACACCACAGGAAAGTAAGGAGAGGAGATCATCTGGAACTGGATCTTCTCCTGATGGAGAGCCCCGATGGACATGGAGAGAGGAATAGTCTCCTTGGTAATGAGCGAAGGCTGTAGAGGCCTACCATCAATAGCCTGGACGGCCAAGGGCTTCTCCCTGTTAATAACAGGTATACAATGGTTAGCCACAAAGGAGGTGTCAATAAAGGCATCAGCAGCACCTGAGTCTATGAGCGCTTTAGTAACAATCGAAGGCACTGGCCATGACAAAACAACCGTAACTAGAGGCTTGTTTTTGAAAATGTTAGGGGACCGGGTAAGCCCACCTAGAGTGTGTCCCCGACCGGACCCTAGGTGCGAGCGTTTCCCGGGCGAGTTGGGCAGGAACGTAGCAAATGCCCACTTTGGCCACAGTAAAGACATAGGCCCTCCCTCCTACGGTACGCTCTCTCGGCCTCAGAGAGCCGGGTAGCCCCCAACTGCATGGGCTCAACGCCCTCCGGCAGGACATCCACAGGAGGCGCGGGAGGAGAGGGAGGAACGGGTGGGTTCAAAAAGGTTGGCGCCAACCTAAAAGGATGCCTCCTCAGGCATTCCTTGAAAGAGGGTCTCTCCCTAAGCCTCGTATCAATAAGGGTCAGGAAGGTGATTAAGGCTTTGAGGTCAGTAGGGAGATCCCTAGCTGCTACTTCATCCTTAATGGAATCGCTCAGACCATGGAAGAAAGCAGCCACTAGAGCCTCATTGTTCCACCCGACCTCTGCTGCCCAGGTACGGAACTCAATCGCATAATCAGACACAGTCCTAGTCCCCTGGCGAATGGACATAAGGTGTTTGGCAGCAGAGGTAGCGCGGGCCGGAATGTCGAAGACTCTACGGAAAGAAACCACAAACTCTGCATAATTTTGCACAACAGGCCGATTCGCCTCCCAAAGTGGATTAGCCCATGCTAGAGCTTTGTCGGTTAGTAGTGAGATCAGGAAACCAACCCTGGCCCGCTCGGTCGGAAAAGCCTGAGGCACCAATTCGAGATATATGCCAACCTGGTTCAAAAAGCCACGGCACTGGGTGGGGTCCCCTCCATAGCGTTGGGGCAGAGGAGCAGTACCACTCATGCCTCTGGGAGCCAGTGGTTCAGCTGCAACAGCTGGTGCAGGAACAACATAAGGAGCTGGAGCTATAGGTCGTGCAGGTGGTGGTTCCAAATGCGCTGTACGGTTAAGGAGTGTCTGTACTGCAGCAGCCAACTGGTCCAACCTGTGATCCTGTTGGTCTAACCGGGTGAAGACTGTAGGAACAGGAAGAGTACCAGTACCATCAGGATTCATGGCCCTTTCGTAATGTCAGGGTACCAGTGAATCAGGACGGAGGTAAAAAGGCACTGGTCAAAATGTTTATTAAAATAAAATAATAACAGGAATCCAAAACATAAGACAAGCGGGTGGTCATAGAACAAGCCACGGTCAGGAGCCAGAACGGGTAGTCATACGAGCCAAGGTCAGGAGTCCAGAAATCCACGTAGTTCAAAAGCAGGCAGGAGTCAGCACCAGAATGGGAGTCAGACAGGCCGGGTCATACACAAGAATCAAACACTGGCAGGAAGCACGCACTCACAGGTCCAGAACCACGAAAGGGCAACCAGCAACTGAACTAGCTGGTTAATATAGTCACAGCCTGCAGGAAGAGGAGGGGTTAACTAGGACATAAAGTTGGAAGAGGAAGGGGGCGCAGCCTAACAAACAGAGAGCCATGAGGAGGAAAGCCAGTGCAGGTAGGCCGAAACCCTGACACCTAGTCCTCAAGTTAGCACGATATCTTGTGTCCAAGAGTGGAAAAACCAGGGAAAGGTAGGCACTTTCCTCCCTGGAGGCAAGTATAGCCAACCGGCCCCTGTGGCCCCTTGTGTCTCACCCTCCAGTAACTAACACTAGCACACACACACTTACACACTAACACTAGAACTTCCTCACTTCATCAGTCTTATTTTTCTTATCAGCCTTTTTTTGATAGCTGGTCACATACAGTGGAGTGGCCACTCTATTACCGATAGTGGGCCCATCCTCTTTCAAGAACTGGCTCAGGGGGCATTTGCTCCACTGCCCCATGGGCCAGCCAACCCCTGGGGAGACATCAAAGCATCCCCTCCCAGTTCCCAATTCCCGGCCCCAAAGCTGAAGGCATACTCACTCCACACCCTTACCTTGATGCTCAGCATGCTTCATCAATTCCTCACAGTCTCTCACACTCACTATGCCACATACCCAGATGTGACATCACTTCCTGGCATGATTTGCTTAAGATAACGTTTTCTGTAAAGGAAGGCTTGCAGCTTTGGGGGACAGAGCACCAAAATTGGGACTGTCCCACACGAACCAGGATAGCTGCAAGGTATGCATTTCCTATTCCTCATTTCTATAGTTATAATAACTTGGCACTGGGAGAGTTTTGGAGAAGCATGGAATACTGTAAATGGTTTGATAGCTCCTGACAGTGTTCCTTGCTCGATTTTGGGTCTACAATATAGCGGGCCTAAAGTTTAAACATTTATGGCAAGGATCACTTTAGAGCTCCATGTAACCTGGCATGATATTTGCATTCTTACGTGTTCGTGTTCCAGACGCCAACATGACAGGAAGTGTTTTGTTCTTCTTTTAATAGCCTCGTCTGATTATACTTTGCTGAATAATTAGTGAACACCTATTCTCCAGGCACTTTGGATTAAGACTGTGTATTTTAAATAACACCTTTAAGTGGGAAATGCCACACATAAACCATATTTCCATGTCTGCCTGACAAAATAAATTGTTTTTTGTCTGCTTTTAATTTAGGATGCTTGTAATAATAAACATACCTTCTTAAATAATTATATACTGGAACAGTAGTTAAAAAAACATTTGTGCATTAGATCATTTGTACAGATGGGTGCTCCATAACATAGTCATAAATACTGCACATACAAAAGTAATATTACATCACTATATCAGCAGTAAAAACAAACAATAAGCTCTTCCACCCAAGGGCTCAGTAGGGTCACGTAATGTAAAGTGATGTCACATGACCTTATACTAGTAGTATTAGTAAAACAGACAATGTGAATCCACTGATTGAACTCAATTGTACAGTTCTTAGCCTGTAACTTTGTCTTCATTAAAAGGGTGTATTGTTGGCCACTGTCCCCAGAAATGGCAGTGTTTAGAATTGTCTTGAATCCTTGTCTTTGAGAAGAAGGAGAAAGAAAATACATCACATTACAGCAGTGGCAAATAAGTCTATAGTGCAAAAGTGGATTCATCCTGAACATTTTTTATTGCCTCTATTCAAATCTAAATGTGTAAACATCTTTAGGATGGACTGGGCAGTAGCCACATATCTCACAAAGGAAACTGCTACCAAAATTTGTGGTGCACATAGACTGACACTTCAGTATTGAGTGTGAGTACAAATCAAGTCGATATTCCAGCTTACTGCCTTATATTGCTTTACAGTCCTGCAAGGCTAGTTACAGTTAAACTTCCTAGCTCTCAGATAAGAGCCTTTACCCATAACACATTAGTAAGGATTAGGAGACTATACAATTATTACCAAAATATAGGTAACGGTTAATATGGTTTTCTTATTCTCAGTTTGAAGTTCACCTGTTGTTTCAATGTTAAAACAAAAAGCGGAATTGGTTCTTCTCTTCTCACACGTCACTAACTTTCCTACGCTGTGGCATACTGGAGAACTCCATTTGCTTGAACTATCATCTTCAGGAGAAATCTTGCTTCCCTGGATGTCCTGGTTAGTTTCTTCTTTCTCTGGTTTGGCCACACCTACTCCATGGCCACTTTCCTCTGCTCTGTACCAAGTTCTCAATAAAATACATTATTACAGAATGTTATAAAGTAGACTTATAACACATATATGCCCATATGTAGATAATGTGTAGTTGCTGCTTTATGTATAAATTGTGGTGCTTACATCTCTCTGCATTTATTATTTATATGACTGCACTGTTGTAAGCACATATTTGATGATACTTAAAGGGACACTTAAAGGGACATCATATGTACAAATGATAGCTAAGTGGTCCCTTTAATTGTCTGTGTGGTCCTCATAGCTAATGCATGGAGGGATTCAGCACAATCCTCCATTATGCATTTGCCCTTTTCTTCCCCCTACAGTTATTTGCCATAAGGAAGATGTACTTAGCTGAACCATCCCAGTACTGGCTCTCCGAGAATTCTAGGAGAAGGTATAATAAAACGCATATTCAATGGGAGAGTGTTACTGCCACTGATTGGTTGCTTCAAGAAGTGGCGCAAAATGTTTGACCATGGAGCTTCCACTAAAGGTAAGTTTTCATTTTTAGGTCTAATGCATATTAAAGCACTGACAAACTAATTTAATACATTCATTGTTCAGGCGGTTGTCTGGGACACTGGAGTTTCAATTTACAGAGGGCTACATCTTATACCCAAGATTTCGCAGGGCAGATGAATCATCTCCTGACCACTGACCCCTGTGGAAACTTTGAAAAAGCTTTGGCAACATTGTTGTTAATGCCTCCTTACACTTGTACACAAAATTTACACGGGCAAACAAAATATGTTTTTAGGATTATTTTTATATGCTGCCAAGACAATAACTGCATGAATTTAATATTGTACAGACAGTGAGAAAACCAGTGACTTTAATGAACCAGAATGTTCCACACATTATCTTAACATACATAGATATAGACAGTATAAATAGACAGTATAAATAAATAGCAAACAGAATGTAAGCACAAAGTTTTTTTAAATGTGTTTGTATCAGAAAAAAAATCCCACAGGCCAAAATACAATTAAAATTGATAAATGCTGTTTCAATGCACTAAAAGCTTTCATTTATTGTTGATGATGCAAAATGTCATGAAAAACCGGCATTAATGTCATGACAAGCCACACATTTTTAAATCTATTTAACTTTTTGTTAATGTTTTTTTCCCCCAGTGTGGAATGTTAATGCACTAAAAGGTATTACTATTTGTAGTGTATTCTTTTTAGCTAGAGGATCATTACATTTAAAAAAAGAGAGACGCATGCAGCTCTCACCCCTGCTTTTCGCTCTGGCTATGGAGCCTATAGCAATAGCCATAAGATCCAACCCCAATATACAGGGTTTCCAATGCCAATATATGGACATAAAAGTGGAACTGTATGTTGATGACATCATCCTAACCTTAATCTCAGCCATCTCCTTAAACTGTCCCACCAAGATGAAGAACAGATGAAGGTTTGTGCTTTTGCCGCAGGTATGGTCATCAGGTATAAGCCTTACTATGGCAATTGGGTACTCATATGCCACAGATCAGCTTACAGCTCTCTGCCTAGCGGAGCATTCCCTCTCGTATGAAGCACAACCTCCATGCTAGTAGTGCAGGGTCATGGTGGCAGTTGCAAATCAGGATTTATGTAGTTTCCTATGATAGCATTGCAGAACGTTGGACAATGTCTATAAATTAAAGACTGTCCCACAAATATCACAACAGGTGGCAACAGTGCACAAAGCTCATGTTAGAACAATGTAAAGTACATCTGTAATGAACACACAAACAAAAAGCCCCCCACGAAACTAGGAATTATACACAGGACCAGAATTCCCAATATGCACATGGCTAATCCTGTCTAGAGCACAAACTGCATTGGCAAAATGGCCAGGATTCTGCTAACTCAAGCATAAGTTTCCCTTTTTTTTTTTACAATCTCTATCTACTTCTTGTTCATTTGATGTTTCATCAAATGTTTTAGGGACACAGAGGTAGGTTGGACTAAAGCTCACAAAATCATATTACTGTTATTACTTTTGGTTTATGGGGTAGTATAAAAAATGACTAGCATGAGTTCAATTTTTAACTTGGCACCTACTACTGGGAGAGAATGCCCAAATTTCAGCATTGTCATTCTCCATTATTCAAGTGTAACTGGAGGTCACATCGGAAACCATTAATCTAACTGAGCCTGTGATCTGTATGGCAAAGTAGGTATCGCTAAATAGATAATAAAAGTATCTTTCTGAAAATGCTATTTTAATTTCAATTACAACAGATACAGTCGATTTTAGTGACAAATATACACACGGTCAAGTATGTTCTACTTTATCCCCCACTCCATTACCAAAATCCTATTTCCAAAGTAGTGAAAATTCATTATACAAATACACACACATACATATTTCAGTGTGTGGAAAGGACCGTGGAACCACACCCACTAAATCATGGTTTTGAAGAAGAATGGATTTAACTCATTAAAACAGAAATAACTATAATAACAGGTAATCCTGGGTTTATTAAGGTTTTGTGTTGATGAAATGAGCAGACACCTAAAGTTTGGGATGGTTTTATTCTAGGATTAGGAAAATTATAGGATTATATTATCACTTAAAAATTTATGTCAAGATGTATTTAAATGAAGGCAGATTCCAAGAAATAGCATTAATTCATTAATGTATGTTTTAAAATTTTATAGGTTACAAAAAAATATTTAAATGTAACAATTCAGTCCTGTACCTTTTTAATGGGCAACTTTTACAAAAACTATACCAATATATAAAACACCAGAAAAAATCTTGGGTCTAATATGCACTCATGTAATAATATTTTATGTTTAATTTAAATAATAATGTTATTTTGTACTTATAAACACCTCCAAGTATCCTTAAAAAGACCAAAATGTATTATACATGAAAACTTACAGTAATAAAGAATGTGTCCATCTTTATTACAAATGCTTTTTTTAATGCAGAGTCCTCCTACTGGCCCCAGGAATCGAGCCTCAATCATACTCATCCTTGCATGTCTATTACAAGTATAATGCAAACTGGAATGTTCTGGACAAGCAAGTGCTTCTGTGGGTTTTAAACACAGGAAAGAAGTTTAACACGTTGCTCCACTCTCCCCTAATCACGTTAATATTTTATAATTATCAAAACAGTTTAAAAAACTAAATAGACATACCGTATTGGCTCGAATATAGGCCGTACTCCCCCCCGCACACTTTAAGTCTTTAAAGTGGGGGTGCGGCCTATATTCGGGGTCTAGCGCCCGATGCCCGGGACATGCAGTCCCGGGCGCCGGGCAGGCAGCGGGGTTAGGATACAGATCCCCCGCAGCGGTGCAGGTTACCTGCATCCTACTCCCCGATACGCTTAGGCAGCCTCCCCTTCCAGCACTTTCCACGGGGGGGGTGCCGGCACGGGAGGTTGTCTAAGCGCATCGTGCGGATGGTCACCGGCTGCGGAGGATGTTTACCTGCATCGCTGGCATCTCGGAGGGGGAGGAGGAGGACAGTGGCAGCATATCTCGGGGGGGAGGACAGTGGCAGCATATCTCGGGGGGGGAGGAGGACAGTGGCAGCATATCTCGGGGGGGGGAGGAGGACAGTGGCAGCATATCTCGGGGGGGGGGAGACAGAGTGGCAGCATGTTTTTTTGGTGCTTTTTTAAAGAAAAAAACTTTTTCTTTAAAAAAGCACCAAACTTTTAGGGTGCGGCCTATATACGGGGGCGGCCTATATCCGAGCCAATACGGTAAATACAGATAATTCATAAAACATGTTACACAAACAATGGTATGATTCGCTTTTCTGCCTGGTCCCCAGATAGCTACCTACTTTATTTTCTCTCTCCCAGAGACTGGGCTCTGTCAAGTGGTTGTTTTTGAGGATAATTAAAAGTTTAATTTAACTTAAAAAATAAAAAAAATGGTAGAATGGGAGTCACAATTTTGGGAACAGATTTGCAGGGCAATTTAAGATGTCGTTGGGCATAGGGAAGAGGTTGAAACACGTGTCTCTCACTTCCTTAACCCCTTAAGGACCATGCTGTTTTTTTTATTATTTGTGCCTGTGACGGGAGGACCCCGACTGGGTACACCTGCCAAAGAGTGCTTCCTTCTGCTGAGAAACCAGCAGTGAACCCATTCAGCAAAACTAGCGCTGGCGAAACCAAAGCGGGACAGCAAAATAATGGAACCGTGCTGGCACTGTGGCTAGCCAGAGCTTAGATACACTGTGCTAATATGGTCAATAAGTTGTTGATGGTTGATCATGGAGCAGAGGCCCCTGCTGCAGTTTTTGGTGTTGCTGAATGCCAACATCGAAGCATTACAGCAACACGGTTTAAGCAAAGCTGATTTAATGGTCGTTAAGGGGTTAAATGTATCCATTTTTAAAGTTATGTTTTTTAAAAGTCCACTAAACTTTTACAAGGACGCACTGTTGGGCAATCTAGTAAGCTGTTGCCTGTTCTCAGTCGCTTCAAACCATTTTCTATGTAATTTCACACTTCTGGGATTTCTTGGGGTCCCAAGAGTCCAAATTTAAAAGTCTGCTTGGGTTTTTGTCCTGCGTTATTTTCTTGATGAAAAACGCCAGGAAAAACGCCAAGAAAACTGCCACTGCATTTTCCTGCGTTTTGGCGTTTTTTCTGGCGTTTTAGCCTTTCTGTGGAAATTGCTTTTTTGACCTTAGGCAGTTTTTCCAGCCTTTACACGTTAGAATTGTCACCCAGCTAAAAGGGATTAGGATAAATGGCAAGTATCTGCCCCCTCCTGATGTCATTTCCTTGGTAGAGTTCTACTTAAACACGCCCCGGCGGACCCTTTTGTCTCTTTTCTGTGGTTTGTAAGGCATGCTTTATTCCGAATGTCTGCTCCTCTAGGAAGATTGGCCCCAAATAATGGTGCAAATTGTTTGCTGTTGCTTTTGGCACGCAGGATCCAGTTGGGTATGTTTGTTTGTAATGGCATGTTTGTTCCAAATGGTGTAAAATTCAATATGAACTTTGTTTTGTGTGAAACTGTTTGTTTCCAGCCTATTTCTCGTAGGACACACAGATACTGGGTCCATCCTCTGCATCGTAACTGTGGAAAAAAACGCCATAAAAAACCCACATGGCTTTTTCATGGCGTTTTTTCTCTCCCATAGACTTCTATTGGAGAAAAACGCCAAGATTTCCTTGCAAAAAACGCTGCGATTCTGAAAAACTGCCACAGAGCCCAAAAAAGCAGAAAAACGCCTAAGAGGACTGAAAAAACGCCAAACAGAAAAACGCCAAGCGGATATGGCATTGTGCGATTTCCTATTGAAGAACAGCTAACATCTGGCCGCAGTGTTTTTTCACAAAAAAACGCCGTGTGGCTGAATTGGCGTTATTATGGGCATTTTTAGCGAAAAAAACCCAAGTGGAAACCTAGCCTAAAGGGGATCTTTCATGTTTTCTTTTTTTATGTATAAATAGCATCATATTAAAAAAAACCATGCCAGTTTTGGCTTCTGGAAAAGAGAACTCATAACATCTCTATGAAAGAAAAATGTTCACATAAAGGAAAATCTCAGTACAAACATGAAGTGTTAAATGCCTAAAATATTTAGCTTTCATTTCTTTCTGTGTTGGGATATAATTAGAACACATGCCCTAGAGGTCTCCCACAATTTAGGTCAGTATGGATAGAAAGGTTGTTAACTTTCTCTGCTCTTTCCCCAAAGTGCCTCAAATCATTGCCTACTGGGTGAAAAGCTAATTAATTTTGCATGTTTCATCTGGACAAATGTGTCGGATGAACAAGACCAAAACATATTATCTACTTATATTCAATGCATTCCATTTATTAATTATGAAGCTAATTATTGCTAATACATTAGCAGGCTTGTTGATAAAAGAAACACTTGGCAGTCTGTAGTACTAAGAAAATGTTTATTGGAAGAGAACAAAAAATTTAATTTCTTTCTGTTGTCTCAGAGGTGGGGCTGGACTGCTTTATATTCCAGAGAAAGAACAGGCATGCATTCAGTTGTCTTTAAAATCTGCCCTTTTATAGTTAACCATTTCAAAACAAAGGCTAGATATTGAGTGTGTTAAGAAAAATTAAAGAAGTTATACGTTTCTAGCATATACAAATTGTATTAATCACAAAAAAACAGGTCATGGGCAGAGGTCCTTAGTGACCGTATTCTTGCCAAGGTCTGGATTTCAGTAATTAACAAGTAGTTGCTGAGCAATGTGCTAAGTGCATCCTAATAAGAACTGATGTTATTGTATTAGCCCAAGACAAAATGGAGTCTTTAGTCAAAGTTAACATTTTTTATAATATTATATAATTGGTCCAACATAGAAAAAACAAAGATACACAAGCTGTTGGTACATCAAATGTCTTTTATATTAACCCAATATCTGTATATCAATTTGAGACAGTAAAAGTAAAGATATGAGTATAAGTTTTTATTACTTGCAAAATCTTTGGTGCAGAGATTAGGAACAATTGTTCATGTCCATTCGCCCCTTAAAATAAAATTGTGCCATCACTCAACAGTGAATAGTGCCACAAACCTCCTTCATTTAACGGAGAACATGAACTGATGGTCCTCATACATTTAATTTGTGTTGTCTCAGTCTGTGGTTACTGTAAAGGCCCAAATACCTAGACAGTTCCTGGTCATCTTATGTGATCTACTGTCAACATTTCTGCTACACTCAAAAAATCTACAGGAAAAGTCAAGAATACATTTTAAAAAAAACAACAGTTGTTTACACTTGATCACAGAAAAATGTTCTTAAATGAAGATTACATCAGACAGCTACAGATCTTGAGTGGGTTTAATGGACTCTTGTTCTATGTATAACATTCTTAATGAAGAGCCCTTCCCACTGTGCCAAATAGCTTCTTGTCGAACTGTAATCACGTATACTCTCTTAGTTCTTAGAAAACAGATACAAAATAAACTTCATGGTGTATTTTTCAGACTGTATTTGTCCAAAGGGGGTCTATAGATTGATAAAATGATAGAAAAAAATCAAGAACAAAAGGTAGGATAAATTTCCATGTGTCCATCAATGGTGTTGCTTATCCATCCAGCATTCATGTTTCTACTGGGCTCCAGATAAAAAGACTCAAATTGAAATTCTGCATAGGCTTATCATATAATGCAAAGCATTGAAGGAAAAGTATAAAACCTTATCACACTTTAAAAAATATATCCTGCGATTATTTGGTTGACCAAGGATGAGCTACGTGTACAAAAAAAGGTGGTTAGCCTGGCAAACGTTCCTACTAATGCCTTGAAGTTTCAGTATAGGTAAATAAGCTGCTCTGCAAGTAACCTAGAAGGATTTTTAACAGTTTAAGTTTATTTTAAAAAACGCTGCCATACTGTGGATACTTGAGAAAGAGCTAAAAACTGTAGTTTATTTCTTGTCAAGTACCAATGATGAACTAGGGTGACATTTCCTTCTGTGACCTGAAATGGAATTTACTTTTATGGGTCATGGAATGCACGAAAATATCTGTAACAAGCATTAAAATAAGAATGCGGCCAACTACTCTGGAAGAAGTTGCCATTTTTTTCCAGATGTGTTCTCTTTTAATACCATGACAATCAGTGCTTGACCTGCATGATCTCGCGTTCTTACCTGTCAGGATATAATGATGTAACCACAACTTCAGAAAGGATGTCAAACGAGAAAGGGGGTGAATTGTGACAATGTAGATTTGAATTTGCAACAAAACACCTCATAATCTGACAGCTGGATCAAAAGGTAGACCTGTGAATCAAAAATGCACAAACTATAGGTTGAATATCTTGGGCCTTATGGGCTATTATACACATAGAGGAAGGGTTTTTTCATTGGCACT
Organism: Sceloporus occidentalis; assembly: GCA_023333645.1. Classification (NCBI taxonomy): domain Eukaryota; kingdom Metazoa; phylum Chordata; class Lepidosauria; order Squamata; family Phrynosomatidae; genus Sceloporus; species Sceloporus occidentalis. Next base: position 305,104 of record JALMGF010000043.1, on the reverse strand, counting down.
TTTTTTTTTTTCTCTCTCTCAGGTAGTTCGTTTTTGGTGAGAATTGACCCATCTCCGTAGCATCTGTGATCACTGTCAATACCTCCAGATCAAGATTTGTGTTGCCATCCAACTTTACATTTCCTCCTGTCACATACAGCAGAGACACTGGCGCAGGGTAGGACAGTGTCCCCCCCAGAGAAAGCCCGGCAGTCTCAGAAGAGTTCTTCTCCCTCCAACCGGTTTCCCCTTGGGTTAAGCCTTTTCGGTTGAAGCAGCTGTGGGACTTTATGATAATCTTCCAAGATCAGGGACTAACTCTGAGGATGCACACACAGGTAAATAGAACAGGTCCTAAGCCAGGAGTCTGTGACCACGGAAGTTGGAGCTGGAGTTCATAATAGTCAAGTAACAAGCCGAAATTCAGGATAGTCAGGGTCAAGCCGGGTCAAACACAGAAGCAGAGGAGCAATAAAACGCACTAAGATAGGATACACTATGGTAAAACATAGGTACAACCATCAGAGGCAAAGTGTAGTGGTTCTCCGATGACTTTTATAGAAAACAGGAAAAGAAGAGGTGCCAATTAGCTGAGGGCCGCCCCTTGTCCCCTGAATGCTTCTATTAAAATACAATACGTTTTAGCTATTTAGGTTCAAACTGATGAAAAAGGTAAAACAGATAGATCTGGCTTGCAGTCTGGCAAGGGGTGGCAAATTGGATACTGTAGCCTGTGTAAATCCACCAGGGTGCTAAGCCTATAAGCACCAGTAAGGGCACAAAACACATTAAGCTGTATCCCACCTGTATACTCCTTATTCATCTGTTCCGGTTTTACTTTATTAAATACACAAAGCGAAGCGAGTGCAGATTCTTTTTTACTTATTTATCAAACTGATTTTTTTTTTGCATAAGCCTTATTTTTTGTGACCCATCCCAGCATTAGCTTCCTTTAAAATGACATTGCGCCATCACAGCTCATCTCCTTCCACGTTAAGTTTTACCCTCTAAGCCAGATACCATTTTGGTAAGACACGGTTCCATTACATTTTTAATTAGTAATAGGCCATATGATTGACCCCAATTTTGCCAATATCAGCTGGCTGCAGTGCATGACCAATGGTATTAATGTATAAGAGAAAACTATATATATGTATATATATATATTATTTGTGGTGGTGTTAATAGGAGAAAACTGCAAAAACACAAATTTTGCATTCCTGTTCTGTGCAGGATATTGTTTTCAGGATAATATGGTATACAGTCCTATAAGCTACTGAAACATCTAACATAATTGTTCATGTACTGATTGTTGTTGCTTCACTGCTGCAACACTGTAAAAAAAATCTGTTTCATCATAAATATTGTTAATAAATACCCATAAAGTAAGGTATATCATATTAATCTTGCCTTGAATTAAGCATGTTTTAACAGCTCTTCGAGATATTACATTACCGTAAAAATGATGGACTGCGTACAGCTGATTGAGTGGAGATGCTGAGAGTACCGACTAGATGAGCAATATCTGTCATTCATGAGATACTTTAAAGTCGACACATTAACATGATGCTTATACAGAAAACAGCAATTAAGTAAATAATTTAAAAGCCGATTTCTGCTGACTGAAAATTCCGGCCAATAAATACTTTAATGCATTACTTTGTTTTATATTATAGCTTGTTTATATACTAATACTCAATCACCAGCGAAAATGTAATCACAGATTTATGACAGGGATTTACGCGTAGCAGTAATTCATTATTACAGCCATCACATGAATAACAAAAGCAACATCTTATGTGAATGATCAGTTCTTGTTTCTGTTTCTCACAAGTTAAAAACTTTTTTTTTTCCAAAAAATGTGTTTAAAAATGAGATTTTGGATAGTAGTTTAGAATTCCCAATAATTCCTTCAGCTTCCTTGTGTAAATGATGCCTTATTTATTTAGTATGCATACATTTACGTCTTTTAGGTGCAGAAAACAAGATGCCAAAATGCCATTAATAAAAATAACCTAAATTCTACTAAATATAAAAATATTTGAAATGTTTGCACCAAATTTGTGTTTCAGGAGGTTGGCACAAGGCCACCTGCTGAATAGACGCTCCTTTCCGCGTGCAGCCGTGCAAATCCAACAGGTGGCTTCACACGTTAAAGCATGTGATCTGCTGCACAAGATGCAATAAAGGTATGCGGCGGTGCTATCAATGGCTAGTTCTGGCCAAGATCCAATCAACCAGTCCTGGTTAAGAGTGAGCAGCCAGGGTTATTTATAAAGTATTGAGAACAACCATCTCAACTAAATCGGGAGGTATGGTCTTATGGGTTGTGTGCCCTTCTTTCTAAGCATGGTTATTGTATGCTGTGGAACCCCAAGGCCCTGAGAAACTAGGAACCTGGAGCAATCTCCCCAACTTCGCACAATGTACAAGATATGCCCACTCAAGCCATCAACGCTGCTTACTAATACATCTTCGTTGCCTATTCCCATTCCACTAATAATATTTCTCAAACACAGGGGGGGGGAAAGCATCACCTCACTGATGTCCAGCATCTCACATAATCAACTTGCCAACAATTTCACTAAAAGCCATTTAAAAAGAGAATTACACTTGCTTTTCAATGTGAAAATGTAGCAATTGAAAACATTAAAAATAATGTCCCAAAACTAAATGTTAATAAAAAATAATGACCTAAAGCCAAAATGAACCAAAGCTTTCTGAGTATACGTGTTTTTCTTTACACAGATTAAAAGTTACATTTTATTAAACTTAAACTTATTTATTGTGCCATCACAAAATATTTTCAATGTCCAGATACTTACGTGCAGAGGCCAGTTATCCATTGCCGTTTACATACAAGTCAGTTAGTATATTCAGTATTCACAGAGCTTAACAAATCCTTAATTATAGAGTTCTATATAATAAATATCCCCCTGTGGGTGATAATATTATATATGTAAAAAAACTACCATCAAGAGATGCTAAAAAATATAAATACTATAAAATATAAATACTAAAAAAACACCAAAAACACTTTGCTGCCCCAATACCACAGTGTTTAAAGAAAAGTTAAAAAAAAAAAAAAAAAAAAAAGTAGTGCTGCATGCAAGGAAAAAAATACTTATTACTTGTGGAAATCCGCGTACTCCCTGGATGCTGTTTGTACTGAACGGTTGGCCATAGCTATTTTTCACACATACCTTGACTTTCCCAATTCCCGAAAATTATACTTTTTTGGGAGTTTTGCTGTAGGATCCGTTAAAATCTTTATAACATTCCATGTCGTCATGAAAAAATTGACACAAAAACCTATCATCATATCGGTACGGAACGTCATGAAGAAAGCAGCGGTGTGAGCTCCTGTTGCAGGGAACTTCTGTACACCCTTTCCATGCCAGAAGACTTCCTTTATGAATGGGTGCATTGCCTTCTCAATTTAAAGTGAGTGCTGCTGATAACTCACAGACGGATGAGGAGTCTTAGAAAAGTAAAAAAAAAAAATAAAAGTTAAAAAGTTTGCCACTAGCTGGTACAGGGGATCAGACAATATGGCACAGCCAATCTCTCCTCAAATATATATAGTGTATTATCATTTAACCCTTTATTTTCTGTGCTCTGTTGTGAAGTGACATGAGCATGCCATGTAGCCTTCCCTGTTTTCTCACCAAAAACATATACTTTTGCAGGGGTTTTGTGCGCTAAACAGTCCCAAATGAGACATAGGCTTCAGAAAATAAGATTTGAAAATGCCAGGTTTGGAAAAAGGAATGGACATGTTCGATTCTGTACCTAGCAACTTCCAAAAAATATTTCCAATTCAATTAAATTTTTGTAATATTTTAGTCAACTGAACTGGTTTGGGGACCACTTTCATAGTAAAATATTAGAAATAGTGTGTGTGGTTATTCACATTATTTGAATTTATTATTCATACTAACTGTTGGGACTATATATCCAAAACAGTATCAAAAGAAAGCTCTATCTGTTCTTGAAGAAACAATATATACCGTATTTGCTCGATTATAAGACGAGGTTTTTTTCAGAGCAAATGCTCTGAAAAATACCCCTCGTCTTCTAATCGGGGTCGTCTTCTAATCAGACCTCAAATAGAGTCTGATTAGGAGACTAAGATCCAGATCCCCCGCACCGCTGCAGGGGACCTGGATCCTCCTGTCTCACCCCCCCCCCCCCATCATACACACTTACCGGTGCTTCCTGCTGTATTGCCGGGGCAGCGGGTTGACGTCTACGCGATCCGCGTAGACAACGTCCGCTGCAGCCGGAAGGAGGTGTGGCTAGCAGCGGGGGTTGTCTGCGTCCGTCGCGTAGACCTTCCCCGACTGTCAGAGATCTCTGATCTCTGACAGCCGGGGAAAGTATACGCGACGGACGCATACAAACCCCCGCTGCCAACTCCACCTCCTTCCGGCTGCAGCAGAAGGCGACGTCAACCCGCTGCCCCGGCTGGAAGCACCGGTAAGAGAGGGCTGAGAGGGGAGAGAGGAGAGAGGAGAGGAGAGGGGAGGGGGGGGGGGGGAGAGAGTGTGTGTGTGTGTGTTAGTTAAATGGGGGCATAGGGCATTTCTGGAGTGGCGTTAAGGGGGCATTTAATAGAGCACTCTGCCTCCTGAAATGCCTTATACCTCCCTATATGCCACTCTGCCCCATAATATGCCTTTTAACCCCCTAAATGCCAGAGTGGCATATAGGGGTATAAGGCATTTCTGGAGGCAGAGTGCTCTATACAATGCCTTTTAACTCCCTTAATGCCACTCTGCCTCCTGAAATGCCTTATACCTCCCTATATGCCACTCTGCCCCATAATATGCATTTTAACCCCCTAAATGCCAGAATGGGATATAGGGGTATAAGGCATTTCTGGAGGCAGAGTGGCATATAGGGGGTCAAAAGGCATACCATGGGGCACAGTGGCATATAGAGGGTTAAAAGGCATATCATGGGCCACAGTGCCATATTGGTGTGGCAAGCCTGGGGGCAGATGTGCGTAACTGGGGGACAGGCTGGAAAATACAAGAAATAAAAACAAAAAAAATATTTTTCTCAATCATAGCTTTTATTAAAAAAAATAGTTTACATGAATTAACATTTACTGGTAAAACTTTTTTCCTTTAGGGTCGTCTTATATTCAGGCTTTTTCTTTTTTCCTAAGTTAATATTCAGATTTTGGGGGGTCGTCTTATAATCAGGGTCGTCTTATAATCGAGCAAATACGGTAATTTGTGTGGGCGCATGAAACATTAAAAAGGAAAATAATGGTTAAGGGAAACCTAGTGTACAGATGCTGAAAAAAGCCTCTGGTTTTTGGGCACAAAACACCCTCGGAAAAGAAGGGGTTAAACACTCCATCTTCCCTTGGACTAACGTTGGTTTTATTATTGTCTTCTCAGAGTACAATAACTAAGGAAACGTATCGCATATTCACCAGAAAACCTGGGAGCAGCATCCAGAACTGTTCAAAATATAACTGATTTGTAATAATTTGAATCGTTTCTTCAAAATACAATCTGGTGAAAAGATCTTGAACAAAATAATAAAAAAAAGTAAAATAAGTAAGTATATGCAGGAAAATAACATAACTAGCAGTCCTGTGGTTAAAATGGTTTCCCTTTTCTGTTTTCTAATGAGCAAACCAGCCTCGATGGGAACTCGGATCGGATGAAGAGGAGAGATGCTTGGAGAATCAAAAATTTGCTAAACACTCACAAATGTAACTTATTTCAGTATTATTATTTATTATATAACACCGACGATTTACACAGCGACGATACTCAAAGGATACCGACAGACTAAGACAAACCTATACGTTGGGTAAAGAGGCATTTCCCCGCAAGGTTTTGGTATATGTGAGCATAAGTGAACATACTGCATAACTTGGCAACTCACTGAACTATTGTACACTTTATTAAACTGCAATTTAAACCGTTTATTTACCCTTTAAGAGAAAATTTGTATCAGCAGTTTCTAGTCAAATGTGTGTCAGCAGATTCTAGTTAATTAGTTTGAAGTATAAAATAAAGATTTTGCGTGCATTGGGGGAGAAATGAAAAGTTACTCCAGATTCCATATGAGAGAACAACATAAGAGGAGCTAATACAATATTTTGGCATTTCGCTTCCTTAGCCAACACTTGTAATTAAATAAATGAAGGTACAACTTAACATGTATGTTTAATACTCCTTCATACAAATCAACCGTGCTGCTCCCAATAACATGTAACAGTAATAACACCGATCCATCCATGCGCTAATTCAATATCAAAGTGATTAATGCCACGATAATTACATATTCATTAGATCACAATAATAACGTCTGCGGAGCAAGCGCCAAAATCAGCTCCACTGTGACAGACAAGTACACAAAGGGGTCTATTCACTAAAGGGAGAATTGACATGAAGTTGTATTTCACATCCTTCACACTATACATTATAATGGGCCAGCCCTACTCAGCTTCTGAAACGCATGACAGGCCCTGTATAATGTATAGGTAAAATCCGTGAGAGCCCTTCAGTGTTACCAATTGAACTACATACTATTATACAGGACCAGCTGGAGAAGCCTAGTGTCGGCCTCTTATAAGTAATAGCGCAATGAAGGAGTTGAGACCAAGACTCTCCTGTTAGCTCTCCGTTTAGTGAATAAACCCCAGGGTTTCTAATAATTTAATTAAATGATGATTATAATATAACCTGTTTAGTGAGGCGGAGGCAGTCATTAGAACGTGTTATAACCCGCGCAGCCAGCAGGAAACGGGAGGACGGTTAGATAACCATTACCACAGACGATTCCGTAACGAGCTCGACATAAGCCGGGATAAAGTTATTAAAACCATCGTAAAACATAACAATTTAACGCAATGTACAGACTTCGCGTTTATCGCTCTATACTTTTTACGAGGCAGGGCTTTAAATATTAAGCAGGTTTCGAACAGTGCTGTGCAGCCATTTATCGTCTTTTTAAAACGTACTTCTCTTCTTGCGGAGAAAGCGGGTGTCCTTTTTAACCATAGCGGTGCCGCCTTATAGCGAACCCGCCGCACTGGAGTTGAAGCCACGCCCACTGACTGGCTCCCGCCTGTTAAGTTCTCCTCACGTGAAGCGAAGTAACAGTGAAAGAAAACAAACCTCCCCCGGAGTCCCACCTGTCAGCGTGTAAAGCTGAGGCTGCATAATTATGCGTCTGAAGCTATTAGCTCCTCTTATAGTAAATAAAGCGGAGTGTTCGGCTCCGAGATGCGTCACCTCTCTGCCCTGTCACCCGTCACATAACGATACCCCCCAAGCCTTGTGACTTGGCTCCCTGGGGAGAGCTTCCCTCCTCCCGTCTGCTTCCCGCTGACCTCAGTTGGTCTCTGAATTTATACAAAAATGAAATGAATGAGCATCGCTTAACCCTATCGAGTCCGGCCACTTCCCCAACCAGCCCCGCTTATCTCTAAAATCAATATAGGGGTACAGAGTCGAGCCTTGCAAAGGAAATAAGTACATTTGCTTAAGGTGATATCGTTATTGGGATTAGATTGCAAGTTTCGGGGACTAGCAAGGCGGATTCTTAAGGAATATTGAGAGCTCAGCAGTCTTCTGACGCGGTTTTATATTTACCAAATGTATATAAAGACTGAAAACGGGACTACCGCATCCGGCTTGCCGATATATTAGAGAATGTTTCGTTAAAAGAATTTAAATATTTTTTATGAATTCGCTCCGGATATAACTTCCTGCCCGGGATGCGGTGAATTCACCCGGAAAATATTGTATAGAAACTCAGTGTAGGTTTTGCTGCACAAGTGTCTGTCTCTTATTAACGGGTTAATGTTATTTAATAAAACGCTGAGAATTTCATCAAAACTATGTTTCTCATGAAATGACGTTTATTAGATAAATAAGGCAGACGGCGCGGCGGGGAGAGCAGTTTTAGCGGAGGTGTCGGGCAGCATACGGCCCGGGCTGCAAGCACCGAGCAGCGGCCGCCTCTCGAGTGAGCAGCGAGCGGGAGAAATGGCAGCCAATCGCCGGCTAAAATGGAGGGAGTTTGTGTGAGAAGTAAGCCGGGCAGGCCCCGCTCCGTGCCGGCAGAGGGTGGGTGTGGAGATCCGCTCCGTGTTTTGCTCTTGCTCCCTCCCTCCTTCCCTCCTTCGTTTCCCCCTCCTCCGCCGCTTTGCTCGTGAACTCCAGCCCCCTCTCTATCAGCCTCTCACTCCGTCTCAATATGTCTCAAGATGGCGGCCAATGCGGGATCGATGTTTCAATATTGGAAGCGCTTTGATTTACAGCAGCTGCAGGTCAGCTCCGTTTTCTTACTTTTTCTTCCTCGCCACCCTCTCCCGCTCTCCCTCAGCCTCCTATCCGTGTGCTCCGAACCCCTCTCCGCCGTTCCTGACCGGGGCAAAACCGCCGCTTTTCTGGCCGCTCTCATTGATAACGTTTTATCAGAAATTGATCCTCTTTGTTCAATTCATCGATCAGCCAAGATGGCGCCGGCTCTGTGGCGCCGCTCTCCTTCTCTCCCTGCTCCCTCTCTCCTATGCTCCCCTCAGCTCTTACCGGGCGCTTCTCCCGCCGAAGCCCCTCTTTTCCCGACACCTTTTGTAGACCTCTCCAAGTTTATTATTTTATTGGACTTTTTTTTGCTTCTTCTTTTATTGAACTTGTCTAATCGGCCGGTTGTTTTGCATGATGATGCTGGTGGCGCTGTGGTGCCAGGCTCAGCTCCTCCATCGTCTCCCCCTCCTCTCTCCCCACACACACAGCACAGGCAGCAGCCGCAAGCAGCCCGGCTCCTGCTCCCGGACCCTTCCCGGAGAAACTTCGATTCATATTATGATTTTAATTGCGGGGAAATAAAATTAAACACGAACACGTCTGTTACTCAGCCTTATTACGGGCGCTGCATCCTCTCTGAAGCACTCAGCAGGCATCTGTCTTCTTAGGGGTTGTTTCCCTCCTTGGATCTTTTTTTTTTAATCTTTTTGTAAATAATTTTGTGAGGAACTTCTGAAGGATCCGCTTATTAAAAATGTCCGTTTTGTTCCAATTGTAGTAATTATTCTATTGCTGTTTTTTGGTGGGGTTTTCCGTGCTGCTGTTTTGTAGAAAGCAATGTTATTTATAAGGTTGGTAAAAAGTTTGAGGAAATGACTAAAATTTAGGGGAAAAATCCTTTTCTGCTAATATGATCTCTAGCGTTAGATCGGTTTGTCTGGCTGTTGACCCTTCTTTTCTGCTTTGATCTTGTCGTTGTATCCACTCCTCGGGCTGCCTCCTCAGCTTTTTGCAGAGGTAAACTTCAAAAGAGCGTTTCTTTCACACGGCAAATAAAATGTCATTTATTTCTTTGCATAAATGGTATTTTCACAACTTTCTGCTTTTGGTTTGCGTGATTACTGTAAACGTTGAAACTCTTATTCCGAGAAATGCCCTGAATTGCTGTCGTGTTTTTGCTTTCTCTCTACCTGTATAAACCTTAAAGCCGCCTGAATGTTCAGAATACAGGAAGGTTTTATGATGAAGCTTTATTTTTTTCGCCTTTTTTTCTGCGTTTACCGTAGAAGTAGGTTATCGTGTCGCTGGCTCTTTGTTGCTACCGTTTCTGCTTTATTTGTCCCTAATCTGTAGAGCTGTGAGGCACTGCCATTATATGGATTATTGTAACGGGGGTTTACGATACATTTTGGCTTTCTTGTTGGAGATGGGAGAGAGCCTGCAGTGTATGTGATCCAAAGAGGTGACCCAGTTTCCCCAGACATAAAGCACTTGGCGTCCCTTAATGCGAGAGTCGTGCTGAATACAGCCAGCCTGAGAGTTAACTGTCTGATCCCTTGCATTGTTCTAGGAAGGTGTTAATTCAGTGAACGCTTTCTTTACGCCGCTCAGTTCTTTTTACCCTAAGAATGAGGAACATAGTTCTTTGGGGATTCTTGAGATCGCTTTATCAGATGAAAATGTATTTTACATAAAATTAATTAAGGCACTGACATCTTTTTCTTTGAGGGAAAGAGTACCCTTTGCATAGATTTGCATACAATTATAAGGCTTCAAAAGTGCGTATCTCTATTACTTTCATGTCTCCCTGAGCGTTGTCGGGTCTTAGCCGAGCCTGGAAGTTATTTCTATATTTTTAATGTTTCCTTATTCTTTCTTCCTTTTAACGCTTGTCTTCCTCAAGCAGCTTGCTTGTTGTGAGCAGTGCTGTGTCTGCCTGTATCTGTATGAAAGGCTTAAGCTCAAGTAGAGATCTTAGCTATGGAGTCATGGTTAAGATCAATAGACGTTCTCATGAACTTACAGGGGGCAGAAAAATATTCTTGGCTGCCTCTAGATTTTTTTTCCCCCCCTGCTTGCATCCAGACAGTTTATATAGGACCAAAACAAAATGGCAATTTTCTTTTTTTTTTTGTGCTCTACCAGATCATGATCCGCGCTGCATGATTTTACTGAAAAAAAATAAAAAGCCATCCCAAGCTTTAGATTTTGAAGGGCGTTTGACAGCTTTTTGTTAATTTGTTTGCCAGCCTTGTGTCTGACAGAATGCTTTATATTGATATGCGTACAGAGGTTTTATTTTTTTTTATATGACAGTGAATGCTTTGTTGTAGATACTGAATATTTTTGGTCTGTGGTTTAGGGAAATTTGCATTACAGATTAGCGGAATGCAAACGCATACATGAAACGGTTTATTCAATGTGCCGTTGTAGTACTCTGTCTATACTTTGTGTTTAATAAAATGAAACTACTACTAATCGTGGCCTCCTTCATTCTTGCACTTTAGCGACAAAGAGAAGCAGAGGTCATGTATTAATGCGTTCTTTGAATGAAATATTATTTATGCTTTTCTTGGTGGGTGGGAAAATGTGCTAATGCTTTGCAGGCATCCAAACACTTTTTAACGTTCAAGAAACGTAATTTAAAAACTATAGTGTTTCAGACAATGCCCAATAATTCTCAATACACGGAGGTGCGCGAGGGTCAACATTCAGCGTGTTTTTCTTTGTGTTTTTTTTTTATGTAAATGAATGCACTTTTTGTGTCTGTCGGTGTGTATTATTTTAAGAAGGTTCTGGGTTGCTTTAAGTCTTCCATACAGAATTCATTGTTGTGTCTTTGTTAAATTGAAACTCATTAATCATGGTCTGGATTTGCAAAGTCATAGGTCATGGATTTCATATGATCGCTCCAGACTTGTCACACTGCAAGCTTTATGTGCTTGGTTTTGCTGAAAAAAGGCAATCAAACACTTCTAATAGGATCAGAAGTCAAGACTTCTGCTGTCCGTTCATTAGAGTTTACAAAAATTAGATGCAAATTACAGAACAGACACTTTTGTACAAAAATTTGTTACCTTAATCATTGATAACTTTTCAAGTAGCTTTCTAGCTATAGATTGTGCTACTAGTTTTAACATTTTAAGAATACCTTGTGGAATACTTAAAAATAAAGTCCAGATGCACTTCTCCCGAGTGGGATGTTATTAAATTAGTAACAATATGTTAAAATAATTCCAGACGATAGGGCTTCCTGCGCAAGTTTGGCCAAAAGTACCTGCAGTTTAAGACCTGCGTAACATAAATTATAGCTCTATAGATGTTCTTGCAGTGAGTGTTACGGAAATATGGGGCAGTTCTGCTGCCCTTGTCGGTGGCTGTATGCGTTTACCGAGCTGCCATTTGTAAACTGTCACCTAGTTCTGCAGCGCTGTACGTTTAAATCAGGTTAAAAACAGGCTCATGGACAGTCTGATAAATTAACACCACAAGGGCTCTTCTTGGTTCAAAAAGTCTTTAAAGCCCCAAATCATACAAGGGCATTAAAACGTTGTTTTAGCGCTAATTTATAAGTGTGAAGATAATTTATTAGTGTAGCAAATATATAGATCCCGTAACTGTATTTGTGTAACATTCTCGTTTGGCATGGTTGTTGAGGATCGGCCCGTTAGGGCTTCCAAACCGGGGCCCTTGTTCATTGGCTTACTTTCTCCATATCCAGCCCTGAATCTCTTTTTAGGTGCTGCTCCAGTTGGACAAATCATTAATTGCGCTCCCTACAGATAAACCATAGCAGACCATCGCGCAACTCCGAGGAACTCGTTGGGGCTCTACAAATAGATGTGTGGCATGCAAAGCCGTGCAAATTAATATTTTGCTGCTGTTCGTACATGTAATGGCCTTCTGCTGTTCAGAGACTAGTCATGAGCGCCGTGTGTGTGTGTTTTTCCTCATTCTACTTCATGGACACGTCCGGTTTTACAGTCAGTATTACTGATATATTATAAAAAATAGTGGGACACACAAATACAAGTGTGCATTTTGCATAACGTTTGGCACCCGACTCCCTAACTGGGCTGCGATGAAGTAGGTGCTACGTGTGTGTAGTCAGTGCTACAAATATAGAGGTTCAAGACAAGTCATAGAGGAAAGTTAGAAACATTAACCACAAGACACCTTTCTGTTCTTTCATCTGTCCTTGTATTGGGTAATAGGGAGCATTGAAAGAAAAGTTGGCAGGCCGGTGATCTTTAGGTCATTGCTGACTTTCTGATAAGCGCAACGGTTGAGAATGCTTTATTGACATTGTCGAAACAGATATAACTTACTGAAGCTGCAGCCTTGCTGGTTGGTATTGCAGTGTCTTCACGTTATTTCTAGTGTGGCTGTCGGTGGTTGCAGCCGGATACAACGGTGTTTACCTGTCTTCTTAAACATTCAACGGAATCTCAGCGGCTCCCTGAAGCACTGCAGTGTGTGTGTGTGTGTGTGTGTGTGTGTGTGTGTGTGTGTGTGTGTGTGTGTGTGTGTGTGTGTGTGTGTGTGTGTGTGTGTGTTGCGGTGGGTCTGCATGATACTGCTGAAAGACTTGGTTGTCTCTGTGTGAATGGAGAGGAAATTATGCTTTTAGTAGAATCCTTATGAAAACTCCCTAAAGTGTTTATTTTTTATTTTTTTTTTATTTTTTTTCATTAACCAGTTACAAATATTTAAATTTAATCTGGTATAAGGAACATAATCATTTTGCTCTTAAATACATGTTAAATTCAAACACAAAATTAAGATGGTATGTGAACCTAGAAATATTCTGGAAACCTTTCAAAAGATTTGCTTGCTGCTGCATTTGAGCTTTATCTTTCATAACACCTACATCAGACGCATTATGCCTAAATGAACTCGTTCCACTATCCATAAAAATGTTTAATAATTAATCACTTACATTTATTGCATAGATGGCTTTTTTATGGGTATTTTCTTTCCTAAAGCTGTGATTTCATAGTTTTTGTTTTTTTTTTTGGTTTTTTTTTTTTGTTAATGTATGCAAGATCCTGTGAAAAAGTATTAGTGAGCGTATTTAATTCCATCTGCCCGTTATTTTTATTTGATAATTGGGGCCCACATTTTATTTTTCTGTTTAATAAACACAGGACCTTCCAAAAACTGATATTTTTTGTCTTGTTTCAACCCAATGTAGTTTGTTAGTATTTTGTCTGAATGTTGGCCCTCTAATGTACCCATACAAATGATACATCTTCTGAGGACAACTAGAGTTTTTCGATTAAGCTATATTTAAACGTACAACACAAAATTCATTAGGTTTAAAAGCTGGACTAGAGTAGAAGACGCATTTCATGCAATTTTGCTTGGTGTTTCTTTTAGAAGATAAAAGTAACCCCAAGTTATGTTAAGCAATCCCTCGTATATCTTTCCTTTTTTTTTCTTACTACTTTAGAAATAAATGTTTGGAATTTTCTTGTGTGCTTTTTGAAGCGTTTTTGCATTTAAACTTTTTAAATTACAGGAAATTGATTAGATAATGCTGGTGGCGCTGCTCCTGAGGCACTTGTCCCAGCTACTATGGGGTGAACTTTTAAAATAAATTTCTCCAAACAATTACACTGATTGCCAAACAAAACACACAAGCTGAAAGAGTTTTAACTCCTTCAGTCCCAGGGTTTTTTTTGCGTTATGCCGGTTCAGCGATTATTCTCCTTTCCTGTGAATAGCGTACCCATGTAAACTATATATTGGTTTTTGAAGAAGAAAGCGAGAGCTTTCTTTTGATATCATAGTTAGATAATTAGCTGAAAATTTAGGATGAGAAATTTAGTAAAAATTTGCAAAAATTTTAAAACAACCCTAATTTTTTTAAATACATTTTCCCTCTGAATCCGCACAAAATTAGGTAATGTAATGGAAAATCCCCTCCAAGTTTATCAATTCAGGTGTCCTGATTACAGAAATATCTAATTTATATAGATTTTCCATACTTTCCCAGCACTTATAGGGAACATACAATAAGGTGTACACTATTTGTAGAATGTTTATGCTTATGGCTTAACGGGTTTGGGGGTTGTGAACGGGATCAGGAGGGTTATTCTTTTTTAGATGTTGTGTTAGGGCAATGGGATGTAAAGGTGTTTTTTTGTATTTTTTGTTTTTTTCTTTAAATGCACTGTTATCAGTGCAGTATGGTTAGAGGTCCTCCTTTGGGACCTCTTGAACATGTTGGTAATGTCTGCACAGATCACACTGTAATCTCTATGCAAGTCTGTGGGGACTCAATGTCTGTGATCTGTGCCTCCATCGGAGCGATCGGATATCCCAGCAGGGTCTGGACAGACCTTGCAGGGGATCTCCTGTCCTCCAATGACCTTCCGCATGACGTCAGCAGTTATGCGATCAGGCATTTAAAAATGTAACGGTTTGTTACGTGAGATCGGGCAGCAGCTGCTGGCTTCTGCTGACAGAGGGGAGTCCAGGCTGTCAAACGACAGCCTGATCTCCCGTGTAGCCGCTGCAAGAAGGTAAAGACGTACTGGTACGTCCATAGGGGACTGAAGGGGTTAAAGCAACTGGTTCTGAAAGCCTTAAAAGAACAGTTAGCTGGTCTCTTCTCGCAAGAATTTGTGAATTTAAAAGCCAGCTTCATAATAATATATAATCAATTATCAAACGCACTTTACACTTGAAGTTCTACTCCAGCCCTATTTGTATGTTAATATTGTAGTCTGTTTTCCGTGCACACTGGTGTAATTCACTTCATGCAGATAGGTGCCGGCATTCTTTAGTTATTGGCGTTTCTCTCATTTTACTCCTCCCCGGCGCGTACCACAATATGCATCTTGCACATGACCAGCAGAACTCCCATTCTAGCCAATGGGAGCCAAGCTCCTATTGAAATGTGGTTAATGCAGCCAATCACGTGAATGCTTTCAATGTTTTGCTTACATACATATGATTGGCTTATTTAGTGGCTTCAGTGGAAGTGTTACTAAGCACGTGCAATAAGCTTACAGACCAATGATTCCGGTTTTCAGTGGAGGGGAAACATCATGCACAAGTCTCGTTTTCATTGCATTGCTTAGTTATTGTAGTTAGAACAATTTTTGTGTGGCCTAAAATGTATCAGTCTGCAAAATACATGACCACATGTACTACAGCATAGAAATACAATTTTGGAGACTAGACTGCAGTATTTTAACTCAAACGTGTGCCCCGTTGTAAGCCAGAAAAGAGTATTTGATTGAATATTTTGATATACCTGGAACACATCTGCACAGGGTTAGCAGGAACATTTGCTTGAATTTGAGATGTTCCTCTGCCGTGTATTATAGTGAAATTGTTAGTTTTACACTTAGACATGTCTATCTTACCAATTATGGTGTTTTTCTCCAAAGTCCCAGAGATAAACCATTCCCCTCTACCCCTTGATAGCGTGTGAAGGGGGGCTCACAAGGCGGTGTGACCAATGACTTCCCACGATTGTCATAAAATTTTATGTACGTAAGGTTTAGAGCACAAGGTCCTTCTCAGGAAATGGGACTACTTTGCATTTGTGGGCTGTGAGAGCCTTCCATAATCACATGAAACACGTTTTAGGTAAACAAGCTTTTAGCATTGCTGTCTTGTTTTAAGATGGCTACAGGAGCAGCATATATTTAGGGCAGGGCTTGACAAATTTGTTGTGAATCTAGGCGCCAGCTAAAAAAGTTAGGAGCCAGGATTTTTTTTAAAACTAACAGTTGGTCAGGCGTGATCTGATCATCATCGGCCCACTTACTAAACTCATAGCGTTTGACCTGGAAGCACCCTGGACTTTCAGGTCATTGCTGTTTGTTTTTTTTTTGTTTGTTTTTTTTTTAACTCTTTCAATGCTGATGTTCAATTGGAGCAAAGCATTGACTGATATTTAGTCCCCACAAGCTTGTGGGGACAAATGTTAACCCCTGCAATGCCACAAATGTCAATCTCATGGAGCGATCAGGCAGCAGGGGGGTGTTGGGGCTGGTCTCCACACTCATGGAGAACCCTCTCCCCTGTCCCTGAAGCTGCCTCTGGCAGCTGGGACGCAATTGCTGGTCTATAGACCAGCCTTTGCAGGGGGAGTCTTTGACTGCTGTAGGCTTCCATGCCAACAGGAGTCATCAAAGGGCTTGTGGGGGCTCGTTTTTGCTGTTGCTGGTCTGCCTGGACTTCCAGGCAGACCAACAGCAGCAGAGCCCCGTACAAAACTGGAATTAACCCTTAAAATGCAGCGATCGCGGCATTGAAGGGGTTAATGCTGCACTCATGGAGCGATCAGGCAGCTGGGGGGTGTTGGGTCAGGTCCCCACACTTGTGTGGGGACCTAATCAACACACAACCCCCTTCCCTGAAGCTGCCTGTGGCACCTGAAAACACGATTGCTGGTTTTCCTGCAACCGCGTTTTCAGCCTACAGGATCACTCCGTGGGAGGGATCACAGGCTCGGGGGCGGGCTCGGAGTAGCTGTGCAGACAACAGCAGCAGCGCCCCTGCATGGTGATGCGGGGGCAATTTTTTGTGGCTGTAAGAGGCTGCCAAACACCTAGGCGCCAGGACAAAATTCTGTCGCCATGGCGACCTGGGGCCTGGCATTTGTCGAGCCCTGATTTAGGGTTTAGGATGTCTCCATGCTCCTACCTATTCATGTTCAGAAGGTGTGGTGAAGAACCAGAAGAATGTGTTTTGACTCTTTCTTGCAGAGTCCTGTATTTTCCCAGCTTGGCTTCCGTGGCTGTGCCATAATGAGTTATTTGCTACGAGGAACTATGTAACTTTGCCTTGTTTAGTGCTATTCCTGTGCTCTACTACAGTGTGTGGCTAAACCCCGTAAGAGCCAAATTAAGTGTCATTCAACCACCTAGTGCTTTTGTACTCGACTTTAGAAAGTCTTTAGGAAGTGTATGATAGAAGCCCTGTGTTCCTGACATTGATTGGGGGCCGTGACGTTTAGCAGATAGGCCGTTAGCCATCTTAATAAAAACATGGCCTTGGCTAATTTGTTCTGTGCACAGCTTTACTGGATTCTTCTTTAGGGCAGGCAGAGGTTGGTAACCATTGTAATTGAAGTTAAATATGAACTAGATCATGCAGGGGAACAAGATGCTTTTCTCTCTAACCTGTTTAGTTCCCATACATTTTAAAAGGTGTTCTTGTTAAAGGTCACTTATTAAAATCATACATTGCGTGATCTGCTCTGCAGACATTGAAATTTGCGACTGTAAGTTGGCCGACCTCCACGTGCGCTGGAATTTCCTCAGGAAATATTCATAGCTATCTTTAATTTGGAAGCTTGCGGTCTTGTTATTTAATATTGTATCGCTAAAATAGAAGATAATGGTAGATAAGCGTAACAGAACTCTGTGTCTGTATCATGAATTTTGGTCGTTTGTCATGCTAAAAATTAATGTATTATATGGCCCATTTCCTAGAGCTGGGGGGAGGCCAGTTTCATAATTTTGCAATAGTCATAGTTGGGTGACAAACTTATAAACATCTTACACTTTATTCACATCACTTAATGCACGTAAGCACACGTTTTTATTTTAAAATGAATGTGCCTGTCTGTTTTATTTGCTTTTTGGGGGTTCCCCTGTGATATGATTATTAAACATAGAACTAGGAACGCCAGTTGTAGTACAGCTTGTTCTAAAATTACTGAAGGTGATTCGGGGTCCATTTACCAGGTATATTAATCCTGATTAGTATTCAGCCTGTGACCGGTTTATCAATATCCGCAGCCTATCAGTGACTACAGTTATACTGATCTGCCGAGATTGGGGAAATTACTGCAGAAATATTGGTCGTGCTTTGATGCAGCTTATTTTATAAATGATTTTGTTCCCTGCGGAATATATTGACAATGGTCAGAGTTACACTATTAGTTCTACTGACCATGGAGAAATTGTAATGTTGGTAACAATGTACCTGTATCAGTATTATGTCATACGCCAACAGGAGAGTTCCTTGAAAGTAATTTACATAATTTCTATATATCTTCAAAACCAGTTATGAATGTTCTTAGAATTCTTACGTGTTTTATTGAATTGAAAATGTGATGTCCACATCATTCAGAATGTTAACCTGGATCTTTGGTTCAAGCTGATCGGTTTCCTCTTTACATTTCACTTTCTATTTTTCCTTAAAAGCAATGTTTTGTTCTACCAGTGTTTCATAGAAGTCCAGTCTGTCTTCCAAGCTTGACCAGAAACCAGTCTGTCCTAACAAAGGTCTTGCTCTCATTCCCAGCACCTGCCTACAGCAATGTAGGTGAAAGCTTCTTGGACGTATCTGTGGCATGTGAACTCAAGACATTCTGCTACATAAAATAGGGGTTTTACAAGATTTTTTATACGTGTTTTGTTAAGTTTCTCTTTCTGTAATCTCTCTTCACACCTTCCCAAAATAAATATTCAAATTTTTTCATTGCCCTCAACCATATTTGTTTTTTTTCTCCCCCCAGCCCTGTTTGTGTGCACCTTTTTTTATAGCGCAATGTTTTAAGCGACCACCAATCTTCAGTAATACATTTTGTCTTCATGGATTTTTTGAAATGATTCCCAGATTCCTTTCCTTACCTTTGTTCATTCTCATAAATGCTTAACAGTCACATATTTTAATTAGGTATTTATGAGCCCTGCAAAATGCTGAGTCCATAAGCCTATTTAACAAGTGTTGTGTAAATTGACATGGGAGGGGGAGAGAAGGAATACTGTGAATGCAAAAGTGTTAGGAATTTGAATTTCATATCCGCATTACCTACTCCCGATGTCAAGTCATAACCCATATCTCGTTCTGTAGGTCAGTGCGGAATACCTGTATATAATGGCGTTATCAAAATACTTTTTGTGCCCTTTTCTTAATGGATACAGAAAGTTATTCTTTTGATGCCATTATCTTATGGAATAGACTCCAAATAATATTTTGTATTGATCTCTGTGGTCACATCCCTGGCTGCAAAAAGAAAAAGAAAATAAAATTATAAAAAGTAGCATCTATCTGGAAAAACTCCTTGTTTATGGTGCGTGTCGCTGTCTTAGTCATGTGTGATAGATACATATATGTGTGTGTGTGTGTATATATATCTATGTATGTAGTGTGCATGGACTCTGGTGCAGCCACTCTTTAGACATTAACTTTTATCTTAACTTCTCCCCCACCTGCCTCTGTTGAAGCCGGGAAGCATTCCTATGTATGCTTCCTGCACGTGTTCAGTAGCGTGCTCGTAGAAGTTAATGGAAGTTGAGCTAACTTTATTATTGGTGAGAGGGGCAGCACCTGGTATGTATGCCAGCATCAGTCTTAACACCCGCTCATTTGATTGGCTGCAATGGGAGTTCAGCTCCTGTGGACCAGCATTGGGCTTCTACAGAGCTTACATTCAGCCAGGGGAGGAGTTGGCTGACAGAAGATGTCTGCACCTATTCACATGCAATAAAAATGGATTCCGGTATGTGTTAAAGCTCATTTCTGTAAGGCCAAATTGTTAATGTCCTGTGTGCTCAGTGCTGCAGGATAACATAGTACTATATAAATAAAAAATTTAGTGCATGAGGCTTTTTTTTTTTTTTAGTCATACCTTTTTCTTGGTATACCTTTAACTGCCTTCTATGCATTTTGTAACAAATTACCTGCTTAGTGTCATTTATTTTCTGTCAAGTAGAAATCCAGCTAGGATTAGACATCTTGTTTTGTTGCACCAACAGCACATAATTGAATGAATTAGCGCTGCTTTTATAAAATAGTGTGAATTGACATTTGTATAACAAGTTGAATTTAAGAAATGGAATTAGAACTTCCGCCTTTAATGAAACTTTTTGCAGTGCTTCTGTTTATGGAGTCGCTTCAGGACTTCTCCTTCCACAAAGTCAGAGGGCTTTTAAAAGCCATTCTGCGCTACATGTAGGGGAGGTAATGCCATTTGCACGTTTGCTCACAGCTAGCATATGTATAGGGCTAAGCTGTTTATGGCTGTTTAGACCTGCGACTGTAAATGCTAAATCATAAACAGCTTGTTCAGTAAAGAGCACGGGGGGTATTGATTTCACCAGCCTCTTTGCACCACAGAGTGATTTTACTTAGGACCCACTCGCTGACATTCCCACTGGCTCTTGACATGGGATCTCTCGGGAAAATGCGTGTACTTGGCAATGAAGAAAAACTCGCTTCTCTCCAACCAGACGATCACCCAACTGCTGTACGGTGACTGTGAAAAGCAAACACTGTGTGTTGCTCAATAGAATGGCTGGGAAAGCATCGATGATGTCTACCGATGAAAATAAAATGGCTAGTGGGACAAGAAACCTACTATGGAATAAAACTTTTAACACAACTTGTTCCTGCTTTTTCGAGATCCCAATTCTTTCAATGCTGTTTTCTGAATATGCCATATTGTTTTCCATGCACACTAGCCCATTTATAGTGGGGTGCTGGGGTCTGCAAAGAAGGGGCAGCAGCCCCGCAGAGAAATCCTATACATGGCACAGGGGAGCGATTCTGTTTAATTGAAAAGATGGCTCTTCCTTTTAATCTGTTTTAATGCAGAAGTGATGCTGTTCTGCCACTGTCTGTATATTGTAGTTGTAATCTTCTGATCTATATGTGAAAGTGTCATGGTTTGGATATTCCGCTTATTTGTTCATAATCAGTTATACAGTTTATGGCATTGACTAGCTTTCTTCATAGGTACGCTGTTTAATGGACCACCTAATAATGTCCCTGACACCACTCCTATAGAAGAATGTATATTAAAGTACTCTGAACACTTTAAAATGTATTCTTCTATAACGGGTGGAAATCTTTTTTTTTTTTTTTTTTTTTTTTTTTTTCCCCCCTCCATGATCCAATTTATTTTTTTGTGCCACCGATTGGCTGTTTATGTTGTCAAAGGTTTCCAGGCACAGGAGCAATTAGTCTTGTAAATGTGTAGAATTTGTCCTCAAACTAAAGACATTTAGAAATGTATAATTTGTAAGGTTGGGGAAGTCCACTTACATAAAGTTTGGAATAAATACAGAGTAACATTAAATGCTTGCTACACCTTGAAAGTTATAAAATAAAAGGCTTACGCTTTCTTAAAATATATACCTTGTGTCCCTTTATTACTCCCCCCGCTTTCTTATGATTTTGGAACATTCCTTCCCAATCCTGGCAGTGCCGGGTAATCTGTGCAGTAAATTCGTCTTTGTTCTATTTCATATTCCAGTATTAGGAAAATAAACTTTCACGTAATTTGCTGAATTAGGGTAAGAAATTCAAACCGTATAAAACAAAGGCTTTTATCAGACACTTGCTTTGTATGTGAACCTTCTGCTTGGGTTTATTTTCTCTCCTCTACAGCAAAGGGTCATGAAGTTTCCAGTGGAAACTTTTATCAGTTTTGTTAGTCTTTGTTTTAGAAGTGTTTGCAAGCAATCTTTTTTTAGAAATCTGTATTTATCCTTCTTCAAGGACACCGTGTGTGAGAAAGAGGGCAGGGTAAGAAAGAGACTGAAAGCAAACGTCTGGAGCTTCCTTGTCAACGAATAGGTTCCAAAAATATTTTGGATGTTTTAATTCGGAATTTTCATGCAGCAAATTGCTTTTACCGGGGTTTGTCAAATTTGGTTTGTTTCTAGGCGCTCCCCCCCATACTAACAGTTAATAATGCATAATAAGTGCAGGAGTGCTCCTTTAAATTATACCTTTATATTTTGTTGGTATACCTTAAACTGCCACTAAGGTGCACATTGTACTTTCGTACGCTCCCCTGCAAAACCCTAGGTTTGTCAAGCCCTGGCTTATACCCTTAGTCTGGGGATACATATACCACATATACCACATATCCTCTTAACACATTACATGCAATAAGCAGTTCATTTGGCACACTCTGGAGTGTTAAGTCTGCACTCGCTCTTTGAAGTGATTTTAGAAATCTTTTTAAGTCCATTGCAATTTAAGTATGTTTAACACCATTGTTTCTCTAGCATGCAGAGATGAGCTGGCCCTGTATAATGCATTATTTTATAAGTAAGAATACTTTAAACGAATCTCACTGTTTAATGGTCCAGCCTGCAGCAGTAGCTCTCTGGTTAATATAGGCATAGGTATTACTGGTTAACAAAATAAGAATTGATGTTTCTTTGCAGGTGGATTTAGACAGTCTGGGATTGGGCAGGCAAGTAGCAAATGAGATTCAATACAGACAAATGTAAAGTTATGCATTATGAGAAAAAAAAATGAAACACATACCTTAAATGTTATATCCCTGGGAAAAACTACCAATGAGAATGATTCAGGAATTATCGTATAAAACAGACTTGGCAATAAGATATCGGCGTGTATAAAATGGGGTATTGACGGGAGGAGAATATAATCTTGCTTCTTTGTAAATCAATCGTAAGACCTTACCTTGAATATACAGTGCAATTCTGGACACTGGTCCTTTAAAAAGGAGATTATAGAACTAGAAAGTGCAAAGGAAGGCTGCAACATTAGTAAGGGGATTGGGAAAGAGACTAAATGGGGGGGGGGTGTATTCTTAACATTGTAAAAATATATGCAGGACCAATATAAATAGGTCTCCAGTGACCTGTTCATTAACAGAAATGTACAAAGGACAAGAGGTCATCCTCAGACTGGAAGAGTGGAGATTTCATAGACGACAAAGGGATTCTTTACAGTAAGGACAATAAAGATATGGAATTCACTGCCAAGAGGTGATGCTATCAAATACAATGGATGCCTCCAATCAGGGTTTGGATAGCTTTTTATGATTGTAGAATATATTTGCTGCCTTTTTAGGTCCTAAGCCAGAAGGATAGGTAGAAGAGTTGAACGCTTGTAGTTCCGTTCCACAGCCTTGTGTATTTGATTTGGAATTGATATCATAAGCTGCTCAGCAGTCTGCAGAAATTCATGCTTTCTTAAAAGCAAATTCCATCTTTACAAATAATGAACTGAACATTCACAGGAGACGCTTCAGAAACAAAGCTTCATAGTGCCATCCCTAGTCTAGAATGATTGTAATTGAAAGTAGAATCCGGCTTTTTGGGATAGGTTTTCCAAAAAGCTGCAAACATGCTTTAGAGTGAATGACATGTTTTTAGAAGGGATTCTGTGTGATAAACAATTTGGTAAATGGCAGTGTTTTTATCAAACAGCGGTAGGTATAAGTGTGGGTATCGCTGTCATGTTGCGATGCTACTGGCTGTTCTGATAGTTGGTACGCTGCCTATGACTGGGAAAATAGAATACAAAGTGGTGTGTGTGTCGTATGTGAATTTGCGTGGATTGTACAGAAGAGGAACCTTGTATCGAATGTTTAATGGAAAAGTCATTGTTGGATCACTTCTTGATGTTGCCGGTTTCAGGGATATGGATACAAGTCCCTCATTCCAGCTTCATGACCCACTTCTGCCCCCCCCCCATCAACTTTAGTCGTTAAACCTTTTGGTTTTGGAGACCGCATTGGGAGCACGTGCTATACCCTCAGCCGGGAAGCAGCCCCATTAGGACGAATGCGGCTTTGCTCGTGCGCGTTGGCCCTCTTTGCGTGAAAGGATCATGTTTTCCAGTTGTGACATGATTAGGAACTCAATTGTTGTCCTTGTTTCCCTTCTCACAATCGCAGTTATATTTTTACAAGCGTCTCTGTCACTTTACAAAGAAATTTCTTTCTTATGAACGATGTATAATAACATTTAATGAATTCTTGCAGAGACCTGCCGAAACTCTTACACCAATAAAATGATTTTTACTTAATCATATCTTAACGAAGCAATCCGTCTTTACCTTATAATTCCTGATTTAGTTCTTGTAACATCGGTGCCATAACATGAACGTGATTCACTCTCAAATCCTTTAACCAAATTAACTTTATGGTTCGCGCTTATAAGTGGCATTATTGGGAAAACCTTTGCAACTCCAATTAAACGACGCTGGTTTATATATGTATAATGATTTTTCTTTAAATAAATGTGTAATTCTGACACCTCCATATGTTGCCAGCATGTAACTTGTGTTGCAGTAAACTTTCTACCATTTTTAATCTTCTTTCCAACAGCCTTGCTGCTGCCATTCTCCTCCACAGTCAGATTCTTGCCAGTGATTGGCTGCTTGAACAAGCCAATCAGTGACAGGAAAGTGGCCATAATTGACATAAATAGGATTATCTGCGAATGGCGGTCTGGGCAGTGCTTTGCACATAGAGGGATTTAAAATGCATTTAAAAGAAGGTTGGAAAAAAATATGAAAGTAAAGTATGTACTATAATTACAGATACAAGAGCTTTATGATCTGAGGTGTATGTGGATTTATAGTGATAAGAGACATCATTTTCTTTCTGTTGCGCAGTTTATGGATTTGATACATTAAGCATAGCACGATAAGTGTTGCTATTAACGCAGGCCCGTCGCTTGATTAAACTGGGGTCTGTTGTGTAGATTTAAAGTTACAGGAGCTCACGTTTACTTTCCGTTCTGCTTACTATAATTAAAAAAAGGCCTCAATGATCTTAACACATGATTCAACTGACAAGCACTAATTGCTGTGTATCAAGCCAAGAGACGATGAATGTTGTCAAAAACCACAAGTCAGACAAACTGATTCTGCTTTTAGTCTGACACCATGTTCCCATGTACAAACCAGTTTTTACTGGATATTTTCCAGCGTCGAAACGAAATTGGATTTTAATTCCTTTTATGCTTTGTTGTTTTGTGTTGTAAATGAGAGGGATGCTCGTTAAAAAAGAAAGGAATTAAACACTCAGATATCAGTTTTATATATGTGTATGTAATTATTTAGTCTTGATGTAACAGAATAGGAACTGATCTCTCACTTTTTCCCAAATCATACGCTTTGATTTAGTACATTCAATAAACATGTCTTAAAAAAGTGCAGAATGAGCAATACATATTTATTATAACCAACCTCATGGGAACAACTGTCTTAACCTCGGGTTCCAGGATTTTCGTGGTTATTCCTCTTTGTCGAGGGAGCACACCAGCCCCGTTTTCATGTTAAATGCATATTGATCAAGGCAGGTTGAAGGCACATATAAGAGAACATTAAGAAAATAATAAAATCAAATATGGGGTCTGTAAAGTTGTGCAATAGGGAATAAGATACAAATAATAAAACAAACTTGGCAGTTAGAAAGTATGAACATGGGATCTGCCTTACCGGATTGTGGATGGATATATGTTGTACGTTCTTTACCATTTTATGTATGTTACCTTATCTTAAGATATGTTGTATACAGAAGATTACATATGTATAAACTTTATTTTGTAAAGAAAAAAAGAGGAAAATAAAGATTTAAAAATTAAAAAAATGCATATTGATCATCAATAAGCCTGAAGAAGAGACCGAGGTAGTCTCAAAAGCCTGCGATCCATTATACGTCGGTGAGCCAGTAAAGGTGTCATCTTTCCCAAATTTGTGTTCTAGTTAATGTAAGCTAAGCTTCTATTGAAAGCAATGAGCAGTGGCAACCAATCACATGCATGGGGATCTGAACATATGTTTTGCTAGCATACATGTGAGCATGTGCACAAAGTTTATATGCTAATAGCCGTGGTAAAGGCAGCAAGGGGAGAATTTAAATCGGAATAATTTCTATTTTTTTTTTTCTAAATCCAAAAAGTGAATAATCAGTGCTCTGTTTTGCGTGCAGTGAATTCTTGCTAAATGGACATCACCATGCATTCGCTTTCAAACTACATATACCCATATTCACACAAGTGTATACAGCATATGATGTAGGCTTCATTTTCAGGAGTTTTGTTTTCTTTCCCTTTTTACGTTAATACCTTTTTTTGCGTTTAAAAGAAATTCCATGAAACCAGCATGAATTCCATCAGAGATTCCCTTAGTGCCCTTCGATCCAGATACGGATGTCAAGGGATAGTGTGAACAGGACTGAATTTTCCATAAGACAGACTGGAATATTTTAGGGATGCTTGATGTTGACACCACCAATTGCACCACAGTTTACAAAGCTCCCCCCCCCGAACATTTTCTGCCTTTAAAGTACCGTATTTGCTCGATTATAAGACGAGGTTTTTTTCAGAGCAAATGCTCTGAAAAATACCCCTCGTCTTCTAATCGGGGTCGTCTTCTAATCAGACCTCAAATAGAGGTCTGATTATGAGACTAAGATCCAGATCCCCCGCACCGCTGCAGGGGACCTGGATCCTCCTGTCTCCCCCCCACACACTTACTTACCGGTGCTTCCTGCTGTATTGCCGGGGCAGCGGGTTGACGTCTACGCGATCCGCGTAGACAACGTCCGCTGCAGCCGGAAGGAGGTGTGGCTAGCAGCGGGGGTTGTCTGCGTCCGTCGCGGATACCTTCCCCGACTGTCAGAAATCAGAGTTCCCCGCACAGGTGCCGGAACTCTGATCTCTGACAGCCGGGAAAGGTATCCGCGACGGACGCAGACAACCCCCCGCTGCCAACTCCACCTCCTTCCGGCTGCAGCGGAAGGAGACGTCAACCCGCTGCCCCGGCAATACAGCAGGAATTTGGAAGCACCGGTAAGTGTGTGTGCGTGTGTGTGTTAAATGGGGGACATAGGGCATTTCTGGAATGCCTTATACCCCTATATGCCACTCTGGCACTTAGGGGGTTAAAAGGCATATTATGGGGCAGAGTGGCATATAGGGAGTTATAAGGCATTTCAGGAAGCAGAGTGGCGTTAAGGGGGCATTTAATAGAGCACTCTGCCTCCTGAAATGCCTTATAGAGTGCTCTATACAATGCCTTTTAACTCCCTTAATGCCACTGCCTCCTGGAATGCCTTATACCTCCCTATATGCCACTCTGCCCCATAATATGCATTTTAACCCCCTAAATGCCAGAATGGGATATAGGGGTATAAGGCATTTCTGGAGGCAGAGTGGCACATAGGGGGTCAAAAGGCATACCATGGGGCACAGTGGCATATAGAGGGTTAAAAGGCATATCATGGGCCACAGTGCCATATTGGTGTGGCAAGCCTGGGGGCAGATGTGCGTAACTGGGGGACAGGTTGGAAAATACAAGAAATAAAAACAAAAAAAATATTTTTCTCAATCATAGCTTTTATTAAAAAAAATAGTTTACATGAATTAACATTTACTGGTAAAACTTTTTTCCTTTAGGGTCGTCTTATATTCAGGCTTTTTCTTTTTTTCCTAAGTTAATATTCAGATTTTGGGGGGTCGTCTTATAATCAGGGTCGTCTTATAATCGAGCAAATACGGTATTTTTCCATCTGGGGATCTCTTCATGTAGATATTTTTCTCTCTTGCTCTAGACCACTTGTAATTGCTGCATTTTGTGACTTTAGCATTATTCCCCCATAGTATAGGACATTCAGTTACTTGTTATCCCTAATAAATCATTGCTGCTTAAACTGCCAAATATAATTATTTTGTGTGTATTTTCCTTAAGCTTCTTGAAGGGTTGCGTTTTTTTTAATTTTTTTTATTAAATATATAAAAAAAATTTCTGTATAGTGTGAAAAAATAAATCTGCAGACATAAGCTTGATTTATATACATGCTAGCTATAAAGTGTAATGATAAACTTTGAAGGAAAATGTTGTCTAGTAATGATAGTCGTATACTGTGTGTTCAGTGTGTAGGGGAAATAATATTCTCTAGTGGTAATTTCTGTGTTAAAGTGAATATTGAGCAGGGGAACAATCCATTCATTTGCGCTTTTACAGCAGAATTGTGATTTGTGAATTTCTATACCAGTGCTTTACAATCACTAACCTTAAAAATGCCTTCTTAAAGGGCAAGAATCACAAATGTTTAATGCGTGCCATTGACGGTAAAAAAAAAAAATATTGTGTACATTTGTAAAACTTTTTTTCTTAAATTGATTTTTTTATTGTTATAAATCAGATGTACTTATTTCCTGGGAATATGTGTATTTATAGTTTTTTTTTGTTGTTTTGTTCCCCCCCCCCCCTTTTTACACTTATGCGTTTTTGCAATACCCACCTATCTGTGTTACTCTAAAGTATTGGATGGTAGAATTGCAGCATTCTGATCAAATGGCTAATCTACCAGCCACTAAATGAGCCAAATGGATGGACCATTGGACTGAAAAACAGTTTTTTGTTTTTTTGTCAATGGAAATTGTCATTAAATAGTAAGCGAGCAATGAGTGTTGGCAAACGGGGTATCCACTTAACGTGTGGGTAATCTGGTGGAGTGCCAAATTTGTGTGCTTTATTGGAAGGCACTGTAAAGTATTTTTGAATCTTGCAGCTGCTGTGGACATCGTTGTTTTAATCCTTTAACCTGTCTGTCAGCTTTACATGCACTTACAGATTTACTTTTGTAATGCAACATGTTTGAGACACTTGTATTTTTAGTAAATAACATAGCATGTAGAATGTGTTCCTGGCTTGATAGCAAAAGAAAAAAAAGTTTGAATAATTATAATATTGTCAATTTAAGCAGGGGTCTTTAACCGAGATCCCTGGCTTTTGCTGATCTCCTTCTCAGGTACTTTAGAAGTGATCCTATGAAGAACCCTGAGATGAACTAGTCTTCGTGAATGAAAATAGTCCCATTCTAAGAAGTAGGGGAGACGAAAACATAACTCATTTGTAGGGACTTAATATCAGCTCTTCCTACACAATAAAGCAGATAAATGCTATACTGAGTGGAGCTAAGAGAGCGATGGTTTATTGGGATAATGCAGGACAATGGGGAGGTAATAAACAGGCAACAAATTAAAGGTTTGAAACAAAAAATGGACAGGGGTATTAAGGAACCATTAATAGGGGGGACTCCCTCTCCTGGGGAAGGCCACCAATCATGAAGTCCTGGCATGTCTCTCCTGATGGACACCATCACTCTCACTCTCCAATCACGACTTAAATAAATCTTATAAGCTTATAAATCTTCTTTCAGAGGCCTTTTATATTCTTTGGATCTTTTAGTTATTTACGCTTGAGTGCATTTGTGATTTCTGAAAGGGTGGTGGAAGCATTTACACTTACAGCTTTCCTGGACTGTTGATGCCATCTGTAGCCTTCCGTACAACTACATCCGGTGTATACTGTCATTACTTATTTTTTTATAAACATACCCATAGTAAACAAGCCAGTTCTTAGGTCTGCTGCTGCTCTCTTATAATATGCAAATAATGTGACCCTGCTGGGTGCCTCTCGGCACTCTCCTCACCATGCCCCTGCCGGGAAGCAAAGGGTGCCAGATTCACGATGGTAGAAAATAGGCAGTGGCTCCACAAGGTGAGAGGGGGGAGGGAGTCGGGGGAAGTAGTGTGTGTATGTATGCTGTAGTGTCTGGGCCGGTATGTTTATAGTGCTAGTCCGTGTGTGTATAGTATGTAGCATCTGTGGGTGTTTTTTGTGTGTGTGTACTATAGTATCAGTGTATAGTGCCACATTTAGTCTGTGTGTCCATAACGTTAGTGTGTAATCTTATATATGTGTAGTGTTAAACAGTGTGTGTGCGCGTGGATGTGTAGCGTTGGTGTTTGTTACTGTATGACATTAGCATGAGTGCGTATGCATATAGTGTTAGTGTGTGTATACGTGTATGGTGTTCGCATGTGTGTACATGAGTGTAGAATTTTAGCATCTGTGTTTTACTGTAAGGAAGGGGTCGAGAAAAATGGCTTGGATCTCAGAGCCAGCTTTATGTGACCTCGCTGGAAGCTTCACGACACTCGCTACACCACGCCACTGCAGGAGAGCATGGGGTGCGAGATTCATGATGGCAGCCCTGCTAAACCCTAGGCACCAGGAAGTGGTTTCTAGTCGCCATGTTGACGTGGAGCCCGGCTTTTGTAGAGCCTTGCTGTAAGGTGTTGGTGCTTGTGAGCATAAGATGTTAGTGTGTGTCTGTTACTGTGGTAGTGTGTAAATGTATGTTAGTGTATAGCAAGGCTTGACAAACCCTGGGTGCCAAAAAACTAATAAAATAAACTTTTTTTGGCTGGCTCATAGATCCAGACTACATTTCCTGACCCCTAATATATAGAATAGATATTCGTTTGAAAAGTGATTTAATTGTTTACAATGCTGGCAAGATCTTCTAGTGGTCACTTTTCTAAAGAACGGGTCCATAAGATTGTATTGAAGAATGATTAAAAACATCCTGAGACACTTAAAACAAAAAAAAACTACCAACTTCCAGAACAGGTAAACAAGTACTGTCCAGAGAAATGCAAGGCAGTTGGCAAATACTGAACGTTATATATAATATCTAAACGTCCTGGGGGAGTAGAGTATTTATTCAGGGAAGATAATACAGGAAAAAAGGAATGTTTCATCAATCTAAGAAGGGGTGTGAGGTTACTACTTCTATGAAAAGGTCTTAAATTGTTTTCTGTTCTCACCAAGCTACCTCGAAGCTTGCATTGTGCTAATAAATCTTGACGTGGAACTAGAGTCCTGGTGATCTGTGCCAAGTTGGCAGTAATTGGAGCTGAACAGGATGTCCGTTTTGACAGGAAGCAAACACACAACTGTTGTCAGTAGTAGTCTGCCTTCAGGTCTGCGTCTTAGATTCTCCCATACCACGGAAAAAGGAGAAGTCAAAGAGTGTAAGGAAAGCAAACACGTCACGACTCTAAATGAAGGTCTCCACCAAAAAGCACAATAAGCGTGACAAAACAAATCTTAAAAAAAAAAAGATGAATTAAAATATATTTAAAACCTTGATAGATTTTTCTAAGCTTCTATTACTAGCTAGCACTAGCTTCCTGCAGACCACAGGTTTTGGCATCGAGATCTTGTAATAAAATTCAGCAACGGCGTGCACCCGTGGTGGGCGAACTGCAGTTTGTTGCCATGCCGCCTAAACCCATGCGATTGGAATTCTGATGATCTGGCACGGGGTTCATCTCTGCACGGAGACTGGAATCTGGCAACGCAGTTCCAGCGGCCGCCCTCCCTTCAGAAGAGCACTTAGTAAAATCATTATTAGCACTTGTCCCGGGGAGGCAGGAGTTTGCCGTATGTACTGATAAGATTAGCTGTGGAGCAAGGTTGGCTCAATTAGACCAGCCGTACAGAAAACAGGTAGTTATGGTTTTTGGGCACTGTCCTGCTGTCCCAGGTAGCTAGCAATGCTAGCATCGCAAGTTTCAAAAATGTGGGCCACCTGCCCTGCTTGCTTCCGGCAAACTGAGCACTTACTCATCTAGGAGTGGGTATGCTGTATTCCTGTATGCAGAGATTTAAAGTAGAACCCCCCCCCCCTGGTTTATTTAAGTAAGTTTTTGTTACTTGGAGAGGAGCAGAAAAAAAGCACAATACAGTTTTTTGCATGGGTGTCACAACTACAGTAGAATGTCACCTTTCCCTGGCTTTGGACACTACAGGGCAGTGCCAGCCTGAGCCGATATCTGAAGCGTTATACCCGACACCTGGGTATTGTTGCAAATACTGATGCAGTTTCGTATTTTTGTGGCAGTTTGATGTGATTAGCGGCATAAATAATTTGGGATTGCATCTCCTACTGTGTCAAATATAATGGAATCAGGTGCTGTTCCCTGATCTAAAACGCTTCAAGGTCATGAGAATTAGCTCCCAAATAGTAGGGTAACTTAGAACTGTAGTAAAAAAAAAATAAAAAAAAGAAAGTATTGTACTACTTATGTAACTTTTTGCGACAAATATTGCATTCAACCATAAGACATAAAAAAGAAAATTATGGTGGGAGTTCTCCTTGCAAAAAAATATAAAAAAAAAAAATGGCCATGTGTTCACTCTAAATATACTTTATATGTTTGTGAACCTCATTTGATAAGAGAGACAGGTGCTTGCAAAACCGTTACGAGTTCCTTTTGATCTTAATGTTTGATACGTTTTTTTAACTAAAATCTTTTTTAGAAACATTTGGTTTTGAGCGTTTGCCACTTGTTATCATTACTCTGTTTGCCGAGGTTCAGCAGTCAGTGGAAACCCTGAACTACTCACAGGTGTTGTTAGCCATCCACCTAGAGTAGCACATTTCTTGGATTGAAAGAAATCTCAGGGGAAAAGTAGCCAATATCCAACTGAACTGCCTTGCATTGATGGTGGGTCGCCTTACCTGGCCGTAATGGTGGTATATAGTTAAGCAAATGAAGATTTAATTGCTTGGAACTAACAGCAAATACACTATGAAGTGTTTCATTCATCCAGTAGAGTATTTGAGAGATCAGGCACTGATGTTGGATGAGAAGGCCTGGCTCGCCCCGTGCGCCTCAGCGCTCGGTGACCCCGCTCTGGGACATTACGTGGTCTTCCACTTCGTGGCTGAGTTGCTGCTGTTCCTAAACGCTTCCACTTTCCAATAATTTCACTTACAGTTGACCGTTGATGGTTCATCCAGCAGGGATGGAATTTCACAAAGGTGGCATCCTATCGGGCACAGAACAACCCATTTTTTCACAAATGTTTGTAAATGCAGACTGCAGGGCTAGGTGATTGATTTTATACACCTGTGACAATGGGTCTGATTGAAACGCCTAAAACCAATAATTAAGACGTCTGTCCCAATAATTTTGTCTATATAGAGTAAATTTTGTAAGTATACAAACACAGTTTTATTTCATCTGTATAATGCAAGATATGTCAAATGATCACAAAGGCAACCAAAAACGCGCTTCATCCATCTCACATGGACTTATTCGTAGGTTTGGCTTCCAGTGGAGTTAAATACTCCGATCAGAACCAGGCACATGTCTGTAACTTAAATTATGTGTCAACAATCACAAGCATGATTTAAATTACATAGATATTGGTACATAAGGCTAAGTACACTAAGTATTAAAACTGTATATGATCACAATGAAACGCTGTGTACTAAATACAATGAGATTGTGTGTGATGCTGTCAGCGGGACGCTTGGCACTCCCTATTGGAAGGAGATCTACGCCTAGGAAATCGTGAAAGATATGCAAACCATAAGCCATCCAATTCATGGCTGTGTGATCGTTCTGCATACTGCGGATTACACGGATGAAACTAAAGCTATGTTTTATACCTCGGCTCCGTGATTTCTACCTACTTAAGGTGTTTTCTGTTTATTCCAAGCAATCGAATCTTCGTTCAGTTTTATAGTTTATTTCTGTAACCCTCTTAAAGTTTATTACTTCAGTCTGACTTTGCGTTACAAATTTAATTTGTAAAGTCCAGTTCTAGAGATGTGTGGGGATCTCTATTAGAGACTTTAACCCCTTCGTGACAAAGGCTGATTTTACTTTTTGTACCCTTCGTGACAATGGCCGTTTTAACATTTCTGCGCTGCTCGTGTTTAGCTGTAATTTTCTTCTTTCCCGTTTACTGAACCCACACACATTAGATATTGTTTTTTTCAGGACAAGAAGGGCTTTCTTTAGATGACATTGTTTTGATTGTATCATATTATTTACTATTAAAAAAAGTATAAAATATGGTGAAAATTTTTGAAAAAAATGACTGTTTCTAACTTTTAGTTGAAAAATCTTTTACTCCTCTATAAAAGGTAATAAAAAAACCTGCTAAATAGATTCTACTATTTGTCCTGAGTTTAGAAATACCCAATGTTTTTATGTTTTTTTGCTTTTTTCAAAAAACACCCCAATATGTGTTTAGCAACATCTCCTGAGTACAGCGATACCTCACATGAATGATTTTGCCTGGCTGTTTGGGGGCAAAAGGGCCACATTTGGGGCATGCACATTTTTCAATGTTGCACTTTGGCATTTGGGGATCCACTGCCCATGCCCTATTTGGTACATCTTTGAGCCGGGCCATTTCAGTGTGCCCAATAAAGCTATATATTTTTGAAAACTAGACACCCCAGGGTATTTCAAATGCTAGTATTTTAACTCTTTCCATGCACCATATCTACCACCAGTCTTTGTCAAACTTTGTGATAGTCATTTTTTTCCATTTGTTTTGTCACACACATTTTACTTCAGGTATGAATTAAAAAGTTCTCGTATATGTCACTATCACAAAACACCCCAATATGTGTTCAGCAACATCTCCTGAGCGCAGTGATACCCCACATGAATGATTTTGCCTGGCTGTTCGGGGGCAAAAGAGCCACATTTGGGGCATGCACATTTTTCAATGTTGAACTTTGGCATTTGGGGATCCACTGCCCGTGCCCTATTTGGTACATCTTTGAGCCGGGCCATTTCAGTATGCCCAACAAAACCATATATTTTTGAAAACTAGACACCCCAGGGTATTTTAAATGCTGGTATTTTAACTCTTTGCATGCACACATTTTACCACCAGCATTTTTTTAAAGTTTGCAGTAGTATTTTTGTGTGTGTATTTTTCCCACACACACCTACTTTATGTATGAATTTACAGCTCCTGGTATATGCCGCTGTCACACGACACCCCAATATGTGTTCAGCAACATCTCCTGAGTACAGTGATACCCCACATGCATGGGTTTGTCATTTTTGGGGGGAACTAAAAGGCCACATTTGGTACGTGTGCATTTTTCTAATTGGAAATTAGATGTGTGGCCATCCTTCCCCCCCGTGTTAATTGGGACCTTGTTGAACCCGGCCAATTCAATTTACCCCATCAAATCATACATTTTTTAAAAGTAGACACCCCATGGGCATTTAATATGCCAGTATTTTAACTCTTTCCATGCGAGAATTGTTTTAAGCTAATATGCTAATTTTAGGACTTGCTCACAAAAATATATTTTTTATATATATATTTTTTTTTTTTGCCTTTTTATTTTTTTTTTTTAACATTTTTTTTCAACTTGAAGGTTCCCCTGATAGTGACATCAGTGGGAAATTATTTTTACATTTTACTGTTTTTTTACTATTTTTTTTCTAATTATTATTAATTTTATTTTATTTTTAATTTATTTTTTCTAATCACACTGTGATTAGAAAGCTGAGCTCCATTGACTTGCATGGTTGAATGCAGTACCTATATTCAACCTGCAAGTGGAGCCAGAGTTCTCTAGAGGGTCTGGAGACCGTCTAGCGAACTTTTTAGACTTTATTGTTTCTGTATTGAATTTTCCCGGACCGCCGCCATCTTGCAGATGGCGAAGATCACCGGCAGCTGCGGCTGTGACCGCTCTCCGGAGCGGTCACAGCCCATCCAAAGGTAAGCGTTTGGTGTCGCTGGATGCCTCCTGATCGAGGCATTCCAGCGACACCATTTAAGTTTAGGAGGCGATCGTTGATCGCCTCCTAAACGCTTTTAAAACGGGCGTCCGCCGCCATACAAAGTATGGCGGATGTTGACGCCCCGGGGAGGGGCCAGAGATGGCCCCTTTGTGCCGATAATGGCGTTGCTGAATGCCTCGAGGTCGAGGCATTACAGCAACGCCGTTTCGGTGCAGAAAGCGAAAATAGATCGCTTTCTGCACCCGTTTAATGACGTGCCGGTCCTGGCACGTCATTTGTCGTTATCGACATGAATTTCCGTGACGTGCCCGGACCGGCAATTGTCATCAAGGGGTTAAACAACTTTAGCTTCTCTAGAATAAACAAAAGCCTTGGCTATTTAGGTCCAGGCTGTGTTTTCGGAAGATGTGGCGCATCTACACAGTATTTTACG
Source organism: Sceloporus occidentalis (assembly GCA_023333645.1). Classification (NCBI taxonomy): domain Eukaryota; kingdom Metazoa; phylum Chordata; class Lepidosauria; order Squamata; family Phrynosomatidae; genus Sceloporus; species Sceloporus occidentalis. Next base: position 269,294 of record JALMGF010000043.1, on the reverse strand, counting down.
GCTGCCGTACCTTGGACGGTGAGCTCGATGAGAACATCAGTCGTCGGGCGCTTGGTTTGGTTGGAAAAAGCAGATTGTAGCTTCAAAATTGAAGCTGCCTCTCCGAAGTTACACACTTTTTACAGAAAAAAATACCTGTTATCTTCACATTTTAGTGGTGCTTTGAGATGATCAGCTTACACATTAAGCGCCTATACCATAGCTCTGGTCCTGCGCATGAAGAGGCTACAGAGTATACCTTTATAATGCAGGTGCGGAGACGAGCCGCAAGACAACTGTGAAAGAAATGACTTATGTAGAGGTACATTTTACAATTACAGTCACAAGAATTAATATGACGGAGTACAGTAGAGCTGAAGATAAGAGTAATAGAGTGAATAATTCCAGACAGTCATTAAGTACTTGGCAGATTCATATGCCAGTCAAAAGCCTGAGTAAACAGATGGTTTATGTGCTTGTTTTAAATGATTCTAGTGAATAGACTCGCAGACTGTAACATAGAAATTGGATCCTGAGGACTGGAGCAGCCTGGTTAACCGCTCCGAGAACCAAACCTTTCCCCTACTTAGAATGATGGCTTTGTTAAAATAACATAAAAAACACAAAGCACTCTTATTAGTTTGTCAGATCTAAAAATGAAATTACTACAGGGAATAAAGGTTACAAGCAGATCTTGGGTGTGCGTGGGCAACTATAGTCCAAAGTCTAGTAGATCAGCTAGATCCCCACTGGGGGTGATGCTAACTCTTCAGTGCTTGGTGTAAGGATTAAATAACGTGTCGTATTCATGGTGATATTAGCTTTTTCCTGAGTTTCCTATCGATCAATAAGTAGTCATCCATTTCTCTTCGTCTGATCCCATATGCTGCCCGATCCATGCGTGCAGAGCCCAGATCCTGTGTAGAAAATGGCTGAAAGATTTGGCAATTATCCCCCAAGCTTTATTTGGTTTACTAGGTGTCGTACTGAGCCAGATCAAAGTATTTCATATATACCTTTTGTATTCTATAACCAAAAAGAAATAGGAGATGATGTGTATGGATTCCCAAAGATTCAAAATGTCGCAATACTGTTAAAATTCGACAAACATTTTTACTTTTTTTAGATGTCGCTTTTTTATTTTTTTTACTTGACTGGCCTACTTTTTAGTATTCTTTTCTTGAATATATTAAATCTGGTTCTAACACGAAATATATTACCAGTGCATTAAAAGCGCATTTTCATTAAATTCTATTGATTTTTTTTTTATTATTATTTGTTAGTATATTTCAATGTAAGCCCCCCTCCACCCAAAGCAGATGGCTTATGACCCTTTAGATTATTTAACCCTACTTTTGCATAGATTCAATTGGGCCAAATATCGGTGGTCTCCTGTGCCTGCCTGTGAATAGTGAGAACAACTTAAAACTGGAAACAAAATAATGCCACAAAATGTACCATTGTCCCCTTTGTAAATGCATCAAATGACCATCAAGATTCCAAGGATCTTTCTTGGCAAAGACTCTTCTTTTATCCATCTGTGTTTTGTCCGTCCGCTTATACATTGTGTGTTCATTTTGATAGGAGGGATGCTGTAAGCTTATACATAATGTCGGCTAAGAGTCTTGTGTAACACTATAGTATATGTTGGAACTTTATGGTTATAATACTTTTGTGTAGACTATATGAGCAGTGGAGTAAATGATGATTATATCTGATTTGTCTATTTTTTAAAATTTTATATTTTTTTATATTCTTTTTTTCTACTCGCCTTTGTTTCTTGATTCTTTAATTTTATGATGTCTCGTTTCTTTAATTTTGTACGATAACTTATATTTGATTATTTCCTTACAGAGAGAACTTGATACCACAGCAACAGTATTAGCAAACAGACAAGATGAAAGCGAACAGTCTAGGAAAAAACTCATTGATCAAAGTAGAGAATTCAAGAAAAACACTCCTGAGGTAAGTAATGTGTTGGTTATGTTAATGCTTTGTAAGGTTTTCAATGTAAGCCTGTTCCCTCCCGTTGTAGACTCTGGGATGGTCTTTGTTCTGAAATCTGGGATATAAAGTTTTTGGGGTTTTTTAGGTGAAAAAATGCCCTGAAAATAATATATTGAAAATTCTGCTTGGTATCTGGAGGGTAGTGTTTTCTTTTTATTTATTTTTTTTATATTTTTTGCAGCATGAAACAAGAATGAAAGATTCAGGGTCCTTAGCTTTGTGAAATAAAGACGATTTTCTTAACCCTAGAGAAAATTATGAAATGATCATTTTTATCGACGCCGATATGCTGCAAAATCAGTTTAAAGTCTATTAAAATCCAGGTGTAAGACAGAAATTACTAAAAATCTACACTGACGTAGGCCTAGCATCAGAACAGACCTGTGTGAAATTGTGGTATTTGTAGGTTTTGGGTTTTTTTGTCTTCCTTCCCACCATGTTGTACAGATGTTTGTACCTCGTTTTCAAGATTTTATTTATTTATTTTTTTTGAGAACCCACACCTTTTCTCTGCCCTATCCGTGGTTTTTACAGCCTATTTACCATAATCTTGGCCACGCTGCACGCGGACCACCACATCCATCTGTAGCCAATGCTTTCCAGGACACTTGCGATGGCCACTATTGCCCATGGATTTTCCGGCCTCATGGACGGCTATGAAGGGCTCACCTTAGACTCAATGGTCTGCCTCTAATTTAGGCAAGGAGTCAACCTAAAATGAAGACACCGGTGTAATCTGAACACAAGACAGGCTCTCATGTAATGTAATAACGCATGTAATAAGCAGCCTAGTGCCTCCTTAAGAAGTTGTGGCCGTTTTTCTCAGGATTTCCACTGATGTCTTGTGTTCTCTGAAGCTTAATGTTTTAAATACCTGTTAGCCATAGTTTCCGCCAGCTCAGTGAAGACGATGTTGAGAGATGGCAATGTGTTTGCGAGACCGCTAGCAGTGAACAAGTTAATATAATTAGTACCCTGGAGACGCACGCATTTTGCCCTTGGATGCACAAACTGTTTTTAGCAACAGCAGCTGGTTTCATGTTTGCACAGTTAAACCGAATATATTTTGGTGGATTGCCTCTGAGCCATTTCTTAGTAATCGCTTCTCAATCATGTAAAAAGGTACCGTCTTTTAAGAAGGGACAGCAGGAAATGATTTGCTTTGTATAGCGCCATCATGTTCCGCAGCACTGTACAATGCGGGATAGTGTATATTTCATGTTAAAATAGAAGGTATAAGGTTCACTCGGTATTGTATGGGTAAACTTAGAGATGACCTCAGATATATTTAATCCTATTATGCATATGTTGCTGTTTCTGTAAAGTCTCACATCTTGATCAGTGCTTGGTCTCATCTTAGACTCAGGATAACCACATGCCATGCGTGTGTAAATGTCCTCACTGTATTAACCTTTACAGCTGCTGAAAGGCTGTTTCACTTATCTACTACTCTTTGAAGTGGGACTCATGGTGAGTTTTTCTAGGTTTAGGCGTATGAGTGAGGCTGCACAAAAAAGACAATTTCAGGAGATGACAACGGAGAAAGGTGGTAAATGTATTGGCGTAACATACATGTACATAATCAACACATCCGGTTAACGAGCTTTAGTGGGTTAATTCCCTAAACCATCATGGTGAGCTATTTCCACTTACAGACTTCAGTATCCATTGAAGGGCTGGTTTGAAGCTGCATAATGTTTAGTTAAATCAGGCACGTCCAAAGTCTGGCCCAAGGGCCAATTGTGGCCCCCGTTCCGGACTGATAAGGCCCCACAGATAAATTGCCGAAATATAGATCTGGTTTTTTTGATATTAAAGGCAGAGTGATTTAACACCTGTTTAGATTTGTCATCCAAGTCACAAAATGACAAGTATGCCGTTTTCAATAAACTTTGCATAAAATAGTTAATTTGCATTTAATTTTAATGGTTCAAAGAATGTCAGGCAAAATGGTCGGCCCTCGCACATGTTCACTTCATCAAATCTGGCACTCTTCGAAAAAAGTTTGGACATGCCTGAGTTAAATGAAACCCACGAGAGGTCGGGATTACACAGGTGAAAAAACAGGCGGTACTGTAACGCAAGTGATGTATTTTTGCTTATTTACAGCAGTTGGTACATACCGTATTGGCTCGGATATAGGCCGCACTTTTTCCCCCCACTTTAAGTCTTTAAAGTGGGGGTGCGGCCTATATTCGGGGTCTAGCGCCCGACGCCCGGGACATGCAGTCCCGGGCGCCGGGCAGGCAGCGGGGTTAGGATACAGATCCCCCGCAGCGGTGCAGGGGACCTGCATCCTACTCCCCGATACGCTCAGACAGCCTCCCCTGCCAGCACTTCCCACGGGGGGGGGTGCCAGCACAGGAGGTTGTCTAAGCGCATCGTGCGGTTGTCTAACCGCACGATGCGTTTTACCTCTGGCCCCCCGCCTGACTTACCGGAGCAGACTCCCGGGTGTCTTGCGGGGCCGGCGGGGGACATGTACGCAATACGCGTATACAACTTCCGGTTGTATCTTCTAGATAACAAACTGTACAATGCGGGAACACTGAAGGGGCAATGTATTTCTCTATGAAGCTTTATGATGAACATATCAACGCAAACAATGCTGTGCATGCTTTCCTACTAGCAGTTGTAAATCAAAGACTAAAATTATACCCAAGATTCTTTCTTAGCAGTCTTACCAGTCATAAAACTCTGCTGCTTACGTATGATGTACATTATAATATATATCGCACGCACATGTGTTTGCCTCCTGTTTACGCAGGATAATTCTGTACGTCTGTGCTTTGCACACTCAGTAAAATAAAGCAGTGTATGAAGGTTTGTCTGCGGTTCCTCCTGGGTTTTTTTTTTTCTCCCATCGTTTCATTTTCTTTTTACACTTTAGGATTCCTTGTGCATTAACACATCCAGAGGGCTGATGAATATATGGAAAAATGGATTTGTGCTTTTACACGGTGTCTACAATGTGACAATAAATCTCGTTTTTTCCTTTTAAAACGTCTAGATGTATGATTTATGGCCGCCTAACGTTTTTACTAAATTCATGGTAGGTGTTTTAGTTGGCAACAGAAGTATCAAGAGATTTTGTAAACCTTTTAGTACCCTGCTTTTTCAAGGGCCTGTAGTCTAGTCTGATATATAGAGAAAAATATTACACACTGTCTGGTTTAACCCGTTAAAATGCTTGCGGGGTAAAGTCTTAATTTATGTTTGTGATTTCCCGTTTTACTGAAGATAATTGTAAGGTTCTTTTTCCTGTAAACCCTGTTTCTTTGTTAGTTGAAAGCGGCCATTTTCATATCATTTTTCAATCATTTTTATTAGGTTTAGTGGGTCATCAAAGAAATCTGTATTGAATACAGAATAGTGCGTAATGGCAACACAACCCAAACCCCTGTCTGCATTGCGGATTGTATTAACAGATATGCAGAAATGTATAGTAAGACGGCCTCTGAACAGACCCAGCCTGAAACATCTAACCGTGTATGTCTGAAATACACTGAATCACCTGGGTATAACATAAAACAGAAAAGAGGTAACAAGGAAGAAAAGGAAAATAAAGAGGATATATTCTATGATAGCAGCTGATCATACCTGCTCCCCCTGCATGGCAGTTACAGGGCGCGCTCTAATTCAAGGGACGCTTTCAACCAGATTCTGTCTCTCGGGATAGTCATTCCCTGGGGCTGGGAAATTCAAGTGTGTGAGCACGATTTATTTGCCGTAAGAGCCATATTTTTTTCAATGAACCCAGGGTATTTGTGGAGTGAATCATCTCCGTGATACTATGCTCTTCTGGGGTGTTGAGTATATCTGACAAGAAGAGAGGCAATGCACTTCCGATTTCTCATTAAGTTTGGAATACATGCAACATGACCTGAGTTAACCCCGATATCGGACCCCAGTGATATAGTAAAAATCTTAAACATTCCCCCCCCCCCCCCCCAAAGAGGTTGAATTTGCGGACAAGACCACCGCAAATGGGTCATGCTGCATATCCCCCCCCCACACACACACACACACTTTCTTCCGCATTAGTCATCTGCCCTTGAACATTTTGGATATATGTTGTGGGTGAACATTCCACCTGCACATCCTTTTTCTTTTGATTCTCAGTCAAGTTTAATGACACCCCTCATAGCCGCCTCTGCCATCCGCCGCAGCTCAATGGATAATTCCCACTGAATCGTATGGCTCGGATTATAGGCATAGAATAACTCCAATACAGCGGAGTAAAGGCTCCTATAAGGCATGTTAGCAGTGAATCTGTTTTAGTTTATAAACTCCCTATAACATTGCTGCAAATATTCCAATTTGAAGATAAAGCCGATCTTCATGAAATGCACTCATTTTGATTGCTGGCCCGGTATAGACCCTTCTGTTAAATTCCCATGTTTTTTTTACCGGTTACACGCCTTGGTGCTGGTCCGCAGTTTAGTTTTTCCCCTCTGTAGGCATTCCCTGCGCTGGCTTCTCTCCCTTTTCCTGTCCATTTAACTGTAAATAGATTTCAGTTCAGTTTCATTCACTTTGATTGCCCGCATGAGAAATTCACTAATGTAGTTGTGGATATCCACACTCAGCAGGCCTCCTATTGTAAAACCAGCAGTGCTTTTCAAAACTTTCAGCTATGCTGGAATTGAAACCAGAGCTATTTATATGGTCACTGGAGAGCCTATTCATACTGACAGCTTGAATGGGGTGTATCACACTTAATATGTTCAATATGTACGTATATTTATATACACAGTATACAGACCTGCTTCCCACATCAATATCAGTTGTTTAGCAGCGTATTTTGGACAAGCGGTGATTTAGTGCGGTTTGCCTGTTCTGCGGCCTCTGTTTTCAAGTTATTGATGAATAATTTTGATGTCTTGTAAGCCTTATTTACAGATTCGGTGTCTAGCCTTTCGGTGGGTTTGTTCTGCCCTGCTGATTGGACCGTTTCATTGGCTGTAGTGGCTTTGCACCAAAAAAAATAATAAATAAGAAGATAAAATTCATATTATATATAGTCCTGGTTTCAGTGGGAAGCTCCATACTTCAGGCACTGTCCCAGGTAGCTGCCCTAATGTGCCACTTTTGCAGGCAGGGGGCCATAGGCCTATTGGGGACATCGCTAGTTGTTTAATCGGGTAAGGTGGGTGAATGGCCCTGCCTCCACCCCCCCCTGATTCTGGGATTGGCCCCTCTTCTTCTTGCCACACCCCAATCACAGGTGTCCTGGATTAAGGGGTGTATTTACATGACCACGTTTGTGTTGTCTTTTTCCTCGCAGTTCTTCAAGCTCTAGGTACACCAGTGAGAGCAAGCTCTTGTGGGCAGGTTTATACGTTAATTCTGGCACTGGGTCACGCATGACTTACACGGGTTCCTTGTTACACGGAGTGCCGCGTGATGTCACTTCCTGCTGCACATCATCAGGAGAGCTGTATGTGGATGCTGCCGACTCCAGAGTGAGGAAAGTGATTTTCAGCTAAGTGCTATAAGAAATGGGCTACTTGGATGGGTTGGCCCTATGAGCCCTGCCCTCCTCTGTAAGGATATAAACAGGACCGTGACTGGACATGGTCACTAAAAAAAAAAGCTGATGGGCTATTGTAAATAATTCACAAATAGAGAAAAAACCTGAAGCTGTATTTTGCAGACATTTTCATCACTTGCTCCCTTGCTATGTCTCTAATTGCTTATAATTACTGTATCGTACATGAGTAGGCGTAATTTTCTGGTGAACTAACCATTCTGTTCAGTCTCATTATACACAGCTCGAGCCGCTTATAATCAGATTCTTACGTCGCTCGTCAGAGTTCAACAGGGATAATTTTTCTTTGGTTAACAGTAAATGCACAGGGGCTAATCCCTTTCTTGCGATTTTGTTTGAGTTGTTACTTGGACGAAGCTGAGGGTAGATAAATATCACTACATAAAATAAAATGGCCTGTTTCAAGGAAAGCTTACCCTAAAAATATCCACAAAAATGCACAAAATATTTGGTTGTTACTTTTTATATCTAATTAAATGCATTTTTAAAATAATTTTACCATAGTTTGAAAATGATTCCCCCGACAGCCCTTTTAATTCCTACTTCATAGTCAAGCTCACACTTATGGAGTTCCCTTATAACATTTTATTTGTTAATATTTTTGTTATATAGTATTCATAGTATTTATGCCACTTTGTGTTCCACTGGATACATAATGTTCTTACAGAAGTATCAGAGTTGTGAGCAGCCAGTAGTGAATAGGATCAAGACCTCCCAATTATACCAGGACTGTTTTAGGCAGCCCTGTCATCACTTTATCACACAACAAAACCTGCCATAACATATAGGCTGTTCTGGCGCTCTTCCGGTTAGCTTTTGTGGGCAGTGAGGATCATTGGCCAGTTGGGAGATCTGGTTTTCAGTGGCCAGCCCAATGAGCTGTGGAGGCCTTTGTTGCAGCTCCTACTCGACCTCTGCAAGGAGGCTCTTTGCGTAAGGTGGGTAGGTGGCCCACTTCCATTGATGTCCTGTTCCCCCCCCCCCCCCCCCACCCCCCTACAGACAAGTATCTTAATTTGGACACCTGAATGGTTGAGGGGGTATAAATGAATCCACCTGACTCTGTGTGATAGGCTATGGGCTTCGCAGTCGTCTATATTATTTGCCTCTAAGGCCATCCGTAGTTTGTAACATGAATGGACCGTGTACGTGTCAGTGTTTCAATTTTAAAATAATGAGGTTGTGGATTACTTATTGCGTGTAATTATTTGCCACGTAGAGAGGTAATACAGCATTCTTTAGATTTCCTTGGAAGTTGTTGGCATGTTATCCATTCACTAAAGCTAGTTTGGAAAAATCAACCAGTCTGTTTTCTGTGTGAGCCGTTGGCGGAGAACGTAAAGGAAAGGCATTATCTTATATGAAATAAACCACTTAATTTGTTCTGCAATAAAACAGCTTGTAAAGGTTCAGGTAATCAGGCTGCCATTATCTTTCAAAACATGCCAAATTGGATTGTCACAGATCAAGTATGTTACGTTCCATTTGAGAAAAAATGTGTGTGTGTGTGTGTGTATATGTATGTATGTATGTATGTGTAATATATATATATATATATATATATATATATATATATATATATATATACACTCAAAATAATAAAGGGAACACTAAGATTACACATCCTAGATCTGAATGAATGAACTAATCGTATGACATACTTTCGTCTTTACATAGTTGAATGTGCTAACAAAATTACACACAAATTCTCAATGGAAATCAAATTTATCAACCCATGGAGGTCTGGATATGGAGTCGCACTCAATCAAAATGGAAAACCACACTACAGGCTGATCCAACTTTGATGTAATGTCCTTAACCCCTTAACGACCTTTGCCGGTTCAGGACCGTCACGGAAAAATGTTCACTTAACGACCTTTGACGGTCCTGAACTGTCAAAAAATTAAATAAGCTTAGAAAGTGATCAACGCCGTGATTAAACAGCTTTGCTGTAATGCCTCGATGTCGTGGCATTCAGTAACGCCGAGATCGGCATCGGGGGCCATGTCTGGCCCCTCCCTGGGGCGTCAACATCCGCTATTGTATGGCGGCGGACGCCCGTTTTAAAAGTGTTTAGGAGGCGATCAACTTAAATGGTGTCGCTGGAATGCCTCGATCAGGAGGCATCCAGTGACACCAAACACTTACTTCTGGATGGACTGTGACCGCTCCGATGGCAGCTGCCCTGTAAAAAAAACAATCAAGTTTTAAAAGTTTGCTAGATGGTCTCCAGACCCTCTAGAGAACTCTGGCTCCACTTGCAGGTTGAATACAGGTACTGCATTCAACCATGCAAGTCAATGGAGCCCAGCTTTCTAATCACGTGCTCAGTGTGAACCTACTTTCATCTGTGAAGTGGCGAATATGCCAATCCTGGTGTTCTCTGGCAAATGCTAAACGTCCTGCACGGTGTTGGGCTGTAAGCACAACCCCCACCTGTGGATGTCGGGCCCTCATACCACCCTCATGGAGTCTGTTTCTGACCGTTTGAGTGGACACATGCACATATGTGGCCTGCTGGAGGTCATTTTGCAGGGCTCTGGCAGTGCTCCTCCTTGCACAAAGGCGGAGGTAGCGGTCCTGCTGCTGGGTTGTTGCCCTCCTACGGCCTCCTCCACGTCTCCTGATGTATTGGCCTGTCCCCTGGTAGCGCCTCCATGCTCTGGGCACTACGCTGATAGACACAGCAAACCTTCTTGCCACAGCTCGCCCATCCTGGATGAGCTGCACTACCTGAGCCACTTGTGTGGGTTGTAGACTCCGTCTCATGCTACCACTAGAGTGAAAGCACCGCCAGCATTCAAAAGTGGCCAAAACATCAGCCAGGAAGCATAGGAACTGAGAAGTGGTCTGTGGTCACCACCTGCAGAACCACTCCTTTATTGGGGGTGTCTTGCTAATTGCCTATAATTTCCACCTGTTGTCTGTTCCATTTGCACAACAGCATGTGAAATTGATTGTCCATCAGTGTTGCTTCCTGAGTGGACAGTGTGATTTCACAGAAGTGTGATTGACTTCGAGTTACATTGTGTTGTTTAAGTGTTCCCTTTATTAATTTGAGCAGTGTACTTATATAATATAACGTGTGTGTGTTAAGGAGTCGAGAATAAGGTTTGAAGTTTTATCGAGGCTAAAGGACCTGAACGTGGGTCAAAAAGTCTCATAAAATCATTATAAATGGTACTACATGTTAAACGCTAATCTCAATTAAATCAAAAGGTGCAAATTCTGAAATGGTTTCTTACAGCCAAAAGCACAACCTCTAATCGTACGTCTGCTTTGTTTCAATCCACTTTAACTTGTATAAGCTTTGTTACCTGCATTTTAAAGTGTGACTGTTACAGTAACCTAAGAAGGAAGGAGTGCAGTTAGTCTTTTTTTTTGTTTTTTGTCTTTTTCTAAAACAGAATAAATGTGTATAGAGCACACACTCTTATACTTTTTTATACTTCTGTCTGTTGCCAAGTCACATGTAACTGCGGCATTCTATATGTCTATATCATATGTAATAATGGCCCTCTATATCTGAATGTCTGTCTTTGGATCTAGCTGTTGATCCATAGTATTGACGTTCTTATATTTCTGTTATCCCTCTTGTGCTGTGCCATTCTATATACTTGGATGTTTATTCTTTAGTCAATCTCGCTGTAGCTGACTGTATTGATTTATCAAACTTTTCTTCCAACTCTTAAATTTAAATGCATGGAAAATTGTGAATTTCTAGATTCCTGAATGAGCAACAGATCTTTATAAATATTAACCTGGAACCTGCAAGTCGCCTTAATAATTGTATCCGCAGTTCCCCATGTACTTGCATTTGGATGTTTTTCCCCAGTGCCCCTTTATTTTCCTCTGTTCTCACGTTCACCTGGCTGACACTTTTATTGGCCAAGTAATGTTCTGCTGAATGGCTGCAATAAATATTCCTAGATTAAAACACATCAACTTGCCGAGTAAAGTGCTGGGCAGAATTTATTGAGAGAACAACTTTCTTCTTAGGTTATTAGCTGGAATGCCATAATCGATAATGTATCTGTAATAGAATTTGGATATTAATTATCAATGCGGATTGTAACTAATTGCAGTTTAATGGATCGTTGGCTTCTAACACACCGTTTCATGAAAATCATTAGCCCGGTTTCCGCATGTGTGTGGATTAGTGTGTTTTACATATTCCTGAAGTATTATATATAGTTTGTGACATTTGTATATTAAACTAGTAAACTGTGGCCCAAAGATGATGCATGAAGTGGTCTTCTCTAGAATGCCTTGTAGAGGAATGCAAAAAGAAACTACTGGTTAAGCTGTTACCATGTGACTTTTACTTCTAGGGAGTACTCTAGAACACGGGTGTTCAAGGAGGGAGCCCAGTAGACTTATCTTGACTGAATTCCCATTATTTAGGAGAAAGGGAAGCCTTATATAAAATGCTTATTGAGGCAGAGGCCCAAGCCAGCCCGTCCACCTGTTATGGACATCTCCCGGCCCATTTACTCTTTAGAATTCTATCCTATCCTGAATGGTAATCACGGTATCTTTTCTCCTGTGCATCCTTTTTGGGGTGAAGTGCCAGTATATGCCATTGTGTGTTGGCACTCAGCACAGGAGGTACCAAAGGAAGAAACCTTCCTCAAAGCAAGTAGGTGTGCTGGTCTTGTTTGGAAATCCTCATAAATACAGCACTATCTGGAGGAATGTGAAGAGAAGCTGAGGGGCCTGGGTTCTGACCGGAACTCTTCTGCTACCAAAGGATTCATTTTGGAATAATATCAAATTTTGCATTTTTATGTTTAACACCCTGATTTGAGATTGCATAGAATTAATTGACAAAAAGTGTACTTTAGAATAGGCAGATTATAATTCCAAGAACTATTTTTGATATGACATTTTAGAATAAAATGTAATGTGTTTGTTAGATGGGCAGCAGCCTGTGGCGGGGCCAGAAATGTCTGAAAACCAGAAAAGCAAATGCCCAAGGTGGTCTTGTTTGACCCCCTAGAAATCTTTAACGACTAAGCGGTTCTAAGCAGCGGATCTGTTCGGGTGGACGACTCCTGCTGGGTACTAAAGTTCAGAATTGCCATTTCCAGGTCATTATACTTTCCTATATGTTATGTTAATGTATATTACAAGTAAACCGCAGTGATTTATGGATTTGTTTTGTATTTCTATATTTCTTTTTCTTTTACATCAATATAACAGGGGAATTTTACCCGCTTCTCTGTAGTTTCTGTGTGCGTAGCTTGGATTCTGTGGGTTTTAATGCTGTTGTATAATACGTTTGTATGGAAATGGTAATGCTGTCATGGGAAGTTGGAACCTGCCATTTCAAATTAGCAGAAACTGCTAAGTGAGCATTACTGACATTGTGAATATAGTAATTGGGGTTGATTTCTTGGCACGCTGCCGACGCTGACTGACTAGCGTCTCGCAAGTTAATTATAACACAGTTAACAGTAAGAGAGACCGAATGGAGTCCACGGCACTTTGTAATAAAGAAAATGCGGGAGAATTTTGTAAATGGGCCGATAATGGTGCTTAATTTCCTAAGTGACAGCTCAGAAGTGAACCCCATTGCTACTCTTTAGTTTTGATTGTGCTCACTGCCTCTCAATAATCATAACCCACATTTTTCCTTTTTAAATGACAAAAGAATTTGCATGCCGGTGAAATGGGAACAGCGTGCCGGCAAGCCCTTGGTGTGATGGTGGGGGGCACGCTTCAGTGCTTTCGAGCGCAGTAACATTAACGCACTAAAACGCAGCCGTCTCCGTGCTGGCCGACAAGGGGACACGTTCTTCATTAGAATAATGAGGCCTTGGTAATAATTGAAAGCGTTTGGCTATTGCAGTTTTATTTTTTTCTTTCAGAGCCATTTTTTTCCATATTAATGTGTTTTGGTATTAACTGGGTTGAGGGGTGGTTTAAAATAAAATAAGCCGTTTCTCAGCCTTTTAACAATCATTTTATATATATATATATGTCAAATTGTTATATTACATACTACTTATGTCCTGTCTACTCACTGTACAGCGCTACGGAGTTTGGTGCTATATAAAACAATTAATATTAATAATTAACCCATTCTGTTGATGCTACATATAAAATACCATTAACTTTTAGAGCGGAACAACAAATTGAGAAACGCTGTTTTGGGGTACATTTAAATGGAATCTGACACTTCCCCCAAATTCTACCCACCTTATGTGTATATAACGCTGCCAGCTGTCTAATTATTCCACCCCATTTAGTTTTCTCTCCCCAATTGTTGATTGTTCATGCAGCCTTTGTAAGGGTGGTTGAGAAGACAGCAGATTTTGTCAGGTCAGGAAATTGGACATCTTGGTTGTGCTGCAATGAGCCAAATGTAAACTAAATATCCCCAAAACAGTTATGAATGCCAAAAAACCACAAGCTGTAGGTAGTTTTAATAACGAAATTTATGTTAAACGCCTACAGCTTCCCCGTTTCATTCACAATCACAGAGCTATTATGTAATGAATAGCGTTCAAGATAATAGGCCATACATCGGAGGATCAGTTCTAAATGTGGAGCAATCACCATGGAAACCACAGGAATGCACCTATTTGCACCTTCTTATGAAGCAAACTTTATTAAAAAGAAAAGAAAAAAAATTATGTTGTGTTAGATTAGTGTTGGCCTTCATCCAAGTCACTCCACAGGGGTTCTTTGTGGCCCTAAAGGGAAAAGTGTAAGAATCGTGATTGGAATTCTGGAGTTTTGGCAGCACAAGTCCTATAGAGTCCGCCAGGCTTCCGCATAATACCAGCTTTCCCAGTCAATCTGTGAACGCTTAAGGATTCTGGGTTAATAAGGATTGGTTGCATCTCATGTAAAATGTAGCAGCCAGCTCCGTTTCATAAAACGCCAGAAAGCAATACACCCGTATAGATCAATATAAATTAGCACATGAAGTTAGTTGGAAGCAGTAAAACGTGAATTACATGGACACCTGACTCCAGGGATTTGTCTACCTGGATTGTGTTTGAATGAAAGCAGATGTGTTAAGACTTTTATGTAGAGCGGGGGGGGGGGGGGGAGACTGCCCAGGAGGCACAGTAAATTAAAGATGTCTGTTAATGTTAATGCATCTGTATGTGAAACAGCTGCTCCATACCTATCCGCCATTAGCGGTATGGAAGCGGAGTATAACTATAAGGTTTAAGACTTTTGGGGGTGTATGATTGCGCAAATATATGGGTCATTTAAAAACCGGGAAGGGGTGCATCCATGGAGAACAATAAAAATGTCCCGCCAGCGATTAACAAGTGATATTGGAAATAATCACTGGCTCCAGAAATGTTTTCAGATCACCGTGAATCAACATCACTATAGTAGGCATTGAAACGACCTGCTGGATAAAACATTTAGCCCCTGAAGCATACGGTACATACATCACATACTGAAAATGCTGGGAAACACTACGTGCCTTTTAGCTGACAATTTCCATTTAAGAATATGAACAATTTTAAAGTGACAGTCCCCCTGATTGAACACAGGACCCGTATTTACTAATAATAAAGGTTGGTGTTAGAATTGTCTAGGAAACACTACGTGCCTGTGTAGCATATAAAACGTGTCTGGGAAAATCTAGGTCCATTTAATTGTGGGAAAGCAATAAAGATTATATGTGGAGCATCATCACTTGTTCCCTTTTCTTCTGTTCGGTTGCAAACATAGTGTTTTAATAACCACAGTCCGGAGGAAGGCAGACACTGCGTTCCCCACAATAATTCGCCGCCTGTGGCTTCATTGCGTTTTTTGGTACCTGCCAGCGCTTCAAACAGTCCACAGGAGATGACAAGATGGATGAAAGGCAAAAAGGGTTTTATTATAAAAGTTAACCTTGACCTACATTAAGAACGGAGTGTACCCAAGGATTCGGCAGCGAGTGTTCTGTCATCTGTCCGGCTTGGATGAAGCATTACCTGGCCTTTTATTGCATTAGCGTAAATCCTATACATAGGATGAGACTGGGAGCTGAACAAGTTAGCACCCGGTCTGCATGTAATCACGGAGATTATTCTGTACGCCAGCACCTATTGTAAAAGGAAGAAATACGCCACAAATGGGATTTAGCTACAGTCGTTTTTTGTTTCCACAATTTGTGCGGTACATTCTAAGAGATTTCTGTAAATAAGTCCATGACATTGGATGTCTTGCTTGCCTTATTACGCTCCTTAGATATACTTCATATCACTTTAAGCCATGGGAGAGTGTATATGTGCCGTTTGACGAACTAGAACAGGATGAGCCGGCTTGGGCTAATTACCGGTGTTGCAGTTCTCCACTCGTAAAACATTTGGGCTTCCTTGTGCAGCGGATGAAGTCTGTTGTGGGCTACCTGGACATGACCCAGCAACGTTGGCTTAATGCTTTTCTAACATGCTGCCATGTCTCCCACCAATAGTGTCCCCACTGTAACGGGAAGAAGTGAATATACCTTTTTTTTATACGGGTCATCGGCCACGTTCATTCACAACCTGTTTAGAGAGATGTCGGCTTTAAAATCTGCCATACGCTTGTACTTTATTTTGATCACGTGACAGACAGACAGTTAAATTCCCTAATTAAAAAGTCTCCTTACAACATAGCCATTAAACTCTGGTGAAACCTTCATTCAGTCGCTAACGATTATTGAGCGAGGCGTAGCACATTCCTCACCCTCCTTACATTAAGTAATGCCCCTTCGCTGCTTCTGCCCTGGCTTGATTTTGGGAGGTGGCTTTTTATTAACAAATTAACAACCAGAGTTTAGTAATTAGATTACATGCATGTTTTTCATTCCGGCAAACTTTTTTTAGATTCATTTAATTTCTTGCAAAACCGGTGAAGTAGTTCTAGCAAAAGAAACGATACCGGAGGCTTTCCTGGGATGGCCCTGCAGACTAATACAATAATACGGTTTACTGTGCTAACACTTTGCACATCTCCCCGGTTCAAACTGTTCAAGTTGTCAGTTTTGTCTTCCCAGACCATATGTTATGATTGATTAGCCACTGCAGAGTCAAATTAATCTCACATGGAATTGTGGTCTGGCTCAACACAGGCTTAGGTAGGAGTAGTTAGCTAATTACATGCCATACTCCCTTGTTTTTGCTTATTTATAGAAAACGTCTACCACTTTTGTGTGTATGTATGTAACATTTTACTTTTTAAAGGCGCTGCACCACTTAGGCCAAATAACAATTTGTGGACTTTTATTTATTTCATTTTTTTTTCTTTTCTTAGATTTTATTTTATTTTACAATTTTGATACAAAGAATATAGTCAGTGTATCAAGAGATCTTGTTTGATAACGATTTCCTTTTATTCCTCCCTCTTAAACGCATAAAGATTTCTGTGTTAAGAAGCCTTTCCAGGTTCTACGGCAACAGCCTGTGGGTTCCTGGTTTTGTGTCGCATAAGAGACAAATTATAAATGAGCCAAACTTTAACGTGATTCTTTCTGACAAAGCTTTGTGCATTCAGCAGTACTATGAATGATGATTTTATTGTTGCGTTTAGTTATAAAACTGTTAAACTCGGTAGAATAAAAGGAACAGCAGCAAAACGGCACTTTCTGCACCCCTGATATGGAGAAGCGGCTCTGTATCGCTCCATTCTCAGCTACTCTTATATGATGCGGGCCGGCTTCATAGCCATGAATGTCCCCATTGTGAGGAAAATCGCCTTCCTTTCTACGTCTTTGTTCAATAATTTAAGGAATTTCAGAGAAAACGGTAAAATAAACCGCAAAAGCCATTATTTTCTTTATTAGCGGCATGTTGCGGCAGATAGGCCAGAATTATGTTGGGGAAACAGCATCGCTCTTCTAAGAAGGCAGCTGCTTGACGGCAATGTTACCGGAATGCAAACGCTGATAGTCATTTGGCAATTTATTTATTTTCTAGTTATATTGCTCATTATTACTAAAAACTGACTGGTCAGACCATTTCTAAAGATCCTCGCTGTATCTGAACATACAACTGCACCTAGATTGTAAGCTCTTTGATCAGAGCCCTCCTCACCTATTTCTGTAAATCTAAATTGTTATGCACTACTCGTTGTACAGCGCTTCTACAGAATCTGATGGCACTATATAATAATAATATTATATATAATATAATATATATAGTGCCCCCCCCCTCACCACAGCCTGCTATTGGCGTTAAAGAACTAGTCAAGCCGTGTAATTACGCTGGAGGTATTTGGTTTAAATTAAGGGACTATTTTACCGTGCGGGAGAGCTGTGTCATTACTAGCTGCTTTCTTATACAAAGGTTGATCAGAGCAGGCAGATTCAAAAATGATATAATCTAAGGTTCTTTTTTTTTCTTAACACAAATAAATTTTTTGCATGAAATACAGGAAATGATAGATCACCTTTTTAAGGACTGTCCTCAGTTTTTGTACAGATTGAGGCATTTTAATGTTATCTGATCTTGGTTTAAAAAAAAAGTTCTACTTAAAATAGGGGTTTATTTTGTGGTATTTTTTTAAAATATTTTTTTAGGAAAAGGATTACACTGCACGTAGCAAGTAATGTTAGCACCATCAGGGTCTTTAGAGCCAAGAATCCGGAACAGGCCCTCGCAGCTGTAGGAAGAATGTGCCTAAATATCTGATATTTTTCTGCTTTCTGTTTATTGCATCTAGAGCATAAATGTGATGCTTAAGTAGGAAGGAAAACACGACAAGAGGCTTTTAAAATAATTTATATTCATGTTGAGACTCTTTGTGGACGGTCTTAATTGAGGCCTTAGGATTAGTCGCAGTAAAATTAGTCCCAGAGTTCTAGCCGTCTACATGGCTGTGGAAGGATGACTGGGCCTTTTCTAGTGGTGCCAATTGCACGGCGTGTTTGCTAATCTTCTGGCTCCAAGCATTATGACATCATGGGAATTGAACGCTGATCACGACTAGCTGTAAGAATACAGAACATTTACAAAAAAAATTGGTAATTTGCTGCTTCCAAGCTGCACAGAGATTCTGCTGTAAAACTTTGTAAAAAGTTTGTTCCAAGATCATGTTGTAATTAGGGCTGAAACAACGAATCGATAAAATCGATAATAATCGATAACGGAAATCGTTGTCGACGATTTCCGTTATCGATTAATCGAGTGATCGATTCGTTGTTGGAGCACTCGGCTCCTTTTACTTACCTCCGCGAGCGTTCCCCGCTTCCGCTACACGCGCTGCACTCTCCGCCTTCTTCTAGTTGCGAGTGGCTCCGTTCGCACAGAGCGGTTCGCTCTGTGCGAGTGGCTCCGTTCGCACAGAGCGGTTCGCTCTGTGCGAGTGGCTCCGTTCGCACAGAGCGGTTCGCTCTGTGCGAACGGAGCCACTGGCACAGAGCGATTCGCGGGGGTGGGGGTGGGGTTTCAGGGGATGCAGGGCAGAGTGGGGGTGGGGGGGCAGGCCAGGGTAGGAGACTGAGTGCAGGGCAGAGTGGGGGTGGGGATGCAGGGCAGGGGGTGGGGATGCAGGGCAGGAGACTGGGTGCAGGGCAGAGTGGGGGTGCAGGGCAGAGTTGGAGACTGGGTGCAGGGGCACAGTGCCAGGGCTGGGTGCAAAGTGCCAGGGCTGGGTGCAAAGTGCTGGGTGCAAAGTGCCAGGGCTGGGGCAAAGTGCTGGGTGCAAAGTGCCAGGGCTGGGTGCAAAGTGCCGGGTGCAAAGTGCCAGGGCTGGGTGCAAAGTGCCAGGGCTGGGTGCAAAGTGCTGGGTGCAAAGTGCCAGGGCTGGGGCAAAGTGCTGGGTGCAAAGTGCCAGGGCTGGGTGCAAAGTGCCGGGTGCAAAGTGCCAGGGGTGGGGCAAAGTGCTGGGTGCAAAGTGCCAGGGCTGGGTGCAAAGTGCCGGGTGCAAAGTGCCGGGTGCAAAGTTTCTTGAACAGTAATAGTCCACCTCTTTTCAGAATGTTTGGGGTTATTTTGTTTCATAAATATTGTGTTTGGGTTTTTGTACTTTGAAAATATTGTTTTTTTATTACATCATAACAAAATAAGAATGTTAATGTAAATTTTAAGTTGTTTTTTAACATCCAGTTCATTAAATTATTTTAAACAAAAAATTTGCATATTGTTTTTTTTTATCCGATTAATCGATTAATCGAAAAAATAATCGGCCAACTAATCGATTATTAAAATAATCGTTAGTTGCAGCCCTAGTTGTAATATACATCAGAAGGTAAATGATTGCGTGATCTCTCGGGTGTTTTCATGCGGTTATAACCAGGTTTAGATAACCTATTGATTACCAGATAGATGAGTTGATTTAATGTAATTTCCTATGTTTATTGCCATTGTCACATCTTATTGTGTGTTTCTTTAAAAACAGATTTTGATGTATATTTGAATGTCTGCCATAAATAGGCATAAAGAGGAAGAATAAAATACGAATGAGAATAAAGGATAGGGATTCTGAAGTGAAATGCAAAAATAGGACTTGTTTAAGACATCTGCAGGTTGTCTGCAGCCATTCTGTGTGACCCCAGATTTCTTCTTTTAATTCCATCGACCCTGATTATGGAGATTACTTAAAGCACAGAATTATGGTTTAACCCCTGGGTCATCACTGTCAGACACTCTTGTTTTATCACAGTAGCTTGTTTAATGAAGATTCTGTTTGTGCGTAATTATTTAGGAATATCTATGTGACTATGATGGATAATCCCATATGTTTTAAACTTTGTCTCAGATTTATCAAGGTACTTTAGCGTTCTCTGCATGACCTTCCTGTTCTTGGCTCGTAGGTTTCCATGTGTCCTTAAGTGTTTTTGTAGTGCGTACGACTGACTGATCTCATTAGTTAAAGCTTAGTGTAGGCCATTTGCGGAGAACTGTGGGCTTACTGGAATTATCTATTGGGCTAGGTGACGGACATTTTTCTTTTCTTTCTAGAGGACCAGTTTTAACTCACTTGTTCATTATGATTACTAATATTTAATTCGGTATACTGGGCGATACTTTTTACCATTAATATATGGGACTTCGTATCCCAAGGATTTATGGCTGGCCGAGGCACTGTATCTTAGAGCGCTGACTGCCGTCCAAAGGCGTGTGATGTTTAATGGATCGAGACACGTGTGCACGCTGATGACCCCGTATCTCTTTCTGTTCACTCTCTTGGCTCATGGTGAGCCATTCATCATGCAGCTTTTGATAAATTGCATATATAAGCTCACACTGTTCCATCATGTGGCTACATGCATATTTATACCTTCTCATTTTCAGTGTATTTAGTAAGACGGGAGCATTACTCTGTCCTCTTCAGTTTATTTTACTTCTTATTCCAATTCTTAGAACCCCTTTGCTATGTGTATCCTTAAACATTCCAGTTTCTGAAAGAAAATAAAAACAAAAATGGTCTATAGAAGTCCTTTCCTTTGAAACGCACTTCATATCGCCATTAGAAAATAGCCGTGTGTGCATCTACCCCTGAAAACCGAGGGCTGATTAAAATATATTAGCATGGAATTAGATGACTACTTAAATTCTTAATGAATTTCAGACAGTTAAATATCACCAGCAGCTATGGATAAAGCTGAGTACTCAAATTTGTGCAATTTTCCTTTTTATGGCATGTCATCTCATGTAAGTGTTTTGTGACCCATGGAAGGAGTTTGAGGAGTAGCGCAATTAGATTTTATTTAGCTAAGCAGCGTGCGTGTCCTTAAAGACAGCCATTGTTATGGTGCAAAATCAATGCAAATGCAAATCTTTGTATTAACCAGTTAATGGCTAGCGAGGCAGATGAATTTGGCTCCATCATGATGATTTCTATAAAATGTTAGCGTAAGTTCAACTAGTGGATAATCATTAATACTGGGAGGGAAAAACGTGTACAGACTAAACACTTATTGTATGAAAATTACATCCTGATCTGTGAAAGGCAAGGTTCATCTTAGATGTGTTTTTAAGAAGCCACGAAATGTATGCATAACATCTGAAAAACAGTTTATCCCCAATCTGTGTATGCATTCTTTAATTTAAGTATACTTTCCACACATGCTTTGTCGTACTTCCATTAAACGCCATTGCAATAGAAGCAACTGGTGTTCATCTGACATAAGTACCGTATTTGCTCTATTATAAGACGACCCTGATTACAAGGCGACCCCCCCCCCAAATCTGAATATTAATTTAGGAAAAAAAGAAAAAGCCTGAATATAAGACGAACCTATAGGAAAAAAGTTTTACCAGTAAATGTTAATTCATCTAAACTATTTTTTTTTTTTTTAATAAAAGCTATGATTGAGAAAAATATTTTGGTTTTATTTCCTTCTATTTTCCAACCTGCCCCCCCAGTTATGCACATCTGCCCCAGAAATGCCTTATACCCCCTATATGCCACTGTGCCCCATGATATGCCTTTTAACCTTATATGCCACTGTGCCCCATGATATGCCTTTTAACCCTCTAAATGCCACTGTGCCCCATGATATGCCTTTTAACCCTATATGCCACTGTGCCCCATGATATGCCTTTTGACCCCCTATGTGCCACTCTGCCTCCAGAAATGCCTTATACCCCTATATCCCACTCTGGCATTTAGAGGGTTAAAAGGCATATTATGGGGAAGAGTGGCATATAGGGAGGTTTAAGGCATTCAGGAGGCAGAGTGGCGTATAGAGGGTTTAAAAAGGCATTTCTGGAGGCAGAGTGGCATTAAGGGGGTTAAAAGGCATTTCACAGAGCACTCTGCCTCCAGAAATGCCTTATGCCCCCCATTTAACACTCCCCAGCCCCCCCCCCCAACTTACCGGTGCTTCTGACTTCCCTGTCATGTAGCCGGGGCAGCGTGTAGATCCCACGCACTTACGCTGCAGCCGGAAGGAGGCGTGGCTAGCAGCAGGGGTTGTCTGCGTCCATCGTGCAGACCTTCCCCGACTGTCAGAGATCAGAGTTCCCCGCACCGGTGCAGCTGCGGGGGATCTGGATCTTAGTCGTCTCATAGTCAGGCCTATTTGAGGTCTGATTATAAGATGACCCCGATTATAAGATGAGGGGTATTTTTCAGAGCATTTCCTCTGAAAAAACCTCGTCTTATATTCGAGCAAATACGGTATTATTGGCTACTGCTGAATTTGAATTGGAGTGTGGCTGAGCTTGTGTAAGAAGCATACTTAAGTATGCTTCCTTGTTTCCGTAGAGGCACCACAATGAGACCGAGGTCCACACTATTTTCCATGCAGTAAAGTGCATTGGAGTTCTTGTAAAAGAAAATTAAATATTTAATGTTAAAATATGGCTTTAGTGCTTCAATGATTTCCATAAAGTTGGACACTTGTGAAGTATACATCTATGCTTGTATATGTGCTATGCCAGATAAATCTCCAACCCAAGAATTTATGGCTTTTTAAAATTCTGAATACTTTATGTCCTTAAATTAAAACTTGTTGGCTCCTAAAACACACTGTGTGTAACATTGTGTGTGTTTGCATACAGCCTTACAAATAAATCAGACATGTAAATGATTTGGCTGATCACTGTCGTATTGTCTCGATAGTATCCTGGGAAAGCCGCCTGATCAGCACTCAGGTCAGCCATCGGTAAAAAGGTTAGTCCTATTTACTGGGCATCTAATTTTTTTCATGTAATGTGCGGATGAATAGCAGTGTTGATAAAAGAGTTATTGCTTAGTTCTCTGACATTTATATCCTTGGATTCCAATAAAGAATTGAAATTATGAATAGCTGATGGTTTAAATTGATGTTTTATGTTGAACACTAGCTGTAATTTGCCCTCTGAGGATTGTTATACCGAGAAACAGATGGTTTTTCAGAGTAACAAATTGCTTGAAGTATATATATATAGAACTGGCTTTGAAATGCTTACACCTTCGATTGCAAACAGTCTGATCCTGTTTAGAAACGTTTACTGTGAAAACCAGTCTCTGATGTTTGTTCTATGATAAACATATTTTCTGACCTGGTATTGTGTTATACCAAAGAATTAATGTTTCTGGGAAAAGACTAGTTCATAGCCTCTTTCGGAGTAAACCAAGGAAAACTGATTTTGCCAGACTCTCTATGTGCTTGTTTTGAACACGTTGGAAATAACCTTGTTTTGCTGTATAACCCAACAGCGTACGCTACCAATTTTATAATAGGGGATTCTATGTAGTGGCTTTAAAATGGGGAGAATGTCACACAGCATTATGTGCATCCTTCATTAGTAAACAAGTTCATGAGTGTCTGCTTACCGCTTTGGATTAAACGGCTAGGACTATCTATCTATAAGAATATCTGCTAAAAGTTTCCTTTGTTTGTGCTCCTAATTGCTGTGGTTATGTGTATAAATCTAATTGGCACCAATGGATGCATATTAAACAAACATATCTGTAAATTGATTTGTGACCATGGTGGATTTTTGCGTCCTTGGGCATGTGCGGCAAGCTTATAATATACACTCGCTGGCCACTTTATTCGGTACACCTTGCTAGTGCTAGGTTGGACCCCCTTTTGCCTTCATTCTTTGTGGCATACTTTCTACAAGGCGCTGGAAACATTCCTCAGACATTTTGGTCCATATGGACTCGATGGCATTGCGCAGTTGCAGCAGATTGGTCGTCTGCACCTCCATGATGCCAATCTCCCGTTCCACCAAATAGCAAAGGTGCTCTCATGGATTGGGATCTGGTGACTGTGGAGGCCATTGGAGTTCAGTGTCATGTTCAAGAAACCAGTTTGAGATGATGTGAGCTTTGTTACATGGGACATTATCCTGCTGGAAGTAGCCATCAGAAGAGACACTGTGGTCATAAAGGGATGGGCATGTTCAGCAACAATACTCCGGTAGGCTGTTGCATTTAAACAATGCTCAATTGGTACTAATTACACCATTACACCCCCACACCATTACACCACCACCAGCCTGAACCATTGATACAAGGCAGGATGGATCCGTGCTTTCATGTTTGATTTCATGTTCACTGCTCAGCTTGCCAGTCTCAGACATGACAGAAGAGACATTACCTTCAGGCTCTTCTAATCACTCTCATCTCACCTATCACACAGAAAACATCACTGAATCGCACTCACTGGTCATCACTGTAAATGTGGATCTGTAGAGCTTTGCTGTTTCCCATGCATGGAATGGCTGATGGGAGGGGCCGTAAGTCAGACTGCTGTGATGTAATACACAGGGGAGGGCTTTGGAGGAACGACAGAACTCTGTTTCTAGATCACTGTAGTATTTCAATAGACTTTTGAACATAGTTTTTTTTTTTAAGAGAAAACACCATAGAGCATTAACTAAAAAAAAACAACAGATTGAGAGCTTTCTTTTACTCAGAAGTTATCTGGGGCTATTTTAAGAGTCCCTCAATGTAAGGCAGCTCCCTTAATGCCCTTCATTCGCAAACTTCAGCTAACTCTACCAAAGGCTCAATAGCCCTATTGTGGAAACACAATATTTTGCAACTCTTTGGGGAAGGGAAGCCCATGATGAAGTACAGTCGCTAGCCATCAAGGTCCCTTTGGCTTGAAGAAACTTTGATTAGAATGATAGCAATACTCTGTATTACTGCTTCACTAGGCCCTGGCGGATACAACTCTGAAGTGGTTTTCTTTTTCCTAAATCTTTGTGGAATAAAACGGGAATGCTTTGCCTCTTGAGTGTTAGAAGCTTGAGTAATCGATGTGAAAATTAGGTTTGGCAAATGCTGCTACATTAGCAGAAGCTAAAAAAAAAAAGTTTTTCCCCTCTGAAATATACAGGGCGATTGTGTGACAGCAACAACTGAAAAATATCTTTTATTTTATAAGGTCTTGCAGTAGTAGAACATTTCTAATTCCCTCCTTAGTTTGTTTTATTTGATCATTTTTAAAGCCTACCTAATATTACAATTCTGAGCTATAATCTCGTCTTTTCCCTTTATTTCTTGTTTAGCAGTAAAAAATATATAATTTTTTTTAAATATATTCAAGATAATTAAAGTATGATGGAGGTAATGAATGTTTAAGACAATAGAATACATATTGTATATAAAATATATTATGAGCAGTGAGAAACTAATCCTCAGATGCTTCTAAAAGAAATCAACTGGCAAAGAACCATGTGGTCTATCTTTTCTGCCTGTTTTTCTAGTTGTTGCAAGACAAATATGGGTGACATGTGTGCCCCAATGGAATGAAGGTGTAGAGCCCATGTTTTCACGCATAGGTATACATATATACATGCATTGTTATTGCTATAATTATTCTGTTTTAACCAATTTGCTCTTTACTGAACCAACAGAACAGTTTCATAATTTAGTAGTCAAACCAAAATAATGTAATCGGTCAATAGATCATAACGTAAACCAGGGCTCAACAAACCCCAGGCACCAGATTAATATTGGCCACAAGAAATCACCTTTGGTCAACTAATGTATTGCTGGGGGGGGGGGGGGCGCCTGCCCAGTACCTCCAAGGGCTCTGATCTCTACCCCAGCACACTGCTAGCCCTCTCTCCTTCAGTCCCAGCACATTGAGTCTGAGTGCAGGGGGAAAGATGTCCTATGCCTCACTCAGACACAATCAGCGCGTGAGGACCTCGAGGAAGCTGTTACCTTCTCCATGGACAATGCCACTCCATGGACAATGCAAGGATTTTAATATTTACTAATAAAAACATTTTTCGCAAATTTATAGGTTCCTAGAATAAACACACGTTATGGAAGAGGAAGGTGCCCCTTAACCAATGTTTAATTAAAGGCTACATGTTTTGGCCCGTCTTCAACACATTGAATACCAGAATAACATTTCAGCACAACATCCAAAAGACTAGCACTGTAGCCTTGAATTCTGTAGTGTGTGTGTGTGTGTGTGTATGTATATATGTGTGTATATATATGTGTGTGTGTATATATAATATATATATATATATATATAATGTGTGTGTGTATATTATAATTGAAACCAATGAGTAAAACTTTACACGTCCGCACTGGGGTCTAAATAGACGTCTGCATGCAGCCTTCCCCAGAGCCAGCGCTGGATCTGGCTGGAGGTGAGTACATCACATGCAGTGAGATGCTTTCAGCCAAAAGGGGAAATTGCATTGGTGGGTAGATTCTGCATGTAACTTTAAAGTGAATATGATGGCTGGATCTGGCACTTTCCCATATTCTACATACGAGTGCTGTACATTTACTTTATTCTAGGGAAAAAAAATTGCTTCGAGGATAATGAAAGCCCCACTTAATGTATATTCCATTGGGGAGTCTTTCGGCTTCATGTTCTAGGAATCGGCATGCTAATTCTTCTCATTGTTTTATCTGTGCCCTACTGTTAAGTTGCTTATGGTTCCGGCAGCTTTTGTAATGGAAGGGTGAAACAGTATCAGAACAGGCAATTGATAACGTAGCATATAAACACCAGTAACAAATGTTAATCTTTTAAATGCAACAGTAGTGGTAAAATAGATATTCGCAATAGCATTTGAACAAATACCGGTAACTACATTCTCTTCCATTAAGCAGGAGAGTTTTTCTTCTTCTAATTGATGCAGTGCTTGTAAGAGGAAGTATATTCGTGATTCACCTCTTGGGGTCTTCTCTCTGTATGAACACCACAGAGTCTGGCCAAGCTCCCCGTGTCTTCGTAACTCACTGAGTATCGCATCATCCAATTGAAGAACAAAGATCTGGATGCCTGCCTCTCATGTATCTTGAAAAGGCCTGGCTACCAAGCACACTTAGAACACATCTTGCCGTTTCATTCTCTCAGATAACAGGTGCATAAATATTTTCAAAAACAGCTCTTTTTCCAAGTGAATTAACGCATTTGTGTTTGGAAAACACCATGATGTGCATTCTATAAATAACTATTTTAAGATATTGTGTCTTAAAGGGTGCCAAATGTTGGTGAGTTAGGAGAAGCAACGTGTACATTCTATGGCAGCGACAACTGAAATCCCACACCATTCCTAATCACTAACTCACTGGCTTCAAAACACTGGCCGCCAAGCATATTCTTGATGAGTCTGTAGATTTACCTGAAGGTGCAGTGAGAGTGTAAGAGTAATAGAAGAATCCTTCTGTTTAATCATTGGTTTGAAAAATAGGTCAAGAAGAATAATCTACATCTACTCCTAGTGAATAATTAAAGCTAATGGAATTTTCACAAGATCTGGGGAGGAGAATTTCTGTAAGACTGCAAGCTTGTGTAGATCAAGGTATTTTTTATTTATTACCACAGTGAGTATAAATGTACCTGGTAAATGCATTTTAAAGCTAAACTATTCCACACTTCTATTTTTAAAGGTGGAAATGCTCTTCGGTCAAATGGGGGAACATTTCCGTATCGATTAAATTACACAGTAGTAGACGGCTTTTGGCTCAGAGGAGAAATGTTTCAGCGGACGGACATCCAATTCGAAAACACACTATAACCCCTTGTTTGACTGTACAGTTGGCAGCTACATAGTCTGGATTGGACAAAAGCATGCCACGTTAGGAGCCATGGAGAAAAAAAGTCTACAAGCTGTCTAGTAATACATTACAAAAAAATTAGGAACCAGAAGTCAAATTCTGGAAGCCATCGTTACCCAACGCCTGTGACTGGTCTATCCCTGTTATAAGCATAGCATGATATAAATTATCTACATGGCTGGATCAAAAGATCTGATACACTCTACACATACCTTCCTGCATACCGTAATAAATAATACAATGACTGGTCTGCTAAGGAGTACTTGCATAACCTATAACCCAGGGCTCGACAAATCCCAGTCGCCATGGCGACAGAGAATTTTGTCCTGGCGCCTAGGTGTTTGTCAGCCTCTTACATTCACAAACAATTGGTAACGCGGGGGCGCTGCTGCTGCTGTCTGCCCAGGAGTCTGGGCAGACCAGCACAGCCACTCCGAGCCAGCCCCCGAGCCTGTGATCACTCCCACGGAGTGATCCTGTAAGCTGAAAACGCGGTTGCAGGAAAACCAGATTGCTGGAAAACCAGCAATCGTGTTTTCAGCTGCCACAGGCAGCTTCAGGAAAGGGGGTTGAGTGTTGATTGGGTCCCCACACAAGTGTGGGGACCTGACCCAACACCCCCCAGCTGCCTGATCGCTCCATGAGAGCGACAGTGCTGCGTTAACCCCTTCAATGCCGTGATCGCGGCATTTAGGGGTTAATTCCCGTTTTGTAAGGGGCTCTGCTGCTGGTGCTGCAGGCAGACCAGCAACAGCAAAAACAAGCCCTTTGATGACTTCTGTAGGCATGGAAGCCTACAGCAGTCATCAAAGACTCCCCCTGCAATGGCTGGTCTATAGACCAGCAATTTCATCCTAGCTGCCACAGGCAGCTTCAGGGAAGGGGGTTGAGTGTTGCTTGGGGACCTGACACAACACCCCCCTGCTGCCTGATTGCTCCATGAGAGCGACAGTGCAGCGTTAACCCAGACCAGCAACAGAAAAAACGAGCCCTTTGATGATTCCTGTAGGCATTGAAGCCTACAGCAGTCATCAGAGACACTCCCCCCCCCCTATAGACCAGCAATTGCGTCCCAGCTGCCAGAGACAGCTCCATGAGAGCGACAGTGCAGCGTTAACCCCTTCAATGCCACAATTGTGTATGATACGTTCGTGGCATTGCAGGGGTTAACATTTTTCCCCACAAGCTTGTGGGGACTAAATATCAGTCAATGCTGTGCTCAAATTGAACATCAACATTGAAAGACTTAAAAATCAAAAAAATTATTTAAAAAAAAACCAGCGCTCACCTGAAAGTCCAGGGTGCTTCCAGGTCAAATGCTGTGAGTTTAGTAAGTGGGCTGATGATGATCAGATCACTCCTGACTGTGGTATACTGTTGCTTTAAGAAAGGACACTCTGGACTGTTTGTGGGGAACTCTATGGTCAGTGGCCATTTTTAAGTTGGAGTTCAGTTGACAGTTGGAAATGTTATGTTTTGGATCTGAGCTGAATAAAGAACTGCTCTGTATAACTACTATCAAGTAGTGCTGGCTCCTGCTCTCCATGTTTAATACTACATACAGAAAACACTACATGGTGTCAGAAGTGCTGAACAAGTCACTTGCCTGAGGATATTGCTACAAGGACTTTATTTACAGCTTATACAGCATCAGCATGGAGTTTTTCAAACCACCAGACCCTCTGCAGTTCACAGGAAATGTAAGTGAAAACTGGAGGAGATGGGAGCAGAGATTTTTAATTTATGCTGAAGCAGTTGAACTTTATAAGAAGGAGCAGAAGACTCAGATTGCCATAGCCCTACATGTTGTGGGTGGGGAAGGACAAGAGGTTTACAACACACTGGAATCAGCCTTGCCTGCTGAAAGAACCTTAAATTCAGTGCTGAAGTTGTTCAGGGACCACTGTAATCCAAAGAATAATGTTGTGTTTGAGCGACACCAATTTTGGACACATCCACATCTGGAGGGGCAAGGTATTGAAAGATATATGACAGAACTAAGAGTGAAGGCAAGAGACTGTGAATTTGGGGCTATACTTGATGACATGTTAAGAGACAAATTGGTTTTTAGTGTTACTGATGCCAGACTTAAAGAACGTCTGCTCAGAGAGACTGACCTCACACTTCAAAAGGCAGTAGAGATGTGTCAGGCTGCTGAAGCCACAAAAGCCCAGGTTCAAGTTATGGCTGCAAACATGTCAGCAAGCGCTTACCAGCCTATTCACTCATTGGAGTACAAATCTACTCTCTCTAAGCCAGTAGAGGCTACTAGAGGCAGCAAGTACAAACCTCACTGTGCTACAAGGGCTGAGCATCAACATAATGTGTGCCCTAAGTGTGGCAGGGTTCACCCACCTCAAAGATGCCCAGCATTTGGGTGTGTTTGTTACACATGCAACAAAAATAATCACTTTGCAAAATGCTGTAAATCCAGGAGCCAGAAGGGTGAGATAGTAAAAACAGTTGAGACTTTATTTATTGGGGCAATACTGAGAGAGAAGACTTTTAACCAAGGAAAAGGACACAAACTAAACCACTCAGCATGGTTCTCTGAGGTGCAAATCAATGGTGCACCCATTAACTTCAAGTTAGATACTGGTGCTGAGGCAAATGTGTTACCTCTCACTCTCTTCAAAAGGATTCCTGGACAGCTACCCATCAAAAAGACAAACACTACTTTAGTAGCCTATGGGGGATCCCGGATCCACCCAAAAGGCATTGTGTATCTAACCGCAGCCACTCCCACGCACACAGCAGAGCTAGAATTCTTTATCACACAATGCTCCACACTTCCATTGTTGGGAAAAGCTGCATGTCAGGAACTGGATTTGCTTCGTAAGGTCCACACAGTCTCTGCACAAACCATCCGCACAAAAGATGATCTGATAAAATGTTACCCTGATGCATTTCGGGGAATTGGGCAATTTAAAGGAACTTACCACATCTACTTAGACCCAAATGTGGCTCCAGTCGTACATGGCTGCAGGAAAATCCCATTTGCAATACTGGGAAGGCTTAAAGAGACCCTCATGCAATTAGAAAAGGATCAGATCATTGCTAAGGTACACACGCCCACCGACTGGGTCAACAGCCTTGTTGTCACAGAAAAGAAGAATGGCACTCTGAGGGTATGTTTGGACCCCCGTGACCTTAACAAAGCTATAAAGCGCCACCACTTTAATATCCCTACTGCTGAGGATGTACAGAGCCAGCTTGCTGGCAAAACCATATTTACCATCCTTGATGAAAAGGATGGTTACTGGCAGGTCAAATTAGACACAGAGTCATCAGAACTGTGTACTTTCAATTCCCCATGGGGACGCTTCAGATTTTGCAGGATGCCATTTGGGATAAAGTCAGCCAGTGAAGTATTTCAGCAGAAGAATGTGGAGATTTTTGGGGACATCCCAGGTGTGCATATAATAGCTGATGACATGATCATTGCTGCATCATCACATGAGGAACATGATCGAATCCTGAGCCAGGTGATGAACCGAGCATTAAACGAGAACATCAAGTTTAATCCGGACAAAATCCAATTCAAAGTATCAGAAGTCCGATATATGGGACATGTCATCACACCTGCAGGAGTTCAGCCTGATGCTGAGAAAGTCCAAGCAATTAGCAAAATGCCTGACCCTGAGGATAAAAAAGGTCTGCAAAGATTTTTGGGCATGGTCCGGTATCTTGCACAATATATACCGGGGGAGGCAGAGATTACAGCACCATTGAGGAAGTTACTCTGTAAAGACATTGTTTGGCAGTGGGGCCCAGAGCATGCTAAAGCAGTACAGTGCTTAAAACAGGCACTGATTGAGGCTCCAATATTGAAATTTTTTGACCCAACAAAAGCAGTGGTGATTCAGGCAGATGCATCTAAATCCGGCCTGGGGGCTTGCTTACTTCAAGATAACTGCCCCATAGCATATGCATCTAGAGCGATGACTACCACAGAGCAGAATTATGCCCAGATAGAGAAAGAACTCTTGGCAATTGTTTACGCTACTAAAAAGTTCCATCAGTTCATATTTGGCAAAACCATTACAGTGCAGTCTGACCATAAGCCTCTTGAAGCTATACTTACTAAACCACTAAGCAAAGCGCCAGCAAGACTCCAAAGAATGCTCTTACAACTGCAGAGATATGACCTGGTGATTTCTTACACTGCTGGGCGTGACATGCTTATTGCTGACACCCTTTCCAGGGCCACTGTGGATCCCCCAGATTCAGAAAAGGATATGTTATCTGAAGAAAAGGTAATTTATACACTTTCAGCATCACAAACTATTGGGACTGAGATGTTATCTTATTTACAGAAGGCCACAGCAGAAGATAAATGCTTATCGGAAATTAAACATCTTCTATATCATGGTTGGCCACAAAGAAAAAGGCAACTTCATCCAAGTCTGCAGCCATTTTGGCAATTTAAGCACTTGCTGCGCAAGGAGGATGATCTCCTTTTGCTTGGTGAAAAGATTGTGGTTCCTCAGAATGCTCGCAGAATAATCCTGGAGAGTCTGCACGAGTGCCATCAAGGTATACAGAAAACCAAAATGCGGGCTCGGATGATCCTATTCTGGCCCAGCATGTCCAGGGACATTCATCAGATGGTAGAGACCTGCAAGATTTGTGCTAGTTATCTACCTGCGAACCAAAAAGAGCCATTACTCTCGCACAAAATTCCTCATCTTCCTTGGCAAAAACTGGCAATGGACATTTTTGATTGGAAAGGGTGCTCTTTCCTTGTGATAGTGGACTATTTTTCCAAATACCCTGAAGTGTTAAAGATGTCTGATAAGTCATCAACAACCGTTATTGGCAAACTGAAAGCCACCTTTGCTAGACATGGCATCCCAACAGAAGTAATCAGTGATCATGTACCCTTCGCCAGTGCCGAGATGAAGGCATTTGCTGCAGCATGGGGGATAAAGTTTACTCACTCTAGTCCTGGGTACCCACAATCTAATGGACTAGCAGAAAGGACAGTAAAAACTATTAAACTCATGCTCCAAAAGACATGGGAATCGGGGGTGGATCCTCATATTGGGCTTTTAGAGCTACGCAACACTCCAATCACTGGAATGGCCTATTCCCCCGCACAGCTCTTAATGGGTCGGACTCTTCGAACCAAGGTACCTGTTGTGGCTGCTGCATTAAAGCCCCAGATTCCAAAGAATGCACACCGGGGATTGAGAGACATTCAGCGCAGGCAGAAAGCTTATTATGATCATGGCGCCAAGTTACTACCAGCCTTCCAAACAGGGGATGCAGTGCGTATGGAGACATCAGTTGGTTGGCAGCCTGCAAAGATATTATTTGTTGGTCCTGAGCCAAGATCTTATGTAATTGAAACACCGGATGGCAGAAAGTACAGGAGAAACCGGCGTCATCTCAGGTTGGATAATACAAATGATCAAGACCACTCAGATCCACAGGTACTTGTAACTAAAAGTAGAGCAGAGTCGACAATCACACACGATACAGACTTGGAGGCTGAAGTGCCAGGTTCAGATGGAGACCAAGGAGACCAAGTCCCTCTAGAGTCTACAGAAGCTGCTTGCAAAACATCCCGATCTGGAAGAGTAATACGCCCTCCCGAGAGACTGAAAGATTATGTTATAGGATAAAGTATATTTAGCTTCATTTTTATAGTTTCTTTACTGTTCAGTAATGTATGTTTAAAAGGGGGGATTTGAAAATAGTTTGGGAGATGTGGTATACTGTTGCTTTAAGAAAGGACACTCTGGACTGTTTGTGGGGAACTCTATGGTCAGTGGCCATTTTTAAGTTGGAGTTCAGTTGACAGTTGGAAATGTTATGTTTTGGATCTGAGCTGAATAAAGAACTGCTCTGTATAACTACTATCAAGTAGTGCTGGCTCCTGCTCTCCATGTTTAATACTACATACAGAAAACACTACACCTGACCAACTGTTATTTTTAAAAATATCTTGGCTCCTAACTTTTTTAGCTGGCGCCTAGATTCACAACAAATTTGTCGAGCCCTGTTATAACCGCAGTTCATTTTTTGTGCATCAGAGTCTTTAAGTGTCCAATAGAAAAAAGTAAGTGTTGTATATGACACTTTACAGTAGATTACGGTGGCCTAAAGTGGAACTGCTGTTGATCTTGCCTTTTGGCTTATTAAATATGGCTTATTTCACTAAAACCCCGGCTGCGTTGTTAACAACAACTGCTTCGGCTATCCAGAGCTCACCTTTATTTTTTTTTATTTTTATTTTTGGTTTTTTTTTGTTTTGGCTACCTGGGCTTAACCATCTCCAACAAAGTTGTATAATGAATTAACAAATAATTACATTATGGATCTGGTCAGAGAAGGTTCTCCAAGCAAGAATCAACTCAACTTCAATGCCTGGCCTGAAATTCTAAGCTTGTTGTGCCAGTATAGGTGTTTAACCCCTTTTTGTTACAGGGCTAGGAGGTTGTCTTGGTGCAGTGCCTTCCATTATTCCTCTGGTATGGAAATTGTTACAGAGCAGCATTAAAGCTGTCTGCAAGATAGAGATTGTTTATTTTGTCTGTCTAGACGCCTTCCCAGTCTTGCTTTATTATGCACGCATCTATTTTGCCCCATGATATTCTGGTTTTCATGCTTGCAGTAAAGTGAATCCGTGCCCCCATCTCAGTAACGTCTGTTTGCAAGTTCACACAGGTAATGAGAGCATGGGCTGTTTGTCGTCAAAGTACCGCCAGCCTCATGAATTGCTTGTGTTTGTGATGTGTGTTTGCTGAGGCTTTATTCAGTTTACTTTTCAGTAGTGATCCAATTCCGGTGCTGTGGTTAGAATCGATATACATGAACTCCCTCCCTTGGATATTTGCTTTTGTAAAATGTTTCTTGCTGTTTCACATGAAAGGATTTCTCCTTCTTCCGATCTGTACACATAACCCGCGCTCGTGAAGCTTAATGACAGTGTCGCCTGACCATAAGTGCTAATCAAAACAATTACAAGTGCCCTTCAGATCAAATAGACATATAGACGGCATTATTTGATTTAAACGGTGTGCTGCTCTATACTTTTGTCTCTGAAAATGTACCGCGCAGCAGCCGCTTCTCATCTTAACTTTTTGAGGGTTTGTATTTGCTTTCTACAGGGTTTGCCATGACTCTGAAAACATATGTCTGTACAAATACCAGCCCGACATGTGTTGATAGAACAAGCAGCGCAAAAAAGCGACGTCATTTTTAAAGTGTAATTTTTTGTATATATTCTTTCGTATATTTGTCTTAACTACTATTGTTTTTGGCGCTCCGTGTTTTCTCTATATCTTATCTCTGGTTTCTATGAGCACTTTCTTGGGGTGCATTCAGGTATTTTGCCCATTCTTTGTGTTTAGTGTTCATCTATAGTATGGTCAGTAAGAAACAAGCGTTATGCCTTAAAAGCTTTAAAAGTCATTCATCAAAGGTCTCTAAACAGAATGTCCCTTAAATGGGTTTACTGTATAGCTGGCACACATCACTGTGGACAATGTAATCCTATGGATGCTATACCCTCTCATACGTCAAGGGGACATAACATTTTCCTCCTGTGTTTGTTCTCCTGCACAGTGGTACATCATTCTTTGTGAATCAAGATCAACTGACTTTTATTTTTGATGTACTGTTTGTGAAGGATGTGTATTCAGGGAGTCTTTATGTTACATTTAGTATTGATTACTTGCAATTTTATACGATTAATGCTCCCTTGGGCTCTATTACATAGTTAATTGGGAGCTTAAATTATGCGGAGCCTCATCTGTACTGGTTGGTATAATCACTTAAAACGGGATTCTCACCCACGCTTGTGCAACCGAGTGGTGAAGTTACTGCAGAATATATGTTTATATAATGTTTACTTTCTAAAAGAAAAGTCCCAGTGAAAATGTTTTGAAGGATCCAATAAACCGATGAAAGCTTGGTTTTATTTTATTCGGACCTAGAGCCTGCAGTTGTTGTCAGTCATGTGATATGTTGGGTGATGTTCTTACTCATACGCCACATTGAGCTAATTCTTTATTGAAGAAGTCCTACTTATCGTGTGTGACATCTAAGTTGTTGGGTTCTAAAGTCTAAGGTAGTTCTAGAAGGTCAAACAAATAGGACTTGTAAATCTCCAGATCTTCTCCAGATAGCCTGGCTAGGTAATTGTAGAAGTCTCGCAATCTCGGCACTGGGTAGCGCTACCTGCTCACCAACCACTACTCTCAGCCTTGTACTACTTTTATTTCTCATTCTGAACCTCTAACCTATGGAGACCAACCTGGAAGAGACTCGGAAAGCCTCTATAGGAGAAAACCAGCACAAAACATAAGCCATACGATAACCCGATTCTTTTAGTCCTGTACAAACCAATAAGATATGTGATGCAGCTTCCATTCCTTACTCCCCCTATAATCAGCATAACTTATAACTGCCTGATTCTGTCCATAATTACAGTTTTCATGGCTTCCTTTCTTTAGACTTATTTTCTTTTTCCTTCCGTCCTCTGAGCTGGTGGCAGTAACCAAAGCACGAGACTGTGACTGAGGTCACCATTCAGTTACTTTCCCTGCATCCTTACATACAGGATTGTCCAGGGGATGGTAACCATAGATCAATAAATTAAATCAAACACTCACTAATCCTTGTGTAATCAACTAATCTTGATATTCTCTGCTTTAATTGTAACCATGGTGTCCAACCTTGTTATTGGGGGTCTGTAGCTTGCTGGGATAATATAAATTATCCAATTATTATTCTATCAAGCAGTGCCTTATGCAAAAGAGTGTTTTTTTTTATCACCCCGATAACGTGTTGTTTGCCCTTAAAGGCTGCAATTGGGTAAATGTGGCATTAGACTGGATACAAATAAAACCCTTTTCTGTGTGGGAGTTGCATAAAAACTTGAATTAAACAGACATACTTTAGCATTTTCTGTCTCGTCAAGTGCAGAGCACTACTATCTGGTTTATGAAATAGTAGAGATCAGACATCAGGGAACAAGGTTTAGTGTGAGGATTCTCCCTTTAAGTAGTTTTTATGAGTGAGCAAGAAATGTTCTTGATGGTGGGGCTAAATACAGCCAAAATGGAGGCTTGGAGCAGGGGGGGAGTCGGGTGTTGGCTTGGTCTCTAATTTAAAATGGAACTGGAAATGAGGAACCCCACTTGGGATTCAAGGCTGCCAAATTCTAAACATGGGCCGCTATTTTACAATTTGTCTGGATTAGTAACAAAAGTAATAATTTTATTGCCAAAAGCTTATTCGATGGGGATGTTTTTAGAAAGAATGGCTTCTCCTGTGAGATCAATAATGCATAAGAATGGGATGTATTCAATAGTGAAGGACTTTTCTTGGAACGTAATTCATTAATTAAACATTACTAGTTGCAACGTTCTGCTAAGGACCACAGATCTCAGACTTTGCATGTTTTTTGGTTTTTTTTAATTGTATGCGATTTAAGTCATTGTACATTTACAGTGGCAACAAATTAGGATTCTAAATTTTTTTTTCTCCTTCTTTTTAGGACTTGCGCAAGCAGGTAGCTCCTTTATTAAAGAGTTTCCAAGCAGAGGTAAGATGACTTTTTTTAATTCTATTTAATCCTTAAAGTCTGATCAAAATGTAAAAAAAAGTAGCTTCCTAATACACTAAAAATGGTAAAGGAATGACCTTGCTTCTTTGTTTTCTCCTCACAAAACGTCTTCATATGCCCACTACTTCACACAGTTGCACACATGCCTGATGAAGCAAAGTGTCATCTCTGAAGGGGTATATGTTCTGTGTCAGAGAAGGATTCACCTCAAGGGACTCCATGGAATTGTTATTAACTCTTATTATTCTGATTGATTTGAATAGAAATTGATCTATTTTTAAACCAGGAATTTGGAGCGTTGAAAAATGTACGCTATACTTTAGAAATTTATGGCAACTCCATGTGAAATCCAGGGGCGTAACTAGAAGCCTCAGGGCCCCGGTGCGAGAATCTGTTAAGGGCCCACCCCCAACCCAATATACCCCCTTTCTCACACTATCTACCCCCTCTCCCTCCCTTCTCACTTTCTACCCTCTCCCTACCCCCCTTTGTAGGTCACTTACCCAAGCCAGACGCCTCACGCTCCCAACACTGCAATCGGGGCAGCGCTGAGGCAGGCGGCGGCAGAGGAGATAGAAGGGCGCCGAGCGGTTGCTGAAAACGACCACTCGGCACACTTTGGGCCCCCCTGACTAGCAGAACTCCAGGGCCCGGTCGCAGTCGCGACCCTGGTAGTTCCGCCACTGGTGAAATCTCCTTAGACGGTTTAACACACAGAACAAAAAGTAAACTAAGGAACTTAGTTTAGTAAAAGCACCTCTGTCTTCAACCTACTGCATTGTCCACAATCCTTTCTGTAGTCCCCGCTAGGAAAAAAAAGCAGAATTTTGATTAAGACTTAGAGGTCAAATATAGTGTATCTGCTGCTGGAAAGAACTTAGGAAACTATCAAAAACACCAAAAAAACGGTTGCGGTGTAATGCTCCCCAGGCAGTCGCATCCAATGAGAGTAAACAGGTTCCAAGAGGGTCTGGCCAGTTATTGCAATGAGCAATGCAGCACAATGAAGCCCTGTAAATATAAAATATAAATATAAAAGTCTTTAAAAAATAAAATAAAAAAAATAATAAACTCCAGTGATGTCGCCATCACATCATAAGAACTAGTTCCAAGAAAATTTTAAAAAGTTAAAAATTATAAACCAAATGTATAAATAGAAGCCCAAACACCTCATGCAAACACAAAGGAATATACATTAAAAAACCTTTGTAGCCCCAGTACAACAACAAGAAAAAAAAGTGTAGAATGTAAGGAGACACTTTACGTGCTTATAGCTTCTAAGCCCAGGATGAATATTAGAATATTTAGCGTTTTTTTCTCATTTGGAAAAAAAAAAAACAGTCCTGTTGCAAAGGCTTTAACAATGCAGAGTACTGTGAATGAATTAAGTTCTCTGTTTAGTCCTGATCTTCCAGATGCATTCAATTCAGACATCCAGTGTGTGTTTGTCTTGCTAGCTAAACGTTTACTATGTATATTACCTCCTCTTGACTGTACAGGTATTGCTTTTATACAATTAAGTGGGTTACAATTTAGTGCTACCACATGAAGCTTTCAGCCGTCATTGCATACTTTTCCAAATATTCTAACTTTGAATAATTCTCTTGTGCAAGTGCATCTAATCTGAGGTAACTCAAGCCAGTTTATCTAGTGGTGGGCCTTTGAGCCAGATGTGCAGTTTAAAATAATGAGAGCAAACCTTCACTTAACAGGAGAATATAAGAGAACAACCACATACTCTTATCACTAATTTAACGCAAGTGACATGATAGCGGTAACTTAATTGGGAGGAACAATAATGCTTATCCTGACAACATTGGGTTCAGATGGCTGCTTCCATTGTATACACGCAAGGGTGGGTTTATTTAGTATAAGGGTCTCCAACAGTTAGCTCGAGAGCTACCCTTAGCTCCCTAGCTGTTACCGAGTAGGACTTGACATTTCAGGCCACCTCACTGGACTGCCTACATCCAGGACTACAGAAAGTGGGGTGTGTGTGTCCTAATATGAACTAAACTTTAAAAAGGCACATAAAAACATCAGACTATAATTGAACAAAATGCTTATACTATGTCTTGACATAAACATATGCATCGTGACATGAACATAAGTAGCTCCCATTGATGGAATGGCACACGACTCCTGAATTCAGCATCTAGAAGGCATGACAGATCTGCTGTAAGTGATGCTAATCGCTGTGTATATGACAGTCCTTCCTTAATCTGTTGCTATCTTAGTGACAGAATGAAGCAGATTCTTGTCAAGTTGTGTAACAAAACAACCCAGTTTGAGTATAAATGCTTAGTCTGGAATGTTAAACCCGGTTTTGGCGTTCAAGGCTATGACTTCCAACATACCGAGTGACGGTAATTGGGAAAAACACAAAACTCAGGAACCGACTGCATCATGCTATCTTTTTTTTCAATGGCCGGGGCAGACTATATTCACTTGGGGCAGACTATATATCTAAATGTGGAATGGAGCGGAAAGTCCCAGCTGATCACAAGGGAAATGTAAATATAAAATTTTCTTTTTTCAGTTTTTTTTTTTTTTGTGTAAACACTACTTTTCCCTGAAGGAGAGAAAAGTAATCCTTTTTATAGGGCTGCTCGGTGCATTGGTGGTGTGGAACTTCCTGATTGGCTTTCTTCATCGCTAATGTACTTCAGAAACTCAATATTTCTTTGCCATGGTGTCTGTGTCTAAATGTCAGGCCTTCGCATATCCAATGGAGGAAGTCTGCCATATTTACTTCCTGCTGTGCTAAAGGTATAGCGTGCCAGGTAGAACGTGCTCGCGGTATCAAAGGTTCCCTGTGTAAAGCCAAACACCTAATTAATAGGATTTCGTCTAGCAGGTTCACTCAATGATGGCTCTATTAAGAGCTCTCTCTGATCTACCATTCTGTTTAGAGGCCAGCTCCATAATTGAAAACATATTTTCTTCTTCTGAGCTGCAGCTGGTTTGGTTCTGCTCATGCAGAAAAGGATATAACCTTGCATAACATAGGAAATGAACGGTTGAGAGAGAAGCCAAATTCAATTTCAGTCAGATATTTCGAGGATAAGTCCATGATCTATGGAAGCAGGGGGAATGAAAAGTGTGTGTGTGGAAAGGAGTGTATTCAGCAGTCTATTAATCACGGCTGGCCTGGACTCTCGCTTAGGAGTGATTCTTCTACAAAGACTGGAGAGGATCCAGAGCCTCGGAGTTTAACCTCTTAAAAATCATCTGCTACTTGCAGCTCGATGGATATTATATTGTGATATTACACTTGGCCAAGGCTGCTAGACCCTTAAAAATATCAAAAAACGTGTGTGTGTGTGTGTGTGTGTGTGTGTATATATAAATGTATGTATATATGCATACAAATATTTTCCTTTACACCCAGATCCACAAATCTATTCAGTTAGGGGAGAATTACAAAGTATCAAGCGTATTGGCAGTAACTGGACTAGTTAATGTGACATATAATAAATATATATATATATATATGATATACTAAGCCTCTCTTTCTAGCTTGTAGGAGCTGGCACTTTAATTTTGGAGTCTCCATAGAATGCTTCAGGGTGACGTAAGGACAGTTTGCTCTTTAAGATTAGGGCTGCCTGCCGTTTATACAATGGATTGGTTACTGGGAGTAGGTAAGGTAGGTTTGTCTAACCCGGAGAAATACTGGATATTTGTGTGGGTTTTTGTTTGCGCTTTTGGTCAAATATCATTTTATCCCAGTAACGAATGGCTGTGTGCAAAAGCCACAAACATACGCTAAATGCATATGATGAATAGGAACCCTATATGTAACGTATGATACATGCACATGTGAGGAATATAGCCCTAATACGCATTAAGATTCCCTGATCTCTCTCATCGAAATCCCGTCCTGCACAATAAGTCATAAGAGATTCCATCACCACCTGCTGGCCAAATGTATTAATTCTCCATATCCGAGAGCGACTATTTGCCCAGGTAATTTTATTTAAAGGCCTACAAAACAACACAATCCGGCTGTCGTATTATAGATATGCCCTTGCGCTAAAATACTATGAGCTCCCAGACACACTAAACTCTGTATGAGAGATAATCAAGAGCCATTAATGCTTAAGATATCACCTTATCAGTGACCTGGCAATTAGTAGATATGGCTTAATCTGACAGCCCTAATCCAAGACCAGGTATCTGCAGGTTTAATCACCCTTGAAATAAATGTTTTGCATCATTAATGGCTGCTTATGGGTTCTAGGAAAAAAAGTAATTTCCTGCAGACTGTGTAAATATATGTGTATTTTTCCTGGTGTGGAAAAAAAAATGCAGTTTGTACCTAAACAGTGGTTTAGCTCCTGCATCCTTGTTTATCAATGTTTCTGTACGGTTGCGTCCTGAAGTTGTGAGTGGATCAGGGGGAATGCGCTTTGGAGCTTCCGTTGAGCTTTGGTGTTGCCGGTTGCTGGGCTGGAGTGAGTGGTGAGCGTCTCCTGCCCTCGTGTCACCCTGCGGCTGCATATACCAGCACTGAAGAAATGTGGGCTGTCTTTCATTATTATTCCCAGAGGCTCTCTGAGAGTGTTAGGAGTTGAACAATGGGTTCGGGTTGTGTGTGTGTGAGAAATGATATATACATTACCGTTCAAAATGGAACCACTTGGGGCCACTTAGATGTTTTCACGGAAAACATGGATGTTTCTAGGTGTAACACAAACCGGTAATCGCAAAAGGGTTTTCTAATGATCAGTTAGCCTCTTAAACTTGGATTAGCAACAGCATGCCATTGAGCACGGCAGTGATGGTTGCTGGTAAAAGGCCTATGAAAGCTGTTCCCAGATACAATAATCATTTACAACATTGACAACATCTACACCGTATTTGGGATCCATTTAATGGACAAAATGTGCTTTTCTTTCAAAAACAAGTGAGTGACCCCGAACTTTACGACAGTAGTCTATATCACCAAAGCTGTATTTACTAAAGGGTAATCTAGAGCGTTTGATCTCACTCATCACGTTTCTTCTTTGATTACTAGTTGGGCGCAGATAATACATAGTTACACGCATGATACAAGTCCTGCTTCTAATGCATAATTAACTCATTGAGATGAAACATTTCATTCACCTTAACTCACCCTCAGCTCATGGTTTAGTGGATAAGCCCCGTATGTATAGAAAATATGAGCACGGTTCCGTTACATAAACATAAAGATTACTGTGTGAATACAGATGAGGAGCCGAGGAACTGTGATAAATCCAGCTCGCAGACGTGTGTTTATACAAGCGTCTTTGTACAGACATCACGTATATGAATGAACTGTATCTGCGGCATCTGAGAGCGTTAATGTGAGGGCCGTCTACTGATAGGAATCCAGCAGTTACTTAATCTTATTAATTGTATACTTTGCCAAACCTTCCAGGCGTTCTTACAATATACACTGTAAGCCTTACTAAAACATGGTCATACCTAGACTTAGAAGAGTCTTCCTTAGGTGAGTTATTTCTTCCCAGCACCTGCGGTGTCAGACGAAAATAAGATTTAAGCGATTGGCAGCATGCTTGGTTTAGTCGGTCGGCACTTTTAATTTGTACTTGAAACATTAAGTGCTTGCGTCGCTGGTCTTTAATGAAAGTCTTTTTAGTGTGCCTGGCGCATGGATAAACTACAGACTGAAAAGACTCAAGCCAGGCTCATAGAATCCACACTACGAAAGAGCCATTAGCGGCATTATATCAGTTGGAATGGCCTCCTATTTCATTTAAATTAGCGTGCACCTCGTTCATTGGCGCTTAGTGGATCGCTGTAGGTTTGAAAGATGGTCATGCAGCTGTGTGCTGTCTAACTGTTAGTCGGGGACAAATATCATTGATATAGGACAAAAGGCTGTATCTATGTAACTGGATTCTTTGGGTCGTCGTCCTGTAGTGTTGATCTTTTGTGTGTCAACAAGCTGAAGATAAATGTGACCAGACCTTCACTTACAAGAAAGGCTTATTAAATTAATTACATGCCCTAATGCTAAAATTGCTCTATAATATGCATTTTCTGTAGCGCGTATCTCCTACCAAATGGAATATCCGGTCATCTCAATTTAGGATCGGATTTGGGAGAATAAAATTTAATTTTGACACTTTTGGTGCCATAGAAGAGTCTAGAGACTGACGACATGTAATTGAGAAGTTTTAATGTCATTAGCCTGCTTTCAGAGCATGCGTTTCCATTTT
Organism: Sceloporus occidentalis; assembly: GCA_023333645.1. Lineage (NCBI taxonomy): Eukaryota > Metazoa > Chordata > Lepidosauria > Squamata > Phrynosomatidae > Sceloporus > Sceloporus occidentalis. The sequence goes on along the minus strand of JALMGF010000043.1, from coordinate 225,556 downwards.
GGTAAAGATGTTGCCATTTCCTTCCGGTGTACAAAAAGTTTGGGTCCCTGCGTAGGAGCAGAAGTCTTCTGGGGACTTCGCTAAAATGCCAGGGGATGCCGGGCCGGGTTACACCCACAACACTAACTTTATAGGTTGCCATGTTACAACGTGCAAACAGGTCCGTATCGGTTATATTTTAAAAGGAATACCACCCCCCAAATAAACGCCAAAACAGGAGGCAGTTGTGAAAATATCTTTAAATCAGTATGGCTGACCCTGGCAATGCTGCTTCAGCTACATGATAGGGAGCACTGGAGAGAGGTGTCGTTGCATGTAATACCAGAAGAAATAACTTTTGAAACAATTTTTTGCTTTCCATCAGATATCACAATTGTTTTGTATGATTTGTGGTGTATGCGTCTGCAGACTCTTCAGCTTAAAATGAACTGGAATCCGAGCACCCTTGCTTTTTCTGTCCGGAACCTGGAGCCTCCCAGTCCCGTGTGTTTGGCAGGAAGCATAAATAACGGGTGCACTGTTTGGGGCTGCAGATTTGTAGGGGTCACCGAGGTATTTGCTAAAATGTAAAAGGAATGGAAAGAAATTAGTATTCCTATGGTTTTTTATGTCCAAACAGCAAGACGGAGCTTATTTCAAAAAAATGTACTAAAATATTCAGCAGCAAGAGAGGAATGTAGTGAAAATGTTGCAGTAGCCATTGTTACGTTGAACCTCAATATTTGCTGGATATTTAACTAAATGGTGTTTTCTACGAGTACCCCATACTTCATTATGGTGTGTGAGTAGTAGAATTTTTCTGCTAGTGGTTGGCAATAAGATATATTTTTAATGAAAGTATCTGTAGGGGTGTATTCACTAATCTGGGCAGTATAGATTGGTCAAATAGTTCTGACCTTGCTGCCAAATGCAATGTTTCTGTGAGCTTGCAGGTACGTTGAGTTAAGCATTTCGACTCACCAAGTTGATCGCAGATAGGAAAGCCTAACACCAGTCGTCATCTCCTACAAGTGATGAGTTGACCCTGTATATTTCATATTTACCTTTTCAGTGCTCATTTATTATGTGCTATGCTCAGTGACCCTTGAAGAAGCTCCTACTAAATAATTTCTGGATGACGGGTACATTTAAATGTCAACCCATCCCTTCATCATGGTCAGTATGGAGGTTTAAAGTTTGTCAGCAAATAAAAAGTCAAGATTTAGCTAGTTTTTTTTTTTGTTTTTTTGCTGCTGCTGTTTTTGTTCAGTTCTGCAAGCAAAACATTACATAAACTGGGAAGCAATTATCAGGTGGTGTTCTCCCAGAAACATGTATAAGCTTCTGGCACAGTGCAGTGGCATATTTAGGCCTTGTACTGCACTAAAAGATGGGAGGCAGATCCCTCGCGTGGTGCCGCTCCGGAGGGAGTGGAGATTGGCCGGAATGTGATGGTATGAGATGCCAGAAGGTGCAGAACCACAGATCTCAGCTGTTGCTGTGCAAGACCACCCCAGAAATGCCCCATCGCAGGGTAAATGCGGGGCTCAGAATATGATTGGGTGGGCTCACGTACCTGACTTTTTTTTCTATTCCCGCAAAATGTAATGAAATGTAGTAACCAACTTTTCTCCTTGTTCTTGGTATAGATCGATGCATTGAGTAAAAGAAGCAAAGAAGCGGAAGCTGCCTTCTTAAATGTGTATAAGAGATTAATTGACGTCCCAGGTAAATACATTTATGTTCTGCTGTTGTATTTATTAGAAAACCTAGCTTTACTCTTGCATTGCACCCTTGGTTGTATGTTGTTCTAGTAGTACATGACCATGAATGAAAAATTCTTTATTGAGTGAAGATATAACATATTTTCCCATATCCTACATTCCATTGTTTACTATATTCTATAACCTTATGTAGTGGTGGTTTTGAGCAATGTATCTGTAATAGAACCCCACATTTCACAAAAACAGCCATTTTTACACGCTCTTACCAGAATTTACATGCTTATTCATCCACCTTAGTGGGAGCTGCCACAAAGCACTACTCCACTAAGGTAAACAATTCCCTTTAAAAACCAAGTATGTCTATAGCAATAAAGAAAAAAAAAAAGGCTCATGATTTAATTTAAAGTAGTCCTGTCACTGTGCAAAAAACCCTCTAGCAATGCAGATTTAAGAGCGGGTTTATTATGTCTGTCATAGGAATGATGAATGTAGAAAAGGAAGGCCTGCTTTCCATGATGGAGGTCTCTGGAAGTGGCATTTCATGGCACTGCCGTCCCTGTTCTGCAAGGCCCAACAACAATGCTTCCTCCTTATTCCAAATGATTTATTATTTTCGGAGGAAGTAGTATGGTACTGTAGGAACGACCTCTCTCAGCTAGAATTGTTAAATGTACATTACTTAGTTTTCAACTTTTTTTTTTTTTTTTTCCGATTTTTGTTAAATTGGTTGGGTGCAGGTACTATGCCAACTTTTGTACAAGTACGCCGCCAAATGCTTTGCTAAATCTTACTGATAGCATCCTCATTTTTTTTCTTGGAGTGTAATATTGGGCAATGGTGTCAAATATTATTTCCCTTTCTTTTAAATAATTCAGTTCCATATGAGACTGTAACCCCAAAAAACGGATGATCGCATACAATATTTAATTAAACAATCTGTCTTAAAGTAGTGTTTGCTCATTGGTTAGGGGGGTTAATTTAGCTTAAAAGTTACATAGCTTGGGTTCAGATTTCTATTAAATTCTATAAGAGTATAGTTTACTGCCACCCCGACTCTGCCCTTTCAGTGATGTACATCTGTTAATGGAGCTATTAGTACCTGAACCCTGTAGCCATCCTTCTAAGAAAGATGTTCTAGGATTTGTAGCCTTATTCTGGCGGCGTAGCGAGTGTGATGTCAGCGCCTACACAAATGCCAATAACGAAAAGGTTCAGCTGCCCTCCAGCAAGTTTGGTTGTAGCCAGAAACCACAATGTGTGCATCTATAAACTACAATTAGAGGCAGGAACTTTCTCTTCCCAAGCTAAGCTTCCTTTTAATTATAGTTATTTACCAGGTGTGGCAGTTTCTGTTCTAGTTATGTGCCTGGCTACATATAGATTAGCTTTCAGACACAGTAAACAGAGCACGAAGCACCCACCAATATTTACGGCCAGCATTTTAATTACTTTTAACGCTATTGTCTCCACGGGGCACCGATAGGGATCAGTGATTTAGTTTGTTTTTATTTTTTAACTACTTCTTTAGGTTTTACCTTGTCAGATTCTCATCAGCTGTCCGTGACAAGGAACGGAGATGTGTGCATGTGCCAGAATGATGCGTTGCCTGTGCCAGTAAGTGAACTCCCACAGGCTACGCAGAATAAGACTTAAGGTTACATGGCGCTGTACAGGTAATAGCCTGCCAGGGTCGCATCATTTCTCCAATTCCAGCATAGAGTTGCAATACCCAGCTCTATTCTTTCAAATGATAGGAGATGACAGATGAACACATCTCCTGAATGGAAAACTTTGTGGTGAGAAAAAGGCTGAATTCTTTTAAAAGGGGGGATTTAGCAAAAACTCCCCATGCAAGGGGTCCCCATGTAAATTTAAAGTGCCCTCTCAACGATGAAATCTCCTAATCTCCCTGGTCCCTTCCCCCATCTAGCCTACCTTATCTTAGTTAAAGTTAAAGGTCCGTGCGAGCGACTCTATTGGCCTCCTCTGGCATCAACCAGTTGCTTGTACGGACCTTCAACTCCTGGAGTGGGGAGACCCATTACATGCATTTTTGGCTTCTAGGAGGTACATTTCTGTGACCCACATATCTAGGGGTATTACACTAGGACCTACGTACGCTGTCATACTTACCTACTTTTGTAAGCCTTGGCATTATATGAAAGTGTTTGGTATAAAACACCTACGTGTACTCTTTTTGGTATAGCATTGATTCTAGTCCTGCCAAAACCGGGAAGCGTGCCGCATGCTAAATATAGTAAACTGCAGTGCAAGATTTTTATGCTTCTTGCAGACTCGAAAGTAAACTATTCTTGAAATGTCCTTAACCGAAGCATTCTGCCTTAAGGGAGCCGGTGATTTGCAGAGGAGATATGCTTCGGTAGGTGATCTTACTTGTCAAGCAAGGTCTTTTCCTCAGAGTGGGCCAGGATTCCCACTGCTAGCGAAGGGGACGTCTGGTGGGGTGCATAGCATTTAACTTTTGATAACTTATGATTTGTAATTAACAGCTTGAGATACTTTGGCTTGTGGGCCTCATTCTGAGACCCTTAGAGTTTTACTAATAGCTTGACATCTTTACCTATTTTCTTCTGATATTTATTACCACATGTCAGATGCCATATTACTAACACATTCCATGTAAATTATTATTTTTTTATAGATCATCTATTGCTGTAAGTTGTAATAACCACAATTTTTGTGTTTTATGGTTATAAGGATGTTACCTCATTGAAAGTATTTTGGAAATACAAAATGGCACCAAAAGATAAATAGACCTAACTTGATCTGTATTTATTCTTTTTTTTTTTTCAAATCCTGGTCGTCTAAGGATTTATGGTTTTTGGTTTTTTTTGATGAAGCTGTAATGTTGCATTTTTGCCAATATAAGCAGTTATAATTTTCTTCACACTCTCCAGATCAGACCTGTGTTTCATATTAGAGATCTCATTAATTTATTTTGCTGATTTTCCACAACAGAAACTGTCACTTTTGCACAAATTGTATGTGATGTGTCGAAATGTAAAACAAGCCACTAACTGATGTAGACAAACTTATCTGTTGGGAAAGGTCATTAATGGGTTTGGGTGTCTCTACTACTGACAGTGATATAGTGCTCCTGTGCTGAGTTTGGAAAGACTTTGCCTTTTTCATGGAGAGATTTATTCCCCTCTTTTCTTTATAATCTGCATATTACCTCCAGTCTCCCACTCTGCCTTAAACGGCTATAGAAACACTTGCAACATGGAAGAGGCTCATGGAGTTGGTTTGAATTAAATCTGCTCTACCTTGTGGGCATCTACATACACAACTGCCTTTCATGTAATATGTTTGGGAATTACCATACCTTGGCAGAAATGCTGCCCCGGGGACCTGATAATCTGCTTTGTGTGAAGTCAGGGTGACCGGTCAATGGGCACAAAATGGGCCTTCTACATCAGCCTCGTTTGCCATTGCAGATTTGAAACACAATGACAAGCAAAATTAAATTATTCTTAAACATATCATATACCTTGTGTCAGAGGGCCTTAAGATCTCATGGTATCATCAGCCCGCCACGTACATATAACTATTTTATGTAAAATTTTAATGATTTATAGGGTATCGACATATTTACCGTTGGTTCTACAAAATTAGGAAAATGAGTTCAGTGCACTGTTTACGTCTGCTTGACGGAGGTTGCTGTCTAGGCTCTAGTTTTCAACCATCGATCTCACGTTGTCATCTGTTTGAATGAGAAATAGTCAGATGTTGTCTCTCTCAACAAACTCCAGAAGCCAGGGAGCCATGTCTGCTTAAAGTGTTAGAGCTTGAGTCTGACTCGATTGAGTGTTCTCTGTGGGTGGCACCCAATTGTCTAAGTGATTCCTAAATTCTTTAAACATTTGCCAGTCCCTGGTTTATGTTACTTTTTCTGGATTCATGCTGTATTTTATTCGCTTTGGAGTTTGAGAGTTCTGAAATATAATTTGTTGATATTTAAAGAAGGATAGGGAAGAGGCGAGAAGGATATTTCAAATGTTAAGGTTCAAGTGCGAATGTTTTATTATTAAATAAAATTTTTGCATTATTGCAACTTTAAATTCATAACTTCCTTGCTGTTGGCGAGGGACACAAATGCAGAGTTTTTTTGTGGTTTTTTTACTGCATTTTGGCTTAATCTTGCCTTTGAAAATGTGCTATTTCACTTAGAATTCTGCATAGTAGGTGCCACTGTTGGACAAAGATCCGCCTTATGGCCCCTGATAAGTCATACTCCACATACATATTCTGAAAGGCCACATCTATCCATTTACCCTATCTAAGTATATTACTGGTTATTTTTTTTAAAAAAAACTAATTTTACCTGGAGTGCTAGGGTTATAGGATGTAGGGCCGCTTTTTAATTTTTATTTTTTTCCTTGGTGCAATATGGATAGAGATTGCTTTGAGGGTCTCTCTTATCTTATGAATGCCTTTGATTTCACAGTGACATCATGGCGTTCACTATATAGTTGAGTTGCACAAAGAGTCACAGAATCAATGATGGAATTTAAAGAAATATCCAACTAAAGTGAAGCAAATCATGTTTGCTGTGCAATATGTCTAATTTCTATACCATTTTTTAATAAAAATTGCTCACCGAGCTTCCTTCCTGCATTACAAGTTCATTGAACAATATCTGTCAGTCATGAAGGGAGACGTGTGTGTACCATATCTCCAGGGAACAAATTTTAGTTCGTTTTCTCGATAAGCTGTAAACATTTATCTTTAAAAAAAAAAGATAATATTCGGTATAAATCAGCACAAATGAGGGAAAAATGCAAAACCCAGAGCCTTCTATTGAACGTATCAACCCCTTGACTCCAGCCCCAGTCACTCCAAACTGTGCACGTTGTCAGATTATCTTATGGGCCATACTTAACAGGTATAAGTGTTCTTGCTTTTCAGGCAGCCTTCCAAAGGACTAACATTACTGCGCTCACAAAGGCTGACTGTGAGCTCTGAATAAGTGATTTGTGTGGGACAATAACTCTTTGAATATCTGCCCAACACATTTCCTCTGTTCCTGTTTGAGGCTTCTTCTCTGGAGACCACTTGACCAGGTCCTTGTATTTCCTCATCCTTTGCCCATTCATTTGCCAGAAAAGGTCTGATCTCCGATACCGAGTATGCTTGGCTTCTCTCCGAATCTGGAGCACATGTCACTGACCTGCTTGTTTGCATTGTAAAATTAGATCAGGTTGCTCTGTTTTGGGCAGACAGAGCAAGCAAAAGGGCTCAATTGAGAAGATCAGTTTTCTGTGGTGTCTGAGGGAATAAAACAGAAGATGTAGCTGTGTTTGAAACATAATCAGCCAGTCCAAGCCACCATGACTATGTTACCATTCACTACTCTCTGCCCACTAAATAACTGGGTGGTCCTGACACACTTGAAATGCAGGCAGCTTTTCATCAGTCTCTCATCAGCATGCTAATTGCTGTATGACTAATTAGGCCCTGAATTCCAGTTGATTTTCTATAATGAGACAGCTGGTTTAATTATGTAATCGTATGATTATATTAGCCTACAGTGCCCTGGCAAAAAAGTAACGTATGCAGGAATGTGGTGCCGTGGCATGAGATGAACACACAAGAGAGGCATTCATCTTAATTCTGATACTGTGTGTGTGTCGGGGGGGGGGCGGTCAGCGTGTAGTGTTCTTTGTGCGACTGCTGGAGTAACGGTGATTAGTTTGTGGCAAGCAGACCTGAAAATCAAAGAAAGCACACACGCGTTTTGAAACTGTGTACGTAGCTGTACATTTGTGCTGGACTGGGCGGAATTTATATAATCGACAAGGTTTCCGAAAATCTTGCTGATTGGCTTTGTCTCAATCTGCTTTGATTGATGCACATGTATAACAAGGGCTTTGAAAGGGCACTTGTCTAGTCTTTATTTACATAAAGGGACGTTCTGGTGTCTCATACACCCCCACCAATGAATAATGCACATTCATGTTCTTTGTAAGCGCTTTAATGTCCTTTATTTAAACAGGCTGGGGAAACTTTTGGAGAAGCTGCCTCCTAAGTGGCACCATGTTCACAAAACATTTAGCGTCTTGTGCCTGCCAGTGGCTGGAAAGTGTTCCCATTGAAATCAATGGGAGCGCTTTCCGCAGGTGTGTGATCCCAGATCTTCTGGGGCTGGCTGGCTCTCAGCATAGTGTGCATGTGCCCAGGAGCTGGTGGGGAGGCTCAATACATTTGCAATGGGGAGAAAAGCATCAAGGCTCTTAGCGATGATATGCATTTAAAATACACAGCATGAGTATTTGTACTTTCTCGTGGGAGTCCTGGAAGTACGCTATTTCTACCTCTTATCTATGCTAAGGAGTAAGGACCACATCAGGAAAAATGAGCATCACACCATGTCCTACATCACCTGCCGTGCAGAGAAGCTGTGTGCTTTGAAACCTGTGCCCGGCGGCTGCTGCTTTATCTACAACGGTTACCTCTTTCACTTTGTGCCGTTATTGTCATTCCGCTATCTTTACCACTTTTATTGTTTAACTGGCAATACCATCGGTTCCACAGCATTGTTAATACGTTTTTATAAAGACGTCCTGCATAATTAGCACTGTTAGTGTTTGGGTTTTCAGCAATTAAAGGGTCAAATGGTTAAACAGCTGTGTCACTTTCTAAACTCGGCTCCCAAACTAAGCAGACTAAAGTATTATTGATTACATCCTTTCTATTCCTTTTGCAAACTTCCCATAGCATCTGCCAGGAAAGTGAGCTGGAAAAAGTAAATGTTTCCACTGGTTAGAAATGACAAAACAGATTGATTGTGTACAAGAAATAAACCATCTTAAAGGGACAGTGGTGGCCTCACCAAAGAAGAATACACACGCTCGAGTGCTTTGTGAGTAGCTGCAGCTCCAAAGCTGCTCCTCTCTGCTCCCGTGATTCACACCACTGCAAGCACTCCCATTGAAAACAACAGGATTGGCTTCTGCACATGCGCACTTGGATCGTGTCACGTTAGACCCCCATTCCCCACAATGTTTGCTAAACTAGAGCTAATCGGCAATAAGTATATCACGAGTTAGGAAAGGCGTTTGGCCGAACACAAAAAATAGCAGACAAGCACATATTCTACAGAATCCCCCATACATTTGGAAGGGTGACGCCACATAAGAGACCTCTCGGCTACTATATGCCTTAACCCCTTGGCTGCTAAGCCATTTCCCACCCTGGTGCTAAGCTGGTTTTCGGCATTTTGGTGCATCTCACGTTTAGAAGTAAATTTCTTGGGAATAAACTATACAAACCATATATTGTTTTTTTCAGCACACAAAGCAGATTCCAAATATACCATTTTTATATGTGTATGTCTCATCAGGTTTGCAAAATATAGCCAAAAAGGGAAAAAAGTGTAATTTTTCACTTCCGACTCAATAAAAACTAGTTTGTAATTTTATTTTTCTAAACTCTAATATCAAAAGCTGTGCTGCTAAATATTTGTAGTAGGTAACCGGTCTAAAATAAACAGAAATTGAGAACAGTAGACTGTGTTTTTCTAATATTTTATTGCTAAAAGTTAAATTTATTAGACTATCACAAAAGACATCTTTGCATTTAATGCATGGCTGGCGTCAATTAAACAGCTCTAGCTGCCCGGGATGTTAAAATATGCCAACAAAACTATATATTTTTAGAAACTACACCCCCAGCCGCAGCAAATGAGGTCTTAATTGTATTTGTATCACAAATCTGACGTGCACAACAAATAAATGAATATCACACTTATAAAAATAAAAAAAAAAATTAAGTTAAAAGCGCCAAGTTCATTTATGTCTTGCGCACTCCAGTCTTGTGCTACGAATACATGCAGCCCCTCATTTGATGCGCCAAGGGGTGTAGTTTCTGAAAATGTATACTTTATGTACCATAATTTAACTTCCCAGCTGTCTAGAGCTGTCTAATTGCTGGCATCACCCCTAAATGTTTTAAGACAATTTTTGACAAGATTCTCCAATCTGCCATATTTGAAGTTAAAGTGGTCTAGACATCTGGGAAGTTAAATTAGGGCTCATAAAGTACACATTTCAAGAAACTACACCCCTTGGCGCTTCAAATGAGGGGCTACATGTATTTCTAAGACAAAAGTTGAGTGCACAAATAATGATGGAATGTGTCGCTTTGGCTAGACAATATGTTTTTTCTAACCATAGCGACATGTTCATTTGTGTCCTGCGCACTCCAGGTTTGTACTAGAAACACATGCAGCCCCTCATTTGATGCGCCAAGGGGTGTAGTTTTTGCAAATATGTACTTTGTGCCATAATTTAACTTCTTACGTGAGCAGTAATGCCACGTCAAGGCTTCAACCCTAATTACTGACCATTCACACGCCTTTCATATCTCCATTCACTCGCAGAAGCACACACCATACTTTCCATACATTCACTCACTCAGACGCACACACACCATTCTTTCCCCTTACAATCCCAAAGAAATGATGGTAAAGGGAGAAAAAAAAAATCACTTTTACAGCAAAAATAAGTTTTGCAGTAAAAATGCAAGGAGCTCCAGGGATGAGATGGTTACTCGCGTACCGCACAGGCTAAATGGCTGATTTTAATAATATTTGCAGTTCATCAGGATTTCAAAAATTGTCTCCCTCTACCATTAGCTAAATTTAACCCCATGATCAAAGGAATCATGGGGTTAAAATTTAGTATCGGCCATTTTTAAAAAGGGAATGTGACTTTTCATAGCTATATGATTACTGTGGTAACATTGGCTACCACAGTGATTATTTATTTAGCTAGAATACTTAAACTTTATTTTTTTTTTTTATTATTATTTTTTTTTTTAAGTTGAACTAGTTTATGTTTAAATAATTTAATTTGGGGGTCTCTAGGCAATTTTGATCTTTATTTATCTGCCTTTAGAGACCCCCAAATCATTTTTTTTACTTTTTTTGTACATTTTTATTTTTTTTACTTAATATTTTTTATTCTTTTTTCACAAGCATTATACCATTGGAAAGGTGTAGCTGCTTAGATGCCTGAGATACAGGCATCTAAACAGCATGCCCCCATACCGCTTTAACTGACAATTGTCAGTTGTTAATAAACGTGCCGTCACCGGCCGGATCGGGTGGCCCCGGTGATGCCCTTCAGTGTGAGGGGCAGATCGCCGGGGTAGGTGGTGATAGGGGTCCACAGACCTCCATAAAGGTAGGAGAGTGCTAGCGACGGCATGGTGCCGTCGTTAGCACCTGACTGGGACTGCTAGCGATGGCACCATGCCGTCGTTAGCAGTCAAGGGGTTAAAGTGCATATGATGGCTGGAGTGTCCCTGTGGTGGGGGGCGATGGTGGACGGCCGGGTCTGAGGCTGATGGTCCAGTGGAGAAGGTGAGAAAAGTTGCGGAAGAGAAGCTACATTTCTCTCTTATCAGTCTAGAATGCTAGCTTTGGTTAGGGTAGCAAGGTTTTTCAGTGTTGTGTGTATGAATATCAGATGTGTTCTTTCCTTTCTTTTACTGCTATGTTCATTGAATAAACCAAAGTGACCATTTAAAAGCCTGCCATAACTTCCACTGGAAAATCCGCATTAAATACTTTTGTTCACAACAAAGTCTGCGTTATTTGGATTGGCTTGAAAATAAGTCGATGACCTAACAGTTCAATTCAGGTGAAAGGGGTATAGATTTCTTGTTGAAACCAGCAATGTATGGAGCTGTTTTAATGCAGTATTTGAGCATTCTTATGATGGTATTTTTATTTCTGGAAACTGCCCCAGTAGAAAAATCTTGGAAACCGGTTATTTAACCCCTGTGCTTCCTGGGCTAATCCAATCAGTAGGTCACTTCAACCAATAAAAAATAAAAAAAAGATTGTTGGCTCTGCCAATTATTCTACCTCTTGTTTGCCACTTACTGCTTTTCTGTATAAAAGTTCTGTTGGAATAATGTTATATTATCATGTGTCTATATACTGTATAGCAGGCACTATACATGTGGTTTTAGCACATGTACAAGCGAGTTGAACTCCCACCTGGTCGCTTTGGATGTGGCCTTGCACCCGTGGAAGTGAGTGAGATGGGGTGCAGCACACGCCTGGGTGGTTTACTGAAAGGTGCAAGAAAACTTTAATTGCCCTCTCTTGATAAGCAAATTCACTTTGGCAAATCTGTCTTTCATTTGAATACATTTTAGGATTTTATTTTATTTTTATCTCTGGCAACCAGTGCTTACGTTTGTCTCACATGACAATTAAGTGTCCCCAGCAAAAAAAAAAGTTGTAAATTAGGTAAAATTTTACTTGAGTAAATAATTATTTCTGTGAAAGGATTGGCCATTTATCAGTGCTAGGAATGGTGTCCATTGTAAAGGTGGTAAACTCTCTAGGGTTGATGGAATAACACTTTTAAGTAAACAAAGAGAGCAAAAAGACTTGTTTTCTTAAGTTTAAAAACAAACATGTGGATTGATTTGTTGGCAGTAAAATGCACTAGACCGTGTCAAATCGGCTCCAGTAAAAGGCAGACAAATGGGACTGCATCTTCCTTTAACAGATTTATATCTGAAGAGTCTGTCTCAGCTTGTTTAGAAAATTCCCACGTATGATACGCACACAAAACGAAGAACCGGGGATGGATAAATTGTTTGCACATTCTACCATATCAGTTTTTTGTGCTGTTTTCTAAACTTTTTGTATTTCTAGTTTTTTCTAAACTAAAGGGGGCAACTTAGTGTCTTCCATCAATGAAGAACGCACATTAGAGCACTTTGTAAATATGTCAAAGAATACAAAAAAGCAAGGTGCACTGTGTCATAACCAATCTGCACTAATAAATATACATATCACAGGGATAAAGACATGTTTAAAATACATATGTATATATTAAAAATCATCCTTATAGGGTCCTCATAGTGTACAATATAGTTATCTCCTCCCGACTGGTACAAACAAAACTATATAGTGTAGTATTTCAGCAATAGTGCAAATGTAATGTGGGTGAAGCTCATTCACTTTTCTTTCCGCTCTCATGCATGCTTCTCACGGGCTGCTCCCGTCCTCCGCGGAGGGAATTCCCTCCCCAGCCTATCCGTCTTTCCCGCTGCCTTCGATCTTTCTAAAAATTCCTTAAAACCCACTTCTGTAAGGACTCCTAGAACCTTCCACATTAATGCCCTTCCACGTATTCCTTTAGCTCACCTTCCCTAGTCCCTCTCTTGCTATACATATACTAGCGTGTCTTCCCCATCCCTAACATCGGCACTTCTACTTCTAGATTGTAAACTTGTTTGACCTCGCCTGTTTCTGTAAGTCAAATTGTTATGTTATATACTGCAATCAATAAAGTGATTAAGCTGCTAGTCTCTGGGCTGCAGCGATACCTCAAAAGGACAGTGCTAAATTACTCAATTCCACAATATACTTATTTTTTTTATTTTGATTAATTTATGTCCTGTTTACCCATTGTACAGCGCTGTATGAATCAATAAATCAATAAATACGCCTAGCCACAAGGGGTAGGGACGTGCATCCACATGCAGCAGCTACTGTCATCTCACTTGGAAACGGCTTGAACTACTCAGACAGGAGCATATTATCCCTGAAAAACACATGGATACGACTACCCCATTTAGCAAACATATGCTTTTGATCTGTTTTGCTGTGTGTTGTGGGTATGATTATCATCGCTATTTTTTCCGCTGCCCTGGAGTTAAGCAACAGGATCTTTTATTTTTATTCTAGGACAATGGAATATATTCTCATATCCTCAGACCTCTTTATTTCTAGGGTTGATCACTTTACTCCTATTCTTTGGAAGGCAGCTGGATGTTCTGTATCGCTGCTGAGTTTCCAACTTTAATCACTGCTGTCATTCTCTAATAATCACAGACGTCACCAGTCTTTTCCTGATCTTTAACTGGAGTTTAGAAGAGTCGACTGTCTGTCTCCATCCCTTTTTAATGTGAATTACTGCTTATATTAGGGAGCTGGAGCCAATCCATCTTATATGGAGATTAAACACAATACCCCTTTGTTTAACCTATTCATTGCAGAGCTACAGTAAGCAATTCTTTAATTCCAATTTGCAATTAAGAGCAATCCAGTGCCTTCTTATTCCAACTCCTCTTGGATAGCTGAGAAAAAGCATGTGTCCATGCCTAATGTGTTAGCAGATACACAGTATGTTCTTAAAGACGGAGGGTGGTCCACTAAATGAACGGCTGTGATACTTTCAAGTTAAGTAAGGTAGCTAATGTACACTGTTGTTGATCCATTTCGCTTGATGTTTACCATTCCTCATGATGAGACTAAATTTTGCTGCTGCCATGCCATTACACTGGCGCCCTCGATAGAAATGTATCCAATAATCAGTTTGCAAGACAGAAGTGTAAATCCTCAGTTGGACGTCTCCCCGAGCATTGTACAGCAAGGCCAGGTCGGTATTCTAAACCTACGGTAGCTCTACTCCTGGGGTGCTTCATAAGCGACATTGGGGAGAAGGTGCTTTAAGTCATCTTCATAAAACAGGACTATCTAGTTGTCAGAAATGATACTGATGAATGCATAATGGATGTTTCCGATTGGCATTAATGCTCACACCTGATAACGTTGTACTTCGCTTTGGCTTTTTTGATGCTGTGTATATGTGAGAGAAGGTCTTCAGCCTTCTGTACAATATTGATTACCAGAAGAGGGTATGATGTCAGAACTAGACTATATTTAAGCTCGTAGCTATTATTTGTAGTATTTACATATTAAAAATGCAGAATAGTTGGTCCCTTGGTGAAGTTTTAGACCTTGTCTCACTGAACATAGGTTGAAAAAACCAAAACAATATTTTCAACTGGTGTTAAAGCAATATATATTCATACAGATACATCAAACGCTCAAACTTAATTGCAACATTTGAAAAACCAAACATGTGCAATGCGCTTCATGCATAGATACTCCAAGGTGCGAACTGGCCTGCTCTGCAATACATGGTGAAGTAGATCAGAGAACTTGTGTTAAACAGAGAATATGCATTATACATTATTTTGTAAAAAATAAATAAAAATACTGCTTTTATTACATACAACATGGCTATTGCATGAACATCTGCAGCCAAACTTGGCATTTAACTTGATTGATCGCTATATTCTCTGTCTTCATCCCTTAGATCCAGTTCCCGCTTTGGAGCTGGGGCAGCAGCTTCAACTGAAAGTTCAACGTATGCATGACATTGAAACAGAGAATCAGAAGCTCAGAGAAACGTTAGATGAGTACAACAAAGAGTTTGCTGAAGTAAAAAACCAAGGTAATTTTCTTTCTTCATGCAGTTGATAAAACTTCTTAATCAAGGAATTTATCTTCGCAGATCACTGATTGGAGAGTCTTATTCCTATTCTAAATATTGCTATTCTAAATACAAGGGGCTTAACGTGTACGTAACAGATATGATCACACGTGCATGAGATAAGGACCCTGTCTGTGAGCTTTTAATATAGACTTGTTCCTCGCAAGAATGATGGCCTTATTAGGACCCGCTCAATAGCTTACAATCAAAAAGGTATTATATATGTAACAAAGACAAAAGGAGGGGTAAAAAGAGGCAGTGGTAGCAATCTGGAGGAGTAGTTTGGGGTAAGTGGTCGCAGGGCGAAAAATAGAATCCATAAAGTGGACGGGAGGTGGATGGGTTTGAGCTTGTGGCAAGATGGCGACTTGTAGATACTGTTACAGGAAAAGCAAGAAGGGGAAAGAACAACGACGAGAGTAGAGACTAGGCATTTTAAACTAAAGGGCTTGAAGGTGGGAAGAATATTGTCAGATTTATTGTTGTATGATGCTGTAACTTAAAGGAAAACTGAACCCTAATCAATACGACCTTAAAAAAGGTTGGCTGCTGTTTTGACAGTTTTGCAAATCGTTGTAACATTTTTTTTTAAACTGTTGCAGAAAAAATTAAAATGTAAAGGGATTCACATAAGTGCCCAAAGCCTTACAACATATAGCATGTTAAAATGTTACATTGTGTGTTGGCATTTTTTGATTAATGCCAGGTTTTTTGACAGACGTTTTAATCTGAAACGGATGAGGTTATATAGACAAGACAGAGAATAGGAATCCTATTAAAAGTTACATATGACTTGTTTGCCAAGTTTCAAAACCAGCATTCCAGCGCTTCTTTTATGTGATAATTGGAAAGACATAGTCTTTGATTAGCACTGATTTTAAGCCTCTTTGAATGGATGGTTTTATATTGTTAATCCTTTCAATGGTAGTCCCTGATTTCACGGTTTCCGAGATATATATATATATATATATATATATATATATCAGTCAATTTAAATACGAAACGGTTGTTTTAGGAAGGGGTTTGTCACATAAATGGCTAAACGAAACCTATCGTGGGGCATATGCCGGTTGGTCTCTCGCAGTCTCTCTGTGCGCCTACTTATCTATTATCCAAAGCACCATAAAAAAGACACAGGAGGTATTTGAAATGCTGCCAACATCTGGAAGATTAACCGATAAATCCAATAACAGGAATGATCTCATCAAAATGTTTATTGCTCACAAAGCTCGGGGTGATTAAATTCTTGTTTACACAGAAGCTTAAGTAATCACCGCCAGCTATCAAGAAAGCAAACTTATTCACCTCACTTCAACTATCATTCCCAATACTCAATTCTATCGAGTAAGAAAAAAAAAAAAAAAAGAGCGTTTGCACCTTGTGTAAGTGCACTTGAGCAGGGCCCGTTTTACCCTTTTGTTTCTGTAAGTGAAAATGATGTACTATTTGTTTTGTTTAGTACTTTATAGTTTTAACTTCTACAAAGTGATGATTCTGCCCGGACATGACAGCAGGGTTTGTAGGCAGTGGGATCAAAAGCATATCTCAGCCTCTTCCACCGTAACTGATTTAGCACCATACCTGCCAAGGGCAGATAGAGCTTTCTTTTGATATGAATAATACATTAAATAATAAAAATATTGTCACCGAACTAGTTCAGTTGACCAAAGTGATTTTTTTATTGTTTTGGGATGTTTAGGGGCAAAAAGGGAACATGTCCATTCCCTTTTCCGAAATTGAAAGTTTAAAATTTTGTCTCATTTGAGACTGTTTAGCAGCCCATCAGCTGAAAATCCCCCCATAAAAGTAGCATCTGGTTAGTGGTGTGCACGGGTACACACGCTGCTACTTTATTCAGTCTTTTATTCAACAGTTTCAAGTAATTATTTCACGACCAGATCTGATATTTTGGAGCCAGGACCTTGACTAATTAAAGTACTATGGAAAGAAGTGTAATTAGTGAGCTACTCCAAAACTATTTACACGGTGTATGCATTTCTCTTTCGATTGAATGTTTGAGCCCCAAAGAAACATCAGAGCTTGATTGCAGTTAACCCGTCTCAGCCGAAACACTGGAGATATCCATGCGTATAAGCGCTGCGTAAACTGTTGGTGCTATATAAATAAAGGATAATAATAAAATAATAATAATAATGCGATAGTCTGTTTCCTATCGCAGACTCAACCAGAAAGTGTCCTATGTAAATCATTGGTTTTTCTCACCGTGACCTGGTGCAGCTTAACCTTAAAAGCCGAGTGGCCCATAAAACACAGAGAAATCTGTTCCTTACTTTGCGCTGTGCAGCGGGGTCTGAGTTAGAGCCCTGGCAGCATGCAACCCAGGACTGGCTCCCGACCCAAAAACTGACAAAGTAAACGATCCCTATACATATGAATTAGAACATACCATATAAAGGAAATCCATCTTTCCGGTTAAATGTGTATTTTTTCAGTCTAGACTGTTTGTGCAAACACAGTCTGTCTGCAAATTGTCCAAATATTTTTTGCCGAGCTTTTCATTGTATTTGGAATTGGTATCTTGAACATTGTCGCAGAACATTTTTATATATATGTCCTTTTTTTATTGCCTTCTTATGACAGAGTGCTCCACTCTAGGGTTTGATACAAAAAACTATATTGTTAACATTTTCTTAAATACGGTGGTGAAAGTGTGTATACTCACAGAAAATACAGAAAGGGCAGAACACATCTACCCAGCATAAAAATACTGCTGAAATAATCAGTATATACTTAAACAAACCAAGGAATCCACGCACATCCAGTAAATACATACTGTATGTCCTATAAATACTACTTAAAATCTATTTTAGATTAATTATATGGAAACGGTAACCACTGTAATTTTCTTTAGGCTTCAAAAGTCTAGAGTGTGTCATCTTTTGTACAGACCTCCGTTGAAATGAAGGTTTATGTGAATACATGTACCCGGAAACAATCCGGCAGAGTATATTGGGAGTATGGCCTCCCTGGATCAATAGTATTGAGCGAAGCAAACGATAAGAGGACATATTAACTAATGTGAGGAGGGGGTAAATAAAGTTGTGTAAGTAAAGGCTCGAGGACCACCAGGTTGACCTTAACAGATGAGGTCTATAATTTGCCTTTTGCATGACCCATAGTAGCATTGTATGTTTCATTGTGAATGGATGATGTTTTCTGTTCTTTCTTTGCCATTTGTATTTTCTAATTCAATATTTGCCATAGCGCCATCAATAGTGCCATCAGATGCCACAGCATTGTACAAAGGGATCGTTATGATACGATGTCATCCAACAAATGTCATAACTATATGTACGATACAGTTCATTTGGCTGTAACAATGTCAATGATATATTTTGTTATGCAACAATTCAGAAAAAAAATAATTAAATTAAGGTTATGTTAAAAAAATTTTTTTTTTAAAAAAAGCTCTAACTTTCCTTTAGCCATTCCATCTAAACGTTCGTTGTATGCGTGAAAGCTATAGGAAAATGAATGCATGACAAAACATATGTACTACTCTCAATGTAAATTCATTCTTTAGTCTACACTGAGACTTTATTAATCCCAGCTCAACAGAGAGATAATTTGAAACTGTTCAATAAGGTGATATTATGCTTTACAATTGATTTTTCTTTTCAGGCATGTTGCAGAAACCCTGGCTCTATTTCCCAGCAAAATCCATTGATCCTGCTCAACTGAAACGTTTAAAGTTCAATTTAACATTTAGGGAGTAAAAGGTCTCCAAAGGGACTCATATCTATTGATTTTGTGTCAGAGTTGAAGAGCTGTAGTTTAAAACACACCGATTCTACAGGGTAAAAAGAAAGCCTTGTATTATGTAACCACATGAAGCTATGTAAACAGATTTTCTCCCTATTGTTTTTTTTCTACAGAGGTTACAATAAAAGCACTTAAAGAGAAGATCCGGGAATATGAACAGACACTGAAGAATCAAGCGGAGAATCTAGCTTTAGAGAAGGAACAAAAGTTACAAAATGACTTTGCTGAAAAAGAGAGGTGGGTACCGACATTAGAAAATTTGTTCTGGGTCCGTATATCTAACATATTAAGTGGAATGGAGTGGTTATCACTGATAAGAGGTTAATGCATTCCATACAGTCCCAGGACGTCTTTAACCCCTTCAATCCCATATAGACGTACCGGGACGTCCAAAAAACGCCCACTAAGAAACCCCTATGGACGTCCTGGTACATCCAGCCCTTCGTGCAGCGTCAGGGACTCATCCCTGCCGCTGCACGGGAGACCAGGCTGTTGTTTGACAGCCTGGACTCCCCCCTGGCAGCAGAAGTCGGCATCGCCGGCTTTCTGCTGCCCGATCTCCTGTAACAGCTTCCGGCATGAAAGCCGGTAAGCTGTTACAGTTGAAAGTGCCCGAACGCGCGATCGTGCAGTTGCAAACGCGCAATCGGGCATTCCCTTCCGGGTTGCGTCACTGCTGACATAACCCGGAAGGTCATCGGAGGACAGGATATCCCCTGCGGGGATATCCTGCCCTCCGATGAGGCACAGAGACGCTGCGATCTCTATGCAGGTCTGTGAGGATCTGCGTAGAGATCACAGTGTGATCGGTGCAGGGGGATCGCGGGGAGGGGAGTGAGAAACCATCTCTCTCGCTCCCCCTCCCGTCCTGAAAGAGAAAAGCAGAAAAAAAAAAAACATTAGTCCATTTAAATATGTTAAATAAATCATTAAAATAATAATATAAATAATACAAAAAAAAAATGTGAGCTGTGATGTCATTGTGACATCACTGGCATGTTCAGGAGGTCCCTAGGAGGACCTCTAACCATTTCTGTGTAAAAATAATATATAAAAAATAAAAAAAAATTAAAAAAATTAAAATTAAAAAAATATATATAAAAAAAGATAAAAAAATTATTAAAAATCCTTTCTTCCCATTACCCTAGCATAACATCTAGCCAGTATAACCCTCCTGCCCCCGTTCACAAACCCGTTAAGACATGGGCATAAAAATTATACAAAATTGTACACCTAATAGTATGCTCCCTGGTGCTGGGAAAGTCTGGAAAATCTATATAAATTGGGTATTTCTGAAATCAGGACACCTGAATTAATAAATTTGGAGGGGATTTTCCATCACTTTACCTAATTTTGTGAGGATTCAGAGGGAAAATGTAAAAAAAAAAATTAGTTTATTTTTCTAATCTTCGCTAGTTTTTACTCTCATTCTAAATTTTCAGCTAATCATCCAACTATGGTATCAAAGGAAAGCTCTATCTCTCCTTGAAAAAACAATATATAGTTTATATGGGTACACTACTCACAGGAAAGGAGAATAATCGCTAAACCGACATACCCCAAAAATGGCAAAATTGCTCTGGGCTTTGAGGTACCAAAAACCCCTGGGATTGAAGGGTTTAAATTGGAAGGATTTCATGAAATTTTTGAAGTTTGGAAAATCTACAGGAACTCCAGACCTGTGTACTTAATTGGTCATTTCTATAACCACAGCCAACAGCTCATGACAAGTGTAACATTGGGGGTAGGTGCGAAAAAGGACTGTGGTTTGTGCCGTGGTGATACACGCAGGGGGAGGTCTGGCTCTGACCCCCCCCGAGCTAAAATACACACTAGTGCACACACTTACACACTTATATGACCAAAAGTATGTGGACACCTAACCACCACCCTCTTGGGAAGGCTTTCCACAAGATTTTGGAGTGTGCCTGTGGGATTTTGTGCCCATTCAGCCAAAGGAGCATTTGTGAGATCAGGCACTGATACTGGATGAGCAGGCCTGGTTCGCAGTTTCTCCACAGCAAACCTGTCAGACCTTGTCTCTTTGGACCTTGTTTTGTGCACAGTTGCACAGTCGTGCTAGAACAGGAAAGGGCCTTCCAGTGTTGGAGCCGCAAAATTGGAAGCATGCAGTTTTCTAAAATGTCTTTGTATGCTGTAGCATTAACATTACTTAGGGGCCCTAACCCTGAAAAACAGAACTATGCATTCCAGTAGGTAGTGTTTTCCTGGCATCCGCCAAACCCAGACTCAATCATCAGACTTCCAGATAGTAAAGCCTGATTCATCACTCCAGAGAACACATTGAACCCACTGACGTTGCTTCCAGAGGCACTCTGTAGTGAGTGATGCTACAGAGGACAGGCGTTTTTTCCACATCCCCGCTCAGTGATTCTGTGTGGTCTAATGTTCCTATGTTCTATGTACTGTCTTGGGGCATTGTATATTATTGTGATTCGTGGAGCCTCCAGGGGCAGTCTTGGACTGTTACTAGGTGTGATGACCAAAAACACATCCAAATTAAAACTAATCAAAAAAAAAAAAAACAGACATCAAGTAGCACTGTCTGCTCACACGAAACTCTTGTGGGAGAAAAATCTTGTTTCTGCAGCTGAATTTCAATCAGTGGGTATATAACATGACCACTCAAATCAAGACATGCATGATGCTGTGAGTGGGAGCTGCCTATTTCTGACCACTTTGACACTCCTCAGTGCTTTTGATGGTTTTAAATCTATTTTACTCAGCTCTTTATCTTCCTTATTTTTTTTTAGAAAGTTGCAGGAGACACACATGTCTACGTCTTCCAAGCTTGAGGAGGCTGAACACAAAGTTCAACTTTTGCAAACTGGTGGGTAATAATGGATGAGGACACGTGCTTTTGGAATTCTATAAATTTGAACACAAAGAAAATATATGTATTTAAACTTGTGAATTAAAGTTTATATTGATTTTAACAATGGGAATACCAGGCCAACCTAAATCATACACCTGATTATACCTAAATGTATTTTAAGTTTTTACTAAATGCTTTGTCGCACCCATTTCTGGTGTTGCACAAAACTTCCCAAGAAAGTTAGCTGTTCCCCTGTACTGTTAATATTTGAGAGGATTTTGGATCAGTCAGTGTAGACTTCCAGAATTGTATGTGAAAGATTTGTTCTTGATATGCAATGGCAGAGTAGTCTAAATGAATTTTGCTGAATTGTTATGGGGCTTTTATGAAGGTAGTTTGGCTGGGCTACATTAGATCTACTTTTGTTTTTTAGGAAATGAACATTGGCACTTTTGGATTGTTGTTTTTTTTAATATAGTGTTTGTTATGTAAACCGTTTAATAAGCATTCTCTTTTGTCTTCTTGTAGCCTTGGACAAGTCTCAAACAGCATTATTTGACCTAAAAGCAAAATATGATGAAGAAACATCAGCAAAGTAAGCATCCATTGTTTTCCTTTTTGTATTTCTTTTCTGTACTATATTGGCGTTTGTTTTTGCAACAGCTGGTATTCCAAATCTGATGTGTTATGCTTATTTTTATACTGTAGTATGTTTTGGACCTTTTTGGTGGTAAGTGTGTGTGTATATATTACACATATTGCCCACTGAGTTGGCAGTTCACACTGACAAGAGTCTGAGGAACCACAGTAGATCCTGAGTGTCACTTCTTGAGTTTAGAGTGAGTAGCATCATCTTGGTCTCCGCGTGCAGGAAGTCATGGCACCGGCTGTCGGTCTTCCAGCTTATTCTCCTCTTAAGGATGTTCCTGTTTCAAACCAGAGTTCATTGGATAAATAGTCCAACGAAGCACATTGTGTCCTACCAAAAAGATTTTCAGCACTTGAAACAGGGCCATAATGAGTGTAAAAATGCAGTATTTTAGCATGTGCATTCACAAACAGTTATTTATAAATTGGCAAAAAACATGCATTTTCTTTCCAGATGTGTATTTCTGGGATAATCAGTACTTTTTTCAGAGTTTCTCTGAGCCTTATACCATTTTTGTAATAGATTTTGTAAAGTAGTGACCTCACCGGCTAACCTCTCCTGAATAAAAACATGCTGGACTAATTCTTCACTGTTGCCGTCTATGCCTCCCTTGCATGGCGTACATTTTCCATGTGCTTACACGACACATTCTGCAGAAGTGCTCATTTTTTAGAGATGTATTGCAGGCTGATTGGAGCTGGTTAGTATATTGAGGGTACATTGTCCTGGTTTTCCTAACATTTATTTATGACTAGAAATGCCCGTGTTGTGTTATAGCTATGACTCCCAGACCAATTGTATTACTTTCCAGTGTTGCTACGCAACCATCAGATATTTAATGCCCCGTCAGATAAAAGTGAGTGAGACGTGATTTTGCAGGCGTCGCGCCGACTAATATAACGTGATTATCAGCATATTGCTTAGCAATTTTCAAATTGTGCAGCAGGATTCCCAAGCAAATGTTTCCCAAGTATACCATTATGCTGCGGATAGCTGTTTTTAAAGCTGTACAAAACTATAAATTACCCCAAGCTTTTATTTGCAGCCATCCCGGGTTTATAGGATAACACTTTCATTGCCATGAGACGTTACCTTGCTGAGTTTTAGATTTGTTGTAAGTTATACAACTGAATGTCTAATTTGCATAAGTTATATGGCATCTTGTTAAGTAACATCAGAAGTTATCATTTTTCCATATCGTTGGTTGATGGGGGATGTGTTATGTGCAGCTTGCCTGTCGATGTACGTAGCTGGAATATCCTGGCGGGAGTGGGGCCAGACAAAATAGTGGAAAGGGCCAGGACGAGACCACCCATCCAGCTCACCTGCAATGGAGGTCTGCGGTGCTTCAGGGGACCTCAACCAGACCATTATCCCCACTGCTCCCAGAACAGGACTGTCCCATGAAAAACAAGACCCTTGGGATATGTGTTTGTGCCTCTAGTGCTTTGATATCTAGGTAGGGCAGTGACCCTGAGTTATCAATCTCCCCCACTTGCTGCAGGCCACCCCTTCTGACTAGTATGGAGTAAAGTATATATATGAACGTATTGAAATGTGCAGACATTTACATTTCTGTGCATCAATACATTCCTTTGATGGCTGCAAAACCGAACTCCGTTGACTCTCACTTTTCTTTCGTCTCCTGTTCTTGAGTCTCTTACCCTTAAGCTTTGCAAGATTCTCAGTCATGGTGTAACGCACACTTGAGTTTTCTCATTATCTTCACCGCTTTAAAAGATATATTTTGCGAATCCTGTGTCCTGGGGGGATATAAATATAAAAT
This sequence comes from Sceloporus occidentalis, assembly GCA_023333645.1. Taxonomy (NCBI): domain Eukaryota; kingdom Metazoa; phylum Chordata; class Lepidosauria; order Squamata; family Phrynosomatidae; genus Sceloporus; species Sceloporus occidentalis. The sequence goes on along the minus strand of JALMGF010000043.1, from coordinate 201,471 downwards.
GTATATCTACAGTTTAACCCAGCAGCCATAAAAAACGGCATTGACCTTTATTAAGATCACATAAGTTTTTAATGTAAGAGAGATTTTTTATTTACAAGCCATCACGCATGTAGTGGAAGGGAAACGGTTCTGCGTTATCTTTCAGTAATCTCACTGAAAATGTCACTAAAGCCATAATAACAGCAACCGGCAAGCAATAATCATAAAAATAATGCATTGCGCTTTCAGAACTCGCATTATTGCTCAAGGCCCAAATTCTCCGGCTTCAAAAGTAAACTCGGCCAACACGACATGATTTACATTTTTGCTGTGTATTATACGTACAGGCCCGGGAGTTGTTTGCACGTACCTTTATATGACGCTGTGGGCTCTAGAATGTCCGTGCAGCAGGGTCAGTATCCCTTCTGTATGTGCATTGAAGCAGGTTAGAAACGCACATCGGATAAGAACCATTTGTCCCATCTATTCTGCTGTAAAGCCTAAACATTTAGTTTATCCTTTGTCTTGAATTCAGCCATACCATGTGTGTTGAAATTCCCTCATTGCACTAAGCCAGGGGTGTCCAAGTTTTTTCTGCAGTGGGCCACTTCATCAGAATTGTATACGTGTGCGGGCCGCACTCATTTTTCACTGTGACAAAAAATATGGCCTTTAATAAAATATGCAGATTAAAATAAAGTAAAATGACACAAAACCTTTACTCTTCCTCTCACTGATTTCTGGGCCTTGAAAGTTTTGCGACTACAAATTCAGGATTCCCTAGATTTATTCTAGGGATGAACTAAAATGAAAATTCTGGACCAAAACATTCAGGGTTCACTTAGCCAAAACCGAAAATGACCCCCACCTTTAAAAATACTAATAAAAACTCACATGTTTAATAAAAGTAGGTAACACGCAATTGGACAAAATTAGCAATATGACTTGGAATGATAGGAGTGTGATTGCTGTTAGCCTAGGCAACCAGTAAATGCTGGTACCTAGGCATGATGGGACTGTGCTCGCTGTGATTGCTGTTAGCAATCACACTCCTATCATGCCAAGTCAGCCAGTACATGCTGGTACAGGGTGGCTGTAAGTGATGTGCAGACCCCATACTGCTGTCAGCATCACTACACAAGGGGGGCAGCTAGCTAGGTTTCAGCATGTACTGGCTGACTTGGCATGATAGGCGTGTGATTGCTAACAGTAGTCACAGTCCCATCATGCCTAGGTTCCAGCACTTACACATCCATCCAGTAAATGCTGGAACCTAGGCATGATGGGACTGTGATTGCTGTTAGCAATCACACTCCTATCATGCCAAGTCAGCCAGTACATGCTGGTACAGGGTGGCTGTAAGTGCAGACAGACCCCATACTGCTGGCATTATCACTACACAAGGGGGGCAGCTGGCCAGGTTTCAGCATGTACTGGCTGACTTGGCATGATAGGAGTGTGATTGCTAACAGCAATCACAGTCCCATCATGCCTAGGTTCCAGCACTTACACATCCATGCTATCACACACACACACACACACACACACACACACATTTATTCATATAATCATTAATTCACAGATTCATTCCCTCAATCACACACACTCATTCAAACACCCTCCCCACCCCCTTACCTGTACTGCAGCTCCCTCGATGCCGCTCACAGACTTCAGCAGGGGGCGCGGCCTCCCTCTGCCTTCTCTGCTAAAGCACAGAGGAAGTAGGAAGTCACGTGAACTCCACTTCCTCTGTGCTGTCCAGAAGACCCTCCCACAAGTAAGTAGCAGGGCTTGAGGTGCGGCTCGTGTAAGATCGGTTGCCCTGGCTGCCGATCTTACGCGGGCCGCACCTCGAGGTCTCGCGGGCCGCATTTGGCCCGCGGGCCGCATGTTGGACGCCCCTGCACTAAGCTCTATCCCTTCTGCTGGGAGGTCAATGTCAACATCTTTTTGACTGATTACGGTATGGCTGGTCTGATGGAGCTTCTTTGGGGTTTCTTTTTAGCTAAACTGTCCCATTTATTTAAGCCTCTAACCTGCACATTGAGAAACTTTTCTATTTATATAACTAGAAGCCTAAAAATACTTTCAGCGTTGGCTTAGAGATGTCATTAGAGTTATCACACAGTACTAGGAACAGGCAATCTCTGCTACTTCACCAAATGTGGAGTCTGTCCTTGAGATGGTTGGCCAGCTTTCTGTACGCAGCATCATGTCAGTTGTCCCACCAGCCATTAGAGGTCCAGTGGCCAGTGCCCCTGACCAGTACACAAATGCTTTCAAACACAAAATCTAGCAGATTTTACGTCAACCTTAACACAGTGAACTTACTCCAAATTGGAGCCAGGATAAAGCATTGCCAAGGATTGAGATGTTGTTGATCTGATTGCCCATGGAAGCAGACCATTGATGAGTTTTGGAGATGGAAGCAGACGTCATGGCTAGACACTTAATTTTCCGTGTCATTGAAGAGGAAAGCGGTATGTTAAATGGTTGCGTTGCTACTTGAGGGCAGAATCGAAACCTAAACCAGTTTACATCTTATAGGCAGCCCAATCTTTGTATTATTCGTTTAGTGGCTGCAACAGCTGCCTATGTGAATAATTTATTAAAATGTGTTATAACCACAAAATAAGTAAAATGAAGTATCAAGTAAAATGTAATAAGTAATACCTCTATTACCGGTTACCCCAGAATATTGTATTTGAAAGAACGAGTAGTCTTCATTGAGGGATCATGAGAAATGAAGGGGAGATTTCACATAAATAACCCCTCATCTGTTTACTCGGTGGAGTTAGATGTGATCTTAGAGCTGGAAATAATAGCTGGCATAAATATGGTTTATTTGGGTTCATCTCAGATGTGACATTTGTAGGATCCATGCCCCATTATAACCGCTACCTTCCCATTCACTACCTAATTGTGGCTTTATTGTCATCGCCTGTCCCGAGAATAGTCGGTTTTGAGTGAAATTTGAATTTCATAAATTTCGATGACCTAGAGGCATATTCCTATTAATATTTTTTATTATTCTGTAATATTGAAATGGCTTTTACAGCTCTCAAGCAGGCCACGCATTAAGCAATATGTTATTTCAGGCTGGAATTTCTCTGGCTGTACTCCGGTGTGGGGAGGGATATTAGAATATTTAAAAAAAGCATAAGGGAGCCCATGTGTATACCGTAACTGTTACCGCGAAAAAGGAACTGTTTTCTTGTTTAAATCTGAGGTGAGTTTTAGAAGAATAATAGTTCATGGGTTAACCCTTTAAGTAATTGTTAAACTAAATATGGTGCTCGGAGCCAGGGGCGTACCTAGAGTATTTGGCACCTGGGGCGGATCCTGTATGTGGCACCCCCCCCCACACACACACTTTAAAACTGCATAGCTTCTACCGTTATATACCGGCGCAGACACTGAAGGTGGTACAGCATTACTGTTATCATTATATACTGAGGCAGACATTGACGGTGGTACAGCATAACACTTATCACTATATACTGAGGCAGACAATGACGGTGGTACAGCATAACACCTATCACTGTATACTGAGGCACGCATTGACGGTGGTGCAGCGTAATCCCTATCGCTATACATTGAGCCAGACATTGACAATAGTGCAGCATAACTCCTAAACCAAACATTGATGTGGTGTAGGCCTACCACTTCATAGTCTGGCTTAGGGATGCACCGAAATGAATTGTGGCCTGAAACCGAAAATGCAGCATTTACGAATATGACCCCCCCCCACACCACATCTAACACTTTTTTATTTAAAGTAATTAACACACCAAAATAGGACAAAACAATTAAATAACTATATATATATATATATATATATGATTAAGAGCAATCACATTCCTATCATGCCCAGGCATACCCAGATTCCAGGATGTACTCGCAGACTTGGCATGATAGTAGTATGATTGCCCTACCTACCCCTTCTCACTCCCTTCTGCCCTATCTACCCCTTCTCACTCCCTTCTGCCCTATCTACCCCTTCTCACTCCCTTCTCCCTATCTATCCCCTATTCCTGTCTTACTCCCTTCTCCCTATCTATCCCCTATCCCCGTCTTACTCCCTTCTCCCTATCTACCCCCTTCTAACTATCTACCCTCTCCCTCTTTGAAGTTCACTTACCTTTCAGGAGTCCTGCGGTGGGGGTGCAAGGCCTCTGTCTCCCAGCTCTGCCACTGTACGGAACAGTATAGAGTGATGGGAGTTATGATGTACTTTAGAGCATAATTATATAATGAAAAATACATTGGAAATTGTACAGCATAACACCCATCACTCTCACACATATACCAATCCACACATATACCAATCCACACACATACCAATCCACACACATACCAATCCACACACATACCAATCCACACACATACCAATCCACACACACACCAATCCACACACACACCAATCCACTCTCGCTGTCACTCTCACTGAATGCTTTCCTACCTTTCCTCTTTTCTCCTTACAGCTCCTTTTCCTCCTCTTCGCTCCTCTTCTTCAGTTCTTCTGTCTTCTTCCGGTTCAGAGGGCACGGACAGCGGTGGGCGCGGCTTCAGTGCTGTGCGCCGGGATCTGACAACAAACCCCGGCGCACAGCAGCTGTTGCGGCGCGGATCGCAAGGGAGCCTGCTCCTCCAGCGTGCGGACCGCCCCACCCCCCTCCCCCTGCTAGGTACGCTACTGCTCGGAGCCATCGCTAGACCCCAGTGCCACCGACGTGGTTAAATATATGCGCTATGATGGTATTAGGGTATTATTGAACCCATACAGGTTTTCCATTAACCCTTTAAGTGTTTGCGTCTTGAGCACTGTATTATGGCTCGGGACACACAAGCAAGTCAACGGATTAAGGCTTTTTAATTATTATTTATTCTGCAATGAAAATGTGTGCGCATGCAGTGTTCCCGATGTGCCGGATGGAATATCAGGAAAGCGGCTTATGGCAACCCTAAAGTTTTCCATGTGTAGGCTCAAAATAAAATGCAATTAGCCTTTATGCTTAGAACAAGGATCCATTGATGAATACAGCTGGTCTTTGTTTTATTCTGCTCTTCAGAGTGGGAGGTAAAAGCGTTCTTCATGTTTATTAATGCTGCAGTTTCTAGACCGATGCTCTGAACCGACTATTTCTATTGGTTATAAATTCGATATGATATATACTTCAGAAAGCAAAATCGGTTAATAATAAATACTGCCGCCAAAACTAAATGTGCTTTTTGTGCAAATCACACAGTTTTGGGTTTTTATTTTTTCTAAAGCTTTGTCGCAAATTATTGGAAATGTTAGGAAGAGATTGATGCTGTATCTTTAATTAAATACTTACCTTATTTCTTAAATGAAAGTTTGCCTGGTCACATCATATATGCGCTCTGCCCGAGTGTGAATCGTCACTTTGTACGGATTACGATCCCTGTGATGTATAGACTTATCCCGGCAATATGCTAGCGCTTTAAGAAATGGCAACAAAGCACATTCTATCATTGTCTCAGAATACTTTTCGCATAAAGCATTTTATGCTGCTATGGCACTAAAGCCTTTCGATATGATTACGCTCACAATGTATCAAGACTGCAAGTTAAAATTAACGGTTCCGTGAAAACCTCTGAGTGGACGCAGTTTGACTTTAAGGATTTATAGCTGGGCAGGGACTCGGGTAATGCGGATGTTGCCTCCAATGTTATATTTATTTGGAAAAATGTTCTAATCCAGCAAACTAGGTGGATCGGTTTATTAAATTAAGTCATTTTTTCTGCTGCCGCAGTGGTTTTCCAGACCCAGCTAATAGCTATCATATAGTTTGTATCCCGTTACACGGCACCTGTAGCTTCCCAACCATGCAACGTGGATGTGATACCTTCACGCCAATGTTTTTCATTTTATGTGTTTAGAGCTTGGGGACACATTTTTGTAACGTTTTATTTGTTCCAAATGCGTCTTTTCACTAAAGAGAGAAGATTTTCTCTGTGAGTTAACTTCACTATCCGTTATGAAAAGCCAATCCCAGAAAGGGCTTGGATGGCCCTGCACAATGTATAATTTAATCAGCAAGATTCCTCAACCATTATACAGGGCCAGCTCAGCGCTTCTTGCTGGAGAAAAGTGCCGGTGTTGGCCTTTAATAATACATAGTGAGCCAAAACCACAACTCTTCTGCCTGAATTAGTTTAGTGAATAAACCTCAATCGGCATGGCAGTGTTGATGCTGTAATTAGTTCTAAGCACCCCTAGGTATGGTGTAAATAACCATAGGAACATGCTAGAGTATATGTGAAAAGTAATGTATTTGAATGTTCTCCATGCCTCTGGTACTCAGAGGGTTAACATGAAAATGTTCCTTTTAGTTTTTCATAATTTTTGCTGAACGCACCACTTGCGTTTCATGCGCTGGTGTTAAAGAGTAAACCGCGTTTAAAGCAAGACCAATGTTTTTGTTGTGCACGCTTATTCTGAACCGGTGCCTGGATTCCTGGAACGAGTATAAAAGGCGGTGGTTTTATGGTTGTTACATTTGGTATTATGCTGGGTCTATAATAAAAGTTAATTCGTAATTAAAGTTTCCGATTTCCTGTTCAGTTAATGACTCATGAACATCTAAAGCATGTGTTTAGAACTATAAAGTAACTTGCAATTACACTAAGAGCAGGCTTTACGTTTTATTCAAAGCAGACACCGGCGCGCGGTGCATTTGGAAACTATTGCGCAATCGCACAATGTATAGCCCTTCAATATACATTCTAACGTGCAGTGCGTAGAATGTGCGTAGAGCGCTCCACGAAGGAGCAGGCTGCAGGGAGGCTGCCCGGAGAGGAGCTGTATCGTTATCAAGAGGGTAACCGAACGTTTCACAAAACCCACGTATACTAGATGCGTAGATTACTGTGTGCGGAAAACATTCAGCTGCAAGCCAGTTCAAAATCCTTTCTGGATCTCTCTTGATGCTAAAAGTGAAGCGAGGATGTCGCCTCCCTGGTGAACAAAAACTTGGAAGACCCTACTTGTCACTTCCTGAGGGGGTCCGCGTCAGCTGTGTATCACTTAGGCAACTTGAATGTTTCTTTGTGCGTTTAGACAGACACCTCCCTTAAATAGATATATACAGAAGCGTTCACTAAGGCAAGGGCTTTTGCTTCAGCTCATTTCTGCCCCTATACATTAAAAAGGGCAAACCCCGGTGAGCTTCTGCTGCAGGAACAGCTTGGCTGGTCCTGTATTGGTTCTTTACAGTTGAAATCCCTGCCTGAACACAGGTTGGCCTTATTCAGAATATCAACAGACAAGTGAAGGGCATGTGGCTGGAACCATTTGGATGTATGCATCACATACATCATTGTTATGTTCGTGATGTCCGTTGTATGCTTGTATGCAGCTTTGGGAGAATGTTTACCGATTTTGTAATTCACGGAGCATAATAAATTGACGGAATTGCATTTCATTATTTATTGATTTATAAAACGCCATCATATTCCACAGAGCTGTACAATGGGTAAATAGGACATGACAAAGGTGCCTTGAACTAACAAAGAAAAACTGGAACCTAACAATAGGGGAGATGTAATGTAATGGGGAGGAATAATCATGTAGATCATGAGAACAGAACGTTTGTTGAATAGCAATTCTCAGTCGGTTTCTTCTGTATTGCTATAGTTTCATGTTTCTCGCCCTGTGTGTTTCCAATCAGTTTTGCATTGACCCCTTTACACTAAATACCCACGAGCACCAAGGTGGTTCTGATAGAAGTCCTCGGATTTCGCTAATCCACTGCCTATTTCCACATCGCGGTGGGAAGTAATATCTGGGATTGTGTGTTCAGTCCCTGTCCTAGCGTTTTGTTGACACGTGTCACTTTATCTTGACAAGACAGAATGTCGAGCCCTCCAAATGGAGACAAGTGTCCAGAAGAGGCGATTTTACGTGTTTTCTGGCATGGATGAATACATGTGCCAAAAAAAGCAATCCAAAAGAGACAGATGCAATCGTGCAGACTGAATGCAGGAAAATGTGCAGTCCCACAAAGAAAGTGAAATTACACTGGGATTCAATCTCTACACCACAATCAGAGGCTCAGAAAGGATGAATACATTCTAATATCTGGCCTTAGCAGAAAGATTGGATGGAGACTAATGCTCAGGAAGAGACCAAACGCTGCTTGATGCCGAGCTCCAAAATGTTATGGCTATTAGTGATCTACAACCCCAAATAACTCAAATGTTGGTAAAAGTAGTGAAAATACCTTTAGAAATGTATATTGTACAAATAAAACGCGTATCTGACCCAATTACCTAACAGCTGTCAATAAATCGGTCACATTAAAAGTTGCAGTAGAGTAGACCTCCTCGCCCGGCAGACTCTCCTGTAACGACAGTGTCCTTTGGTTATTTGAAATGTTGGGCGCTATGTTATGATAAAATTAAGTGCCTTTTTTTCCTGTCAAGAATATGTGATTTCCACCCCAGACCCCAAATACCCCTGAAGACTATATACATCCCATTCAAATTATAAAACTGTTTTCTGCAAAAACATTGATTTCAAAATCTGCCATACATTTTTTAGAGATTAACTTGGAAATAGTGTTTTTAGAAGAGAATCACAAGCTCCCCCACTTGTAGTGTAACGTGTTAATTTCTGCGTGAGCTGTATTCTTTGGCCAGTTTCCGGTCTGTACAGATGCATCCTCTTTTCCCCTTAAGTAAACTTCTGGAAGGCTTTGGTTTTTCAAAACTATGATATACCGCTTTTTCCAGGTATGAATTCAGGGCCAATTCCGTGTGGAAAGCAAGTCGATTTAGCACGATTGGCCTCACATAAAAACACAATTCATTCTTCCTATAATGTTATCAGTGGTGTTTGTAAATAATGCCTATCCTGAGCTAATGTTGAAGGGGCTTAAAAATATTAAATATTGGTCTTATTTATTTTAAAAACCATTCTAGTTTTTGCATTATATGCAATTTTCATACAACCACATGTTAGCCATTTGTACGTGTTCCAACTCTTAGACCAATATTCTAGACTAACATGGTGACTCCTGTGGTTAAGATTAGAGTAGAATGGCTCAGCATTAATCAGACTTGTGTTTCTACAGGCAAAGTCACTCAAAATATCACGACTGACAACAATGGCCGCCCCCATGTCTGTAGATAAAGGAAGTTGATTGGCATTTGTCTGCGTTAACCTGCATTACTGCATACACACGATATTCATGGAGGAAAACGCTTTTCTCATAGGACTTCCCTTCAAGCTTATGAGTCCACAGGCTGCACTCCTACTCCAATTTGGAACAATAGTGCTAGATATTGGTTTCCTTCAGTTATCCAGCACCGTGCCAGAGATTGTTCTTTGATGTTTAATAATAGCCATCTAGCTATTTCAGAGATTACTTGACAAAAATAAATTGAAGTGCGTTCATGATCCAGTGTCCTAGTAGCCTTACTTTTTTTTTTTTTTTGTCATTTACAGATTTCCTCTTCTGTTAGCAACATATTCACACACTTATTTTCATTATTTAGTAATCTAAGAATAATAAAACTTGTATTGTACATTCCTAGGAATGATCAGATTTTTGTTTCCGGTTTCTGAGCTCATTGCCATGTTTTTGCCGCTTTGGCCTAAAATGTTTCTGTTGTCCGCCCTGGCTCATGGTGTTGGGCGCCATTTACAATGATCTGTTTGGGGATTCTAGAATTATTGGTTTTAACATGATTTGTCCGGCTGATCAATCTGAAGTAGCCTTCATGCCATGTATGTGCCTAAAATTTGCCAGCACTGATGCAGTGTGTTGCCAGTCCTGTGGCTTATGACTCGTGTCAGAATGTTGCCACTTTAGTAAAACCCTGCATTATAACATTTTCGACAACATTTTTATTTGTACGTCAAAGTTTTATTTTGCATCACAAACAAACTTGGTCTTTTAAAATGCCTTATTCATCCATTTGGGCTAGTAATTCAGTCATTAACGTAAAATAAAACACTTATAACAGCCGCCGATAAAACCATTTCAGCCCATCCACACACACACACACACACACACGTCATTGGCGAGCAATGCAGGGCTTACTTTTCTGTATCGTTCCCATCCATAAAGTTTTATCATTAAAAACCAGACTATAAACCGTGTCCTTTCCAAGCAGCCATACATATACACACTCGTATAAGCGGTCAGGGATTTTGTGTCATGAGCTGTCATTTAAAAAAAAAAAAAAAAAAGACATTTGATGAAATCGCTTCAAAATCAAAAGTTTCCTTTACGATCGGGAGAGAGATAATTGAACTCATTGATTTGTTTCACGGTTTGTTTGCCCTTTCGTTCCCTTCCTGAGGTGCTGTTTGCTGAGAAATGTTTCCAATCACCAGAAAGACAGTGGGGTGTGTAATATTTTCCCCGCCAGCTCTCCATTCAGCCAGACAAGGGGACTGTGGCGAGCCTGCCATATGAATTTTTAATGCAGAACTTCATAACACAGCCCTTGCAGCTCGACTGCTCTGTTCTCTTGAGCTTTCAGATTTAATGCTCTGATGAGCAGAGCTCAGGCCTGGGGCGTTCTACATCGTTCGGGGTTAACCCTTGGAGCACCAATCAGAAACCTTCCTTCTCACGCCAGATAGCTCTTATTCAGTGAGGCTTCTAGAAACGCCACACTGACACTACTCTATTTTTTATGATGTATTTAAATTGGTATTTTTTTTTTTTTAACATACTGATGTTTGCAGGTTTAGACAGAGACAGTATTGTGCTTTATAACCTGGATTTCATTAAACCTCATAAGATCTGTAACTGTATTAAAGGGACCGTTTACTTTCCCTGACAGCCCCAATAAATAAGAATGTATATTAAAACTACTTTATATTATGCATTCTTCAAAATGAAAGAAAAAAATAAATCCCTTTACTGAGGTAGAAGCTGCAGTTCCCCGGTCCGAAGATTCTTGCTTGAAGTAGCCAATCAGTGGCTTCCGTTGAAGGCTACAGAAGTGTTTGCAGCTGGAGCTGACTGGAGGTAGATCACGTAAATGGAGATGTTTTTAGCCAAACACAACTTCTGCACAAAAATGGCTGGGCAGGTGGGGAAAGGGACCCCTGAGCTATTGTATACAGTAAAGTGTATATGACTCCTGGAGTGTCCCTTTACTGCCTCATTTTTATTGTCTAATAATTTATATGGATTTTAAGGAGTATTATGTTGCACATATTTGTGTGGGGGTTCCTCTGGTTCTGCCTTTGAGTTACTCAATGTTACTCTTTTCAAGCCATGCTTTTTTTTTGGTTGTTTATTACCCGCGAACAATGTCCTTAATTTACTGTATTTCCATATTTTTTGTTATAGGTAACAGAAAATGTTTCCTATTGCCTACTTTAGCTAAATGGTTTTAAAGGTTTCAGACATTAAAAAAAAATATATAGCTTATATTGAGTGTGAAAATCTACCTAGTGTTATCTAATTTTTTTTTTAGAAATACATTATTTACCAGGTAATTAGGAAGCTGCGTTTAATGCCAGTGATGTCTCCATTGATACTTACACGCTCCAGCCACATTTATCATTTTTTTTTTTTCTTTTTCTATGGCAACATTTCAGTGCCTGGTTTAATGTCACAGGACATGAAGTCCATGATAAAATATTAAGGCCTGAAGCAAAAATGTACTTGATTATGTATGAGAAGGATTCTGGAATTTAGCAGTAATAGCAACAATATCTGTAATGCTGCATTTTGCCATAAAAGTATTCAATTCAGCAGTTTAGCTGGAACAGCAACATTAAGCCAGCCACTGCCATCTTATTGTAAAGGTGCTGCCATTAAACATGTAAGTAGATGTTAATGGCTGGATGTATGTTGTAACACTTTTTTTTGTGGAATGAACGACAAAAGTACTAAAAACGCAGCAGTTACGTTGAAAAGTATTTGCACCGTATCTGATTTTCTCTATTATTGCATATTTTTGGTAGGCTATGAAGAGATCATTTTGTGGTTTGTAGTAATATATAGTCAAGAAATAAATGGCACCTAAATAGTTTTATTTTTGTTAGTTTGATATGATAGTAAAGCACTTAATATTTGCATTTCAATATTCTATGCTTAAACAGCTAGAAGAAAAAATCTCCATGAAAGGGCGAGGTATAAAATAATCCAGGAATTCACAAAGACTGGAATGGAGCATCAAGGGATCTATAGGTGCCTCTCACCTAAGCTAAGGCCAGTGTCTCCATCACTAGAGTCAGACACTGGGCATTCATTCACTGCTCTCCAGGAAGAACATGAAAGCTTTTGTAGAAGAATGAAATATATATATATATATATATATATATATATATATATATAATATATATATAGCAAAAGTGCATGTAGTAACTGATATGGCACAGGATAAATCTATAATCCATATTGATTTGTAAGAAGTAACTACCGGTGTTTTCAAAAAAACAGTCTATAGAATACATTGTCTTGTGCACTTAATAATTAGGTCCTTTAACATCCCCTGGAATGCCCGAGGGAATCCTGTCCTTCACTTCTTTGTGAAGGTGAGACATCTGAAAATGTACCTGCTGCTAGAATGTTATATGCATGGGGATTTTATTTTGGGCTTTTTTCTGTTGTAGAGAAAACAAATTTGTGAATTTAGCATATACCCTGGTTTAACGCATTTAGAAGCCTAGAACCACAGCATGAGTGGTTGCGATCATTAACTCCTTTACTACCAAGTAGCATTTTGAATACTGATCAAATCTATATTTTGATTCAGGGAAATGCAAAGTAAGAAATTCATGTGATGTTGGTAAATTGTGACATACTAATGTCATTAGTATGTGTATGTTGTACGTGTTGTGTTGTGTATGTTGTACGTGTTGTGTATGTTGAGGGAGGGGAGATATTTGTTTTTGGTGGCTTAAGTGGCACTGCAGAGGTTATAATTCAGCACCTAGGCCAGCAGTTCTCAAATACCACTAACAGGACTCCAGGCCCAACCACAGGTGGATAAATACTGCCTCAGCCAGTGAAATCATCTATGAAAAACATCTGTTTTTGATAACTTTTTTTTGTAAGCTTGCAATTTATGTTGTTAACCGTTAATATGATACACAAGCCCGTAAATGGCTTCACACATACCTGGCATATTAAAAAGGCAGCAATATAGTTACATTGAGCTACTTCGTTGGCGGCCATTATACTTGCTGCTGTTGCCAAGCCGTGACAGTGTCAATTGAGAGGCCTGGTGCTAAGAAGGCATCAGTTATACCAAAATAACACCCAAATCCTGCCTGTATCCCCCCAGGAAATATGCCACCACACGTGATTTTGATACCGGATTCATGAGATATATATATATATATATATATATATATATATATATATATATATATATATATATATATACATACAGATCAATCCACCCTGGACAAACAACATATATATATAGATATGTATATATTTATATATATATATGACAGATTTGGATAATATTTTAATAACAAAAATACAAATGTTACACAGTGCCACAACTAAAAAAAACAAACCAAGACATGCAAAAGAAAAACAAAACAAGCTAACAGTTCTTATAAACAATGGGACTTAAACACAGGACCCTCTCTCACGAGTTTCTAGAATAAGTAGGCCTGTGGAAACTCCTTAAGTTCAGATGGTTTCTTATGATGTTCCAATCGGAGTCAATTGTGGAGTTCTTCTTTGAGGTCCCTGTATTGTCCCTAAATCAGACTTTTGCAATGAAAACACCCCTCTGGCCACATGACACCTTTTCCAAAAATTGATTCCCATCTTTGATCTGCCAATAAATTATGGTGGGGTAAAGGTGATGGAAAACCCCTCCACTTAAGCTAGGAATGGAATTCTTATTACTCAGGATCCTTATCAATCGGGCCATGAATCATCACAGGGGTCCTCTGGGAAGATGACACTTCTAGCCAGAACAGATACAGAGGGCATGCACAAAGAAACACATTTAAATCAACATCAGATTAACCCATTGAATGCTAACACATAGAAACTAACCACCTCTGCTGGATTACCCTTCCATGCATCCACTATATCCCATGAGTTAATTATGACACGGGTCGAAAAATCTGGTTGGTATTTAGGAGCTAGCCAAAAAACGTAGGAACCTATGATACTAATTAACACACACATACCAACATACTTATACAGTAGCATACTTACACACATACTAACACACACACAATAACATACTTCACATATACAAACACACACTCAGTATGTGAGTGTTGCACAGTAATGTACTTTCACACACATACCAGCACACACATTAACATACTAACATATTATTATTATTATTATCCTTTATTTATATAGCGCCAACAGTTTACGCAGTAACATACTTCCTTTTAAACATACAAACACACTGTAACATGCGTACACACTTGGTAACTTAACATACCAAGACTCTAACATATTTACACATACACAGTAACATGCATACTTCTACACATACTTTTTTCCCCTTTACCTTTGTTGTCTCCGGACAGTTCTTTTTACTTCCATGTAAATGCCTTGGTTGGCACAGATCTCCCTTGTGACGGCTCATTGAGCAGCAGACCAGGAGGTCTAAACACCATGTAGAGTGATCTGCCCCCAGTTTGGAGGTAAAGGGGCTGCCCTACCCCAAGGCCAACTAGAATGTCACTTCCACAAGGTCACTATAAGTGAGTCTACTCAGCATTCTGTGTGCCCCTCTTAATTTAATGCATACTTCCCAAGTATTCTCTTTGAAGCAAGAAAGTTCTGGGTTATGGGCAGTGTCCTGGTGACCAGTCAAGCTGTGCTACCATGTCCAGACTGCCATTCTTAGCGGTAATTATGTGTTTAAATGTTGGTGATAACATTTAACAAGCTTATGTTAATATTTTAGCAGCCAGTATGAGCTTATGTTCTAATTAAAAGTTGATTACAATTAATTAGACCTGGCACCGTTGAATGTCAGCTAAGCACTGCCTAAATAGACTGCATTAGAAACGACGAGTGCCATTAAGACACAGAGAGCTGGGATATGATATACCGATGCTGGGGGAGCTGCACTAGGTCAGGCATTGGGGCAAAATGAAAGGTAAGTCCACCACTGCTAGGCTACTCAGAGAGAGGGGGGGGGTGTATTGCTTTATGAAGACGCAGCACTAGCCCCATGCAGCCTTTAGTGGGTCTGAAGTGAGTGGGAAGTAGGCAAAAAATGAGTGGCGATCGGTGTGCCCAAGCCCCAAGGCCATGCCTGGGCAAAGAAAACAAAACCCATAGAGCCAGAGCTTCACCCAGACACCCCAGGTCAAACCCTTGTATGTTCCTGTGACACAAAAAGCAGACACTAATAGGTTATTAGCCCAGAAACCAAAAAAAGCTTCTTACGAGTGTGTCTTGTATTGGTTATTACAATTTCACATACAAGTTATATTTTGTCTAACTAGAAAGGCAATTCTAAGGAGAAAAGACACATTTAGTAGCCAAACTAATTTGGTGTTTGTTTTTTTTATTTGGTGGAACGCAAAAGAAACTAAATAGGTTTGATGTGGCCCTGTATAATGAATAGCTTAAAGTGGGAGGTTTCTTAAAGCTCCCCTTATTTAAATATTAGTTATACAGGGCCAGCTCCATTGTTGAAGAGAATAGAATTTGGCCTTTAGGGTGATATCACGGAGCTGAAATGTTCAACCCAAGCTCCCTCTTTAGCGATTAGACCTCAATGTTTTTAAAAGAATTATTAAATTGTAAAAAATAAAAGTTAAAGGGGCAGGTTTGCACCAACAAAAATGTATGTGACAACTACACTTTTATTGCGTTGAAGCCTTTCGTGTGATTTTTAGCGGTTTATGTATATATTTCAAGAAGGAACACTTTCTCAATATCCTTCCCATTGCTTAATTAAATGGCGAGTTTCAGAGCTTTAGATGATTGTCAAGATTTTATTTGTGTTGTTGCTATGACGATAAACATGTGCTTTCGACATTTAACATTAACAAACAATTACGCCACGGTAGGCAAATATTTACTTGAACCAAACAGACAGTTGCTTGAAAGCAATAGACAAAGTGTCCTAAAGACCATTTTAGTCATCTCTACACAAACTTGTGTCTCTGGTACAAAAAGACAGATTAAACAAGTCCCTCTGGTTACGGTAAACTGCTCATCAGGCATAATGTGTGGCAGTCAACATTTATAGGGGATCAAGAACAGACACAGCCACCCATGTATTTCTGTAATGGCATGTAGGCCTTCTTTAAGATTATTATTGCTACAAATTAACCGCTCTGTATCAAAAATCTATCCTGCCGGCAAAATTGGAGCTTGGAACTAGATATCAAATGCACAACGGATCACAATACAGACTACATTTTTAATCAGAGATTGGCCCAGTACATGCCCCTGGCCCCCTATGCCCATCCCATCAAACCTCTACAAGGAAAAGCCAAAGGTTAGTGGCACCTGGGTGCAGTATTTGTTAAATCCCATTTACTCTACCACTGTACACTTACACTCACACGCTTTCTCCTCTCCCAGCCCCCACTAACCTTATGCTCACCCATGACATTCCAGCACCATACGCTGACACCCAGACACACATGCTAACACCAAATATAGACACATACACACTCATGCAAACACCATACTGTAAGAAACACACACATGCTAACATCATATGCTCACAAGCTTTAACACCTTACTTTAAAACACACACACACTATAATATCAAACACTCATGTACAACCCCATACATCAATGCACACTCTAACATTATCCACTAGTATACACACTCATGCTGATGCAGTACAGTAACACACACACACACCATAACACCACACTCTAATATACGTGCACCCACTCACTATACACACACACGTATATATACACACACATATATATATTACATACTTACACGCATACAGCAACGTACTTTCACAGACTAATACTTTTTTACACGTACTTACCTTTTTTTGGCTCAACCACTGCATGTTTTGTGACCTCTCTGGGTGCTTCCCTGCGGCCAGTGTATACATTTCTATAAAGTGTGTTCCTGTTTTTAAAAGGGAATTGATGGGGTTGAGAGAGCCTTTTTCTAAAGGGTGGAAGCAGTAAAATCTGCAAAAAATCTAAATATCTTATCACTGCATTCTTTCATGTATATATTTATGAATGCTACAATATGTCTTCATGGAGGACAAGCTTTTGTTTTAACTAGACTGGCTTGAATGTGAAAACTGCTTGTCCGTTACTGAGGACAGGGAACATTCATCTCGGAGATTAATCTCGCACCTTAGACAGGTTTTCTGGTGCTTTCAGAGAGCGTGCTGGGTAATGAATCTTAAACTCAGGGTAGCAGCTGAATAAGCCTTTATTATAAAAAGAAATCTGCATCCCAGTACTATGATTTTAAGGAAGCAAGACACAGCACACACCATTTAGTATTCCATCTTATCTCTTTTGTAGAGGGCATGCTATGGTTGGCCTTCTGTCTTTGCTGGGGGATGCTGACCTTTATTCTTCTTGTAGAAGACTTTTTTTTATGTTTGATGGGTCAGATGTTCTCTAACTGAAATACCCCACAGGACAAGATTGTTCTTGCAGCCAGACTGCAGAGCTAGGTTTTATTAAGCCCAGAAATCATGCTTCTCATCGCGATAGCATTACTATTAAAGAGTGTGTGTGAAATGTTATGTAACTTCTCATCTGATGTGTGAGGAAGCTGGGGATGCTATATCTGGATGTTTCTGGTGGATAGACCATGCCATCAGGCTATAACATGCTTTTGATTTTCTGATTATTTTGATAAAATCCTTCAACAAGGTTCTACGGCAGCGACTGGCCGATCTGTGGCCTTGTGTTATTGCAACGTGCATCATCAGCTGCCCATTGCTTATAAAGAGTTGACCCTGCAAGTAGGGAAGACCTCATAAGACAATTATGTTTGGTGTTTTATCCAAATATATATACGTTGTGCATGGTGCACGTCCGCGTTTGGAAACACTCCAAAAATCAAGCCCTGTATTAGAATATATTTCCTTAGCTGGCACATTTTAACATCAGTTATTTTTACAGCAGAGCACAGTTGACATATAGGGTTTTGAGTTTTTGCACAGTGATCACGTGTTCCCTAGAAATCCTGAGTAGTAGTCAAAGTAGACATTTTTAACATTTGACAACGGCTGGCGATGATATTGTGTTATCCAACGGTGACGGTATTAATCTAATCTATTGCAGAAGAGCCTATAATGCATTTGTGAGCACAGGGCATTCTCGCACCGTTCTTTTCATATACACAAAATGAATCACGCTGTACACTTAATTCTTTGAGCCGCAGCTGCTCAATTTGTCCCACACTGAAACGATTGAACCTTGAGTGACAGTTCCAGGCAATGTCTCTGATTGCACAGTGGGTCACATGCCGAGGGGTAACCTGCATTTCAGATGCTGTCTGCATAATGGTTTATTTGTCATTTTTGTCATGCACACACAGGTTATTTGGACACCGTGTTGGGCCACTAGAGGCCAATCCTGGTGTAATTCCCTACATTTGTAGGGTTTTTTTTATAACTTGATTAGATTTAAAGACAAATTCCATCCTACTGTTGGTATTCTTTGGAATGTATGAATGTATAGATCAATGGTATCATTACTAACAGCAGTCTCTAACTAGAGACTTGGCAGTCTTCACAGCTTACCAAGATTGCAGAAATCATTCATGTATTAAAATGCTTTATTTGCATTAATATATTGTGATTTTTAGGTCTCTAGAACCCTTACACACTCAAACCCAGCACACATTCTGAGTTTCTAGAAACCTGAATAGGGGTTTCATTAGAATTTGAATTTCATTGATGAGAATGGCCACTGGTTTGAGGCTGCAGATCAATTTGGGAAAGACAGTGCTGACTACAGCTTTCGCCTTGGTGTTAAATTTTCTTGTTTTTTTTTGCAAAATTTTATTGCTAAAATAGGGCATGTAGATAGGCTAGCATATTTCTGTCAATCTCAAAATCTCTTAAGATCCTTACACGCAGTCTGGATCTGGTTTGAACAAGCAGTGTCACTGCAAATATTTATGCATGTTAGTATTAAAATGAATTCATATTTACAGCGATCTATAATTAGCAGAGGTTTGGTTTTTAAGAGTTGAACCATGCATAATATGGATGTTGCATGGGAAAAAAGTATTTCAGCTTTAAACACATTGATGTATACAATAATGTAGTTTAATTTTAAAGGAAACCTGTTTTTTTGTTTAAAATAATCTGTGGGTGGCACCACACCAAGATGATTCTTTATGGCAGTGCTAATGAAGTCATCACTCCCCCCCATAGACTTTCAGGAGCCAGAGGGTCTCTTTGGGTGGCTGAGATATTCCACTTACCGCAAGGCAGTATGATAAGGAGCTAGAGCACACACAGTACATACATACAACAAATATGCACGTCTAAAACATATGAAAACTAGAATTGTTTTCAAAACGAGAACTACTACGAGAAGTATTTTTGTGGTGGTAGTAATGAAAATACCCTTTTAAACGTGTACTAGAATGTAAACATTTACTATAAGGCCTAAGGCAGACACTATTTATTTATTTATTTTATCGGTGTATGTATTTTGAATATACAGTTCATAATATAGTTTGGTTTTTTTTTCTTGTTTGGTGTCTTTTGCAGTAAAATACTTTGAATATTAATATTGGCCAATCCAACAGTTTTAAATGATATGTTCACTGTTAGCATATGCTCTTGTTTAGATTAATTTTCTCTGATATATGTTTCTTTGTTCCCATAGGGCAGATGAGATTGAGATGATCATGACCGACCTTGAACGAGCTAATCAGGTAGAAACCTATGCTTTAATAACTTATGTTTTGGAGGCATGTAATTGTTCAGTGGGAGGGTACAAAATGACCACCCTTAAAACCTTGTAGGACAGCAAATGTTCTCAAGAATAAATAGATTTGGGTTTCAGCCGCTTCATGGTGCTTTGAAGTCGTTTTGGCCTCTTTTTTCCTCTGGTTGTTTTCCCTGTGTTTTAAAAATCCTGCTGAAATGTATAAACGGAAAAAAAAGATAGCACATTGTAACATATATTAGTACCGTTTCGTACGGAAGAGTGCTGCTGTTTTGTTGTAAAACAATCAGTGACTCAAACACTCTAAAGAGTTTGTAGCAATGCATGCCGTTATAACATTTTGAGAAATTGGTCTTGGAGTATATTCCAGAGGAGAGTTATTTGCCTCCGCTTTGGCGCATATGCTTTCTCTTTAGTCCAAGAAAGATTTGTAGTTTTAATGAAGGGATTTTGGCAAGCATGTACTGTGCATGGCTTTTTGATTAAGCACATCTTTAGGGAATGTCAGATTACATTGAAAGGCGTTTAGATGTAAGCTTTCCGTTAAATGGGTTTTTTCTGTGTGGGTGCTGTGATATTGTCTAGGGAGACATGTTCGTCTCTTTTGTGTTTTATGTTTTGTCTTTGTGATCAAAAGTGTGCTTTAATGTCGCACGTAAGAAAGTGTGACAATGGGAATTAAGTACAGAAAGGATCAGGCAAAAAAAAGAAATAAAATGATGTCCTAAATTACTATTTTGTCCCTTCCTAATGGGCTTCACCACTTCCTTCCCGGGTAAAGATGCCTGCGCTCATCTTGTTTCCCATATCATGCATGGAAGGGAAGTCGGTCTTCCAGCAAACAGCATAAAAATGAATTGAGTGCATAGTTTCCGTTCCGTAGTTACTATATTTGTTTGTCCATAACATGTTCACCAGTTGTACATAGCTTCGGCTCTTGAAAATAGCCACACTTCAATCAGAATACATTCCTGACAGCCTACTCGCAGTAACTAATGAATATGATTCAGTTTCATCATTAAATAATGGTCCCCAAGCTTTCCAGACTTCAGAGGATCCCATAAGGGAGATGAGATGGAACAAGCTAATCGGGTAGAAATGAGGTGCCTTAAGCATTGGTTTACAATGTTCTATACATATTTTATCAACCTAAAGTATCAGAAAAGTTGAAAGAGTCTATTACACATATAAAATGTTCGTGGTTGTCTGGTAACTGATCATCAGCCACTGTAAATGAGAACCAGCGGCTGGATTTAGTGATAACTGTCAGCGACTGATGTATAAATATGAAGGTACCGTAGAAGCCTGTAGTCTAGTGCAGAGCTGCAAACAGGACAGGGATTCTGTCTCCTTGTCTGAAACCCCATAGTGTAAAGAATTTTAAATTAATGTTCCTGTACCCAACCTGGGATATCCAAAAATGTTGTTCAAGGTGCTCAAGTACTGGCATTGTCTACCCGTACTCTAGTCTATCAAAGTCTGGGAACTTGTACTCGTGATCATTTTATTCAATTTCTTTGGGTTCTCTTATTCATAAACAGAATACCATTCAGACTGATGCATCCCCCTCCATTCAAAGCTAGTCCTGTTCTCAGACATTATGGCTGCATCTCCGTTTGTTCTAATAATATCAAATGATTAATAGACAGATTTGTAATGGCCGTGTTTTCATTAGTTATATATGCAAATGGAATTCCAATGTATTGACAAGTTTAACCGCTTCATCGATCACTCTGGCAACAGGGAGCCGTTACAGATATTCATGCCTTTCCAGATTAAAAGATTCAGACTGTGTTTTCTCCAATGAGTCATTCCCACAAGTGATTCTGAAATGAAATCATTCTCGGCATGAGTATAGAAATAAATTGAATAAAAAGATTCCATTCCTACTCATATTTATTCAGTCTGATAAATTCAGTGGGCTGCAGCATTAGCAGCAGCAGGGGATTCCTTGCTCCTAGCGTTAAATTACTGTCATAATCGCTCAATTATTTCTTCCTTGTACTGTTTAAAATAAAAATCCATCATTTTCCACGTTTTTTTTTTTTCTTCTTCTTCTAACATTTATTAGGTTGAGTGTTTAGGAAAATCAATTATAGTCAGCCGGGCATGAATTGATGAATGTTCTCAGATTAATTGTCAGTTGTTAAAATGAATGTACTTTCTCAGTTCACCTTTTTTTTATTATTTCTTTCAGAGAGCAGAGGTGTTTCAGAGAGAAGTAGAGGCCTTAAAGGAACAGCTCTCATTACTTAACAAATCTGTCCAACATGCTTCACAGGCTCCAAAGACCTCTGACACGGTGAGATCCATACTTACAGACATAGCTAACAGTCTCATTATAAGTCACTATCATCAATATTTATTAGGCCTATATTACTATTAGTTTCAATAATACAGATGGACTTTTTTTATTTTTTTGCTGTCACAACTTTGGAGCCCCACAGCTGCTCTTACCTCCAATTTGTAACAATACATATTACATTACCTATGTAATGTATATGATATCTTTATACAGTATATACTATTTGTATTCATGCAGCTTTAGTGGATTCCATAGAAGTATACATTGAGGTTATACATTGAACAAATTCTGAAGGTGTAAATGGCATGCTCGCCAGTGATTAACATTCAAAACGTTGGTGAACTTGTGGCTAGTTTGTGGGTTTCATGTTTCCCCGAGAGCTGGAAAGCTTTCTTCTGGCTGTCCATGGGAGCTGCATCTACAATGTGGGCCTCTGCTGTTAACATAGTATTTAGAGCAATCTAGCGAACAACCAGGGGGTGAGCAGAGCATGCGTCGCTGCAAGGACAGTTCCTTTAAAGAGCCGTTCAGCTGCTCTTGACTTGGGAGCCATTGGAACTCAAGCTGTATCAGTAAAAAAGACTTGAACCTCCCTGGTCTTTTTAAGGGATAACTCAGCTATAGTTTTAAACTGGCAAGAGGAACAACCAATGCATCCATCCAAGTTAACAGGTTGTGTGTGTTCTTTCTGTTGTGTTAATATAATCGCAGATGATGTAAAGTCCAAATACGATAAATAAATAAAATGAAAAGTTGTTGTGTCCCACACAGGAGCAGGTAACGGAGGCAGTGACACGTTCTAGCATGGAAGTAGAACTTACAGCAAAGGAGAGAGAAATTGCCCAGCTTGTGGAGGATGTACAGAGGTTACAGGCCAGTCTCACTAAGCTCCGTGAAAACTCAGCCACGCAAATATCCCAGCTTGAACAGCAGCTAAACACCAAGAACAGCACACTCAAAGTAAGTATGCAACACGATGACGAGGTCCATTAGCATAAAATGGGTGGGGCACGCACTGGGTGGGGTTTGTTAAAGTGGTTGGTCAGAAGTGGGAGGAGCTACTTTTGCTTAACCCCTTCAATCCCAGGGGTTTTTGGTACCTCAAAGCCCAGAGCAATTTTGCCATTTTTGGGGTATGTCGGTTTAGCGATGATTCTCTTTTCCTGTGAATAGTGTACCCATGTAAACTATATATTGTTTTTTCAAGGAGAGATAGAGCTTTCGTTTGATACCATAGTTGGATGATTAGCTGAAAATTTAGAATGAGAAATTTAGTAAAAACTAGCGAAGATTAGAAAAAAAACTAATTTTTTTTACATTTTCCCTCTGAATCCTCACAAAATTAGGTAAAGTGATGGAAAATCCCCTCTAAGTTTATCAATTCAGGTGTCCTGATTTCAGAAATACCTAATTTATATAGATTTTCCAGACTTTCCCAGCACCAGGGAGCATACTGAAAGGTGTACAATTTTGTATAATTTTTATGCCTATGGCTTAATGTGTTTGGGAGTTGTGAACGGGGGCAGCAGGGTTATACTGGCTAGATGTTATGCTAGGGCAATGGGAAGTAAGGTTTTTTTAATAATTTTTTTTATTATCTTTTTTTATATATATATATATTTTTTTATTTTTTTTTTATATATTTAGTTTTTTTACACAGAAATGGTTAGAGGTCCTCCTAGGGACCTCCTGAACATGCCAGTGATGTCACAATGACATCACAGCTCACATTATAATTTTTTTTGTATTATTTATATTATTATTTTAATGATTTATTTAATATAATTTTTTTAATGAATTTTTTTTTTTTTTTTGAGCTTTTCTGTTTCAGGACAGGAGGGGGGGTGAGAGACATGGTTTCTCACTCCCTTCCCCGCGATCCCCCTGCATCGTTTTGAAGGGGTTAAACTATGTAATGAGAAATGCTGCTCTGCTAATCGGACCAGTATGTAAATTCTCAGTCCCCGCATTTTTGTATGTTAAAAAAATTCTTAAACAAGACCATCCAGTGTCTTGGCCAGCGAGTTTTATGTTAACTCAAAAATATTGTTATATCCTTTGTGTGAATGGTGTTGTGTATGGTATTTTGTAATTGTTTACATTTTTTTCATGATGCAGGTAGTTTATGCTTCAGGTCCCTTTGGGAACTGATACCAAGAACAACAAGATCAATTGTCTGCATGGCTTTTGGGGACTGATGTACACTGAATAGTGATATTAATCACTGCAGGGGAAACTTGATGCTTGTGTGAAATTATATCAACCTGTTTCCTGCTACTGGAACATGTAGAGCATTGGAGACCAGCCATTAACCTCTTCCTGCTCTCTGAAATGCATATATTTTACTTGCATCCTAAATAATTTTAGACTTCATCAAACGGTGCTCAATGAGCCATCCCTAATAGACTGCGGTTTTTGGATGCACGCTCAAAAGCAAAGCCTCTTGATCTCCGCAAGTCATTTATTCATTCCGACATGCCTTGCTACCCCCAGCTTTGCGTACGTCCTCATCATTTGATGGATGATGTCACCACAAATTTGTCTTGTGTACAGAACAGGAAAATAGATTACAGCTATGGCATTATAACATGCCTCGGTAGCATTACAGCAAGTGTAACTGGGAAACTCACGAAACCAGCACATCAAGGTTCTGAATGAACCTCTGTTGATTGATTTTTTGATACAGCAGCTAAAGAATCCTCGTCATGCAATTAAAGGGGCAGACAACATAAAAAAATCAAATTTAGATTTTTCGTTTTTACTGTGAAAGCTGTATATAGCATCCATCTCTAGGCAATATCCCCCATACAAGAATTATAACTGTCTGTCTACTATCATTTCATGGCCGGCCTGGCTATCTCAATTAAGCAGATAGAAAAAAGTAATCACGAAGAAAAAAGCACTAGCCACACTAAAAAATTACCATTTTTAACAGTGTCAGCATCGCTTTATATCATTACACTTTTCATGGTGTTATCAGGCAGTTTTATATATAGATTTATACAAAGGTTGTTACTTTTTTTCCCAGTGATGTATAAAGACGTACATTTAGAAGGTGTGGGACCTTTTAACATCTCCAGCATCATTCCAGCATTCTTAATTTGCACATTGCAGCCAATACCAGCAGGGAAATAAAAGTGGCTGGATGGTATGCAATCTTATTGATCTCCCCGGACCTCATGTTGGGGTTAACCAACAAAAGCACAACTAGAATAAATCATGTTTTGCTTTTTTCAAAGAAAGTAGCAATCAATATATTTCTTCTCCGTTTGATAAATATTGAATATGTAGATTGGAAAAAACAGAACAGAACTCATATCTACTTGCGCTCCTGTTAACCTTACTTTTTTGGTATTTCTGAGGTGTGTCTGATATTTTACAACACTTTATGACCAAAGAGCAGTGTTGTGCTGCAAATCCAGATTCTGAGGGGATTATTACTGTGATGTTCATGTACGATAGACGAAGTCTCCAAAGACTAATGTATTCATGTTGTTTTGCAGCAACTTGAAGAAAAGCTAAAAGTGCAGGCTGACTATGAAGAAATTAAAAAGGAACTTAAGTAAGTAAATTACATCTGTGTGTATTCCATAGTCTAGCCTCATGAACCTGAGCAGCATGTAGCTACATTTTTTCCACACAGCCATTGTTTTCTGCAATTGCAGTTGCCTTTACCGAAATAGTCCTGTTGGCACCTTCTTATGGGATTTCTGATGAACATTCGTTTTCTTAATGTGCCACATCTACATTAGGACAGCATAAGAATGAATGTGTTGTATTAGCTTTGCAATGCTCTAAATACCTGCATGAACACAGATATTCATGCAGGGATATCATTATAGTCTTCCCTGTCTTGGACCATTGGCAACCATTTCCATCAGAATAGCGCTGGAATTGGTTTGCCCCTTTTAGATGATTAAATACATGTGTACACATGCCTCGTTACTCCTCTGAGAACCCAAAGCACATGGGGCAATATATAGGAGTCCTTTTGTCCTCCTTTTTGTAATCCACATAGCCTTGTATCAACGATAGAACCATCATTTAACATACAATGTTTCTTTAGTAAAACCTATGCTTAGTACATCATAAATTGTCACCAAAATGTATTTTCCATAGCTGTTAAAAGGGGCACGTTTAATTCCATCTGCAGTTGATCATATTGCTTTAGGGATCCTGTATTATCTTGTTTATGCTGCCTTTGTGTAACTTCTGCTACACATATTTCCCATGTTCCTTTCCCTTCTTTAGCTGTTCTTGTTGTTTGTGCTGCAACCATAAATCATATTGTCAAAGTGACATTCTGTTACAGTTCTGGGAGAGCCCTTCCCCTGCCCACGACGTCTGAACAATCCACTGAGGTACATTGTAAACATTCAGCACTCTGGATTCTGTAGGGATATTAGACCAGGAGACTAAAAATTTGGTTTGGACGTAGGAGCCAACTTTTCTTTCTTATTTGAATCTGGCACTACAATATGGTAGACATACTGACTCTGGCACTATACATTTACAAACACACTGACTCTTGCACTATACAAATGCACACTGACTCGTATACACATACATCAACTACTCACCCCCACCTCGTAGAGATCTGCCATGCTGCTGCCTGTCTTCTGCCATTGTGAATCTGGCACCCTATACTTTTCTGTGTGGGCGCAGTGAAGCCTTGAGGCGCACAGTTGGGTCACGTAATGCACGTTATGTGACCATGCTGGGTGCCTTACGGCACCCTCTTCCCTGCACGAAAGCATAGGGTGCTTGATTCACAATGGTAGCCTTGGCCAGATTTGACCCCCTTGTCCCGCAAAGCTTTAGGCGCCAGGGGGTGGTTTCTAGTCACCGGGGTTTGTTGAGCCCCTGTATTAGTCAATAAAGGACCAATAAACTTTTAAGATAAGTTTAACTTTTCTGATAGAACTATGTGTTTCTATTGAGATACCTGTCATTTACTGTAGCTGTACATCTAGCTTCAAATGATATCAGCAAGCACCTCAGCCAGTGTGCCGAAACCAAGGGCTGACAAAACAAATTTCCGTCATTCCTTCTGGAATCATTTGGAGTAACAAACAATGGAGGGAATCTAGTTAAAATCCCCTCTACTGATCTATCACATCGCTGTCTGCAAACAGGCTTTGTCACCGAGAAAACATCTGGTAACTTCTAACGGATGCCTTTTCAAAACGTTGGTAACGTTAAAAAAAATAATAATATAAACCTTGGTGTCTTTTGCAAAAAATGTTTAAAATTACACCTCAGTGAATGATAAGAATTCATCTGCCTGCACATTTTGTATTGGATTAAGCAAACTTTTCAGATGGCTCTATGAAGCAGCATTCAAAGGAGAAAAAATACATAGCTCTGCTGCCCAGGCTTGGTCTACAGTCGATGCCGCACTTCATACCCATGTTTATTATTATTGTTTTTGTTGTCATTATTGTATGCTTTTCCCAACCTTCACCTACATGTAACTTTCCATGATTCGTGATCGGGTTGGGAATGTTTTAGCAGTCGAAGGAGACAGGGTATCATTTTACTTTACGGGTTGCTAATAAAACCACACCCTGTAATACAAACTTCAGTTCTATATACTAAAAAGATTATTATTGAGCTACCAATAAAGCCTAACCATTAATTGGTGGAAATATGGAATCTTGAAGTTTTATTGCTGCTTTATTGTCACACCAGTCCTAACATGTAATTCTAGTTCCCTAAGGCCTCCTGAGGCTATTTAGGTTAGTTAAATAACCAGAATCGGAGACTAAAGTTTGTTTTTTTTAATTATTATTATAACATTCGGTTAACCAAATGTCCCATTTGACCAGGGATCCACTGAGGATGGTCCGTCTCAGGTTCTGAACTTGCAGATCTCAAAGTTAATGAAGGACACATCTGGCAAGTTCTGTGAATATCCATAAGCTTCAGACTTATGAAGAGGAATGTAAGAAGAACAGTTTAGGATAAAAAAAAAAAAAAAAAAAGCACATGAGGCATGATCCCAAATCCTTATTTTTCTGGAAATAATGATAAATATATGGAAAGGATTGCAAAAAGTTCATGTGATCTTTACAGTAAGCAGTTAAGATGTTCTTAGAATTCCAGAAAGATCAGATATTACTTTGAAACGGAAGGCTTTGTGAGCCAATTGGTCCTTAAGCACTGTAACTACTGTGTTTTCTAACTAGCTCTAACCACAATTAGTGATTAGCATGATATGGCAGAGAGGAAAAAAATACATTTCTGGGAAAAAAGGTGGTTTTTATGCTATCGAGAAAAAAAACCAAATGAATGTAACGTTCTCCGCTGTTAATCTGTTTAAGTATAAATGATAACTGCTAGTGCTTTTTCAATAGGATGATTATGGTAATACAGCCTCCCTCCCAGCTACATTAGTGAATGTATACACTTTGTGACAGCTTCAAATGTTAGATCCTTATTAACATTTCATTTTATGCAGTGATGTTGCCTGGTGGGAATAAAGAATGCGTTATTTAAATGACCCATAAGAAATATGTATTTTATCTTAACAAGGGGGTGGTCCATTAATATAACATGGGACCATATGTAAAGTATTGTAAATGTCCAAAACCAGGATATTTGTTATGTTATTAGACAAAAGATGCCCGAAACTAACAGCACATACTTCTTCTTTACAGTATCCTGAAATCTATGGAGTTTGCCCCGTCTGAAGCATCGACTGTTCAGGTACAGTACATATTTTACACCCCTGTCATACCATTTTGCTTTTAGAACAGTTTAGATGGGAGTGCCGTTCCCTTTAATTTTTAACCAACCTTTTTTCCTTGAACATGCAATAGCCTATTTTTCTAGCAAGAACAAGGTGGATGCGCTACAAAGTACATGATTTTGATGCTGTAATATGTTTGAATTATTATACCTGAAGCATCATTTGCTAGCTTGCGCTAATAGTCCTATTTTTGATACATTGTCAAACTTTACAGTCTATGTAAGCTGCAAAAAATAATACTATAGAGGTTTCTGTGTCCTTACAGAAAGGGTTATATAAATCAACAGGTGTCCTTAGGGTTCTAGGAACACCTTCTTCAACCACTCCGTGATTCACCTGTTCTGAATACATGAATCCCAAATTGAATGAAGGACGAATCTGACAAGTTCTAGCTCAGACTTGGAGTGCTGCTTAAATAAACATTTGAACATATTAAGTTGTATGAAGGAACTGCGAGCTAGTGAGTAGTTGCAGTGCTTGTCCATATCTCTGTTTTAGTATTTGGAGATGTATAAAACACTGCAGATTCTACAGGTGGAATACTTTAAACATGAAGTGGCCAATGCTTTAGTCTGTCCCCACAACCTTCATTGTGGACTTCAGTATTGACGTCTCAAGTTTGCTTTGTTCAGGACATCTGTGGGAGTCTTCTTTGATTTTGCGGTATAGACATACGCTATCAATTCCATAACTGTACATTTTTTTGTCTTTAGGATGCAGCTAAACCGTTGGAGGTTCTGTTACTGGAGAAGAACCGCTCTTTGCAGTCAGAAAATGCCACATTGCGCATTAGTAACAGTGACCTGAGTGGTAAGTTTGTTTTGCTTACTTTAAGTGCCAAACTGCAAGAACACAAATAAAAGAAAAAGCTGAGAAACACGCGGAGAAATATTGTGTAAGCGATAAATGACAGCAAGATTAATGAATGTCGGATGAGAAAGGGAGTGTATGTTGGATAAAAAAGAATGCATGTTGACGTCTGCTTAAAAAAAAGACTAATTACCTGGGAAAATGGCAGTTTTGTAGGCTATTATGTTACAATGTTATGAGCTTCTTCTTCTCATTCCTCCACCTCCTGGCCAATGCTACCAATAGAAGCATGATGCGAAGGGAAAAGGGGTTCTGATCGAATATGTTTTCCTAACAGAATTTACTGAACCTGCTTTGGCTGTAGCATAGTCTTCATTAAGTCCAATAGAGTGCTGAGGTTCCTGCTTTCTTATTGTTTGATAATGAACTGTTACTCATTCTGAAAGTGATAAGATATGCTGTATGTAGACGTTTTCCTTAAGGTGCATTCAGTAGTTTTAGTGATGCATCCTCACTGATGTGTTGGGTTGGACGATCTTCAGCCCTTTCCTCAAGGAATTCTAGGCTAATCTCCAAATGTAAATGTTTGCTGTGTGGGCCACATTTTGATTGACTTGAAAATGTATTGAGGATGTCCACATTCAAAATTGCCAAGTATGACACTGTATGTTTCAAACCGTGGCTTCTATAAGAGATGAAGTGCACTTGATTGTAATGTGTATTCTCCAGGCTGCAACAAACTGTACAAGAAAGGTGCAAACATGAAATGCATGTTGTTTGTTTTGGGGGCCTAGTTTGGCTTACTGAAAATTCAATTTAAAAACCTAATTGGCCCTCAATTTAAAAAAAAAAAAAAATGCACTTTTTCACTTTTGTGGGGCAAACATTGCGTTTTTATCTTGGTTTTTCCCTTGTAATCCCCCATAATGCATTATGTTTGACCTTTCTTGTAGGGTCAGCCAGGAGAAAAGGGAAAGACCAGCATGAGATTCAACGTCCTGCAACCTTGCCAGCCTCCCCTCCCTCTAAGTTGCTTCGCAACACAGGGGAGCAGGCTTCCAATACTAATGGTACACACCAGTTCTCACCAACGGGTTTAAATCAAGACTTTTTCAACTCATCCATTGCAAGCCCTTCTTTACCCCTGGCCTCCACAGGAAAATTTGCACTAAATTCACTACTCCAGCGACAGCTAATGCAGTCCTTCTACTCCAAGGCAATGCAAGAAGCAGGAAGCACAAGCATGCTTTTCTCAGCAGGTCCCTTCAGCACAAACTCCATATCTTCCCAAAGTCCTTTACAACAGCCAAGCCCGGACATAAATGGCATGGCTCCCTCGCCCAGCCAGTCGGAGAGTGCTGGGAGCGTCTCGGAAGGAGAAGAAATAGACACAGCAGAAATTGCACGTCAAGTCAAAGAGCAGTTGATCAAGCACAATATAGGGCAGCGGATTTTTGGACATTATGTATTGGGACTATCACAGGGTTCCGTGAGCGAGATACTGGCTAGACCAAAGCCATGGAATAAATTGACTGTGCGAGGAAAGGAGCCTTTCCACAAGATGAAGCAGTTCCTCTCTGATGAGCAAAATATCCTGGCTCTCCGCAGCATACAAGGCAGGCAAAGAGGTGAGTGACATTCACGTTCCTTTTTTCTCTCTCATACATTATGTGCATTTCAACTTCGTCACTGTAATCAGTCTTTCCGGTAGTAGTCATTGTTTTCTTTTCCACATGGTAAACGTGTTCATTCATTGAAACAATTGCTCAGTGCATCCAGATCCCTGACAGAAAGTGTTGCATCGTTATCATGAATGATTAAAAGTGTGACCAATTTGATGTGTCCACCAAAAGTCCGACAGAATTTACAGTCTCGCTGTGCTTACTGATTTCTTGTTCAATGAAGCTTGCATCAGTCTTACCTAATCGCCCAGCTTAAAAGTAAACGTTAAGAGGCAACCTGGAAAAGAAACTGTTGAATGTTTCCATATAGCGCTGTTTCCATTGCCCTGACATGTACGTCATTTTTTATATATAGTAAAACATTCTACATCCAAAATATATTAGGATAAATTTTTGTGGCTTGCTTCTGGTTTTGGGAATGCTTTATTGTGATGTCGCCATTCGCTCTCCAGAGGCTCACCGCCTACTGATCAGGTTTCAAGATAACTTTCTAAACTGGAAAAATATGCAGGTTCATCAGTTAAAATCAGGAAATTATACAGAGAACTATTAAAATTTCATATTCTTTTTTTTCTGTCTTATTTCTAATGTGTTATATATATAATGTTCTACATTCCCAGTAAAACAGGATGATTTTATTCATGCCAGGTTGCCTTTAATATAAGCAAGAAACACGTGAAGTAGACACCTGCAGAGTATAAAGCTAAAAAGAAGACATATTGGTTGTTCCGTTGATTATTTTGTTACTTTAGTTCCATTTTCCAGAATTTGGCCTAACTTTCCTGGAATTTGGAATGCTCAAACAATTAATAGCACGTTATTCCACACATATCTGGGAACTTCTTGCTCTGGAGCTCTGTGTGATCTAATGGGGGGCTGATATTTAAGCCACATAAACCTCCAGATGAAACCCTGCGAGTCCCTGACGTAAATAATGCAATTGTTGTTTTTCTGATTACGGTATTTCTAGTGTAGGCTCGGAAAAGTACGTTTAATTTTTGGCCACATCAACATTTATTTTCGTCTACATTAGTAAATTAGACCATGACATCATATGTCTCCCGATTGTTTTGTTCTTACCAAACTTGTTTTTCAACAGAGAATCCAGGCCAGAACCTGAACAGACTATTTCAGGAAGTCCCGAAAAGAAGAAATGGGTCTGAAGGTATGTCTCAAGGTGGGGCTTTGGGGTTTGCAGCCATCATTTGAACTTTTCATGTGTCCACTGTGTAAATAGTAGCTTTTGATTCTGGCCTGGAATCTGATGGAAAAACATCTGTAGTAAGTATAAAACAAAGCATGGACTTGCAGTAATTGCTTCTAGACCAACAATAAAGTGAAAGGTATTTGATCTCTCTGAATGAAGTATATGATAGCTGGGAGATGCTGTCGGAAAATGTTGGAATTCAATTCTGAGCATTGGTATTTCAGACTTGAATTTGTTTTTTTGTTTTTGTTTTTTAAAGCAGGTATCTCCATCAGAATAAATGTAACTTTTTTTGGATGGGCCATTATTAGGACCATTCAGCTGCCATCACCGAGTAGCTGCATCCTCTTTGCTGGTGCTTCAGTCTTTAGTGAACTAATCTGATTTAGTAATCAAATGCAAATATAGATGGAAGAAGAAGTCAGACAATTGAGTGTCTCTATAATCCCTTTCTTAGCAAGGTAGTGCTTGCTCTCGGGGTTTTGTGTGAGCGACATTATTATTTTCTTTTGATTTTCATTGTCACGGGGTCTAGCATCTGCTTCATGATCATTAACATATAGCAAGAAAAGATTTTTTTCAACAGTAGAACTGCTTTAGCATCTCTGGAAATCCCAGTTGGTGCTTTTCTCGCTGGTATATAATTGATACCCTGCCTGAATACAGGTGATTTCTTTTAGAAAATTGCTTGTTCTCAGAAAAGTTAAGGGCTATAATTGAAACTGTTTTGTTGTCGCTGTTAGCAGTTCCCTACAGTGGGAGCTTTTGGATTGACTGTTAAAGGATTAGGTAGTTGCACCGACGTAAGAGAGAGCGTGGCTCTGCATACAACACATGAAAAAGGCAAACACAGACGTAGTAGTTCCATGTTTGTTCTGAAGCCTTTGAATGAATATTGAAAATTGTTTTGGTGTTTGTATGTATCTATATGTATGTATACATTTATGACTTGTTTTATATAGCGCCATCATATTCGGCAGCGCTGTACAATATATAACAATTAGACTTACAGAAACAGGTTAGGGGGGTCCTGCTCAAACAAGCTTACAATCTAGAGGATGTGTGTGTGTGTGTGTGTATATGTATATGTGTATATATGTGTGTATATGTATATGTGTATATATGTGTATATATGTATGTATATATGTGTATATGTGTATATATGTATGTATATATGTGTATATGTGTGTATATATGTGTATATGTATGTGTATATGTGTGTATATATGTGTATATGTATGTGTATATGTGTATATGTGTGTATATATATGTGTGTATATATATATATATGTGTGTATATATATGTATATGTGTGTATGTATATGTATATGTGTGTATGTATATGTATATGTGTATATATATGTGTATGTGTGTGTATATGTGTATGTGTATATATATGTGTGTGTATGTGTATATATATGTGTATATATATGTATATATATGTATGTATATGTGTATATATATATATGTATATGTGTATATATATATTCCTCTAGATTGTAAGCTTGTTTGAGCAGGAGTGGTAAAATATTACTTGAAACAACCATTCCGTTTGAAATCATCTTGGTATAAATATATGTAGATATCACTCATTCACTGTTGTACGTTCTTATGGTTTTGCCAAGAAAATATACTATTACAACTCATTAGTGTTTCCAGCAGAAAGGCAGAGTTGAAATCCGTCATTTCTAAAAATAGTTTTACTTGATCGAAACTTGGCAAGCGTCCTTAACCGTCTGGCCAAATATCCTGCGTTTGTTGATTCGTTTAATATCCTGTTTCCAAAAAAAAATCTAGTTCGAAAGAGAGAAGGCAGTTAGATCTCTAATCATCTTTGCTTGACTGACAAAAGCAGGCTTACAAACATCACTGGAGCCAGCGCTGAGCACACTGCCGTCTTTTTCAGTGTCTAATGATTTTAAATGTCTTATTTCAGACTCGGTTTGTGGGAAAATGTATCAAAGCAATCTAAGCTTTAATCAGATGTTTAAGGGCTTTTATAATGGCTTACATTTTTTACAGTATGTATCAATTTTGACAAGTTTCATAATTTTAGTGTGTTTCCCCTCTTTTGTTACACATGATTTAACCTATTTATTTATTACTGTTTTATTTCAATTTTAATGTCAGTATATTTTTTCATTTGCATTTCTTCTAGTTCCTTTTTCAAATTGTGTTATTTGCCTGTAATTACATTACTTTAATTCATATTGTCTTGTTGATGTTTTTAGGGAATATCACGACGCGGATCCGGACCCCAGAAAGTGGCTCTGATGAAGCCATAAAGTCTATCCTAGAGCAAGCCAAAAGAGAGCTGCAGGTGCAGAAGACTGGTGAGTCTGCGAGCTTTGTACGGCCAGCATATTGAGAAGTTTGCCCGTGGTTTTCCGTTTCATCTAGCATTTGGTTGTTGCAGATCGTAGAATGGCTTTTTTGGCCAGGAGAAACGTTTCTTTTAGTAGGGCCTTCAGCACCATGTGCCTTGCTGGACTGTGGCATTAAAGGCTGCTGATACTTTTACATAAGCTTTTAATTACTAATTTTGAATGCTCTAGCTCAATCTTAAAAAAATATTAATGCAGGTCTTGTCCCTTGCCTAATTTTGGCATATATGCATGTGCCGTACCGAGAGGACATGGATAGGATGGAAGGCTTTGGAGTTTACATTACATTTCTGGTTTTATTTTTCTGTCCTTAAAGCTTTGGAGTACTCAGATAATATTTTGTCTGTGTGATAATACCTAAAAGTTACATAAATCTATGCTCTCTCTATTAACATAATATATGTGTACAGGTTTGTATATACCAACCTAAATGATTTATCTGGAAACCAAGTTAGGACAGGCATAGCAGCAATGAAGTGGCGTCTAATAATAATAGTAAAAAAATAAAAAGCTTCAGGCGTTCTTTAATTGTGTTTCCATGTATTAATTTCTCCCAATAACTCCGTATGTTTCACACCCATCTGGCACTCAGATGTTTTTTGTAATACAGTCTCTGCCAACTTTTCTGTAATACTCCTTTCTCTTTCAAGCCAAGACGATCTTTGTGGGTTATGTAGTCGTAGCTTCCTCCTTACTTGTTATACACATGTATTTTCTTCATTCTTCTATAGAGTACACTTAACCTCTCGTATTGAATAAACAGCCTCTCTGAAGCTTTCTTCACACTAACCACTTGACTCAAAAGTTTGTAGACTGCTCTGTCCCAGAATCTAGGCCATTGTTCGATTTCTCACATTGCATATTAAAGTGTGCCTGTTTCCTTAGTCTGTTGTTTCCCCTTTAACACGGAGATCTAGGTGGAGAGGTATTGAAAACAAAATGTCACATTTATAAGGAAACATAACGCCAAGGTATTTCTTTTCTTTGCAGCTGAGCCGGCTCAGCCCCCTTCTGCGTCAAGCGGTGGTAATTCCGATGACGCCATTTGGACCATACTGCAGCAAGCACGGCGTGAAATGGAAGCCCAGCAGGCCGCCTTTGAACCTGCCTTAAAAACAACATCTTTAATCCAATCTGACCTTTCTATCATTTCTCCTAAACTTACCTCGACATCTTCAGTTTCCACGGTTTCTAGTTACTCTCCTTTAACCATGACATTAAAGAAACACACATCTATTTTGGACGCTAGTACTTCTACTTTACAGAACCTCTGTGTAAAAAAGGAGCCTCAAGAAACACCAGGGTTAGAACTTCATAGCATATCAGATACATCCCAAGGCATGCTGCGGCATGTGAAAAATGAATTAGGTCGGGGCGGTGCATGGAAAGACCACTGGTGGAACACTGTCCAGCACGACAGACGAAATCCTGGTTCTTCTGAAGACACAAAACCAGAGGAAATGAACTGTGGGAAAGAAAAGCTTATCGCTCAGAGCAGGACAGAACGTAACCAACTTCAGGGGCCTTCCTCTTCTTCTGAGTACTGGAAAGAGTGGCCAAATGCTGAATCTCCATACTCTCAAAGCTCAGAAATTAGCATGACTGGAGCCAGCCGCAGTGAGACTCCACAGAACAGCCCACTGCCTTCTTCTCCGGCGGTCTCGATGACCAAGCCTACCAAACCATCTGTCCCTCCGCTTACTCCAGAACAGTATGAGGTTTACATGTATCAAGAGGTGGACACTATAGAGTTAACCCGCCAAGTGAAGGAAAAACTAGCAAAAAATGGAATCTGCCAAAGGATATTTGGAGAAAAGGTAATTCCATATATAGAAATTGATATTTATAGAGTTTTAGTTGTTGTTGCAGCTCTCCAAGGAAAATGTTGGCACAAGCTTTTCCTGATAAAGCGATTCCTTGATTTCGGCATTCTCCTATAAATCATGTAGCTGCTCCCAGCCTGTTTTGGCAGAAGGGAGATGTTGTTCCTGGACTGTCAAAACGTGTTCTTGACACAGATACGATAAATAAATGTTTGGGTTGGAAATTCAGAACACCGTTACTGAAAAACATTGCTGAAAGATGCTTTTTGTAGTGGATACAAAAAATTAGATAACAATGTATATAAACCTCTGGGGAGTTTGCGGTGGATTCTAAACCAGAAAGCTCTTTACAACTGACAGCTTCTGTTATAGGTCTGATTGCCTAGCTAAATTTAGCGCAGGGGATCAATTTACATTTGTTTTAATTTTACACAATTTTTTAAAAATGGTTGGTGTCATGGACGCTCTGAACAGGAAGAACCACCACCACCTGCCGGTTCTCACCATGACGTTAAGGAGGAACATAGAAGTGAAAGGGTTAATGGGGGGGGCCAGCAGGGTCACTCGCCGCTACCCTCCTCGCAGGGCCCAGAGCTTCTACATCTTAACACCAAACCTGTTTACCCCACAACCCCAAAACTTTATTCACTGCTACCACCAAGGTCGATTTAACGTTTTAAAAATATCTAAGGAGGCTTCGGCAACCCCCTGAGCTGCTGAAAACCCAAATTGGTAAAATAAAAAACTTCCAGGTTATAAAAACCTGGAAAGTTCAGAATTCGAGTACAAAGATACAACTGATTAATTTAGGTTTAATCTGGGTATGATGGTCAGTGTTTTAATACAAAAATAATGATGGAAAATCATACAAAGCTGTATAAAAATAAACAAGAATAAAACCGCAGAAAACTTACTTGATAAATTTATAAAATAATCTGCGTAAATCTCAGGGTGTTAGGTCCCTTTTCAGAATGATGTTACAGGAAATTCAAAGTTTTCCACCCAATTCCTGTTCTTATAGGAATCTACTTCCTTTGTCTCCAGGAGACGCCCATTTGCTGTCACATGGCAAGGAAGTGTGTTGCCCAGGCGCTTTACAACACTCCTAATGAGCTGGGACAGCAAACTCCTTCCTCATATTTTAATGCCATATTTTGTTGCGATAATTACAATAATAACTCTAAGGTGGTCACACTCCCCATATTATTACAAGCGTACATGTAACAAACACCTCCTATCTACCTGTCAGCTAGGTAACCCATTCTTATTTCTTAGGCCCTGCTTAAACCCCTTCCTATCATTCTGGAGCCCTGACTGTCAGCACATAGAACATCTTCATGTTGTGGTTACGTTTCCATAGTAGAATCATCTTTCTCAAATCTTAACTCTGGAGGATGCCGGGTGCTGTGTGACCCCTGCAACCCCAGTGCCTGGTCCTCTGGAAGGACAGGACATCTGGCATTCTTTGAAGATGCCCTGCTTAGATACTCTTCATGTTCCACTAACTCTATAGTGGGGTCTGGCTAGGTTTCTGAAAAAAACATTTATGGCCTAAAAAATAAAATGCAAGATGCCTTGTTAACCCTTAACCATAGGCATTTTGCTTGACAGTTGGGTTTACTATGATGAGTACCGATGGTCCTGATGTCACTCCAAAGTGATTTGTGTATGCGTGTCTAAGAAAAAGGGTGAAAGGTCCGGGTCATTGCAACTTTGACTTATCCCTGTCAGATTTGAAGAGGTCCATTTTCCTATTGTAAATTGTTAAGGCTGTCTTATTTTTGGGTGTCTCCTTTGCCGTCTAAAATATTTAGAATTCTTATGGAAGGTTATGTTTGGACACGATCTCGGTTCCACTTAAGTTCTTTCCCATTGCACTAATATCAGTAATAGTCCTCAGTAAAGTCAAAAAAGGCAGGCACTATACCATTGTAAATGAATGTGTTTTTTGTTCCAGATTCCTAAGCACCTAAGTTAAAAACCTTCTGTATCAAACAAGGTCAGCTTTTACATACATTAACGTTTAGAAAAGAATAGAGGCGCTTACAACAGGCTCGTAATTAAGTACCAGTGACCTACTTCTCATAATTTCAATGGGTTTATTGTTAGCAGTACTGTTGTTTTAATCCTAAATATGTCTTGGCCTATTACTTTCAGGCCGCAGCCGCCTGGCACTTGAAAGGAGTCAATAGAATGGTTACAGTGTGTGGCTCATGATGCACACTAAGGGTTAAATCCAGATCACATGGCTTTTTATGCAAATACATGAATGGATTCATCATGGGCTGTTTGATTGGGGAGCTAATAGTTTTCCTTTTACATTTACAGGTGTTGGGACTCTCCCAGGGCAGCGTCAGCGACATGTTGTCAAGGCCGAAACCTTGGAGCAAGCTGACCCAAAAAGGCCGTGAACCGTTCATCCGAATGCAGCTGTGGTTAAATGGTGAACTGGGACAGAGTGTCTTACATTCACAAGGACAGCAGCAAGGGCAAGGTACTAAAAATAATGGATTCCTAACGGTGTGCTCACTTTACAGTACTGGTTCTTTTAGGGTCTAACAACAAGTTCCCATTTACTCAGAATATGACCTTGGCTGATACAGATAGAAATGGCACGATGATGCGGAGCTCTTGTTGTCATTTAGTTGTGAGCAGAGTAGATTTATTATGCTGATGGGCACTACGCACCATGTGTTTTAGTGCTTTGTAGCAAAGAAAAAACAATTGATGTATAACCATACTTCCAATGTTGTCTTTCACACATAATCCTCTTGCTAAACTTCCTTTTGTTTTTATTTGTAGCTCCGCAGTCTGCAACGGCTCAACAGGACCCTTTGGTTGAGGGATGTCCAAGTTCAGGTATTTTTTCTTTCTATTCTAGTAACTGAAACCAGATTAGCGAGGGTGCACCTGTATTATTTGATCTAGAAACAGAACTGGAGTCCGACTTGAAGGCATAGCAACGCCTGTGTGACCGCCTTGAGTATTATACCAATATCAGGGTTTTGCAGGTTTCCTGGTCTAACATGTAATTGTAAACCTGGCACCTTCAATAGGAATGGACATGACTCTTTAATACAACTGAGATCTACCATTTTCAGTGATGGATGAAATGTGGCCACTACCTATGCTCACGATTGAT
This sequence comes from Sceloporus occidentalis, assembly GCA_023333645.1. Taxonomy (NCBI): domain Eukaryota; kingdom Metazoa; phylum Chordata; class Lepidosauria; order Squamata; family Phrynosomatidae; genus Sceloporus; species Sceloporus occidentalis. Next base: position 161,541 of record JALMGF010000043.1, on the reverse strand, counting down.
TTTAAGGCTGAGCAGTCTACTAGGACTCCGAGATTAGTCCAGCTAGTGTCTCAGAAATTGTGTTTACCCACTTGTGTTCACTCAGTATGGCTTAGTTAGAAAAATCAAGACACAGCCACCTTCACATTAAAGATGCAAAAGGATTAGGATGCAACAATGTGGCTTTCAGGGGAGAGGTAAATAAAGCAGAGCCGGGGTCTGTGAACATTTGGAACAGTCTGTTGGTTTGCGAGTAGGGAATAGTCTACGCTGTAATGTCCCACGCTCAGCATGTCTTGGACTATTTTTCTTCCATAGCTCCTGTGTCCTGTATGTTTGATATACATTGGCCAGGGTAGCTCATTTGATAGAAGTATAGAAGTTTCAAAGGGAAGATATTTTTTTCTTTCTTTAAATGGGTCTGTAAGAGAGTTTATTGTAAAATAACCTCTTTAATGTCCCTTAAATGTTCTATTGTGTATACAATACCCGACCATCAGATGCTACACAAACTCTTTTTGATTATATTGCTATCAAATTCTTGACCCATGACCCAAGTTTGAATATTTATCCTTTAGATTTTGAAGATTATGAGACGTGACTCGTTTTTACCCGTGACCTCAGGTTATTTATATTTATCTCAGTGGAGGTATGCATAGGAAATATTCTTTTTTTGTTCGTGCCCGCTCATTATTTAACTGGAGCTGTAAAACTGAATTTGAAGTTACAGCTGTGGGTCATCCCCAGGGATACCATCTTTTTTTTTTTTTCTTTGCTCGTCTATATTCTGAGCGATCATCCATCATGTCTAACCTCATGCTGCTTAGCAAAAGACGAACCCAAAGGAATAGAACCTTGTACAACAACAAAAGACAATAGCTAATTAATGATTGGGTTTTTTTCTTCAACCAGAACATACCTTGCATAATGGTTTCTGCATTAGTGACTTAAACATCTACAATATGTTTTGAGGATGCTTAAAATAATGTCTAACACAAACAACGTCACTAGGCGATTAATCATCTGGGTCCCTTAGGATGCAACAGAATGAAAAACAGTCTGCAGAGACACTCGCTTGGTGTAGGTTGTCATTGTGTTCTTGGTAAACTTGAAATGCGTTTCAGAACAAGGGAGTTTTTCTGTTCTTTGTAATTTCATTTGTGATACGTTAGTTTGGGAAAAAAAACAGGAATTAAACTAATGCACAGCCATGGCAATCTGTCAGTTTAACTTTCTTTACGTGGCAAGGCAGTATTCATAGGTAAAACATGAAGGGTTCTGGACATATTATTATTATCTTTTACTTAAATGGCACCAACGATTTACACAGCACTTCTTACAATACATATATTCAAGGGGTATGACAGACTAAGACAAATTGATACAATAGGTGGAAAGAGCCCTGCTTACAAACTTACAATCTTGAGGGAATGGGGTGACAAACATAAGGCACAGAGAGAGGGTGAGAGGTAGTTTGGGTTTGTATCAGTGACAGGGAAGTTCGAGCAGTAAGGCTTCTTTGAAGAAGTGGGTTTTGAGATGTTTCTTGAATGTTAGGAGGGAGGGTGAAAGCTGAAGGTTGGTTGGGAGTAGATTCCAGAGATATGGGGCAGCCCGAGTGAAATCTTGTAGACGGGAAGAGGTGATGAGTGAGGAGGAGAGCCTTAGCCCATGGGAAGAATGTAAAGCTCGAGTGGGGGAGTATTTACTTATGAAGGCAGAAATGTATGGAGGGCCTTATGTTAATACCAGGATTTTAAATGTATCTCTAAAGGTAATAGGGAGCCAGTGGAGGATTTCACAGAGTGGGGAAGCAGAAGAGGAGCGGCTTGCAAGGAAGATTAGCCTAGCAGCAGCATTTAGGACAGACTGTATAGGAGAGAGTCAGGACAGTGGAATGCCAACCAGAAATGTGTCACAGTAGTCAAGATGGGAAATAAGAGAATAAACCAGGGTTTTTGTAGATTCTTGGGTAAGAAATGGGCAGATGCAAGCAACAGGATCTGATGAGGGACTGAATGTGAGGAGAGGTTTGAGCCAAGGCATCAGGCCTGGTTAATAGGAGAGATATTCGTGTTAAAATATCAGTTAATGGAAATTAATAACATAAATACCAGTTAACTTGAGCTTTTAGCTGATCAAGCATAATATCTCGTTCCACAACTTATTCTGGTGTTTTGAATTGGAAAGGAAAGCACATTAAACATGAGGCCCTACATAAACATTTTATCACATTAACAGAAAATATATAACTTTTCATGCAGTGGTTTTCTAGTCCGTTCTGTAGTGGAAAGCAGCTGATTACAGAAAATACCACACAGATTACCTCTAATAAACCGAGAAACTCCTGATCCAATATTCACCATCTTAGTTCAGGGATGTGAATATGTTGGTGTTTGGGGTTGTATGGGTGAAAGAGATGCTTAAGTAAGAAATATTAAACTGCGATTGCTGTTAATGCCTTGCGTTCAGAATTTTTATTTGTAAATCTACATATGACCAGAGGGGCATCATTTCTACCATGACTGGATTTTTTTCTGTGCATGATTTCATCGTGATCATTCTGGACCCCTAGAGTGCTATTGGCTAAGCACAAAAAGTTAAATTGGCTAAGCGTGATACAACATCTTACGGTGATGCTTCAGGACAACTTTAATTTAAAATATACAGAGAACTAGAGTTTTCCTGAGAGGGTTATTACGCAATTCACGTTTTGTGGTATTGAGGGGTAACACAAAAAAAACAGCTTAAAGTGATATTTTAAGGAGATTGTCCTCAAGAGCATTTTTCTTGATGGCTTAGAGCAGGGGCGTCCAAGTTTTTTCTGCAGTGGGCCACTTCATCAGAATTGTATAGGTGCAAGGGCCGCACTCATTTTTCACTGTGAGAAAATATGGCCTTTAATAAAATATGCAGATTAAAATAACGTAAATGACACAAAACCTTTACTTTTCCTCTCACTGATTTGTGGGCCTAGAAAGTTTTGTGACTACAAATTCAGGATTCTGGATAAGTAAAAATAAAATAGTTCTATTTATTTTAGCGATGCACAAAAATGAAAATTCTGGACCAAAACCGAAAATTCAGGGTTCACTTAGGCGAAACTGAAAATGACCCCCCCCACACACTTAATGAAAGTAAGTTACACACCAAAATTGCACAAAAAATTATATATTATGATTGTTAACAGCAATCTCAGGCATACCCAGATTCCAGCATGTACTGGTTGGCTGGGCATTGTATTTTTTGTCCAATTTTAGTGTGTAACCACACTTTTATTAAAAGTAACACACCACAATTGGACAAAAAAAATCAACAATATGACTTGGCATGATAGGAGTGTGATTGCTAACTGCAAACACACTCTTTTTATACCCAGGCAACCAGTAAATGCTGGAACCTAGGCATGATGGGACTGTGATTGCTGTTAGCAGATTGCTGTTAGAAATCACACTCCTATCATCCCAAGTCAGCCAGTACATGCTGGTACAGGGTGGCTGCAAGTGCAGACCCCATACTGCTGGCAGCATCAATACACAAGGGGGCAGCTAGCTAGGTTTCAGCATGTACTGGCTGACTTGGCATGATAGGAGTGGGATTGTTAACAGCAATCACAGTCCCATCATGCCTAGGTTCCAGCACTTACACATCCATGCTATCACACACCCATTCATTCATTCACAGATTCATTCCCTCAATCAGGCATACTCATTCAAACACCCTCCCCCACCCCCTTACCTGCACTACAGCTCTCTCAATGCCGATCAGACTTCAGCAGGGGGCGCGGCCTCCCTCGTTCTCCCCACAGAGGAGGCAGGACTGGAGCAGAGAATAGCCCCTCCCACAAGTAAGCAGCAGGGCTCTTGTGATCCTGGCTGCCGATCTCACGCGGGCCGCACCTCGAGGTCCCGCGGGCCGCATTTGGCTCGCGGGCCGCATGTTGGACGCCCCTGGCTTAGAGTCTACGACTGCATGTTACTTCCTTGCTTTTAAGACATCAAAACGCAGAAATAAAGTATTCCTCATAAAGAATCTAATGTGAGATTGCATAATGTATGCAAAGTGCATAATATAGACTCATTAGAACCAGTAACACGATCTAAACATTGTAGAGACCTATAAAATGGCGATCTTGTGGTCTCTTTAACCAGGGATCTGTGTACAACACATCAGGCAGTGATATTATGCATGTCTATATAAAGAAAAGAATCTATCATCTGATATAGGGAAGCTTGGGACTGACCCACAATCTGTCTCACTCGCTGCAAGGCAAAATCTCAAGACTGCTGTTAGATTTGCTGCCGATGCTCTTTTTGTAGCTAATAACTTATATTTTTACCCTCAGCGGTCAACATATAACCATAAGCATTTTCAGGTTTATTTCAGACACTCTCATGCTTTATGTATCTATTTTAGCTTCCTTTTCGTTTAAAGATGCGGTTCAGGTGAGGTACGAGCCTTCGGTGCCTTCCCCAACCCTTGTGGTCAGTTTTGGCATGGAGCCAAGAGGTGTCCTGTCCTTGTCATTAGGTTTGTATTCTGCTAGATAGTGTATGGTGGCTGCGTAAGGAAAAGGGTGCCCCGGGTTTCACTCCGCAGGGACGGTTATGTATCATGAATGTAGAAAACCGAGAATATTTGGGGAATGCAATGGGTGTTTGAGCCCGTATAGTGTAAAGATGAGCTGAAACATTTATTAGTAGTTACTCTTTAACTATGGGAATCACAGCTAGTCGGGTATGCGGAATGTGTGTTTAACCTTTTGAGTGCCAGAATGTCAAGCAGTGCCATGCTTTGCTATCGTTGGCATACACCTTTGAATCTCAAAGAGTTAAAATGTTACACAAGATATGTATTTTAATGATTAAAAAAAACAACTAAATTAGACTGCAGATTTAAAAAAAAAATGAAAAATAAAAAAAGAAAGCTACAGCAAACGCCTGAAGCTGCATTCGGAGTGGGACTCCCCAGGGGCTACAAAAAGATGTTATAATCAATTACCACATCATAACACTGATGTATGATAATTACGGAGTGTTCCTCCTGAGATAGTGCAGCATTTGGCTGGGATGCAGTCCTTTCATGGTCCACTGCCTGATTAATATGCAAATAATAGGCTGATTGCATGATGAATGCAGAAAATGAGTTCGCTGATAACGTGAGCAGCGAAGCGAGAACATGATAAATTACTTTTACTGACTGTCCTACATTAAGCACCCTTTCCCAACATTTTATCTGAAATTGAATGAGGCAGTATAGATGTTGTAGGGCTTGTATAAAATAATGTACCTTAATAGCTGCTGTTATATCGCTGTGTCTAATATGTGTCGCTTGATTTCAGCGCTTCGCCGTATAAACGGAAGGGGGGGGTGCACTGACGGTCATGATAACAATTAAAAAATGTTGAGGGGAGAAAGCATGTTAAGGGGGGCAGGCATGGACTGGCCTGACCCAGTAAAAAAGGCTCATCCATGGCATGGAGGGGGCAAGACAACGTTAAACCTCCCAGTGCCTGTCTGTACTCTTTGGCGTTTGCGTGTTTAGCTCCGTTCGCTGGCGTCTTATAAATAGTGATGTAATTGTACTTTCTCCTGACGCTCGGATGCACTCTTTGGGGCTGCAGAACGTGTCCGTGATGTTAGTTGCGAAGCACACTAGGAAGAATGTCCCAAAAGATTGATGAACCAGCCTCGCATTTCATATTGTGTGAATTCTCAAGTGAATGAGGGAGGTCACTCGTTGTGACAGAAATGTTGGTATAGCAAATTCACCTTCTGATTTTCCACATATGTGCTCGCGAGAGAGCAGTTCCTATTGTTATCTGCAGCAAAGTCATGGGCTTTGTTTTGTTGTAATGTTGTAGACACCCCACGTTTTTATTTTATTTTATTTTTTTTTAGGGTACACATTCTTCTCCATTGACACCTTGAATGACTCTTATGCGTTTTAGGTTGTCTGTTATGGTGCCCATTGTGGGATTTATTGATGGTTAGATACATGTCACCTAATGCAACCTGGATATTTTGACCTTTCGGACTACTTTCGATACAACTGGGGATTTAGAAGTAAATTCCGTGTATACAGCGGGAGTTGATATTTTGTTTCTCTGCCCCCCTGTAGCTTGGTAAATGTTTCATTTTTAGTTTGTATCTTTAGGAACAATATAATTTAGGACATGTTTTGCATTGTTACATTCGTTAGTCATTGTCTTAACTACCATTAGTGTTATCCTATTCATAAGCTCCTTGGAATAACATTAAGAGGTTATTTTTCCCCTCATATTTTGCCTCCTGGCAATCCTCCCATATGGTAAACTCTATAGGACCCTCCGAGTATTTACCATGATGACTATTGAAACCTTCGATCTTACTTCTGTGGTATTCTGTATTTTTTCGTGTAGTAACCCTTGTTATCGGTAGCGTATTGATCTATAAACTCTGTTTATAAATGAACGTTTCTCTGAATTCATCGGACTGTTCATTCTGCGCAGAGGCTTGCAGATCGCTGGTTTCTCTAACCAAGGGCTACGTAGATGACAGCATGTGGTGGCCGAGTGATGGATCACATTTAACGCAGGCTCTTGTTACCGCATTCATCACCTTTGGAGCGTGCATGTAAATACGAATAAAATAAATCCGAGTATAAACAAATAAAATCGATTTGTCTGGGATTTAAGAACAATAATTGTCAGGAGGCACCTGTTTACTTCTGATGTAGAGATCATGCATCAATCTGATAAATATTTCTTGATATGAACAGCTCAACAACCTTTTCTTAAACGCTTTTGATTTTTTTTGCAGTTCCCAGATTAACGTCTCCCCTTGCCATTTTTTGCATATCTGTGCAAATTGACTATTACTATACAGTTGGTTTAAGAAAAATATAACTAATTTTATGAAATCATTATTGATTATGTATATGTATCGCATTCTAGGCATGCCTGTGTCTGCTAGATGAAACATACAAGTCTTTATCACTCTTCCCTGCGGTAAACAGTTCAATAAGAGCAGGGCCCTTTCCGCCTTCTGTATCAGTATATTTCGATGTGTCCTTTTGTCAGGTTATATATTGTTCGTTTTAGTGTTCTTAATGTTTATTGTGCCTCTATTGTAATAGGGTTATGGAATCTGCTTGCCCTGCAAATGAATGTAATATATCTATCAAAAACTCCAGGTGTCTTGAAAGTACAATGGTTCTCAGAAATGTGATGAAGACCGTCCCCAAAACATCAAGAGACATCTTACTATGATTCTCTTTTATGGGTCTGCATAGAGCCCTTTCACGAGGTGGAGGTAAAATCAGCATTTAGTATGTAGCCAAAGAGAATGCTCAGCCGTTCTTTCTATACCTTAATACCATCCAATTAAATATATAGACACAAATACGTAAAGATGCTCAAATGTTTAATTCATACACGGCCAGTGTGACGTTTTTAAACGGTACCTGCTGCTCTTATGCCATGTATGTATGTATGTTTGTCTTGTGGCGTGATTAATGTGCCACTTACAAAGAGGTGAGAAATATGGCTCTGGCAGTTTCAGTTCTAATAGACGAATAACCGTTTAGTAAAAATCCATTTGTTTCTTGCAACCATGATGGATTCGGGCAATGGATGTATATTTTGAGTTCACTTGACAGCAAACCCTGAATAAACAGGGAAACTAGGTGAAACTTTGCTAGAATGCTGATTTTTACCATCTTCTACTTCGTATGCTGGTGTTTTTCATTTCCACGAGCTTTTGGGTGTTTTAATGGGCTGTCATGTCAACAATCGCATGGCACAAAATAATCTGAATCCTATCTGGTGTCACAAGGCGCACGACCAGCATAATCGGTGCAAATAAAACCATTCCCTAGATGACCAAAAAATGGGGGAATAAAACCAAAACGTACTTTTAAAGAGAAACAAAAAAAGAAAACAAAAGCTCTGAGGCCGCAGTTCAATATAAACGTTTGGTCAAAGCCGTCCCAGCTGTGCACCTTTATTTTTGGAGTGCCCAAAAGAAAATTATTCATGTATGCGTGTCTGTGTTCTCGAACAATGCTCAGTGTGTCTGATTAGGTGCCTTGGGAAAATCTATTTCTGACCCATTAACCTTCACTTAGCATAGAATCGTGGATCTACCCACTATATATGTGTGACAATGCTTCTTTTGTTCACACAGATAATACTTTCTTGAATCTAAGCAGTCATCGATCATGGAAGCTATAGGCATGATGTTTTTTTCATTCTTAGAGTGCTCGATTCAGCAAGTTATCTGTGCGTTATAACATGTATATTGGAGTCGCACACATATATATATATATATATATATATATATATATATATATATAACTTTTTGTAGTCATCGATGTATTGATCACCTACTTATAAAACTGCTGCTCACAAACGCTGAGCAATAATAATATAAAAAAAAGTATTGAATGTCTCTTCTCCTAAAAATTGTAATTTACAGAAAAAATTCTTGAAGCCCAAATAGAAGTCCTGTGTGTGTGTCACCTTGTGTAAATAGCTCACTGTAAAATAATAAAGATTACTGGAATCTTTTCCCATTTTTTATTTTTTTTTTAAAGAAAAAAAATACTGGAATTCATGTTTAATTCCTACATTATAAAAAATTCCTAAAACAATATGTTTGTATACGATGTACAATAGCAGACGATGCAGGAGTGCGACCTTCACTGTGTCTCTGTCAGCGCGCGTTCTTAAAGCTTGTATCGGGAACCTTTATTATTGCCTTGCTTGCCATCCTCCTAAAATGTAATGCAAGTAGATCTAAATGTATTGGTAATGCTACATAAAATTAAGCATTTTAATATGTCCTTACTATGGCCGGAGTTCAGGAATATTATCAGGCCAGCCATCAGATGAATAATGTTTGGGTTCTTGTCAAAATGTCACAGAGCACCCTGCCATTTCATTTCAGCAACGTGTCCTTCTGAATGCGCAGTACGCCTTATGGCACGCCAGCAGTAAAAATGTCACTTACAATAATTACTTTTTGGTGAAAATGCTTGCTGACTTCCTACCTTCAAGCTGTTTTTTACACAGCAGGGAGATAATAAGAAATGACTTTATCCTGACTGCTCAAATAAACACTAAATGGAATTTAGGTTATTATTACTGAAGATAGAGAGCAGTGTTTGTAAATTTAAATGGCGGATCAGATGAACAGGAGATTTTTTGCAGAAAATTATAGTCCATGAGATATTTTCTATCCGTTCTGTTGAGTCTAGCACTTTCATTGAGGTTTGAAGACCTTTAGTAAAATATGTTTAATGACCCCCTTTATTAAAAGAAACATATAGAAAAAATAGATGTTTTATGTAGTGGCTAAAATAAAGACCATGTTAACCAGCCAGCTCACTCAGTATGCAGGTTTATTTAAACCTGAGGCCACCACCCCACCCAGCTGGTGTAGATTTTTAAGCTGATGTAGTGCAATTTGAGCTAGACTTCTGGCTTTTGCTTGTATGGCCATACAAAAGCGTATCTGGACTCGTCCCTCGTGTAAGGGGTGGATTTGAAAAGCCGCTGCTCCGGCTGGCACTCCTCCACGCTTGATGTGCCAGGTCGTGTGAGAAGTTTGACCTCGTGCTCAAACAGTACAAATCTGGTGTCTTCATCAGGGCACAAAAAAGAAATAAGCAAGCCACCCTTTTCCGTTTTGCTCTTACGTATTTTTCCCTGAACAAGATCCCCAAATCATGTACTTGATGGTTAAACATGTACACCTTTGCAGAGGTTTCTGAGTCCTCCAATTTATGTTGGGTTCTCTTTAATTCCTTGCATGGTCCGACATGTGAGGTTTACAGGCTTGCCTGCAACCTAATTGTCCCCGTTGATATTTTATTTTGGAGCGTATGCTTTATAGGTTTGTGTCCTAACCAGCCATCTGGAGAGTGAAATTGTTCTGAGGTCCATTGGAAGTCATTTAACGTATGACAGCCGAATATTTTCTTTATGGATGGAGTTCTGTAAAGTCTCACTGAGTTACATCTGTCTGATGTTGAATATGTTCAAAATAATATCTCTTAACGACATCAAACTCTATATTCCCATGTTACCGTCTTGAAGTTGGCTTTTGATTTTGAGCAATAGGACGATGCGGCTGGACGTTAGAAGGTCATCTTTGTCACAACAGGGCTGGGAACGTTTTAATTTGGGGATTATGGAACTTTTTCCTTCTTTTATGATCTTTGACTAAAATCCCCAACAGATCAGAGTTGTGCCTCGAGGAAAACATATCATTGTGTCAAATATAAAACTTTTGAATTAACAAGTTTCTTATAATTGAGCAAGTGTATGCATAGTCATTCTTCAATGGCGTTTGATACATGACGCTGCCCTTGTTTCTTTTACAAGCTGTACATTATATTGAGCAAGTATCTTATGGCTTCCTAAAGGAAATTTAGTAATCCTCTCTCAAGCAGATTGTGGCTCCAATTCCCTAAATTTACCATGCATTATAAAGGGCCATCTGTGGTAAACGTGTCTGCAAGAAGAACTGAGCTGAGCCTCTATAATGCATAATTCAATCTCGTTGATTTAGATGCGCTATAAATAGGGCCAAGTAGACAGACACTGGGGTTTGCCCTTCATAACATAATGTAAAGTTGGTGTGATGAAATTGCAATTCTTCCAATTGCCTCTTTAGTGAATAAACTCATATGTGGTCAATATGTAAGAAATCTTAAGTACGGGTATAAATTAAATCAGGGCTCGACTAAGTACCAGGTTGCCATGGCAACTAGAAACCACTTACTGACGCCCCATTGGGCAGCTCACTTAACCGCACCCATGTCTAAATGCATGGTGCTGGAGTCAGTCTGTGTGTTTATACTGTTGTCAGAGTGTGTGTTTATGTACAGTACTAGTCATTGTGTGTGTAAGTGTATAGTGCCAGAGTCAGTGTGTGTATGTATAGTGCCAGAGTCAGTGTGTGTGTGTGTAAATGTATCGTGCTAGCTGGAGCATGTGTAAGTGTATGCTGTTGTGTATGTTAGTGTGGCTTTGGCATGAGTGTGTAAGTGTTAGTATAATGATTAAACATACAAGTTTGAGTCTTTATGGTATAAAATACCAATTGTCATGAAGTGGTTAGCTGCAGAACTGAAGAAAGGTGTATTTTATGTTGTTTTGCCCCAATAAACATCCTTTATCTGCAGACCATGGGAAGGGAAAAGGCCGGCACATACTTTTTGTGGCTGGCTTCTAGATCAACGCTAAATTTGTCAACCCCTGAATTCAACCAAAAAATCTCTTTTGCAGAAGATTTTCTGCGGTTTTCTCTATAAAAGGCCTTGCACTGTAATTGATTTAATTTGGTTTCAGCTGTTCCAGGTGTCTGCTTTACACTATTATTTGTGACAGTAGAAAGATTATGCACAGTTCTAATGATATCACACGAAAATGCGTCTGTAGACGTTTTCAGTTACTTTCACTGAGATCACAAGCAGACACATCATTTCTGAAGCCAAAGTACGCTTCCAAGCTGTCTCTGCTTATTTTTGCTGTGCAATGAAGGTAGACTTCTTTAATCATTTTCCAAATGTTTACATTTTCTGCTTCATCTGTCATCTTCCTTTTAATAGGAGTACCTTAGGAAAAGCATGCTCTCTTCTGGAGGTGCTTGGGCACCGAGGTCTAGCAATTAATCTTGCTGTTCTTTGAGGTTTGTTGAGACTGATGCAGGGAAGAAAATTAGAGGAAACTTAGAGCGGCCGTGTGTTCTCTATCAGGCAGGCGGCCATGATGTCGACCTTGCTGTAGGTTAAAGGACGCAGACCTGGAAAGAAGTCTGTTAATCATGTAGGGAATTTATGCCATCCCTGACAGTGTACAGTGAGCAAGATGGATGACCTGCCAATTTGCTCCTACGCTTGGCTGAATCTGGGCAAATTTACTGTACAGTTTCTCAGCTGCCTGCAACACAGAAATAACATTCACTAGGTTATATATTCTGTTTACGGTGACCTAAGGGTTTACAGAAGAGAAGCAATAGGATTTGTAAAGTGCGTCTTGCCTTATGGGTATTAAATGGTTATTTTTTAAAGCAAGTGAGGAAAAACTGGTAGTGGGGGGGGAGCAAACATTTCTAACCCATGTGATCTTTTTATTTTTAACACATTGCTAAATATATGTAGTATAAATTTAAGAGAAATTAATACTATGCATGTGTATACATTCTAGTAAGCCAAAGATGGTCCAACCATTTCTAAATTGGGCATCTTTGACTATTTATAGGAAATATGTATCTGAACTTAAAGTATTTTATTTCAAAGCGATTTGGATTGCAATGTATCTTTATCTTAGACTAAATATAAGTTTAAGGAAAAAAAAACTCCAGTTATCATATGCACTTTAATACATATCACCAACTTGATTGAATTGGAAGTCCAAATGAAATCTACCTCCCAGTAGCTCTTGCAAATATTAGCTGGCTTGCTAGTTTAATTTACGTTTTATTAAATATAATAGTACAGTATAGTTTGATGAATGGAAATGAAATGGTATGACTGAGAATTTCTCCAGTACAGCAAAGGTATTTATTTTAAAATGACAACGTTGTATTTTCCTCTTTACAAAGTAAAATAATGAAAACCCTGTTTTAACGGTATTGATAGCTGTTGCAACACAATCCTTCCGATTGTTCGTTAAAGTTATGTTGCACGTTCAAAATGATATGTTATATAATGTGTAAAACATAAAGCACATCAACGTAATGTATTAACGAGTGATATTATTGTCTTTGTACAGAAAGCACTCCAAAGACCTCTACTAGCTGCAGTCCTGCCCCCGAGTCTCCAATGAGTTCCAGTGAATCTGTTAAGAGCCTGACAGACTTGATCCAGCAGCCGTGCCCTGCGATTGAGACCAGCAAAGAAGGCGAGCCTCAGGAGTCTAATGATGCATCCGCATGCGACTCCCAGCCAGCAACTCCTCTGCCATTCCCTGGCCACTCCGCTCTGAGCATCCAAGAGCTGGTGGCCATGTCCCATGAGCTGGACACCTATGGTATCACCAAGAGAGTCAAAGAGGTGTTAACTGACAATAACTTAGGTAACTTATCTCCCTTCCCCACACAACTTTACATTATCAAGCGTAGGATAACCTCTCAACCAGGAGAAACTAGTCTGCTCACAAATATCCGCGTGTTTTTTTTAAGTATATTTGTTGCTTTCCATATACATGTGGACCGTTGATTATAGTATTCAATATGGTTTGTTGCTCGTAGTTATTCTAACGTGTTAGAATGTAAAAAAATATTGGTGGAATTTAAAATGTACAAGCTGTCTGTTTCGATCCGTTGCAGATCATTTAATTCCATTTTCTGTGTCTTTTGTTAATTAAACACGTTCTATTTTTGCAGGTCAGCGTCTGTTTGGGGAAACCATCCTGGGTCTAACACAAGGCTCGGTCTCTGACTTGCTGGCACGTCCAAAGCCGTGGCACAAGCTGAGTTTGAAAGGAAGAGAACCATTTGTACGCATGCAACTGTGGCTTAATGATCCAAATAACGTGGAAAAGCTCATGGACATGAAACGTATGGAAAAGAAAGGTATGTAGAGCCAAGGAATTCTAAATGGTTTTAGCTTTCTGTACTTTGACCCATGTGATTAAGGTTGTTGTGGACACAGCGGTTAATAACCAGCAGAACACAACACACACATCACCAAGCACTGTGAAAGCGTGCACAGGTTGGAAAATGCATATAGTAATAACATAACTACATATTTCTAATTTAATCAAAAGAACGCTTCATGCAGTCATAGCCTATACCGAAACTCTTGGCTACCACCAAACCAATGCTGGTCCTTAATGATAAGAATAGAATCTGAATCCAAGGTTGTGGTCGGGTTTTTTATGTGCCACCTTAGTGCACAGTGCTGTATAACTAAACAGTGCGTTTTCGAGGCTTGCGCTAGTGGAGCAGGAAGAGTGTTCGCTCTTCAGAGTCGGTGCAGCGCACATAAATTCCTGCAGGCAGAAATGTGAGAATTAGGTATAAGTCAGTAGAGCAAAAGTATAATGTGGGCAAAGGTGGCATTTGAGAGGCCTTTAAAAGTAAATATATTAATATTGGTTTCTACTAGGGCTGCAACAACTAATCGATAAAATCGATGATAATCGATAATGAAATTCGTTGGCAACGAATTTCATTATCGATTAGTTGAATCGATTTTTATCCATTATAAAATGAGGGTTTTTTCAGAGCAAATGCTCTGAAAAATACCCCTCGTGTTATAATCCGTTTAGTCTGACTCACAGGAGTCACAGCAGCAGTTGCTACTTACAGTTCCTCCCTGCAGTCACTGCCGATTGGCCCGCCCACTTCCTTTTTCCAGTCCCTCCCTGCAATCGCTGCTGGAGAAAGAAAGGGGCGGGGCCAATCGGCAGTGACTGCAGGGAGGACGCCCATTTCCGCCCATTTCCTTAGAATCGCCATGGCTGTGACACTCATCTAACTGAGTATAAAATTAATATTTGGGCTGCTGAATGTTAGGGGAGGTGGGGGTTAATTTAGGGGCAGTTATAGTTAATGGGGTGTTTAGGGTTAACTTAGGGACAGTTATAGTTAATGGGGTGTTTAGGGTTAACTTAGGGGCAGTTATTGTTAATGGGGTGTTTAGGGTTAACTTAGGGGCAGTTATAGTTAATGGGGTGTTTAGGGTTAATTTAGGGGCAGTTATAGTTAATGGGGTGTTTAGGGTTAATTTAGGGGCTGTGGTGATTGATGGGGTGTTTAGGGTTAATTTAGGGGCAGTTGTGGTTGACGGGGTGTTTAGGGTTAACTTAGGAGCAGTTATTGTTAATGGGGTGTTTAGGGTTAACTTAGGGGCAGTTATAGTTAATGGGGTGTTTAGGGTTAATTTAGGGGCAGTGGTGGTTGATGGGGTGTTTAGGGTTAATTTAGGGGCAGTTGTGGTTGATGGGGTCTTCAGGGTTAATTTAGGGGCAGTTGTGGTTGATGGGGTCTTCTCTTCAGGATTAATTTAATGCTGAGGACTGAGGGTTAATTTAATTAATTTAATAAAGTTAACTTAAGGTGCAGTTAGAGGTAAAGGGGGGCAAACTGAGGGGAATCTAAATCCTGGGGGCAGTGAAGATTAATCTTGTATTTATTTGTAAAAGTATTGTGTTTGTGAACGAGTCTGCAAATCCTATGAGGGCACTATGGCATATCAGGGGGGTATACGGCATACCTGGGGAGGACGGAGTGACATATCTGGGGGTATAAGGCATATGTGGGGAGGGCAGTGTGGCATGTCGGGGAGGGCAGTGTGGCAAGCCTGGGCTCAAATATGCATAACTGGGGGGCAGGTTGGGGAAATAAAAACAAGAAAAAAAATGTATTCTGCCGTTTGTTTTTAACATCCTATGTTACTTTATTAAATAATTTAAAGCAAATGAAAAAAAAATTTTAATCGATTAATCGAAAAAATAATCGGCCAACTAATCGATTAATAAATTATTATTTATTAAATAATTTAAAGCAAATGAAAAAAAAAATTTAATCGATTAATCGAAAAAATAATCGGCCAACTAATCGATTATGAAAATTATCGTTAGTTGCAGCCCTAGTTTCTACCTGTCAAATATGGAATGCTGCTTCCAGTCACGCGTTCCAATGCCACCACCTAGTGTGCGTATCGCATGATTACATCTGTAAATATAATTTTATCTTTATTATTTCTTAACTAACTTTGGTAGTTCCAAACTTCCGAAGGTATTTTAAATGAAGGGACTATGTAGAGATGTATACAGATTAAGTGAAAGAACATAAACGTGCATAAGAAACAACCCAAATGAAAATGCTGAAGATGCTGATCTTTCTGTTGTTGTCAGATGTTATCCATCTGGCAGCTTTGGGATAGATAGGATGGGAGGGGGGTTATAACCTCACACTCACACACCTTATTTAAAAACTGTTAGGTGTCATTCAATTGTGCCCCACTGCTAGAAAGATATATATACACACCACTCTCATAGTGCTGTAGAATACTATACATAAAGTCAGACTGATATCTTTCAAAGGTACATTATCATGTTCCTACTTGCTTAAAAGTACTCTTTAAAAAACGTTTATTAATTTGTATTCTCATGTTTAAACCAGCTGCGTTTTCCGCATTGTTCCTGGTTATTTTGTATTTCTCCAGCTACCTGAACTCGTAGTTTTCTGCTATGTTGTATGTGTACTATTTCTAACCAGGAGCAAGTCCTAGGCAAACACTGGTCATATCAGTCTTAAACTGACAGTTCAAAAGGGAAAAGTAATGTTCTCCTCTGGTTCGTAACCAGACAGCTCTGTCTGCGTCTCTCTAACCACCATTCAGAAATTGCTTCCAACTAATGAGCATTAACCTGTTGTAAAAGCCGTAACGAAAAAGAAATCATTGAGAAAGTATCTCGCAAATGTGCAGACTGCGTCACTAACCTCCTGAAAACCATGTTTATTTTTGGTTTTCAGCATACATGAAACGAAGACACAGCTCAGTAAGTGATAGTCAGTCATCTGAGCCTCCTTCAGCGGGCATTGACTACAGCCAAGGCACCAGTCCCCAACCACAACATCAGCTGAAGAAACCCAGAGTAGTGTTGGCACCTGAGGAGAAAGAAGCTCTAAAACAGGCTTACCAGCAAAAGCCATACCCTTCACCCAAAACCATTGAAGAACTTGCCACCCAGCTTAACCTGAAAACTAGCACCGTCATTAACTGGTTCCATAATTACAGGTAAGCTTGCACTTCATAAAAGCAGAGTGTTAAGATCTGATGACTCTTGTGTTGTGACCATACCATGGAGCGCATCAATAACCATTATTTCAAAATGAGTCATAACAATGTAAACATTTATTTATAGTATAAGCTTTGGATCTACAAAGTCAACTCAATCCACAAAGGCCCAACGCACACAGTGTGCAAAACATGGCAGAGAATGATGTAGTTTACACAAAAAGGAAGCCTACATTAGAAATGGCAGAGTTTGCTAATATGTGGGTAGCTATATTTGAGAGTGGGCAGTGTGCCCATTGAGGTACTGTTTCTATATTATGGAAATCAGACTCGGATATACTGACAAGTATATGCTGGGAACCTTTGAGTTAAGCTACATTTTAAGGACGTTTTGTGTATGTCGGTGTGTTCTTATGAGTAACATTTATTTTCTTATGTTTTTTTCTTTTAGGTCTCGCATACGCAGAGAACTATTCATTGAAGAAATTCAAGCAGGTAGCCATGGACAGATTGGTTCCAGTGACTCCCCGTCAGCCACAAGCAGCAGGGCAGCTCACAGCTCTGAAGGAGACAGCTGTGATGGTGTAGACATGGAAAGCACAACAGAAGGGAAACATAGTGTCCTTGAAGCAGACGAAATCAACGGTGAGAACAAAAAGTCTCAGGGAGGACAAACTGATTCAGCTTTTGAAGAGAATGAGGATGCTAGATCTACTGAGAAAACAGACACCACACACTTAGGAGTGGACAGTCCAGAAGATACAGATGAAGAAGGCCGGAGAAAGCTGCGTGGCCGGCGTTCCTTTTCTGGATCACAAGAAGGTTTGGAGACAACCAAATCTGCTACTGAAAAGCATGCCTCTACCTCAGCTGCCTCAAACTTGGTCCCTGCAAAGGAGAGTTCCCACAAGAATAAAGAAGATTCTGAAAAATTATCCAGTGTGCCAAGTACAAGTTCGCAAAAAGGAAACTCTATTCAGAGCTTATTCAACTTTTCAGAGACAGCAAGTTCCAAAAACACGCGGGACAACACTTTGAGGAAAAAGAAAGCAGCAAACTTGAACAGCATAATTCACCGTTTAGAGAAGGCCGCTAGTAGGGAAGAGCCCATCGAATGGGAGTTTTGAGATTATGTTCACCCTGGCTCCAGAGAGCTGGGGAAACAAAACTGGACCTTTCACTGATTATATCGTGTTGCGCACTTATCGCCCTGCAGGCCACAGGGCAAAAACGCCATAGGCCAAGGTGCATATAGCAAACAAAAGGAGCATTAAGCCCAATTTTATCTTGTGTTTTCGAGGACGAAAACTGAAATATGTAGTCAAGCTTTTTTGTACCCTGGAGTGTTTTTAGTATTGCCCTAAGTGGTTTTCACACTTTCTGGAAAAAAAACTCTTACAGCTTTGCCTTGTGCCCTCCATTTTCAGAGTGGGCTTAAATAATTTCAAAAAAATAATTTAAAAAAAAAATAATAATTAAAAAGATGGAACCCACAGAGTTAATGGGGCTTTTTATCTGCCATGTAATGGCCGCAGAGCGATAATACACTATAATCTTCTTATACCAGGAAAAGGATGAGAATTTTTTCAGGAAAAAAAAAAGTTTGTTTTAGTTTCTTTTTTGTAGCTGTTTCAGTTGCCACTAAGAGATTGCACAGTCAACTGACTCTAAACACACTAGTTTGGATTCCTATTTTCAAGAAGAAAAAAACCTGCTTGGAACTTTGCAATGAAACAAACACATCTACTCCACTTATTTTCTAACAAAAATCACATCAGGAAAAAGAAATCTTAATTTGTGGTAGCTGACGTATTGTTTTCTTGTTAGTGGAATAGAATCTAGTGCACATTGTTTCATAGCTTTAACGATTCTGGTCTTTTCCAGACTGGAATTTGTTTTACACTCCATTTAGGCCAAATCAGGACAAAAGATCTGAATTTAGGTATTTTATAATCTGCTTTTTAACCTCTAACCACAGAACACGCTGATCAGACCTCATATTTTTTGGGGGGGTCAGAGGGTACAAGTTGGAATGGTACTATGTACTGCTTCAGTTGACCTGCGAGTTCTTCCTTACAGTATTCGTTTTTCAGAAAACTTGTATTTGTTGATTTCCATGGCCAATGGAGCCTAAACAAACACATTTAGATACCTAAATATGCTGTCAAGAAGGATGCATATCCAAGTGACATTTTCTGAAATGCAGTCTGGTCACTCACTTTTTTTATGTTAAAAAAAAATAAAAATAAAATAATAATGCTCTTTACTCTGAGATAGTACAATGTAAATAGATAAATATAAAAACCAAAATGATCATTTAACGGAATTGCATTTGTAGTTCTGAACGATATTTTATATAACAGTCAGTTCTCTGTAAAGTACGACTTCCATTCCAATTTGTATCCTATCCCTCCTTGCTGTCAATATGTGTGTGTGTGAGAGTAAGGAGAATGATGGGAATAACTGTGTATGCAATTTTATACGTCTGTGTATTTTCTTATGTACTTGTGCACACGTAGAGTGCATTACTGCCACCTTTTTCAATAAGCTGGTTTATCTGTTTTGGCTTCTACAAGTTTTGCTGAACTAGACTCCTTTATTGCCATATCTTAAAAAAAAAAAAATAACTAACAATAGATGATTTCAGTATATATATATATTTTTTTTGCTTATTTATAGGTGCCGTATTTTATTATCTGATTGATAGGAAGGGATGAAACGGGGGCAAATATTCTTTAGAGGGATAGACTGCCGGCAGTATTGGGTATAATTTACAAGATGTAGTTGTCATACTGTATATTATTGATTTGAAGTTGTTTTTCTTTTTTTTTTTTTTTTACCTTATTGTGTATCATTGAAACATTTTGTCTTAGGTCAGCATCTTTTTGATGACGTTATTTGGTGCATTTGTTACTTAGGTTTTAATAATATTCCTTTTTTGTTTATTCGCCCCTCTCTAACGGGGATGTGGGGTGGGATTTTTTTTTAATTATGCTCCCTATGCTAAACCTTTCTGTATTATAAGGTAGAACAGTTTTAGGCATAGAACCACATTTCTTTCTAGGTTGTAGACATAACGCTCTTCATACGCAGTAGCACTTCTTCAGGATGGAAACTTAGACTCTTGAACAGCAAGAAGGACAAAAATGGCTCTAGGAGGCAGAGGCAATAATTTTAAAATAATCCAACAATGTTACTGTTTAACTTGAGATAAATTCTGCAATATATACTACATAAGCATCACTGCTTATTGTTTTGCAATAAAATTCTGACTGTTCTCATTCTAAAGTATATGTTTGATCACTAGATCACTCATTTTTGGATAATTTGTTGGAAGCAGGTCAAGTTAATGCTAAAATGATTCAACATCTGTATGGGTTTCAGGAATTGGTTTGCTCCAATCCATGCTTTTATTTATGAAGACCATAATAAAAGAGAAACGAGCACTCAAGCTAGAACCTGAGTTCCTACAGCATCGCCGAGTTTCTAACACCTTAATGTCTCCGGTTGCCTTTTCTACACACACTTGCTTTATAGCGTAGGAATGAACGCTGTTGTGGTGACCCTCACCAGCTTACCTGCATACATACAGCCCTGCTCTATGGCAGATAGCTATACCCATGCCATTATTTAAAATACACTATTTGTATGTGTAGGTGTTTCATTTTGTGGATATTTTTTATTCTGTAATATGTCAGGAAGAAAAATAGGTGGGGGGTTTTTTCCCAGTAGTATTTGTACATAGGTATATTGCTATAATTTAGGGTAGTGACACTGTCCCCAGAACACTCTTAATGTTTTTTCTGTGTCTAGGTATCTCAAAGTTTTCTTTGGATTCCCAACAATAATTAATAACATATCAGCGGGATCTTTCAGTGGTGATATTATGCCCAATCCTTAGTGCTAATGAAAGCTTGTGCTAAAAAAAGTGGCCTGTTTTGGAGTTGATGACTATTTTATGGAAACTCGTGTCTATAATTGGTTTAAACCTTAAATTCCTCTTTAAAGAGGAACCGTCACATTCCATGCTATTCCTGATAATAACTCTTCTATAAGACATACTGAACATGTTCTTTTTTCGTTCAACGACATTTACTTTTTATTTTATAGCTTTAGTGGTACAGGACTATGCAGAGTCTTCTAAAACACACCAGATAGATCCAAGAATACATGGTACCACTCCCTGAGATATCATGGGATGTGATGGTTCCAGCTGTGGAGGCAGATGTGATGTCAATGGTGAAAAATATAAATCAGTATATTACTGTAAACCATAATAATGCCAATGGAAGATGTTTTAAAGTGCCCATATGGAGCCCCACCAACAAAGAATACATATTCAAGTATTTTTTTTTTTAAATCCCTCTCCAGGTTTCCGGGGGGCGTAGAATGACAGTTCCTCTTTGAAATTCATTTATATATTAAAAACACTTTTTTTTCCCCTAAGTATGAAAAAACTAATATAATTTTTGTTGCAATCCACACATTTCTGAAGATAATCATCTTTTTTTTTGGCTTTCTTTAGTTGGGAAGCACAATCTAGCACAAGATAATGGATATGTAACAGGCACCGAGCATATATGTTCTCATTTCAGTACTTACTGCTTTACTCCATTATCTTACAGAGAAGAAACTTCTATTTCAGTACATATGTTTAAATCTTTATTTTTCAGTGCATGAAAAATAATTTCATAAGCTAACAGTTTTTAATATTAACAAATTCCCAACATGTAATAACCAACATCTACACATTTCTGGAACAAGTATAATTTGCAGACACTGCCTGTTATCTATTGATCTTGGTAATTAATACTAAGCAATGTTTTTAACACAGTGGTTCTCGCTATAGACTTCTAGTCCTTCTGCATTTTATTTTTCCTTCTGGTATATTAAAAATATTTTTCTACCCTTTTTGCTTCTAAAAGTCTTGTATATCTAATGACCAGGTAGATGTTGCATTTTCAAAAATGTTCATTTTTTTGCAGATGATATCATCATTTGAAAACCAAAATTAATGAATATTAAAAAGTGTATGGTTTTCTGAGGAGCCAATGTAAGCAGATGTCTCTAATCCCTTAATAAATCATGCCTGACAGCTGCAAATTTTAAAAGTTCTAATATCAATACACTTTTGTTCAATAAAGTCCCAGTACCACTACTTTTTTAGCTCAAAAAACAGCAGTCCTCCCATGAATAGGTACTTAGATCCCCAGCTTTTAGCCCTTTTATTTGAAATACATAAAATATTCTCTAAATGTCATCCCTGACTATTTGGCCTTGCACAGAGACCCTATCTTTGGTATTTCGTGCATAATACAAACCAAAATAACAGAAATAAAACATTGTAACCCCAAACGTTGGGTTGTGTTACTTTTTGTGGCAGTTAAATTGGCATTACGTTATTAGGCTAATGAACTCAAGATTTACAAAATACTATATGATTGTGTTTGCTAATTGCTTCAAGCTAAAAACACATGGCTTTGCTGCTGACGGTCACATTACATCCACTTAATCCCAAAAGCAAAAGAATTGGCAGTGCTTTTTATATTTATTTAGCAATTGCTTTGAAATTGAGTACAAAATTAAATGTCCCAATAATTACACTTAGTCAAATTCCATCGCAATCTGGAATCGCACAAGCGGTAATAACAGAAAAGCCTCTTGTTTATTGCCTGAGCTTTATATAATGCAATATAGGTTAAATAAATTGCACTTTGCACAAAACATGCAAGTGTCAACTCAAAAGATTGCATTTTGGCTTAGCAGAAAAAATACTGCATTACTGCTTGTGATTATCCATATTATATGTTTTCTTTTAACCAACTGCTATAATAGTGTATATAATCACACACGTTGCTACAGTTCTGTGTGTTGCATATAACCCCTTAAGGACAATGGTTTGTCCTTAAACCCTTTAAAAACAATGCATGGACAGGATTTGTCATGAAGGGGTTAAGTAAAGGTGGAAAAGGACATTAGTAGTGTAATATTTTCAGTATGTACCTACTTGAATTGATCTAGGTGATTTAAACATAATTTCTTTTCCTGTTGGAACTGCGGCTCCTTTAATGGTTATAGGTTGTCTCTTGTCTGATCCTCCATACGCGGTGGAATAATGTATAGTTTGTCATTTATAATTGCTCATTTAACACTACAAAACATTGAGAAGGTTACCGCTCAGCGTGATCGCAGTGCTAAAGAGGCATAGAAAGAAGGCAGGTTTTTAATTCTATGAATGTTTTTCTTTCTAATCATAATGGGATAATCTCTGCATATGTTTTACCTGTGGCTGGGTTACGCAGAGGATATTACAGTGGAAAACCCGAGTAAATTGTCTTCCTAATATGAAAAAAGGTTAGCTCCATCACAGACATCAAGTTTTTGGCATACGTGGGTGACCTT
Organism: Sceloporus occidentalis; assembly: GCA_023333645.1. Lineage (NCBI taxonomy): Eukaryota > Metazoa > Chordata > Lepidosauria > Squamata > Phrynosomatidae > Sceloporus > Sceloporus occidentalis. Next base: position 138,423 of record JALMGF010000043.1, on the reverse strand, counting down.
TTATAACAGAGTTATTGTAAACTTTTGGCTTTCCCTTTCAAACATGGATACTAGACAGCTTCCTGGATTATTTTATATTAAATTGGACTCTAAACAAGCAATATTTGTGTAATGCCAGCATTTAATTGATCAACTTTAAATTCTGGGATGATAATTATATAAAAATAGATTTGCATGGTTTTGTTTTCTCCCGATGAAGAATTGCTAAAAATTCTTTGGGTTTGCCAGCACTCTGTCGACATGTGAACGGGCCAGTTGTGTATAAAACGTGCGCTTTTGCCTAGAAAGTGATTACCATATTTTATGTTTAATCAATTTTTTTTAAATATTTATTTGTAATTTTCTTTGCTGAGAACCACTTCACCAAATAACAGAACCATAATTTAATTCACATGGTATCATTTTTAAATTAATATAATGCTATAATTTTATAGATTGGGTTGTATTTTACAATATTAATTTTAAGCCAATTATCTATAAACTGGGATAGCATTTTAATATTTCAATCAAGTGAGTCTATTAAGTATATCATTATTGTTTTAAATGCTATTAATCCATATAAATTTAGATTTTCTTTAATATGGATTATTTCATGGTTCTTTCATTGTATTAAAATGAGCTTTTGCTTTTACTATATTATGCGTCAATTTTTCCGGTAACAACTAGGACTTTCTTGCCAGCCTAAGAATTAGTTTTGTTTGACTAAATCTAAGTAACTGTCTGAAATAAAAGTAAAGCAGCTGGATATTTTCCCACAATACTCATTTTAAACACTACAATATCCCATCATATTTTTCAAGCTGTGATGTAAACCGTAATATACGACCTCAGGCTTTTAAATAAAAATTAATCCATTAAGACATCCACAATTACAAGTGGCAGAAAGCTGTTACTACAATCAGCTTTATTTTTTGTCAAAAAAAAAATTATTGAACTTTTATTTTTAAAAGAAAATCTTAATGGTCACTATATTTAAATACTGTTACACCTTAAATTATTTAACATCATTTGACTTTTTCTAAATGCATTTTGCAGCCGTACGGTGGCAAACTAGAAGGATCGTAAATTATTTTCAACTTAATTCACACAGATAATTGAGATTTACATTAAATGTAAATTGAAAAAAAATATATTTAAACATTTAATCAGTCTACTGATCTGCTACAATTACCGTATTGGCTCGGATATAGGCCGCCCCCCCTATATAGGCCGCACCCTAAAAGTTTGGTGCTTTTTAAAAGAAAAAGTTTTTTTAATAGACATGCTGCCACTCTGTCTCCCCCCCCCCCCGAGATATGCTGCCACTCTCCACCCCCCCGAGATATGCGGCCACTCTGCCCCCCCAGAGATATGCTGCCACTGTCGTCCTCCTCTTCCACTCAGCGGATGTGCCGGCACCGGAAGTTGTATACGCGTATTGCGTAGATGTCCCCTGCCGGCCCCGTAAGACACCCGGGAGTCTGCTCTGGTAAGTCTTGGGGGCAGAGGTAAAACGCATCGTGCGGACGTTCACCGGCTGCGGCAATGCGCATAAACAACCTCTGCTGCCGGCACATCTGCACGATGTGCTTTAACAATCTCCCTTGGCGGGACTCCCCCCGTGGGAATTCCCGGCAAGGGAGATTGTTAAAGCACATTGTGCAGACGTGCCGGCAGCGGAGACTGTTTACGCGCATCGCCGCTGCCGGTGAACGTCTGCACGATGCGCTTAGACAATCTCCCGTGCCGGCACCCCCTCCGTGGGAAGTGATGGCAGGGGAGGCTGTCTGAGCGTATCAGAGAGTAGGATACGGGTCCCCTGCACCGCTGCGGGGGATCTGCATCCTAACCCTGCTGCCTGCCCGGCGCCCGGAACTGCATGTCCCGGGTGTCGGGCGCTAGACCCCGAATATAGGCCGCACCCCCACTTTAAAGAATTAAAGTGGGGGGAAAAAGTCCGGCCTATTTTCGAGCCAATACGGTATATTTTGCTACCATTAAAGAAATTCCAATGCAAAAATCTTCTACAGGCTTCTACTTAAGCAAAATCACAAACTTGGGACCTACTGCATAATTTATAGTTCTTTTTATTATTTTGATGTAATCCTTAATTCATGACCCAAAATGCCATATAGTCATTCTTCCCAGAAAACCACGGACTTCTGTCCAGTAATATTGTGCCTTAATGCATTGTTTCTTTTAAATTTATGAAAACTTGTGTTTTTTTAACAGTAAAAATATACAGAAATTGTGGCATCGTTTGCTTGCAAAATCAGTTTCTATACTGGATAATTCACATTGTATATTGCAAGTACTATTGACTTACATGAAGTACCACTTAACAATTTAATAAAAAGTAAATGTCTGGAATGACAAGAACCATTAGTAGCTTGACAGGAACCAGCCCGCTAACCTTTTTGCCATGTGTTGTAACTTTTGTTTTATGTAGAAAAATATTTTATGTACTGATTATGCATTTTAATAATCCGTTTCCGGCTTTTTATAGCTTAAATAAACTAAGCCAGTTTTGAACAAGTGTGGATGCATGTAGGGCTATTTAATACATTTCTGAATCCCTTTTATTTTTTGTTTAATGTGTGCGATTTTACATTAGAAATGCAACGACTTCTTTCCAAAAAGGAATGAATGGATTGTTTTATTGCCTCATGCCTCTTAGACCCAGTTATATTGTTCAGAATATATTATGAGAAATTCAGTGCAGGGATGGTATTAATGCAGGAAATGGAATTATCCTCATCTGTATCCTTTTTGATCAGTGTGTGTGTGTGTATGTATATATATACATATATATATACATATCACATTTTTCCCATTCTGTTGAGGTGTATGAATTAGAAAATGGCACTTTTTGTTTTCTGTACTTCCAAGTGTTGACTTCAAAAGAAAAATGTTTTGGTATTTTCTCATTAATTTTGTTTTATCAATTTTGATATACAAAGTTTCCATTTAAAAGTGTTACGGTGGATTACAATCTCATTAGGCTGTAAATGTCACAGCAGACTAACCTTGTGTCATCTGACTTGGATTTTAGCTCTGGAGCAGAATCACAGGTTTGTGCTATAAAAAATTTGCTACAAAATTCTATAGTCGTACTTGCTTTGCCCTATTTTAAGGCAGTCCCATTAGAATTTTGAGTTGAGTTGTACATTTACTATCAGTACCAACAAAAAATACAATTATTAAATAGCTATTTAAATCACAATTAAAGTCTAGCTGTGTCTGTTGTTAAAGAAGCCCCACTCTGCTATAGAATAGATATTTTAACACTGCCATATCGTTAAAACCTGTAATTCTGCTTCAACGGCATAAAATTGTTCTTCCAATGTTCTTCAACTGCTCTTCAATACATGCAGTTGAAACTTGGACATGTGAGCGCGTCTACAAAGGCAAGGTTAGCCATTAACATCGAAAAGGAAAAGATCATTTCTTCATGTCCCTGTTTATGTAGTTGAAAGATTAAGTCTGTATATTTGTGCAATAACTACTTGCCATGAAGATGGGTGCAGCTGTTAAATACCCTGACTACTAACACAGCACAAGATAAACTCAGAAGTGATGTACTTTTTTCCCCCCATATTATTTTTCTCTTTCCTGAGAATTTATGAATAAGCTCAGTTCCCCAGTGTATTGTGGTGTCCGACATTTTTAGCAGTATTTTATATATTTTATTTTTTTTTTGCTGTATCGCATTAAGTCTTAGGCATTTATAGAGCTTATTTGTTATTTGCAATCACAGATAAAAAAAAAAAAGAAATCCTCACAAAGACCCAACTGACCAAAAAAAGTGTCATTTTTGTACACGTAGTTTTGAGAAGCCTATGTTGTGTTGCTGTGATTCCTCTTTTGTAGGTTTTGCTTTCTTGGTTCTTGTTAAGACATATAGTAGAAGTTTTTTTTGTCTTTTTTTTTTGGCTGGCAACAGTGGGAATAGAGGTCCTGTCAGCAGAATGGCATTGTTCTGTCTTTGTTTGGGTAGCCATAATGTTTGTTCTCAGCACTGTACAACGGTCCCTATATGATATGGAGAAGCAATATCACTGTATGAATCTCACACAATGTATTATTATTATTATTATTCACTAGCACCCTAGGTGTGATAATTGAAGTAAATATCTTTTATACAAACACACTCTTTGGTGGTCCTGTCGTTATTTTCAAGTCTGTGGTCCCAACAGCAAACATTTACTACTAAGACCTTGTATATTCAGTATCTTTTATATGCTGCATGTAGTGTATTTAACTGTAAACTCTTTTCCCAGACAACACAGGTAAGCCAAGTCATATTATTTATAGAATTGACTATAGTGCTTTAGGTTGTATGCTTAAATGAACAGTATTAAAATGGCTCATAATCAACATGTCCGCTATGCTATAATGAAGCTGATCATCAATTTAAAGTGGATTATCTTGGGTTTGTGGGTTTTTTTTGTGTTATGTTGCATGCTTGTAATGCGCAGAACAGCAAAACTTACATCGAGTTTTGCATGGTGTCCCTTAGTTCTGGTTTTCCTAGTGTGATATAGACGCAATGAATCCAGTTTTGGATACAGATGAGTGTCGCATTTCCTAGATGGACTTCTGACACAAAGGGTTGTCCTGAGCTGATCTCAGAAGTGAAGCCAGAGTATTGTCATAAATAAAGAATATTTGCGACAATAATGGCATTTGCAGTATAAATATTTACCAGACTGCATTGCACATTGTATTATGTGTAACACAGTGTCCAGGAGGTTTCCAGGCAGGTGAGTACACGTGTGAACTATACACCCCCTCACAACCATAGGACAATAACTAAAGCAAAGACAATTATAGTGTAAGCTCCCCTCTAAAGAACCCAATGTACAGAAACCTTATATATCATTCTTAACAGTGTGCGGCAAATAGCTATGTAAAGGTTCTCTTTCTGTGTGCGTGAAGTAAGTTGACACACGTAGTTCATATCAACAGTCGCAACCGTTTTTTGTTCAGATATCAGTCTCTGGCTTTATCCTACCTTATCCCAGCACTTTGCCTATATATGCGGCATTGGTGCATAACTGAACTTTGACGGTTGTGTCGACTCGGCGCTGACCTCCATAGTGTCATTGAGACGGTTGGGGAGAACCGCGATCTCCTTTTTAACCAGCTCGTAGATCAGCGGCTCTCTTGAAGCTTCTAGTTATGCCGCGCCCTGAACCTGCTGTCCAAAACTAGAATACACCACTGTCACAGTGAGTTATAAAGGTTTCAATATTAAATATATCAAATGCTGGAAAATGTAGGTATTGTGAGTTATATTTTTTTCCCTATTACAATTCACTCTTTAACCCAGAAAGGTCAAGTTGTATTTCCTTTACAATAATTAACGAAAAGTGTACTTATTAATGCACCCTGTAATTATTTCACAGCTGTAAATCACGACAAATCTACTTAAAACTTGTGGCTTGGCAAGTCAGGGTAGCTAGGAGGTATAAGTTGTACTAATAAATATTAAGATTGTATGGCATCCCCAAAGAATATTTTTTGAATGGTCACTACTGTTAAAATAAAAATGTAGCATCTATCATTATTTTACCACTGAGATGGTGAATACTGCACAGAATACGATTGAAATTGCATCAATAAATTATCCCATAAATACATTTATAAATTGGTACTTATTGAGTGTAATTAATATGTCCTTACTGTATGTCTTTAAGCTACTTATGTACCCAATTGGATTTTTGAAGGGCTAGTTGGATACTAAATTTCTTACTTACCAGTTTAGTAATGTTTACATTTTAAAAATTACTTTTAAAATGTTTTAAACCTTACTTCTGGTTATCACAAAATATATAATTTTATTGTATACACTTAGATTGAAATGGACGTTGTATAAATGTAATGTATATATGTCAGTACCAACATGTAGTCTGTGTTAACATTTATTTTGCAATGTATCGACATGTATGTTTGTGTCTTATATAAATGCTTTCACACTACATTCAATTTAACAACCTTGCACAAACTCGTAGGTGTAGGGCCTTCCATGCAGTAGATACATTATCACATATCTTTAAAATGTTTAATTAAAGTTGAATAAATCAAATAGGGATGATGAAGAGGGGTTCTACATGGAGTGTTGGGTGCAAAAGTGAGCGAGGAGGAAAATCAAGATGGATCAAAGGATTTGTTAGAATAGAATCTGTAGGAAGCTAGGACTGAATTAGAGTGGATTAGAGTTTAGATGTTGAATTTAAGGGAATGAGAAGGGCAGCTAAATGGATGGAGAAGAGACCTATAGGAAGACAGGGTATCTAGTGGGGTGCAAGGCATCTATAACAAATAATGTTTGGGGCTGGTGGGATAGGGTGGAAAGAGTGAATCATAAAAAAATGTCTGTGATGCAGCTCTTTATTATTATTATTATCTTTTATTTATATAGCGCCAACAATTTACGCAGCGCTTAATAAAATACATAAATTCAAGGGGTCTGACAAGACGAGAATTGACAAACTAAGACAAACCGATACATTAGGTGGAGAGAGCCCTGCTCGCAAGCTTACAATCTTGAGGGAATGGGGTGACAAACATAAGGCACAGAGAAAGGGTGAGAGGTAGTGTGGGGGTATCAGTGACGGGTAAGAGGTAGTGTGGGGGGGTATAAGGCACAGAGAAAGGGTGAGAGGTAGTGCGGGGGTATCAGTGACGGGTGAGAGGTAGTGTGGGGGGGTATAAGGCACAGAGAGGGTGAGAGGTAGTGTGGTGGTTGTCAATGACAAGGAAGTTCTAGCTGCTAAGGTGGACTGCTCTGAAGAAGTGGGTTTTGGGATTTTAGTTGAATGTTGGAAGGGAGGGTGAAAGCTGAAAGTTCAGTAGAAGTAAATTTCAGAGATATGGGGCAGCTCGAGTGAAATCTTGTAGACGGGAAAAGGAAGAGGTGATAAGTGAGGAGGAGAGCCTTTGTTAGGGCACAGTTAAGGACTGGAAGGAGTTTATGGTTGGAGATGATAGGAATAAAATTGGTTAGGTTGACCATGTTGGTTAGGTTTGGTGGTTGAGAGTGATAGGAATAGGGAAGAATATGTGGGGGACAGAGGTAGCAGAGCAAACACAGGCAGGTTTCACATATAAAGGTTAGTGTAGAGGTACTGGGATAGCTGTGATGGCAGAGAGATGGAGAGGGATGGGATTTGGAATGGTTTAATGGGGAGAAGTGGGTACTAAAGGGATCCAAAGAGTTGGTGCCCTCTACTGGCATGTTTAAATAGATCTGGTAATTAACTGTCTATTTATTAGGACAACACTGAGGCGGTGGGAGAGGGGCAGGGAGGGCGGGCACAAAGTCAGTTGTTGTGGGGAAGATGGAGGAGTGTAATGCTTTAACTATAACTTTGCTGGTCCTAGGCTACAGAGATGCATTGTTTATTTACTGGGTGCCATTATATAGAAAGTACATAAAAGTACATAATTAACACTTGGCTAAAGATTTCTATTGCTATCCATAACTTACAATTACATTGTTAGCCCTTATCAAAGAATTACAACAAGAATAACATAAATGCACATCTCCTTTGTGCCTATGCTGCTAAAAGATTATCTGCCTTTGTTCATAGAACCTTAATCCTAACATAAAAAAACACAAATTTACATTTTGAAATCCCAGTGAATTATATATACAATTTACATAGTGATATAACCACAAACATCTTGCCATAACCCACCTGATTTGGCAGACCAATCATTTTGTTGAATATTAAAAATCAAAGAAAATATTTCTATAATTCAGTGCCCTTCATAGCTACAGCAGAAGCAGGGCAGGGTCAACTAAATACATGTATAAAAATGAACACAGAATTGTATTGAGTGCCATAATGCTTTTTCAAACAGAATACACATTTGGCAAATAATATACTTACATACTCACTATCCTGTCCTAAAACCAAAAATATAAAAAAAAAAATCCCTCAACACTAGCCACTGGATCAAAATAATGCATTGGTTTCTAGCAGAAAAAAATTGCTTGAGGATTATATAATATACTCCCATCATATGCCGCTGAAAAAAATGAAAAGCATTATTTTATTGTAAATAATGTGTATATATGTATGTATATATGTACATAAAGGCTCTCTTTACCTAATGTAACATGCGCCTAGTTCTAGTTTTGTCATGCCCTTGAATATATGTATTGTAAGAAGTGCTACATAAGTTGTTGGCGCTACATAAATAAATGATAATATAGATATGTAATATAGTATTGCATATAAGGGAAACAATCCACAAAAGTGAATATAACATATTAGTACCCCAAGCATGCGCCTCATAACATAAGGCACTATTGCTACTTCTATAGTGCTGCCATTGAAGGTAGCACCTCTAGCTACGATTACAAATTTGGTGCGAAAACCACAGCATGCAGCCTGCAAACTTAAAGACCACAATGGGCTCTATTTATGGGGCAACATGTTCAGTATTACAAGACGTTTGCATTCATAGTACGGTATAGAACGCATATGTTGACAGTGTAGATAAGGTTTCCAAATATTCAAAAAAGTTTAGCGCAACAAGATTTTCAGTTGAGTGTTCACTTCACCAAGACTGCCCAAAAAAGGAAAATATATACTTATCCAGATGATGTGTCCATATCTTATACATGCTCTTATACATAAGAGTAACAAAACATACAAGGTCATAGAGCTTTCTGCATAAATATATATGTATCCCATATATATTTTTTTATATAAAAAAATATATATGGGATACATATATATTTATGCAGAAAGCTCTATGACCTTGTTGTATGTTTTGTTACTCTTATGTATAAGAGCATGTATAAGATATGTATAAAATGTATAAGATTTGGACACATCATCTGGATAAGTATATATTTTCCTTTTTTGGGCAGTCTTGGTGAAGTGAACACTCAACTGAAAATCTTGTTGCGCTAAACTTTTTTGAATATTTGGAAACCTTATCTACACGGTGTGTGTATATATATCCCCACCTTGGTAATGCACTCGCATCTATAGGACCAATTAAAGTTTGCTCCAACATGACTGCTGAGGTAGCACAATCCTGTTCGACACTTCAGTCATAAGGGGGAATATCTTTCTGTTTAAGCTCTAAAATCTCCTTCGAAAATATTCACGGAGAAGAGACGTTGCATAATTATATTACAAGTATTTATTAATAAATAACAATTGTTTAAGTAGACTTTCTCACGCTCCATGCAGCACAGTCTGTTGTGTATCACGATCAAACTGCAGGGATTACAGATTTGTTATATCTATTAAATTAGGTCCAATGTCTAAAATTGGTTAAACATTCCAAGGATCATATTTAAAGGGGAACTATCACTTTCTAAATTCTAACCGATCTTAATTGTATACATTATATAGCGATATATGTTCACGGTGTTTCCTTTTCACAAGTATTAATTTAAATATGCCCTTATTTTCTGCTGTGCTTTGTTTGGCTACGGTCTGGTTTTAAAGAGCCTCATGGAAAAGGATATGTTTCTCTTTAAAATACCATATTGTATACAGTAATGTATTTTAGCATTGACAAAGACTTTGTTTAATCTCATTTTGTTTTGATAAACTTCTGTTTTCTGCAGACCTGTGATGTCACCACATCCTCATGGGTACCATCTGATGTCAAGAGATATCTTTGAGGTCCATAAAGACCCCTAACAGATCTCTAGTCAATAAGTAAAGACAAATGTGTAGAAGTGCCCAAACACCTTGTTAGCCCTCCTTCTAGAAATACAAAAAAGGAAGCATTTTGCGTATTGTGTATTACTGTATATGATGGTTGGGGGCTATGTTGCAAAGCACAAATTGTGCTTAATTTTTTCAGCAGTGTCAGAAATCATAGGAAGGTTTTCTAATGTTTTTACACATTGATAAGAGATGTTATATGGGTGAATATGGTTGAAAACAAAAGTCATACCTGTTTTTAAATATTTTTTTGTGTTTACACAAAAAATGAGAAACAGAGATAACATGTTTAAATCTCATGAAAGCTCTAGAGTACCCTTGTCATGAAGATGCTTATCTGTCTCATATCCCAGAAAAAAGATGGTTTCCCACATACAACCAGTGACATCTTGTGGTGTGTACGTGCCACAACCAGAAAAGTAATTCATTATTGCAGTTTTCTCCATAGTAAATTTTACTTAAAGTGTAAATAATCTTTAAATAAAGCAACTATGTAGCTTAATTTACAAAGGAATTAAGTTATATTTTTGCATCAAGGTGTATAACTGCTGGTTTATACATTTTATAAAGGCGTAATATTAAAATATATTTTAGACAAAAAGGTTTTTAATTGTACCTGTGCATACGCTGTTATGTTGAACTTTTTTAAATTACACAATTATGTCTGGATTTTCTAGATTGTAATATAATTAAAAACATTTTAAAAAAGGGTTAGATGGTGATATTGACCAAGTGTGCAAATTTATTTGGTCAAAAGACTGAAGGTCAAAAAGGGCAGCCTTACATATTTCATTGCCACCTGGAAGTATTTAATTGTGTTTTTATTAAGTATTTCAGTGTATTTTTAAGCATCATTTAAATCATGAGGGTCTTTGATTTTGCTCATTCTCCATATCAGTGGAGGTTGTTGGGGGGACCTTTACCTTTAGAAAGTCTAGAAATAAACCCAGTTTTACTTGACTGTGTATTATCACTTATTTATGTCTGCCATGTTCCACTTGTTTTCCCATGCGTGGGAAAATACAGCCTCATTTCATGGATTGTTTTTGCATGCCCACATGACAGGTGGGAGGAAGGGTGAAAATGCCAGATGTCAGAGATCATGATGTGGAAAAAATGTGTCTAATGCACACATTTTTACAACTTTGAAAAACAAGCACAAAATAGTCCAGTACTGGCCACCAGGCCATTTTTATGCTAATCAGGTTGACCTTTCATGTACGAGTACATTTGTAAGGATTGACATGAAAGGGTCAAGTTTTTTTTTTTTAAAGGAATAAACAAATGGTGAAAGCAATACTTGGCAGTTCATCAAAGAAGTAATGACAGATTATACATTAAAAAAGTCACAGCCACAAATAGTCTTATTATATAAAATAACATGAATGTGATGCGCAGCAAAAACAACATTCCCAGAGAATTTCCATTAGTCTGTTTTTATGTGAGTTATGAAGTATGGCCTCATCAATGGTTAGAAGTCCATGTCGCCACTCCCCTAAGAGCACCCCAGTCACCCTCACAGTTTGCAAATACATAAAAAGTATTGTTCAAAATGTTGCTTTAGAGCCTGTCAAAATTTTCTTATTGTCTAGGATACACTTTAGAGATATTATTTTTCATGAAGTCTCAAGTCACTTCATGAAAGCCTTCCTAGGTTCCACACATTAGAGGGACTCGCGGAGCTTATTTTTAGGGAACGCTCTTAAATTAGATAAAATATTTCAGAATTTGTATTTCAATTTTTGTTTCCAGCACGCTGTGCAGAATTGCAGATGCAGTTCACTGAAGCGGTTGCTACAGTATCTGAACAGAAAGATCTAATATCAACGTTGGAACAGGACCTCAGCACCATCCAGTCTATGTCTTCTGTTCAACGTCCAGATGCAGAGGTATAATGTTTGTCATGCATTTTGGTACCCTACAGATAATTTAGCATTGTGGATTTCACAAGTCTTTTGTGGAAAAAAACAGAACAAACATAAATAACATTTGCTATACAGAATTGCTTTTTAAAGTGTTTTTGTGGTTATCAAACAGGGAGCTGCTATCACCAGCAGCATGGAGAAGATTCCAGAGCCCATCAAAGAAGCTACAGCTGTGTTCTATGGTGAGAGACCTTTTTTTTTTGTTTTTGTTTTTTTATGATGAGCAGATTTGGAAGCAAAGGATCTTGATAACCACATTGGAAATAAATTGAAAAAGCATTGTATAAATAATGGCACAAGACCTTAACTGTCAAACTGTTTCTCCAGTTTTTTTTTTTAATTTTTTGATCATGTTGCACTTTACTTCCATATGTGATACATACAAATTGTGATGTCAGCATTCTAAATATAAATCAGTTTTTTATAAGGCACACTAAATGAGTCTCTACACAGAGCAGAGGTATGTGTCTGTCCACGCAATAATGTTAAATCCGGTTGGTATTTTAATTTTAGGTTATTCCGCAAATGCGACTCTACCAGAAGGTCAAATGGATTCACTTCTATCTATCATATCCAGCCAAAGGGAACGTTTCCGAGCCAGAAACCAGGAGCTGGAAGCGGTAGGTTAAAAGTGACACCTCTTTCATGAGTCAGTTATTCCAAATGTCATCATTTCTTTTCCACATTCCATTTGTTTCTGTTGGCCTTTTTTTTGTTCTGTCTTTTTTAATATATTATACAAGTAAATAAAAATTCTCTCCACATTGACAAACAAAAGAGATAATATAAAACCACACAAAAACAAGAGACGTTTCCACAATTAATAGAATTACGTTGATATTTTAATGTATATAAGGAAATCGGTCCGTCCTATATGTGTTTAACCAAAGGGTAGAGAGTCTATAGTCTGGGCAGCAGTGAGTGACCCTGTGCAATAAAGTACAGAAAGAATAACGGGGTATATTAAAGTAAGGGAGTTTGGGGGGGGTGAGAAACTCTCAAATCTCTTTGTGGTTGAACCACCAGTCAAAATCTTACAGATAACTTTGTATTGCATGTTAATATATAGTTAATAACGCATATACCAATGCATGTGTCCTAATAGAAAGCAATCACTAGACTGTGCTTTTTTATTTATTTTTTTTATTTTCTTAAACATTTATTTGAAAACAAATAAATCCAACATGCGTAAAGCGGTACAATACACATCGCGGTACAGAGACAACGATACATATAATAGCTTGAAAATACTGCGATATATAATTTGTGTCATAGTATTGCATAGAAACAATAAAACAAAACGTTAAAAAAAAAAACAGAACCGCCGTCTCTGAGTCGATGAGTCGAAGCGAGCCCCTCCCAAGTGGGTAAAGGGTCATTGCAAGGTACGGAAGAAATAAAAAGGAATAACACATAACAACAAAATACACGGTACTTGCCATGCAAAAGAAAAAAAAAACCACGTATAATGCCCTCTGCTTTATCGCAAAAGATGCTGACCGCGAAACATCAGTTCCCCCCACCCCCCACATTGTCACGGAGCCACACTTTAACATGGGAGTCCAAATGATTCGAGGCCTCATGAGCTGCATACTCATATTGTTCATTCTCTTCAATGAGAAGGAATACGAGCCGATCTCCACAGTCTAGCTATCAGCGTTTTAGCCGCTATAAGCACGTGCATAACAAGCTTACGAGTCAATTTCCCGATACATTTGGGAAGCATATCTAACAAAGCTATTTTCGGATGAGGTAATACTCTGTGGGGGAGCAAGCTATTAATGACATTGAAGACTATGGACCAGAAAGGCCGAAGTTTGACACAATCCCACCAGACATGGAGCATGGAACCAGGAGAGTTGTGGCAGCGCCAACACAAGGCGGAGGCATCTGAAAAGATGCGACCCAAACGGGAAGGAACCAGGTACCAACGGTAGAGAACCTTCCTATTCACTTCCCAGTGCGATACACAGCGAGATACACCCTGTAAATTACGAAGGGCTTTGTTCCAGTCCCCCAGATCTAACGACATGCCCAGCTCCTTTTCCCACTTTACCATATAAGATAGTTTGGATCCTGGGCCAAAAAACGTACGGTAACATACGGAGATGGTATGTCTCAGATAAGGGGAGGTAGAACAGTGCTTTATTAAGGGGTGAGTTTGAAGCACAGGTATACCAGTGGGCAACAGTTGAACTAGAATATGTTTGACTCGAAGATAAAGAAACAAATCGCTGGGCGGTAGAGCATATTGGGCCTGGAGAACAGCGAAGGTGCGTAAATTTAATTTGTCATACAGATTATCAACCGAAACTATCCCCTTGTCCTTCCAACGGTTCAGAGACAGATTAGGTGAGAAGAAATGGAGAGAAGTGATCGGCATACGGCGCCTAACCCAGGGTGCATGTAAAACAGGCAACAATTTCCTGTCCCAAATACCGAAGGTATGTTGGAGAACAGGTCCTGGACAGGGAAGCTTAGGCCTCTCTCGCTTGTAACACCACAAGAGTTGACGATAATTATAAGGCAAAAGAATGTCATTTTCCAAATCAACCCATTTTGGGGCGGGGTTCGCAAACACCGTCTGTAGGGCCTGGGTCAGTCTAGCGGCATCATGATAATATAGCAAATTAGGGGCACCCATACTGCCGTGGAAAACAGGCATATAGAGAGTGCGCCTCGCAAATCTGGGCGGACGGTTCAACAAAATGTGTGCATTAAAGGTTCGCTGATACAGTAACAGAAGATGTCGCGGAACCGGCAGCGGGACAAAGGAGTTTGAGAAGATACATCATTTTAAGGGAGACAATACGCCCCCACCACGAGACCTCAAATTTGCCCCACCTGTGTATATCTTGCGTTTTAGTAGTATTGTTTTTATAATAAGAGCATCGACCATAGTCGTCTAACAGGTTCTGAAGGTGGGGAAGGACTGCAGTTGGATTTGAAATGGCCAAAAGAAAATCATCAGGAAAACAACCCCAGTTTGAGCTCGAGAGATGAACAAAAGCCACGAATATCCGGGGAGTTCCTAATGGCTATGGCCAGGGGTTCCAGGGCAAGCACAAAAATCAAAGGAGACAGCGGGCACCCCTGTCTCGTACCATTAGTAATGGGGAAAGGGGCAGAGTGGAACCTGGCATATGACACCTTAGCACAAGGAGAAGAGTAGAGGGCCAAGACAGCTCGAATAAAGGCTATAGGGAGTTGGTAGCGAAGGAGAACTTCCCGCATGTATGCCCAATTCAGGCAGTCGAAAGCCTTTTCGGCATCAAGGGAAAGTAATAGCATTGCGGCTTTGGATTGTTGTACTTGTGAAAGAATGTTAATGAATCTACGAGTATTGTCCGGGGCCTGCCTCCCCATAACAAAGCCCACTTGGTCTGGGTCGATTATGGACGGCAAGACCTGATTTAACCGGTTCGTTAATATTTTTGAATACAATTTAATGTCAGAATTAAGCAAAGAAATTGGCCGAAAGTTTTCACATTTCGTTGGCGATTTGCCTGGTTTGGGAATCGTTATAATATGGGCGTCTAAAAGCTCGGTTCGTACCGTGCCCTGAGAGAAAATAAAGTTAAATAGGCAGGTAAGGTGAGGCGCTAATTGTGGACAAAGGCTCTTAAAGAAGATTGTGTTGTAGAAGATGCGCCTGTAGTTCCGAGCGAGCCTTGTGCAGAGCCTGCGCAGAAACAGTGGTAGGGTTGGCCTTATGCTGGGATTCCAGAGAGGTCAACGTATGCAACAACGAGAGGTAAGACTCCCTGCGAAAACACCTAAGTCGGGAGGTATGTTGTAGGAAATGGCCCCGAATAAATGCCTTATAAGCAGACCAAACCGTCGGAACATCTACCTCAGGGGTATAATTAATAGCCGTGACGAGGGTGGAGACAAGTTCCTTGTCGTTAAGCAAAGATTCGTTTAAACGCCCCGTTCCATATCCCCTAACCGCTGCCACCGAGGGCAAGTCCACGAACATCGGAGCGTGGTCCAACCACGTGATATCACCTACAACGACCGATTTGACATCTTGTAAAGTGAGCTTATCTACAAATATAAAATCGATCCTGGAATAACTATTATGGGCCTCAGAAAAAAACGTGTAGTCCCTCTCTGTGCCATGTAGGATGCTCCAAGAATCATATAACCCGTGCTGTAACAAGAGGTCCTGAAAACCCGAACATAATCTACGTAGGGGCGCACTTCGAGCCCTGGGAGCCGAAGAGGATGTATCCCACACTGGGTCTAAGGGGAGGTTAAAATCCCCAAAGACCAAGACGCGACCCTGTTGGACCTTAGATAATTTCTCAAAGCACATTGACAGGAACGGGAGTTGGTCAGCATTAGGCGCATATATACACGCCACGGTAACAACCTGTTGATTCAAGCGTCCCACAATAAAAAGAAATCTCCCTTGTGAGTCGGAAACCTTTTTAATCAATTCAAAGGGCCAATCTTTGTGGATAAGTATCGATACCCCTTTTGTTTTAGTAGAGACCATGGCTGAGTAGTGCGTAGGGTATTGGCGAGAAGAAAAGGTCGGCGGGTGAGTATTTGAGAAGTGAGTTTCCTGCAGGCATACGACAGCGGCACGGGCCTTGCGGGCCTCAGATAGTGCCAGCCGACGCTTATGAGGGCTATTTAGGCCTTTTACATTCATAGACATAACCTTAAGAGTATCCGGAGCCATAATAGTGAACACTGAAGGGACAGCGAATTATGTGTAATAGAAACATAAGAAGAGGAGCTGGGAGCGGGGCATAACCGCAGGCACCGTGTAGAACAGAACATAGAAAAATAAAAAAACAAGAAAAACCAGAACAACCAAACCAAAGCAGGTGGTAGCCACCTATGTGTTCTCCATATAGCCCCTGTCACCGGAGAACAGGGCACTAGCCCCGGAGCATGGCAGCCCATAAGAGTGCAGACGTCGTTCTATAACCCCCGAAGCAGACAGGGTGTATGTAACATATTAGACGCAATGGTAGAGGTACAAAATGAAAAGGTAACAAAAGTTTTGTAAACCCCGTGCCCACCTGCACAGCATAGAAAATAACTCACAATCGCATTAGAGAAGAACTGTCCCAGTGCAATCAGGTGACCCATAGGGACCAATGAAAGTAGCAGAAGTCCCGTGAGTTGCAGCAACGGTCGGCGGTAAGAAAAAGGGCAGGGTGGGCGACCTATGGAGGCGTTTTTTGGCTGGAGGGACCAGGCGTTTCTTGGCTGGAGGGATCGACACGTCCTGTGGAAGGAGGACCCCCCAGGCACGCAGCTTCTCATGACAGGCAGAAGGAGAATGAATCGTATGCGTAGCGCCGTCGATAGTAACCAATAATTTTGTGGGATAACCCCACCTGTAAGGGATCTTATTCTTCTGTAGAGACTCCAAGATCGGTTTGAAGCTTCGCCTCCTGGCAAGCGTGTATGCAGAGAGATCAGCAAACAAAGTGATGTGCTGAAATTCCTCTGGAATTTTCTGTTTCTGTCTCACGGTCCCCATGATGGCTTCCTTTGTTTTAAAAAAAGTGCAGCCGAACTATTGCATCTCTAGGGACTGAAGCAGGGAGGTCCCGAGGTTTGGGCAACCTATGGATCGTGAAATCCAAAGCAGCATGCGTGAGAGGGAGAGCTTTGAAGTAAGAGAGCACATAAGGCTCCAGGTCAGACGGTTGTATTGATTCAGCAATGCCTCTAAGCCTGATATTATTCTTGCGGGAACGATCTTCTAAATCTTAAGAGGAGTTGGGTATGGTCATCTTCAATGGCACTATATTTATCAATCAAATCATTATGGCTTGTGCAAAATTCCTCTATTTTCTGCTCTACATGAGCAGTTCTCTCTCCCAGCTCCTGCACATCCCTCCTAATCTCTTTAACAGCATTCGTAAGGTCAGCATGTAAGGACTTACGGAGTTCTTGAAGCAGCTGTTGCATGCCTCTCATCGTCACAGGGGCCTCCACATCCTCCCCTTCACTATCTGAACTGCGATCACGAGACGGAGACGCAGAGCGGTGGGCGCCCATCTTGGGTCGGCATGCTGCGTTTCCCAACTCGCGGGGAAAAGAAGTGTGCTGGCTTGTCCTGCCCTCGTTTGGGCTTCTGAGACGCCATGGTCCCCTCACCGCACCGTTGGCAAGGTATAGTGGAGCTTTAGAACCTCCCCAAAGCTATGTTCAGCCGCTTAAACACCCCGTTTGAGCGGAGCTAACCCGCCATGCGTCCGCTCTCCTCCGTCGTTCGGCCACGCCCCCCCTAGACTGTGCTTTTGAAGTAAATGAATCCACTCAGTTCATCTCATGTCCGTGGGGTACTTCCTATTCCACTGTCTACCAAACTTCAGGATTGCGTTGTTATAGGGATATTGGGACGATAGTACAAAAGAGAAAAGATATGTGAATGGGTCCACCTCACACTATGCTTCAAAGCTCATCTTCTCTCTGAATATGTTATGTTTGTCTGTGAAATTGAGACGATATGAAAATATGAGTAATGGTCCTGCAGATTCATTTCTATGTGAGTCTTTTTAGGTGGATAGGGTAAAGAGACAAGTGAAGTCCTGTAGTCTGTCAAAACAGCAAAGAAATCTGGACTGGCATCAGAGAGGGGGAAACAGTTGGTATTGATTGTGTAGTTTAAAGAACATTATTGACATGGGTGGTTTTAGCCTCCAAAAGATATGTGGTAAAGCCAGGGAGCTTGTTGCAGAAAGGAAAAACATTAGCCTCAAGGGTAAGCCATAATTTTGCACGTAGGGAAACTACCTAAGTGATTCCCCTGATGATAAATTGGCTCCTTATCATAAGTTTCTATACAAGGTGACCTAACACATTTTGAATCAAAGATACGGGTCTGTTCTGCCATACGGAAGCAGAAATATGTGATCTTAAAATCTTGAAGAACCAGTATGAAAGTCTGGCTAAAAGGAACTCAGTTAAGTCATATAATTTGACAAAGCTGAGCTAACGTGGATCCCCAAAATATTTATTTATTTATGAGCATCATCAGAACAGGAACAGATTGTTGAAGCCTTCTGTCTGGACAGGTTGGGATGTCGTTTGACAGTGACATACACCAGGAGCTGAAGTAAAATGCGCTAACTTTGACAACAGCTGGTGGTAAATTGTGTGCAATATGCTACTTGTACTTTATGCCCTATAACATGCTATAAAACACTGGGTATTTCTAAACTCAAGACAAATATTAGAATCTATTTAGCAGGTTCCTTCGTTAGCTTTTGTAGATGAGTAAAAGTCAGACAAAATCCTTTTTTTCTCGAAGTTTAATAACTTTGATAATTATTAATAATGTTTTGCTGAGAAACATGCATATCATCCATGTATTCCAGGATTTTATTTATGCTTCCCAAACAGGTGTGTGAATGTCATTAAATGATTCTGAGAGTATGAATAGTAGGTGGGATAGTGGACATTCTTGCCTGGTTTCATTCACTTCAATCCTAGCAGATGGTATCTAATAAATTATAACAGTCATCATATTTGTCGATGTAAAGAATTTTATATATATATATATAACGTCTTTAACTCTCGCACAATTCTGGGTCATTACCCTCCTTTTTGACAAATTTTCTTCCTACTTGAAGTGTACTACTTGAAGTGAAAAATGGATTTCCAAATGTAATAATATAAATGTATATGTCTTTGCATAAAGGCTTGAATCACCTTTGTGCACATAGTATTATTTTAATATATTTGTATATGTAAAATTATTTGTGTGATGAGAAAGCTACTGACATACTTTTTTTAAGCACTCAGCAACGAAGACAAATTATCCAAATAAATATTTGCTTTGCCCTCCAGTCAAGGACATAAGTCCATAATTAGGAAGAACGGTTTTGGAAAAAGCTTTAAATGTGAAGCATTAACCACGAAAACCGATGGAACTGACACGTTTAACATTTTGTGCAAAAAACACGTGTTTTTATGGCCCACATGTTCTTTATTTGCCTTATATGCACAAGCAAGGACACACACATTACTACCATAATGAAAGGTTCAATTTAACCAGGTAACTTACCGTATTTGCTCGATTTATAAGACGAGGTTTTTTTCAGAGCAAATGCTCTGAAAAATACCCCTCGTCTTGTAATCGAGGTCGTCTTCTAATCAGACCTCAAATGAGGTCTGACTATTAGACTAAGATCCAGATCCCCCGCATCGCTGCAGGGGACCTGGATTCTCCTGTATGGTAACCTCAGCTGAGGTTGCATACGCGCGTACCTTCCTACTCCCGGGATAGCCCGCCCACTGCGGGGAAGCAGAGCCGGTTGGGGAGATTGCTCCAGAAGCAGGACCGGGACCTCGGCGGCACTGTGCAGTCCCAAAGCGGATCCGGTAGACCTCTTCAATTTTCTGGAGGAGGCGGGGCCTAGTGGGGTCACACAGCGTCACGCCGTAATCCTGTGGGAGCTGCAGCAAGCGCCTGCTGAGGCATCGCGGTGACGCCGGTGAGTGAAGTGCCTGAGTGGGTATATTAGTGTCTGGGTATCTAAGTGTCAGAGTGGGTAGGTAAGTACGTGTCTCAGTGGGTAGGTAAGTGTCTGGGTGGGTATATTAGTGTCTGCGTATGTAAGTGTCCCCCTATAAGCCACTCTGTCCCATGATATGACTTTTAACCCCTTATATGCCAGAGTGGCATATAGGGGTATAAGGCATTTCTGGAGGCAGAGTGGCATATAGGGGGTTAAAATGCATAACATGGGGCAGATGTGCATAACTGGGGCAGATAGTTTACATGAATTAATACCGTATTGGCTCGAATATAGGCCGCACTTTTTTCCCCCACTTTAAGTCGTTAAAGTGGGGGTGCGGCCTATATTCGGGGCCCATACGCCTGGGGCAGGCAGCGGGGTTATGATACAGATCCCCCGCAGCGGTGCAGGGGACCTGCATCCTACTCTGCGATACGCTCAGACAGCCTCCCCTGCCAGCACTTTCCACGGGGGGGGGGGGGTGCCGGCACGGGAGGTTGTCTAAGCACATCGTGCGGACGGTCACCGGCTGCGGAGGTTGTTTACCCGCATCACCGCAGCCGGTGATCGTCCGCACGATGCGATTTACCTCTGCCCCCAAGACTTACCAGAGCAGACTCCCGGGTGTCTTGCTGGGCCGGCGGGGGACACCTACGCAATAAGCGTATACAACTTCCGGTGCCGGCACATCCGCTGAGTCCCGGCACCGGAAGTTGTATACGCGGGGGGGCAGAGTGGCAGCATATCTCGGGGGGGGGGGGGGACGAGGACAGTGGCAGCATATCTCGGGGGGGGGGGGGAGGACAGTGGCAGCATATCTCGGGGGGGGGAAGACAGTGGCAGCATATCTCGGGGGGGAGGAGGATGACAGTGGCAGCATATCTCGGGGGGAGGACAGTGGCAGCATATCTCAGGGGGGGGGACAGAGTGGCAGCGTGTTTTTTTGGTGCTTTTTTTAATGAAAAAAACTTTTTCAAAATCAGTGCTATATCACATCATCTGCACCATCCGTTAGCCATATGGCATGACAGTATTCTGACCACCCTAGCTTCTTCAACAGTGTCATAATTTATATTTTGCACAATGGAAATTATAGTTTTCAGTTTTGCATCCTTTGAGATTGTCAGAAGGAAATTACGTGATAGATGGACATGTCTGAATAGAGTGTAGATTGCAACAAATGGTTAAGAAAAGTAGTATTTTTAGTTGATGAGTAGGTTTAAGTTGCATGTTGCTGAGACCAATATCTCTCTAGGTTACAGTAGATACATGTAATTATTCAAGCATGTGAAGCATACCATTACTCGTAAGAAAGGCTTACAGTCACATGTATTGTACAGCTTAAATGCGTAAGCTGTAGAAACGTGGTCTAATAAATTATTTATAGATTTAGTCTCCATGTAGTTACCCAAGTGTTTTGTTTTTTGTTTGTTTTATTTAGGAAAATCGTATGATGCACCATACAATGAGAGCCCTGCAAAGCGAGCTGGATAATCTGAGAGCCGACAACATCAAGCTGTATGAAAAAATCAAGTTCCTGCAGAGCTATCCAGGCAGAGTGAGTCTTCATTTCCCATACTCATTCTTTAGCATGAAGAGACGATATAGCAAAAGATTAATATAACAAAAATTATTAGAAACAATGTCATCAGTTTTATGATGTTTATGAGCTGGGCCAAAGTTAAAGCTCATAGTGTTGTGAAAACTCTAAGGAAAGGCTAGTGCTTGCTCTGGAAGGCATGCTGTGTCCTTGGTTCATTGTAGAAGATATCACCAAGAAAGGATATACCTGAAAGCAGTTATAAATAATGTTCCCTGAAAACCTGGTGTACCTGTGACTTTGGAGTCTGTAGATCTCTAGGTTCCTTCAAACAACTAGTGTGTCATATTAAATAAATGGTATCTTAACAAAGGAGATTTATGTTCTCATGGGGGAGGAGCTGGTCAGTCACTGCAATAAGTTCCTACATACAGGAATTTGGAATCGATCACATTCCCAGCAATAATAAACCTAGAACTTTAGCTTAGCATGACGTGACTTCATGACCTCACGGTGAGTCCTATTGCCACAAGCAGTGCATTCTCTGGTGCTGCCCACTTTTTCACCTTTACATGAGTTTTATGAGTTTTAAATGCTGAATCATTTTCATTGCACACAGTAGTTATTTGTAAGCTTGCACATATACCATGGAGTAAGTGGAACCTGAATTATTAGCACGTATTTATTGTACTTTATTACACAGTCCTTCATTTGCTTCTTTAGCAGGCTGCACTAAAATGGCTTAAGTAAATAACTGCACGCGTGCAAATTACTCTGAGCCAGTGTCTTCCCATAAAAAATATTTTAAAAAATGATGTGCGCATTTCCAGAATGTTGGCTAATAACAGCTTAGGAAGCGTAATCATTCAATAAGACAGATCTTTACAGCAAATGAAAGGAGAACAATAATACATCTTGCCACCAGGTGATACCATTCACCTCTGTTTAAATCTCAAGGACACCGTAGGAAATCTTAAAAACATCTTAAAAACAGAAGATTGGAAGTCCAAAATGTAGACCATATGTATTTATCAGGTGAATGTGTTTGTACAAATAGAAAAAAACAGGCTAATAGAGATACAAAAATACATATAAAAGGAAATACTCTCCTTAATGACAACTCTTCAATTCCTCAGATCCCATTATACAAAATAGTAGCAAAAGCATGTCGCTAGAATGGATAGCAATATGAATCAGGCAAACTGTTGTCTCAAGAAATGGAGATATATGGGGAAGAGAAAAAGAGCACATAGTGTGAATCCGTAATGCACAATAATACATGCTTTATATATTGACTACAAAATCTATAGCTATACATTTTTTGAACTTCTGATCATATAGGAAAATATGGGTAGGTCATGGATCTGGAGTACTTCTTCCCCACATGATAAAACCATCATATAGGGATTAAAAGTACTCAGCCCAGAGTTCTCTAGAGAAGAGACAATATGCCTGGGCACTTTGGAGAGAAAAGATGGCTGCTCCCAGTGTATTATTAAACTGATCTACAGGAAGACACCCAGTATACTATATTTGGGGCAACCATCAGAAATCTTTGGCCAGCCCCAGAAAAGACTTTCATGCGTCTCATGGCCTCTCTCCTCCTTCGCCAACGGCTGCCC
The DNA here is from genome assembly GCA_023333645.1 of Sceloporus occidentalis. Lineage (NCBI taxonomy): Eukaryota > Metazoa > Chordata > Lepidosauria > Squamata > Phrynosomatidae > Sceloporus > Sceloporus occidentalis. The sequence continues at coordinate 115,164 of JALMGF010000043.1, read as the reverse complement.
GCCCCTGCTAAGCCAGGACTAGTACTGGTTCTACCCCCCCCCCCCCCGATGGCGGACCTGACTATATATAAATCTAAAATATGATGCATTTTTTCTAGCTATGCCCCCCCTCTGCAGGCTAACCTTTAATTAAACCATTGTCTTTGATGTGCCCTCATTAGACTTTTGTTGCAAAGACCATGTGAGATGTTAGTCCTACAAATGTGGATTTATTCAACAAACAGGAATGTTCATGTTTGCTTGTTGGAGAGTTGTGGTTTCACCAATTGATCTGTGCATTCTGAAATATATTTTTAAGGAAACAGGCTATTCTCATAATTGGGAAAAACAGAATTTTAAATGAAAAAAGCCTTAGTCCTATTCCATTGTGCTTCTTAGGAATGGGTTTCCAATTAGTAACTTCTTCCTTTAACCCCCTGAGACTTTCTGTCCAGGTTACAGGTGACCCACCCTGAAGCTTGTCACATGTTAATTTTAGGCTTAGATATGAAAACTCTAGTTTCTCAATTGAACTTCACTGACAAATATACATATTGCTGATCAAAAGTAATCAATAACCATTGTTCTGTCAGGGTAGCAAAAGCGATGACACAGAACTCCGTTACTCGTCCCAGTATGAGGAACGACTTGATCCCTTCTCGTCATTTAGCAAGAAGGTAAGGTCTTGGTATAAAGGAATAATTGAACTTGCTGTTACAGCCAGATCCCAAGCATAAATGGCAGATATGGATATTTAGATATTTGTGTTAACTCAGTTGGATTTTTTTTACAATTACATATTGATTCTACTACACATTGGCATAAAAAATACTATTTTTAAAAAAATAATTTCACACCAGCCCATGTATCATAGCTCACATGATATAGTACACATAACTCATGTTTCTCCTAGCTCCACAATAAAAATTCCACCAACTTCGTTATCATCTTCCTCCTCCTCGTTACCCCACCTGGGTCCTTTTGCATTGGTGCAGTAATGGGTGTGTTATCAGCAGCCATTCCTTAATTCTGAAGTTCATTTGAGGACATGTTTTTGACCAATGTAGACCTGCCCAGAAGATAATTAAATTGATCGGTTAATGTTGAATTTTGATGGTGGTTTGCTGGCTAACTCATAAAATGTGCAGTGGTTTATAGGTTTGTTTGGGTTTTTTTAGTGGTATTAAACTTGCAGATTTACTTAGGCGTACCAATATTACCAGCCTGAAACCGCAGGACGCTTCCGAAAAATATTGGCTGGAGTGCATCTTCTAAGATTTATGCATGGAAGACGTTTGTCTTTCCATATGCCCGGTAAAAGCCTTTGCTTTAACCTGTATTGATTGTTGCACTTAAATAGTTATTTACTAGTTTCCCCAATCAGCCAATGAATTTGCTTAATGTTACACTGGCACTCACAAGGCTTTTGTTACCAAGACAAAATCTGCTTGTGGTTTCCCACAAATTTCTATCAGAATTACGGAGTCTTTTGACTCTTTGTGTGCCGATGCATTGACCCTCTAACATTAATATTACCTTTTGGTAATGTCCTCTACTACTACAGCGACTGCCCTTCCTGCTCGGATAAGATGCCATATCCCAAACGGTAATCCGTCAGATCAGGGAGGTAGGAAGTAGGGTGATCTCCCCTTGTGTGGCACCAGTGGGTTTGGTATCGCCTGAACCTGATGCCCTAGGCATAGTTAGCCGAAGCCAAAATATATCACTGTTTACATTGTAAAACAGTGTTTATTTCTTGCTTGTTATATTTTTTTATACATTTAAAAGTTGAGAATCATTGTACAGGTTTTTATAACAATTTCCTGCTTCACCATAGTTGATAAGCATGATTGTGCAAGTAATTTGCGTGGCCAACAACTTCCTATAAGCCAATAAATATAATAATTATAAAGAATCGGTTTCATTAAATATACCCAAGCAATATAATTTAAGGATTTACCTTAATAAACATAGAAGGCTCTTTTTTAGAATGACTGCTTTATAAACATGCAAATTTAGTGCATTAATTAATTATTTGCGCCATGCCTGGATCTTTGCTGTGCACTATGTTTTGGAGAATGTATATTGGATAGCACTCGATACATGGGTGAGATTAGCTCCAGAACGCCTTTAGTGGAGTGGGAGGAAAGTGAGCCATGGCCAAATGCCTCTCCCCTTGCCCTGCGACGTAAGAAACTGAGGTATGCAGATATGCGTATAACACTTAACAGGAACCAGACAATATTCACAAATACACATCTATGCCCATTCAGTTTCTCCATACCTACTAAATTAAAATGTCTGTTATGTACCATTATGAAGAAAAATAAGTAAAGCGATATAGATGTTTTGCAATTTTGTTTTTATTCTCTCTCTGAATAGTAGGACACTTTTTCAGATTTGTGTTTTCTTTTTCAGGAACGCCAGAGGAAATATCTAAGTTTAAGTCCTTGGGATAAGGCAACCCTGGGAATGGTAAGTTCTACACAAACATTTGTTAAATTCTTCTAATAAATAAAGTGTTAATACATCCCGACAGATCCAAACTATTCTAGATTAATCTGAAACTGAGTTTGTGGATCATGGTATCTCAAGATCTAAACTCAAAGATACTTTGACAAATACGGTCAAATATTTTCAGAAACACCTGAATTGAATTGATACTAGGTCTTGTCTTAGATTCAGGATAACTTTATGACTTTCTTTCTGCATGTTAAACATGCCCTTTTTGTATTGGCCTCAAGCTTTTCTGATGGGAGCCTGTTCAATTTATCTATCAACATCTCCGTAAAAAAAAAAAAACCCTTAATTATTTACAAGCCTCTGATCCTCTCGTTTTAGATTATGGCCTATTTTTCCAACATTTCTCCGTCCTGTACTTTATTAAATCACTTTAAAATAAAACCCACTCTAACTTTTTTCCTCCAAACTATACACATTAAGACCCTTAGTCTTTCCTGATAACGTTTATCTTGCAAACCCTTTACCATTTTAGTAGCCCTCCTCTTAACTCTCCACGATATAGTAAACTGTACTCAATACTCCTAGTTGAGATCTGACCAGAGGTGAGTAAAGTGGCAGAACCACCACCCTTTTCTTGTTACTAATGCCTCTTGCTATACAACCCAGCACCCTGCTCACTTTCCCCAATGCTTTGTTAAATCGCCTGCTTAGCTTTAATTTTTCTACTCCCGTCATATTCTCAATATTACACTGTCGCTGCCACTCTTAACCATTAATTAATTTATTAATTCTTCTAAACTGAAACTGTTGATTCAACTGTAAACTATAAACAGCTTTTTTTCATTTCTTTTGAACCGTGTTTTGAGATTGTTGAAAGAAATAGCTAGGCTTGAAGAAACATAAAAAAATGGTCATTAAAATAAATGGGAACTTCTAATCTTAGCTCTTTTCAGTCGTACTAAATCCTTGCGGAAATTTAGATTTCAGTATAAATTACTGTATATCCGGGCAGTCCTTAGCAATGTTGCAGCGTTCAAAGCTTTCTGCGTTTGAAGGGGCAGCTATTTTTTGGGGTTCCTTTCTCTTTCATTGGTTATAACATTTATTTCAAGTACCTGGTTAACATTGATATCTGTGAAGTTTTTTTGTGTGGCTTCCTTCATATATGTTTGTTTTGAACCTTTACAAAATTCTTTATGATGCATATAAATATTGTTCCAAAGTTGTAAATAAAGTTTAAAAAATGTCAAAATGGAACAGTATTAGTAAGTGGAGGCTTTATTTAGTTTTTTAAATATTCAGCACTGCTGATATTAATAGTGTTTCAGTCTCATGAGTAAAACTAAATTGAAGGTGTTTAAATATCTCTTTTCTAGGGAAGACTAATTCTGTCCAACAAAATGGCCCGTACGATTGCATTTTTCTATACATTATTCTTGCATTGCCTGGTCTTTCTGGTAAGTAAAATGTGTATAATATTTCATAACATAAGAAATTAAAATGTATATATTTTATAAACATACATTTATATACCGTATTTGCTCAATTATATTTGGGTTGTCTTATAATCAGGGTCTGATTATAAGACGACCCAAATTTGAATATTGTTTAGGAACATACTTTGTTTTTAACATACATTTTTTTTAATTCCCCAGAATTATTTGGCAGGAAGTTGTGCTTTACTTGACATCTCTTATATGTATTTGGAGCAAAATATAGTTGTTCTCCATGACTTCATGCTGATGAAGTAAACTAGAGCCCTGCGCAGGACTGTTTTCTTAATCCCGCTCCTGCTGAATTTCTGACCCCCGCTCCTGCAACGTGTGTTCCACTCCCGCAAGCATTCATTCCCTCATTCATTCCCTCAATTATTCTCTCATTCATTCCCTGATTCACAGATACTCATTCATTCCCTCAATCATGCATACTCTTTCATACAAACTCCCCCACCCCCTTATCTGAACTGCAGATTTCCCACGCACTCCCGCAAGGCTGCCTTCGCGTTGCTCGCACACAGCGTCTCTTTTCTTGTCCCGCCGGAACAGAGCAGAGTCATGTGACGTGACGTAAATTCACTTGACTGCTGGGTTCCTGGGCGGAAAACAAGAGAAGAGACGATGTGTGCGAGCAACGAGAAGGCAGCCTTGTGGGGGCGTGCGTGGGATTAATGGGACCCGCAGGTTCATTGTCTGACCACCCACAACACCCGAAAAACCGCCCACACCCACAAGTTTTTTAACGGGTCCCATGGGACCCGTATCCCCATGCAGTACTCTAAAGTAAACTGTTTAGTGATGTAACCTGTACAGTAAAATTCCTTTTTATGTAAACTACTAATGAGCAAATATACTTTTTTTTTTTTTACATTTTTTTTTTTTTATAATCTTTATTTTCATTTTTAGTAAGACAAACAATTAGTCTTTACATGTAAACAACATAACAGAAGTAGAAAGAATATGTTCAACAAATATGAATAAAACAATACAGCAAAAAAAAATAATCGATTGCATATGTTTCTTCCTTTGTTCATATAACGAACAAGAAAAAAAAAAACTACATAAAATCGGAGATGGCGCTAGGGAAAAGGGTGGTACTTGGTAGGACTTATAGTTATTGCTGCTAAGTGAATTTATAATAACTACTTTTTTGAGACATGTTTCCCATATTTGTGTTTTCTTGAAAGATGTGTGAAATGCGCGATACTTCTTTCTCCATTGTAATCTGGAATTTTAGTTGGCTTGCCACTTGAGACATATTAAAATGTCTGTTTTGTTTCCATTTTTAGCTATTAATTTCTTAACTGCTATGCAAGTGTGGATGGTTATATTTAGTTGAGTTTGAGTTAAAGGAGGCCAGCCTAAGTGGAGTAATAAACATGCTGGAGATTCTGGGATAACAATATTGTCAATTCTTTTTAAGTAGATAAGAGTTTCTTTCCAGAGAGTATTAACTTTAGGGCATTTTTACATTTTAAGTATAATAGATGGGACTGTGGGTTCAATTAAAAGTTCCTAATAAAGTAATTAAAGTAAAATATTTTTACTGGGTATTGTTTTAGGTAATATGGCACACATACTTTCATTTGCAATTTAAAATGCTAAAAGCAGGAATGATATTTGGTAGTGTATAATACATCATGATGAAATAAATAACATTATTTTGTTCTTTCATTAGGTGCTGTACAAAACAGCCTGGAGTGAGAGTGTGGAAAGAGATTGTGCTGCATACTGCTCTAAGAAGTAAATATTCTCAAACTACATGGCCACCTTGATCCCTCAGTGTTTCTTCTTTTATGTTTTTTTATACTTATTTTATTGTAAAATTGCAAAAAAAATTAAAGGTGTATTTTATATCTCCACTTAACTTTTTATTGACAGTGCTGTGTTAAGGTCTAGGTAGCAGGTAGTTACTTGGGAACTGTGCCAATGGTGCACAGATCACTGCTGGACAATTAATACAAGGGATAAGAAGAGAAGTACCTTTGGTGTAATTTATGTTGGGATGAGCGCTTTAGTGCCTTGAGAAGTGGAGACATTGAGGTGTCTGTTGGGCATTTACTGAAATGTCCACCTAAAGGTAGTTGAATTGGTTGTCCAGCAGCTGTTCTACATAACAACCTGCTATGAGGACCAGAGAGTTCTGCTTCTCTGAAAACAGAATTCACACTTCGCTCGCAAATGATTACATACAAATTAAATGAGGTTAAAGGGAAGTTGTATTTAGTGAAGACCATAATCTCCACACAACTGATTCTTCATTTTGACACAGTGTCCCTTTCCTTGAAGAACTGCTCTTCTGTTTGCAGTCCTCACTTAGTTTGTTATTGTTTGTCATTTGGAAATCTAAGAACAAGATTAACTTATTTTCTATGTTTATTTTCTTTCAGGTACTCTGATCACATGCATAAGTTTCACGAGAACGGAGACAATGGAGCCATGTGGCAATAACATGTAAAATATGTCCTCGGAGACCAGCTGGGGACATCTTACTCTGTCAGGGCCAAATGACAGAATCTGCCTGTGCAGAGAGCTTTTAATGATTCATATGTTACGCTCAGCTCCTTAACCTAGACTCAATTATCTTTACTATTCAGGAAAGCGGTAGACACACGTGATAACATGCATTTTTAAAAAGACAAAGATTTATTTTCTCATAGCAGTGACTTGCCGCTTTCAGGCCAACAGTAAAACCTAGCAAGTATTCACCAACCTTTCTATTGTTGGATGGATCTTGTACTTTTTTTTGAGGTGTTGATCAGACAAAATGATTTAGGGACCTTTCTGTTTGATTTTTTTCTTGTTGTGGTAATAAGTAAATTCTAAGATGGAAAGGTTAAGGGCAGGCATTGCGATTAAGAATATATACATACAAAACCTGCTTATACTACCATTTCCCAAACATATCCATGTGAATATCTTGCCATTTGTAGTCCAGTAAAAGTGTAATCCATGTAACAAAAGCAAAAGTAGAAAATTTAATTTCAGCAAAGAAACACATTCGTGTTTTATTGTGTATGTGCCTATCAGTGCTGAAAAAATGGTATCTTAAAAATACCTATAAGCAAATAACTCTATAAACTTGGACTGCTTGAAGCGCAGACTTCAGTTTTATAAGCAATCATTGTTTATCTAAATATCTATTGTTTTGCGGTAGGTATTGGCAGTGGCTTAACCCATCTTGAGATCGGCAGCTGAAGGCGTCTGCAGAAATCCAACTCTATTTAAGTCTGAATAATATGTAACAGCAGGATCTTCCTTACTTTTTAGTGTATTCTTTTCCTGTTGTATGAAATGAAACCCATTAATTTTTATTCTATTTTTGGATATCTGCACAAGGAAATGTTTGGTTTGGTTTGGTTTTGTTTTTTTCTCAAATCCTAACAGCGCTGACCAATAAGATTATTCCTGCAGCACTGGTACATTAGTTTGTTTGGTGAAATGGGTTTCCAATGACAATAGTCACTTACAATGCTATTTAGTTAAGGATATGAAAGGTTATGTTTTTTCAAATGTTGATTAATAATCCATAAAAACTGTGATTCATTTCTATGGGTTAAACATGTTAATTGTATAAGAGGAGATGCCACCAGCTTCATTATGACTCAGGCGATACATCATATTTAATACAGAGGATTTTTCTGGGTATGATGTGAAGCTCATTATCTAAACATAATGTTTAAAAAGTTATGATAGCTTTTCTTAGATCACAGGCTCCGTCACTGCAGAACTGGGGAGCTTGTAGGGCCCCTGCTCCCAGAATCTTTAAAGTGTGCATCTTTTTAAATCCCGAGAGCCTGAAGGATGCATTCAGCAAGAAACACAGGATACTTTACTCTGCTTACCTTGCAATAGAAATTCACCGGGGCTTGCCTTTTGTAATGAAGTTAAATTGGTGAGGGAATGATCCAACTGAGCTACAGTTCACTGTTTAGTAAATACCTTGTGATGTTCTTTCACTAAATGTATGTTTCCCCTTTAAAATACTAGTCGCCTTTGGTGCTGTTAAAAGATGAGGCATTGTATTACTAACACATAATGAAGCCGGTGGTATTGCCAGAATCAATGTGCTGAGGATTGCGATCCAAGTATATACCAGCCCTTCTTCTTTCAAGATCAATTGTCTTTGCATGAAAATACATCCGTCGCATCATTAATTTAATATGTATTTTTACTCCCCTGCAAAAAGTAATTATGGCACTGGATGCAATCATAATGCTATTTTAACCATTTGTGGGCCTGCTTTACAATTGCTAATCTGCTACTTGTTTTACTGGAATTAATAGGTTAATGATCTACACCTATAGAGATATTACATTGTGCACCTTCACTTAAAGAGGAATTGCACGGGGCTCACTCTTATCTCTCTGTAAAGGTTGTGTGATTTTGACAAACTTCAATCCTAGTTATAATTACATATAAATTTGGAAATGTAGAAATTTATTCTTTGAATTAAAACAAAACATATTGGAGATTTTAGCATATCTGATTCTATAAAGCCTTGATTATATATTGTTTCTGACCTATGCAAGTATGGTATTAAAGTTTAGACATGAAAGTGTTTGCGTGTTTTTGTTTGTATTTTCAGTAAAGTATGGTCACCTCCCCAATAAATTCTAATCAGGAAGAATATGATTACATTGTTCAAGGAATACTTCAGCCATCATATGTACATGCGACCCCTTCCTACCTGCATTCAACCTGCAGGAGGAGCTCGAGAGTTCTCAAGAGGGTCTGGATAGACCCTCTGTGAACTCAGATCTATTGTTAATGGCATCCTGTGAATGACGGCAACGTCATTTACAGGATGGCACTTGTGGTTTCTCTTCGGAGCAATCACAAGGCTATCTGGGTAGGTGGGTAGTGTTACTGACATGCCTCGATATCGAAGCATGTCAGCAACACAGTTTATGCTTAGGAAGCGATTCCGATTGCTTCCTAAGCTGTTTTAGCCGGCCGCCACCGCGATCTTTGATGATCGGTGCGGCGGCGGCCATTTTTCTTCCTCACTTGTGAGGCTTCCGTGGATGCTGCAAAGCCGATCGCGGGGGTGCAGCTATTTAACAGCAGCCCGTACATGTACGTGGATTGTCGTTAAGGGGTTAAGGACCAGGCTGCTTTTTTTTTTTTTTTGTACCTTTCATGACCGAGGCTGTTTTAACATTTTAGCCGTGTTTTTGCTTAATTGTTTTGATCATAACATCTAATTTCCTATAAAAAGATTTTTTAAAAAAGCACTTTTCTTTGGGAAGTGTGCATTTTTCATCATGGAACTTTGACATCTGGTCCTTCTGCCCCCATGTCCTTTGTGGGACATATTTAAAGCTGGCTAACTCAATTTCCCCTGATAAGACCATATATTTTTAAAAACTAGACAAATAGTAGTATTTAAACTCTTTCCATACACTAATTCTACCACCAAGCTTTGTCAAACTTTGTAGTAGTCATTTTTTGTGTGTTTTCTTTCCCACACATTGTACTTCAGGTATGAAGTATTGCTGATAGCCTCCTAAATTCTTTTAAATTAGGGATCATCCAACATATTGTATATGGCAGGCGTTAAAGCCTTGGGGAGGGATCACACTGGGTCCCTGGAGCAGATTTCACTGTTGCTGAAAGCCTCGACACTTTGGATGCTTGCTAAACTCATTAAATGCCATAATGTGCCAGGCATGTCATCGTTCGTTAATTGACAGTTTTCTCATGACGTGCCTTGCCTGTCATTGGTCAGTTAGGGGTTAAAAGCTGTATGTACTGGTATTTTTATATGTCTCCTTTTCTATGCATTTTTGTATAAATAGCACTGTGACCTGATTAAATATTAATATATTTCCCTCTTATGGATCTACAAGATCAGACTAAAGTTATGTGACAAAAATAGATTTGAAGACAAAGCTTCTGGAAAATGAGGGACCCTATGGTGCAGTCGCCACCCCAGGAACCTTATCTGTCCAAATCCTACCTTTTTAACCTGATTGAAATTATTTTTCTTTTCAACAAAGGATTCAAACAGCGTTCATTTTCTCCATAACAGTTCGTATCTATTACTATTGCGTAGAGACCTACAAGTATATTATGTGTGTTTAAACTGTGTAGGATTATGCCTTTGCGACTAAACAGCTTGTACTATAAATAAACCATTCAGGACTAAAGATTAATGAACTGAGTGATCATTATAGTAGAAGACTATAAATAGTATGTCTAAAAGAGCACCGTAGCCTAACAAAGCACTTGTATTTTCATTTTGAATATTAGTAGTATTGATCATTTTAAAACATAGTGGTTGAGATCACAGACTACCTTAAGAAATTAGTCTAAAAAAAACTCTGCTGATAAGCAGGAACGAGGATTACGGCATTAGTTACAATCTGCTTATGAGCAGTGCAACATATTTCATAATTGTGATTACAGTTACAATCAAAATGGCACACAGTATTTTAGGGGATAATGGATCGCTGTTGGTACTAATGACATCCGCTGAATTTTGTAATTTATCGCCAGGTGTATGCAAGGTTTGTTATCATATCACTACCCTATTATGTGAAGATCTGGCACCTAGGTTTTATTAGCTCCATAATATAACTGCACGTAACTGAGTTAAACTTCACCAGTGGCATATCGCAGAGACGGGGGCATTCAGATCCACCATGGGATAGATACAAGGAAAGGGTGAGGCTCTTCAACGCAGCTTGCAGAGGGGGCCCCATCGTGTTATGTTTTAATTTCTATAGAGCTGTTAAGAGGGACCAGCATCAGACATATGGTTGCTGGACCCTCTAGTCACATAAGAATTTGTAATAAGCGCCTAACTTTTAAGAGATCTGAAGGTCACATAAAAGAAACAAACATTTAAGAATAATTTTCACTTTATATTTTTGTGTCACATGAAATTAAACAAAATTTGACAAAATTAAAGAATTACTTTTGTGAAGGGTTTGAGCTAGAAATGACTTCTAATTCTGTATTTAGTTATTCAATTCAACAGAATAGGCAGAACTCCACCTTTAACTTCATTATTTGCTATGTGCTAGTGCTGGGAAAGTTCAGTGTATTTGATGTTGTGGTCTGGTTCAGCACAGACAGCCCTAGGTAAGACTAGAAAACAGAATAAACACTGCTCGAAGATAATTACAATGTGATTTCTTTTTATACATTTGTTATGGGAAAAACTGCAAGAAGAACAGATTAGAAAGCTCAAACACAAAGATACGTGTAGTTTAGCTGATGCCTGACACAAGTACAGGATGTTTACATGGATTGTGACCTCTTTTTAATCTGGATGTATTTTTTTAGAATAGAGGAGGAAGCAAATTTAGTTTTGTGGGTGTGTATTTTGTTTTTGTTTAAAGTGCAATCTTGGGCATCGTGTATTAATACATTAAACACTTAAACCGAGTTACCAAGAAACAGACTAGTCGAAAAGCAATTATTAGTCACAATGGTCTATTTGAGCTAGGTGAGAAAGATGTGTAAATAAATGCGCATGTACAACTGCATACATTTGGTGGTGCTGCTTGCCTGGAGGTGGCAGTAGGTGGCTAAACGTAACTAGGAGTGTTTATCAGTGAAATGCAGGTAATGGCACTGAAATAAAGGAGTCATTGCAAGCACTGATGTAAAAAATTGGTATTTTTTGCTCTTTTAAAGAGGAATACCACGTAGTTTATTTGCCTTATAGCATTTATCTGCCCCAATCTAGTTTATATTTAATTTTAGTCTGATCCTGGCACTAGCCAAATGCACAAAATTACCATTAAATGCTCAAGTTTTTACCTGTAAAATTTAAGAGAAGAAAATTCCCTTTTTAAAAAAAGAAAAGGGGAATTATTACAATCACCGTTTTATCATAATTCATTAGTTAATATTGGAGGAATAATTGGACCGGAATCATAAGGAAGTGATCTATTGTAAGACTCCCGGAGCCTCAGAGTGAAATCCTGCTTCCCAGACTTCCATGTTGGCATCTTCAAGCTGTGGGTAGGGGGCAGCATATCTTCACACGTCCCCCTGATCAGGTTCCACTCACTCCTGCCTACTCCCCCCACTTCCCAGCCCATTAAAGTCTAACTAGGGATAGCACTGTCCCCATTGCATGGCTAACTTGCTTGTTTATCAGGACCGCTTCCCCTTCCTACCTCCTATATGGAGGAGGATTGGGGGAGCTCCTGATGGTCAGCTTTGTGAAGCTCACGCGTAGTAGGGTTTTTTTAATTTTATTTTAAGCACATAAGTATATATACAGTACATATTGTCTGGTAATACAACTGACTATGCCCATAATAGGCGGGGTTTTCTTAGGTATGTATTGCCTCTGCTAATGTGTAGATACTATTGCATAGGTTTATTTAGTGTTCAGAACTGTAACATGTAGAATTTTACAATAGCGACAGCCTGTTTGTGCAAAATGATGTTGCAATAACACAGAGCGTTGCTTTGAAAACATACTTTCAAGCCTCTATGGTCAATGGTTTCTGTTAGGTCTCAGTACAGCGGTCTGATGACTGGTTGAGATTTTAGGCAATGACAGCTTACATGACAAAGCCTATATTTACAAACGTGACGTTTTATTTTCCCCTATTATTTATATATGATTAACAGTGAATGACAGGTTTGTGTCAGTGTGTATATATATATATATAATATATACACAGTATAAGAAAGAAAGATAACAAAAACATGTTTGTGAGTGCTTTTAAAATGAAACAGGGAAATTGTGGTTGAACAACCACTGAGCAAAAATGCCGTTGGGGCTAGCAGGTGCAACAAATTCTTGATTATGAAGGGTTAAAGAGAAACTCCCACCACTCTGTCCACGGTTTTTTTTGTTTTTTGTTTTTTTTTAAGAATTATGTAGGTAATACACCTACTGATTACGCAACTATACAACCACAAAAAAGTAGGAGTTGCCCTTTAAGCAAGTTGTATAAGAACCAAGCTGCCAACTAATGAATGTGGTGGACTATATTCCTAATTCCTCCAAATACTTGTACCATAAATTGTGTCCCATATTTAAAGGTGCTGTGTGTAAATTTCTTTATAACTTTCTTTTTAAATATTTTCCTTTGAAGGTAATTTCGCATCTATGACAATACAGGTATTTAGATGACAATGAGAAATGCATCAATCATATTCTTAGACATGCACAGTAAAAATCCTTAATAGACAAAGATCACCAAAATCATGTGTGCATGCCAAGAAGTATTATAATAAATTGTTGTCAAGCGACAGTATACATGTGTCAAGTCTTTTCTGGTGAATCTCCCTAATACAAATAATCTGGCTTCAAAATTTGCCTGCATAATTTCTGTATAAAAGGATAAAAAAAAGAAAGTGCACTACTTATAGAACCAAACAAAACAATTCTATTCCTAAATACTAAAGCTGATCCAAGGGCCCCAACTTAATATAAAATTCCCCAACGGACTTCGTTCTCGCACATGGGAGAGAAATAGTCCTCTTGCTTTTAGCCCTAGGTTAAGAATCATTTTAAGTAAAACATGAAAGAGGTATTTTTCTACCCCAAATCCCCAGACCTTATCAAACGCTTTTAACGAGTTGGAAATTGAGTGTGACATTTTCTCCATTTCTCTCTCACACACACACACACCGATCAGGCATAACGTCATGCCCCCTGACGAGTGAATAACACTGATAATCTTCTTCTTATGGCACCTGCGAGTGGGGGGGGGATATATTAGGCAGCAAGTGAACATTTCGTTAGAAGCAGGAAAAATGGGTGAGCGTAAAGATCTGATTGTGATGGCAAGACGACTGGGTCAGAGCATCTCCAAAACTGCAGCTCTTTTGGGTTGTTTCTGGTCCACAGTGGTCAAAAGCGGTCCAACGAAGGAAAAGCAGTGAACAGGCAACAGGGTCATGGGCGGCCAATGCTCTTAATGCCCATGGGGGAAGAAAGCTGGCCTGTGTGGCAAAACCAAACAGTTGAGTTACTGAAGCTCAAATTGCTGAAAAAGTTAAAGCTGGTTCTGCTAGAAAGGTGTTGGAACATACAGTTGCATATGGGGTATGCTAACCCCTGCCCACTGCCGAAAGCAACTACAATGAGCACCTGGGCATAAGAACTAGACGATGGAGCAATGGAAGAAGGTGGCCTGGTCTGATGAATCATGTTTTCTTTTACATCACATGGATGGCTGGATGCATGTGTGTCGCTTACCTGGAAAACACATGGAGGCCGCACCTCGCTATTCTACAGGACTTAATGATCTGCCGCTAACGTTTTGGTGCCAGATACTACAGCACCCCTTCAGAGGTCTAGTGGAGTCCATGCCTTGACAGGTCCGGGCTGTTCTTGCAGCAAAAGGGGGACCTACACAATATTAAGGCAGGTGGTCATAATGTTATGGCTGGTCAGTGTATAAGCAACACTTTTTTTTTTATCCTTATCTGTTGGCTGGAGCCTCAGTAATTTCTTCAATTTCAAGTTATTTAGGGAAAATATAGAATACCTATTGATCAGAGCCGGCCTTAGGTGTTCTGGCGCCCTGTGCGGACTACTCCTCTGGCGCCCCCCATCCCAAAAAAAGAAAGGAATAAAAACTTGTAACAAAACCCCAATCACTGTATACTACGCCAAACATTGATGTGGTGTAGGCCTACCACTTCATTGTCTGGCTTAGTAGTAGGGATGGACCGAAACGAATTCTGGACTGAAACCGAAAGTGCAGCATTTACCTGGCCAAAACCGAATATGACCCCCCCAACACCATAAAAAAATCTAACACTTTTATTTAAAGTAAGTAACACACCAAAATAGGACAAAACAATTAAATAACAATATTATATATATATATTAACAGCAATCACATTCCTATCATGCCCAGGCATACCCAGATTCCAGGATGTACTTGCAGACTTGGCATGATAGGAGTATGATTGCCCTATCTACCCCTTCTCACTCTCTTCTGCCCTATCTACCCCTTCTCCCTCCCTTCTCCCTATCTACCCCCTCCTAACTATCTACCCTTTCCCTCTTTGAAGTTCTCTGCCTCCCAGCTCTGCCACTGTATGGAACAGTATAGAATGATGGGAGTTATGATGTACTTTTAGAGCATAATTAGATCATGAAAGACATTGGATCCATCACTCTCACACACTTACCAATCCACACGCATACCAATCCACACGTATACACTAATCCACACGTATATACCAATCCACACGTATATACCAATCCACACGTATATACCAATCCACACGTATATACCAATCCACACGTATACCAATCCACACGTATACCAATCCACACGTATACTAATCCACACATATATACCAATCCACACATATACACTAATCCACACATATATACCAATCCACACACATACCAATCCACACATATACCAATCCACACACATACCAATCCACACACATACCAATCCACACATACTAATCCACACATATACCAATCCACACATACACTAATCCACACATACACCAATCCACACATATACCAATCCACTCTCACTCTCACTGAATGCTTTCCTACCTTTCCTCTTTTCTCCTTACAGCTCCTTTTCCTTCTCTTCGCTCCTCTTCTTCAGTTCCTCTGTCTTCTTCCGGTTCAGAGGGCACGGACAGCGGTGGGCACGGCTTCAGTGTTGTGCGCCGGGATCTGACAACAAACCCCTGATGAGCGGCACCCGGTGCGGACCGCCCCCCCCCGCTAGGTACGCTGCTGGCGGCAGCGGTACGCTACGGTGGCGTCGGACCCCGCGGTGGCGCCCCCTGGAGTGTGGCGCCCTGTGCAGTCGGACAGGTCGCACACCCCAAAGGCCGGCCCTGCTATTGATCACTGGAGCCTTTCTCAGGATGTGCTCCCCCAACACTCATGTCTACATCCCAAAATCTTGTAACTTTGTACTATGTGAGCCATCGTATCCCTCTGTCAGCACACCCATCCTATGGAGTCTGGCTGGAACCAAGTACCAACAATGTAAAACCTTCCTTTCTAAATGTGAGATGTGCCTGGGGGCCTTTGTAACATAAATGAAAGCCTTTTTTCTAATTCTTTTAATAATCTAATTCTAAGCCTTTTTTCTAATTCTCAACACTGTTTTGTAGACTAGTAGTTGTGGTTTGTATATCTTGTTTTATGTGTTCCCTGTCATTGCTGGGAGTAATACCTGGATTCCTTGTGCAGATGAAGGAGCACCCTCCATTTCGGGCTTCAAGTCACGCATGGCAGCCGCCATACTTTTTGTACCGGAATTAATTGTGTCTGTCATCGCGTCTGATTTTTCTTGGCCTGATCTGGAACATCTTTGTAGCGGAGTAGGTACAGGATTTCCTGATGAAAACGACAGTTTTTATCGAATTGAACTGATTTGTGAAATTTGTGAAAATATGTAGGTTTATCAAAAAAATTAAAGGTGGCGTTCCACATATTCAACATGTTCTGCATATTCTGCTAAGTTTAACAGTAATATAACTAAATGAAGCTTTGTAAACAACATTGCTAGTACTGTTGAATTCCCAAACCTTTCACAGAAATCAATTTTTAATCATGTTAAATTTGATCTCATTGATCATTTTAGCTGGAAACACTTTTCATGTGATACATAAGCAGGACTTGATAGGGTGTTGCTATAGAAACTGAAAATATGTTTTTATGTGATTAAGCCTCCAGGGGAAAAAAATAAAATGACAGATCTCCTTAACATACTAGATAACACAATTAATGCAGTCTAATTGTCTTTGTGAAACAGTACCTTTAATTGATAAGGGCTAGAATAACATAACTAAAAATAAACATTAGCTGTATTCATTTATATAATTCCCTTTTTAGTTTAGTATTAGGAACTGGGCTAAGTTATGTTAATATTTTTTTTTCTTTGAAATTGTAATTATTCTAATGCAATTCATAGCTCACTTATTAATGTCTACAGGGGATGCATCAATTTGTAATACAGTAAGTTTCAAGTTGTGAAATCAAATTTTTTTTCAAGTGTGCTTAATACATCAATAAAACATCAATAAATAATAATAATCATACCTGAGAACTTCTGGGCGGGACACGGCCAGGACTGCACACTGATGTTCCTGCTGATACCGGGGGCGGTCCTGCTGATGGCAGTGGGAAACACCCCCATTTAAACAAAAAGGGGGGGCAAGGCGCATTACATTTAATGTCTACCACATTTTGCTTCTTTTCATATCATCTCTCATCTAGGCCAGATCAAGGAGTTTGTTTCTTGCACCCAACTATTTTTCCATATCCATTTCCTGGTCAAGACTGGCCCATTCATTTCAGGGCAGGTGTCAAAAAGTATAATGTAGTGCACTACATAATGTTACATATACCACTTAACGCAAGGGTGGAAAAACTATTACTTTACATGTATTTATATAGTGTCAGCAGATTCCTTATCGCTTTACGTTCAGTCTAGTAGGATAAAGTCACACACAACAACAAACTGGTACAAATAGGGAAGATGGCCCTGCTCTTGCGAATTTAAAATCTAGGTTGAGGGAGAAGTGAAACAGTAGGAGAGGAGTGCTTGCTTGAGTCACTTCAGCTCCTCTTAACTGACCTACAGTTGCTATTGCACTTCACTGATTGAGTAAACAAGCCCGGGTAACATGGGGGGAAAGGGAGCGCAGTGAAGAAAGGGAAGAGGAAGGAAGCTGAACAGCCAATCTGAGCTCACTCTGTGACCTAAACATGCCTGGAAACTTGTAGGTTCCAGCTGTCTACTTACGTCAGTGGCCATTCCCAATGATGTCAGTGGCCGTTCCTGCTGACATCGCGGGAAACGCTCATTTAAAGGGGAAAAGGAGTGTGGATTGGGGAGCAGCGCTTCTCCCGGGGTTCTCCGGGCCATAGTCGGAGAGTTCCCAGGTATGGACCTAAAGCCCTTTCACTCTTCCTGCCTGGGTGTAGATGGACACTGGAATAGAGGAGCTGGCTCTGCACTTGATTAGTCAGATGATATCAACTATTATAATTATATAGTTATATATACCTGCTGTAGAGCCGTCCCGTGGAGCAGTTGCAATGGAGCAGCTTGGGCTGCTACAAATCAAATAAGCCTACTACAAGATGGGAGTTCAGGGGGCCATTCTGGGGCCCAAGGGCAATCGCTCCATGTGTCCCTTGGTTAATCAAACCCTGTCTCTCGTTTGAGAACAGTTTTGTACAGAACAGTATTGCTATTCTTATTTTGACCCTTAGTTTACTTCTTCTTCTTTGGAGATAACAAAAAACGTATTATCAACTACAGCATATTATTTAGTAGGGAATGTGGAGTCACGTGTCCTAAATACATACTCTTAGTTAACTGTGGATCTTCCACAGGGGAAAAAAAGTTTTTCTTTCATTTAAAGAGAGCCTTAAAGCAATAAAATCGATATGTACTAACATATTAAAGATCAGTATAGGGGATTTTCATAAACAACAAGACCATTTAAAAACTAAACGATAATTACTTTAAAAGGTATCTTTTACAGCTTGGACGGTACCATTACTGCATATAGTTTCTTAATATAATGTGCACTTCAGGGATCTCCACTAAACCAGCCACAAGGGTGAAATCCATCTGGAGTGCTTAAAGTGCTTACTGACAGCTGTCAGAAGGCCACTGCTGGGTAAGTAATCTCTCTGATTGTATTGAAAGACAAATCAGTGAAGCATGTAAAGCACAGAGAAGTATTCTAAGAGTATATATATAATATGGATTTCTGGAGCGATGGCTGTTGATCAAGGGTCATTTACAACATTAACAAAGTCTGGGGTATATAGTGGGGTCACTTAGAATATAGTGGTATTTCATACATACACACACACACTATTTGACCAATGGTTTGTGGATGCCCCAACTATTGGACTTAGGTGTTTCAGCCACATCCATTGTTAACAGGTGTCCAAAATGAAGCACGTAGGCAGCCATCTCCTTAGACAAGCATTGGCAGTAGGATGGGTCGTACTGAAGAGCTCAGTGACTTTAAACATGGCACTGTCATAGGATGCCACCTTCACCACAGGTCAGTTTGTCAAATGTCTGCCCTGCCAGCTCTACACCAGTACACTGTAAGTTCTATTATTGTGAAATGGAAGTGTCTAGGAGTAACAACAGCTCAGCCACGAAGCAGTAGACCACGCACAGAGCGGTCCTGTAGAGTGCTGAAGCTTGTAGTGCATAATAATCACCAGTCCTATCTAGCATCTCTCACCACAAGCATTATCAGGAGCTTCATGAGATGGTTTTCCATCACTATGATTCCTTGTCTAGTGGAGAAAATCAAAAGAAAAATCCTATAGAGTGCAATACTCCATGTAAAGTGCTAACACTAGTTATATCAGACTGACAAATAACATGTGTTTGTCAAGCCCATCCAGTTGAGGAATGCTCAAGGTACCCGATAAAAAAGACAAATAAGCACAGATGTAAAGAAGCACTAATTTCAAATTATAAAATGTTTCCTGTGATATCCAGTATTTCAGAAAGTAATAAAATACCTTATCAAGATTCTGCCAAGTTAAACATTGGTCACTAAGCTCATACATTGCGGCCACTGTCTGCTAGGAATAAGCCATTTAAGACCATTTAGAAGTGACATATCAATTCTGCACAAAACAGAAGAATTTCATTTATGCTAGTGATGTTCCAGAACCCATTCATGCTTCCGTGTTGAACACTGCAAAACTGCAACCTTTAGGTTGATGGGACGTTGAATGCATGCCAGCAGCACATACAATGAACACGGATTGGGGGGAAAGAGAAGCGTTTCTGCACCCGTCTTTCTCCTTGAATCTGTTTACCTTGGTCTGACCCCTTGGAGTACTTCCGCAAAAAGGGGGCACTTTCTCTGCACTGGAAGAGGCTGAGTGCTCCAGGAGGCCTGGTTAAAAAAAAAAGAGGGCAAAGGAAGAAGACACAGGGGAAAGCAGCCAACAAGGGAAAGGAGACGGACGCAGAATCAGTTGGGCGAGATATTGAGATATAAAGGATATAAATATAGAGAGTGTGAGAGTGTGAGAGAATGTAAGTGTGTGTGAGAAAGCGTGAGTGAGCGTGAATGAGATTATGAGAAATCAAAATGCAAACGAAAACGATGGGAGCTACGCTGTACCACCGCCTGCGTCTTGGCTCACAATATAATGATGGGAGTCATGCTTTACCAGCGTGTGTCTGGATCACTCTATAATAACATTCATGCAACACATACATACACATTCTCCCCCTCCCATCGTTAGTGGTGCTTAACAGCAGCCCCCCCTCCCTTACCCTGCATGGTGCCCTGTCTTCACTGCTGCTCACAATCTCACATTATGTGACCCACAAGCCAACTCGGTTACTGTGCGCTTACTTGCCACCCACCATAGTGTGCCCACGCTAGCTCCTCTTAATTTATAATAAATAATATTTAATAAATTATCTTAATGTTAATATAACAGTCAATGAATTAGACAATGGAATCTGCAGAAACTCTGTATCTAAAATGTGAAGTAATGTAGGAGCCATGCTTAAATAGTGAAAGTGTGTATAATTATATATATATATATATATATATATATATATATATAATTCATACAGCAAGTTTCAAGTTGTTAAATCAAATGCGGTTTATTATTTTTAAGTGAGCATTACTGCACTGGTACT
Organism: Sceloporus occidentalis; assembly: GCA_023333645.1. Lineage (NCBI taxonomy): Eukaryota > Metazoa > Chordata > Lepidosauria > Squamata > Phrynosomatidae > Sceloporus > Sceloporus occidentalis. The sequence continues at coordinate 94,607 of JALMGF010000043.1, read as the reverse complement.
GCTAGCTTCATTAAACCAAAAATCTCACACAGCCAGGTCATTTTCTATGTGTGTGTATATCCATAATATATATATATATATATATATATATATATATATATATATATATCTACACACATTCATATATGTGGCTATAATTGTTGTGCGCTAACACATAATTTAAATAACCAAATCCATTGACGATTATGGGTTAAAGTCGCATTCTAATAAACAAAGGCACCGATATCATGAAGCACACGAGCCACGACCCTTGCCCCCGCTCTGTATAAGCCATGTGGCGTCCTAGCCCTTTAATCGCCATGCGATGCTCCGAGCGCCGGCGCCGCCTCCAGCTCCGTGGGTGTGGAAAACAAGAAAGGGATTTGGGGAAGGTGCTGGCGGCTCGGCGATCTGTTATTTTCCGTGCTCGTGAGATGGAATAGCGGAGCCTCCTGATATCAGAGCACGGGATTTAAATCCCTCTGCGTGTCCGCCTCCAGAAATGATTCCCATCACAGAGTAAGTGTTATTTCTATCGGGATCACAGACACCGCCGTGAAATACCCACCGATCTAGTGCCTGATGTGCATGAAAGCGATTGCTGGGTACAGATTTCCATTAAGAGGGGGGGTGTAAATATATGTAGTCTGCTTATGCAATTTTATTTGTAAATATTATGTTTAAGTGACATTGTATCTTTTTTTTTTTTAAATAAAACGTGTTGCCATCACTGACTGCTCCTGCTTTCGTGAATCGTGCTTGTAATCCGGTGTAGAATTCAGTGCTGGTTGATCAGGGCAGAAGCTGGGTACTTCTTTATGGGGATGCTGCTTTGAGGTTGTCTTCCTTTTTGCAGAGAAGGGGTGAAAAGGTTCAGCTGCCCACCCTGCATTATTTATGGAGGTTACAATGAAGAACAGCTGAAGGTCCTCCCAGGCAGATGTTGTTGTAAATGCCCTTCTGCTTGTCTCTGGGGGAGGGCACACAGTCACTGCTGCTGGATAATGGAGACCCAGCTAACTGTTGTACGACATGAGGTTGTGCTGGATGATGGGGATCCAGGGAGGAGATGTATAAACATACACTGTGGGGGAGACTAATCCCTGGTATTAGAGAGATAGACAGAGAACCCTCTCCTAATATTCGGCTTCAAAGCCTCAAACATATGAAAGCTGGGTGTGATGATCACCAGACATCTTTTTATGCTATTGATGTAAATGATCAAATGATGCTAATGAGACAGTCTTTTTCTGCCTAAACACCAAGTATCAGTCTGACTTTAGTTAAAGTTTAAGATTACTTTGGATCGCAGACCCAAAGATGGGTTTAGCTGCTCCTATAATGGAACCTGGTTACATTTACTATGTGGTTGATGAGTTCAGTGTGTCTGTGATTCTAACTTGTATGTTTGTATGTTCTAAATTTCCATTATTAGAGCTCTGCGATTGTAATGCGATTTGGAGAGGGTACATTTTCTTTTGACAACAAGAGTGTGGAAGTCCATCTGTTTGCACTTATTGGTAATAAATCTCAGTTAAAATGCTGTTTTGTGTGACTTTGGTCTTAACAATGTCCCTTTGAACAGGGGATGGCTGCATTTTAAGAGTCACATGAAATGGTACATTACCACCCACCACATGGTTACCATGTTTCTGCTTGGCCAGAGAGAGCCCATTCATAACATCCAGGTTACAAGCTCTGTGAATATTTTCCTGTTGCAGCCACAGGGAATCTTTATAGCTCATTTACTGAAAAAATAAACACATGCCAGGTGATTTTTTTACCTTCCTGTCATTTTTTACTGTAATATTAATCTTCTTACATTTTTCTAAATTTGATTTTAAAAAATTATGATTTTACGGACCCCTGTGGGTTTCCGAAAGGGACGCACATTTACGATTGTTTATACATGGGTAGAGTCTCCACCAACCTCATATGGAGATTGGGTACATCTCTGTTTCAATGGAATTAATGGATTTTACTCAGTCATATTAATGGTGTTGGCCCTGCCTGGATGGAAGCGATCATTTAAGGGTTTTGTGTAGTTACGATATCTGCATCCAAGATTTCACATCACAGAGCAGATGGGTTTCAAAGCTTGTGTGTGCTTCCCACAGCTGCTCTACTATACATTATAAAGGCTTATCACCATTCCATTATTGATTTCGGAAATGGAAGACAGATTGGAAACTGTTGTACCGCTACTTCCGCTGATTGCCCTGCGTTTTATTGTTTGAAAATGAAGTGTTTTTCCACTAGACGTATATATAACAAACAATTCTGGTACAAAGTACTAAATGCAGAGCAGTCAACAGGACAATTCCATTGGTATCCATGGTGACTGCTCCACGATTAGAACACTGACCCAGAACTGCACCTCTAAAATTTGGTCCATGTCACTAATTTAAATCTGAGTAGTGCATAGGTTCAAAACACTATTAAAAATAACCCATTTATTTCACTTAATGAATTAAATATACTTAATTTAAGGTCTCATTTGGAAGTCATTTATACTAATTAACTGTAATGGGTATTATTAAAAAGAGGAACTGATACCATCACAAGCTTAGCATAAGTAAATTAACTAAAACTACCTATACGGCTATACATTATGGGCAGGTGTTGGCAGTGTAATTGACGATATCTCGTTTAAAAGTTCACCTTGTAGAGGCCGAGGTAACCCCTTTTCTGACCTCAGAATGGCTGCCCGAACCAACAATCAGTGATATGGTGGAGATAGCATGATGGAGAGGAAAAATCTTGCAGATGTAAACATAACTGTCCCCATGGTATATATTTAGGTTTGTTTTTAACTCCGGGTCACGGGAGTGGCTTTGCGACCAGTTTTTGTGCGTGCAAGGCTAGCCCAGTGATGTCAGTGAACCGCTCACCAAGGTCAGCTGGACTGTCTAGCCATATCCAAAAAATGGGGGCTCTGGGTAGCTAGAACCTGGATGTATGGTGTGTATGTGTGTGTGTGTATATATATATATATATATATATATATATATATATATATATATATATAATATATATATATATATATATATATAAACTGTATTACTTCCTCACTAGAAGCACTTTAAGGAAAAGAACAATCATCTCATTGCACCCTGGTCATATATATAAAATGTTTCTTTATTTGTATAAGTGCCTTGGTGAAGACGCAAGGCTTTCAGAAAGGAGAAGTCTGAGGGGCCCACTACAGGCTGCAGATGATAAAATCTCATTATATATCATGTCTGTCACTTGCACAGTGAGGAAGCAAAATATTTTTACACCAGTGCCTCACAGTTTCTAATTCTACTCCAGTCTACGAATAGAGAACTAAATTGATTGTTGGCAGAATATATGCAGCAATTCTTTATATATTACCAATTAGATACAGTGAATATTGTAATAAAACCCACATGGAGATGATATCAATTTGAAATTTTGTTTATTGCCTAGAGTGTATTTATATACAGTTAAGCCACAATACTGTACAAAATATTTTATGTAGGTTATAATATATCATTTAATTACTTCTGAATTGCACATTTCAACATGAATTATTAATTCTGTTTTCCTTTTGAATTCTAATTCTTTTGATGAAGGTTGTTATCTTGGACAAATTTGGAAACAAATCATATAATCTTCACATGTACAATTCATAGGAAGACACTATTTTGAAAGATAAGGTCATAATGAAAGAGGTTGTTCAAAATTTTAAGTAAAACCAATAATTTTATATAGATTGTACGCTTGTGAGCAGGACCCCCTTATGAATCTGTTTTTCCTAGTCTGAGTTCTAGTTTCGTCATATCCTTCGAATGAACATATCCTAAGAAGTGCTGTGTAAGTTGTTGGCACTTTATAAATAAATAATAAAAATAATCATATAGTACTGTATGTGTGTCCTTTTAAGTAAAACTACATGATACTGCTTAACTTCCAAACCCCTCCTAGTGTCACAGATTCAAAATGTGAATCTGATTACCCAGGAAAAGGATTGTTCTTAATGCATTTCATCTGATGACTTTGGTTAGCAGTATAAAGACATCACATGACATTGGGTTAATAATAACCAGTCTCGCACAAGTGAGCTGTTGTTGAATAAAACACTTATCATTGCTCCCATTTGTGTAATGGAGGCGTTCGCATTGTGGAGCCCCCTGTCCAGTAGGGACCCCTCAACATCAGCTCCCCCTGCAGGGCATACTTTTAGGCTGTCAGGCTGCGCGCTCTCGGTCACATCATTTACCTGTGCTCAGGCAAAGCACCTTGTGAGGAACACTAGGGAGCAGGAACACTTCTATTTCTCTACCAAACCTTCTGCAATATACTGACTTCTTGGATTACTTTCGCAAAAGGGCCGAGCCGCCTGGACAGCCTCTATTTTGTCCCTCCAATCGGGAGGGGTGTGCTTGGAGGCGCTGCCCTTTTCAGAAATGTCTCTGGGAGACCTAGACAACAGAGGTGGTAGCAGACAAAGAAAGAAGACAGAAAAACAAGAAGAGGCAAGAGAAGAAGCAGAGCTGTGGAAGAGGAGATGGACACAGAAGCAGTCAGGAGAAAAGGGGCACTGATAACCAAGCACTGATTGTAGTGCTTGGTAGGTTTATATATCATCTCTTACCACTAAATCGGCAACAGATGGCGTATTGCACACACTATTTCCATAGATATGAATGAGTCTGTGCGCCCTAGGCTTGCCATGCACCACATTCATTATGCGTGTATGCACGACTGCAGGGGGGCACAGAACCTGCACCATGCTGCTTGGGAGGAATACCATGAGGATGCAGTCAGGACCGAGGTAGGATGGGGTAACAGCAGTGACATCGTCAATGTCTGGCTCAGTAAATAGTGATGCGAGTTATGCCGTACCACCGTCAATGTCTGGGTCAGCATATAATGATGCGTGATATGCTGCACCACTGTCAATGTCTGGCTCAGTAAATAGTGATGCTAGTTATGCCGTACCACCGTCAATGTCTGGGTCAGCATATACAGAAAGAAAGGTTGGAATGCAGCACTCAGTAGTGAGATGATGCACGACGGTGGGTCAGCATATAATGATGCGTGTTATGCTGCACCACTGTCAATGTCTGGCTCATTAAATAGTTATATGAATAATGCTGTACTTCCATCAGTGCCTGGCTCAGTATATAGTAATGAAAGTTATTCTGTACCACCAACAATATTTTGCTCAATATGTAGTGATGGAAGTTATGGTGTACCACTGTACCACTGTCAGTGCCTGGCGCTATATAAATAAACAATTTTAAAACATTGAAATACCTAATTGCTATAGAGTTTCATACGTTTGGACTTTTTGTGTTTTTATTATTTTTGATATTTTAAAGTTCTTGTGACTTTATATGTTGTACCCACATAAAGGCATCACATAAAACTAAAGATACCATGTCTTGTTACCCAGATTCAGGATCTGTTACAATATCTGAGCAGGGGAGAGGCATTTGGTCCTGCCTTCTCCTCCACCCAGGTTATACCCATTTTCTGTTCACTCCCTCCCCACCACAGCCTGCACCCTGCCTGGTAAAGTCTATTTGTGTGTTGCCTCGCCCATACTAGGGCTAGGCCAGCCCCAGAACGGGGAGCTCTGAGTAGTTAAGCCTGGTAAGTCCCCAGCTATGGTGATAAGTGCAGTTGTCAGTAGGAGCATCCCACCTGTTCCTATGGTGATTGCTCCACTTTTACTACCTTTCACCAGAACTGGTCTTTATACACAATATTTCAAAATAATACTTTTAAATAACCCTGCACTTATAGTCTTATTGTGTATATCAATGAGATATGTAGCTGTTTAGTTACAGGTCTGGCCAACCGTGTTTGCATCAGCTTTCGGTTTGGGTCTCCTAATTTATCATCACTCGGTGTCAGGACCCCAGTAATTCAGAATAGTACATTGTATGGAAATCTGGGGGTCAGTTCTTTTGAAAACTGGTAAAACTGGACCGAATGGCAGTCTACGGATTGCTTTTTGTGATTGTCACTTTTACTACCAGTACTTTTAAAATTAAATGTTTGTACATAACCTGTATAATAAAGAACACTATCATGAAAAATGTACTAAAGTATCATTTGCAAAATGAAGCATATCATTTTACTACTTTTTTAAAAGTCATTAACTGGCTTAACATGTTTTATTCCCATCATCCGTTCTCTTTCAATGACAACAAAGCTTCTAAAGGGGGAAACCATGATGTACTCTTAAGTGTATTCCTAACTCTTGTTTATGGAGTCTGTTAGTGAACATGATTTCCCATGAAGTGACAGATTTGCAGAACAGACGGATTTTGTCTCTCTGCAGAAAGATAAGGAAACATTCTACTTTTTGATGTGATCAGTGATAATTTATGCAGAATGTAATTTGATTAATCATATGCTGTAATCAATTAATTGATTCTAACATTTACCTGAATGGTTTCCATATAATGCTGTACCAGAAAGATGGATATTTTTTTTTCTTTACATAAGGGAATTGATGTAATGATTGAAGTAATTGAATGTATTTAGAAAATGGTGTTCTGTTCCAAACATCCATTCTTTTGTCAGTAAACCAGTCTGTTTTTATCTAATGTTGTATAATTAGTGTTGAGCACATATGCTTTTAGAGTATAAATTTACAGTCTCCCGGGGTCAACAACAGACTGCAGATTACTATCATGAATACATTTTGTATTAGCTCGCCTTACATCTTTTTATTTTCATTAATAATTGTTTGTGTATATGAATGTATGTATGTATATATATATATATATATATATATATATATATATATATATTGTTACCCTTGTAAGATGTTTGGAAAATGATGAATAGCAGAGAATAATTGATCCTTTGTGTGTCAATGTGGGAAATTGACTTTATTTGGCAAGTTACAAAGTATAGGTAATAATAATCTGATATCATTATTATTATTTATTGTTTTATATAGTGCCATCAAATTCCATAGCACTGTACAATGGGTAGACAGGACATAAGTCGTATGTAACATAACAAATTGACTTACAGAGACAACAGGTGAGGAGGGCCCTGCTCAAACGAGCTTACAATCTAGAGGAATTTAGGGTGTATTACACAATAGGTAAAAGTGCCGTTGTTAGGGATGGACCAGCCACACTAGTGTAAGTATTGCAGGAGAGGGACTAGGAAAGGTGAGCTAAAGGAATATAGGAGGATGTTAATGTGCTATGTTGTAAGCGTCCTTAAAGAAGTGGGTCTTGAGGGATTTTTTTAATGAATAAAGGCAGGTGGAGAGCATTCCAGAGGATAGGGGCAGCCCTTAAGAAATCTTGTAAGCATGCATGAGAGCTAGAAATCCAAGGAGAGGATATAAGGAGATCATTGGATGAGCGGAGAGGCCTGTTAGGAGTGTATTTAGAGATGAGTGAGGAGATGTAGGGAGGGAAACCGCTGTGAAGGGCTTTGAAAGTAAGAGTGAGGATTTTAAAAATGAATCCTGAAGCGCACAGGCAGCCAGTGAAGAGACTGACAGAGGGGAGAGACGTTAGTAAATCGATGAGAGAGGAAGATAAGTCTGGCAGCAACATTCATGGTGAACTGTAGAGGGGTGAGACGGTTAAGAGGGGGACCAGCTAAGACAGAGTTACAGTAGTCAAGACGGGAGATAAGTAGGGCACGGACAAGAGCCTTAGTGCCACGCTGTGTTAGGAAGGGATGGATGCTGGCAATGTTTTTAAGATGGAGACAACAGTTTTTAGAGACATACTGAATATGGGGTGTGAACGAAAGGTTGGAGTCAAGGGTGACACCAAGACAGCGTGCATGAGTAGACAGGGAGATGATGGCACCATTAACATTGAGGGAGATAGATGGGGGGGAATCTTAGCATTGGAGGGAGGGAAGATGAGTTCAGTTTTGGAGAGGTTAAGTTTCAAGAAACGTGCAGACATCCAGGTAGAGACAGATGCAGGGCAGTTAGTTACATGATCTAACACAGAGGGAGAGAGATCAGGGGAGGATAGATAGATCTGGGTGTCATCAGCGTAGCATTGATACTAAAATGGTTGGGAGTTATCTTTTAGCTATGCATTGTGCTGTTTTTTTTATAGGAGAAACCTGCAAAGTTGATGCATTTATTACAGTCAATAAACAGCTCACAGTGAGTTGTATATCACAAACAATACAACACACTTTTAAAGGGACAAACCACTTTCTTTCGGAAGAAGCTGCAGCCCACCATCTCTCCATTATATGATTAATGCAGGCAGCAAAATCATCAAAAGCAATGGGAGCACTTTCTGTGTATACCAACGGAGGAAACTCTGGAGCTGGCTGCTTGTGTCCATCAGTAAGCAGGAGATGTGTTTGGATTAAAGCATCTCCTGCAAGTCAAGAAGGTAGAGGTGATGATTCTGATGAACCCATTCATACATTGTCAAGGAGAAATGTTACTTTAATAGGGGTAACTAAGCTATCATGTTCATTAAAGTTCATATGATAATTAAAGTGTCCCTTCTGACAGTAAAGTTTACTTGTTGAGTGCATTAGTCCAACAAGTCCAAAAACAAAACATTGGAAAGTGAATTCATAGTTCCTAACAGTCCTGATTTAGTTAACACAGGTCTGACAGCAAATTTTTAGACTGACAGTTCAATGCTCAAATTTGGCATTGTTTCAGTGTGAAAAGTGCAGAGCCAAAACTAATGCGGGCAGAGGGTGACATGACATCATACGCTCAGGTAGTGTAGTTAAGGCATGCAGGCCCATTATGACCTATTCATTTGTTTAGTCTGCCAAAGGCAAATGGAAATTAAACACATATACACAAATGTATGTGAAATATATTCCTCCAAAAAAATCAGAACTTAATTATAGGTGATACATGTATTTCTTAAGCAACACAAAATTTATAATTATGATCATTTATGCCTCTAGTACGGAGAGGCTAAAAGGTTTCATTTGAAGAAGCCAGACTCTTCTAATATTGGACTTTAAATGTTTCCCTCTGGAGTAAGTCAAATAAAATATGTATTGTGAAAGCTAAAGACAAGTCAAATTTATTGAAAAGAATCTTACAAAGTGTGTTATTGGTAAACTGTAACAGGTAACACAAACTGATGATGGGACATAAAAATATAAACTATACAGACCTTTTGGACAAGGAGTTTTCACACCATAAGAGGAAGCAACTTAAGCGTTTTGCTTCCTTTGGTCAAATACCTTGCCATTCAATGTACCCACAAAAAGTATATACTTTTAGGTACATGTGCAACATACTTTTTCCACAGTTCTTCCTGTAAGGATTCATGCAGGTGAAAAAAATGCATATATTTTTACTTTAATATTTTGGAACCACCACTTATGCCTAGAGTTTTCATCTTCATTAATATTTTTGGACATTGGTCATGTCTTTTAACAAGCTGAATGGTCTTAAAGTTTTGCCTGTAGTAGTGATCAGAGAATGCAAAACTTCCTCATAAATTTATATCTTTAATAAATCCAGCACAGGGTATTTCACTAAAGTACAGGGATGCTGTAGAAAAATATCAGTGTATTCAGCTATATCTTAGGATACAGTCCCAGTTGCTTGGCATAAATGGTCAGCTGTGCCTCAGTGGCCATAGGTTATTTTGGTAATCATTTTTATTCCCTTACTGGATTTTAACAACAATGTTTAGCCAGTTCTGCATTTCTACTTTTCGTTAACAGGATATGTTTGTTTAATGTCTTGCACAATGTCACAAAGCTGGGAAAATCTTATTAAAGGCTGTATGTTTTTGGAAGCGAGTGATTATTTTAATCTGTGGTGCTGTAAAACATACAGTATCCAGTACAAATGAGATGGAATATACACACCATAAAATTCATAATACAAGTATTGGATGTTTGTGCTTGTTAATGAGCAATAGCTAGAGTGACTTAAATAAATTAGCTATCTACAAATATACAAAAGACAAGACATGCTTAGAATATTGGGTGGTTCTTAAAATACTACAAATCCCTTTTTTATAGGCAGACTTTCAGCAGAGGGCAGGCAAAGGTCGCGTTTGAAGTACATCGACATCGTTCCCTTCAACCCAAAAGCGCTCCTCCTTGTGCACCAAACCTTGCTATGCTCATGACACAAGCGAGAAACAGGGGGGCTTATGTAAAACTGAGTGAGGGTCTAAAAATGGGTGAGCTGGTACCTTTTTGTTTTTGAAAATCAACCCTTTTGCGCTGTTTAATGAGTATTTTCGGGTGAGGGATTGGCTCTACTAGAAAATCTTAGAAGATCTTTGGAAGGAGAAAGACTAAAGGGTATTTGCTAGACTGTGAGCATGTTTTACAACAAGAACTTTTGAAGGATCAACAGCAGATGATTCCAGAGCAGACAATACAACTTCTGTTAATGTTCTATGCAAAAATAAAAAGTTTTAAAGTATTGATGAGGTGATGTCTCATTCCGGTTCAATTAGCCAAGATGAATAAATTACCCTCAGTTGCCTGTTTCTACAGACATATAAATTGGGGTTTGTTTTCTTATTTGGAGTCAATACAATTTATTTTATTTATTATTAGAAATTCCTAGCAGGAAAAAGCCAGAAAGTTATTAAATGATCACTCCGTTTTCATGTTAAAAGCCTATTGGAATCAAGTACTTTATTTATTTATTTTAAACCGTTCTAGTTTTTGCATTGCATAATGCATTCTTTGGTTACTGGACTTCAGTCTCATTTAGTTTCTCCCCTGGCTGCCTCTATACTTCTTGCGTGCTCGGTGGTCCACAAAGTGGGGAACCACATCAATGGGTGAAGCCACGACCAGTTGGATGCAATCTGGTTTGTTGGCTGAAGGCTAAAATTATAGATCAAAGGAGAATATACATATTTTTTTATAACTACTATCACATCAAAAACAAGTTTTCAAAAATATTGTTTTGTTTTGCTTTTAAACCATTCTAGTTTTTGCATTATATAATGTTTTCAGGCTGCATTTGTGTCATGTATTCAAGCTCTGTTATCTTAGCCCAACCAACAAGAAAAAAATAACATCATGACTCCCTGTCATACTGCTTGTGGTAAACAATACAATGGCTTATAGTCTTAAATCACCAGACCCTCTGAGTAATGAAAGTTCTATGGAGTCACAGGCTTCATTAGCATTGCCATGCAAGTGGCATTTGAGCAGGGAAAGTCACCCAAAATAGCATAACTGACAGCAATGGCAAAATCCAGATCTGCTGATTGGAACAAAATCTGATAAAACTATTTCTTTTTCTTCCATGAGACTTCCCCTGTAATCTGTGTAATATTGTTTACACATTAAAACAAGTATAAATTGCTGACTGTAAATTGGTCAAACAAACTTTGTAATGGTGGGGTGAGTATAAGATATTATATATAAAAACATAAACAATAAGAGCAAGCTGTAGGTAGTTTCAGTGAATAATATTCATGTGTGTATGCTATAAACTGTTAAGGCACCAGTCCCCCTTTAGATTGCAGCACAAGCAATACAGGATTTGAGTGGGTGGCTATAGCAGGAGGCAAACAAAACAGCTGACTGCGTACGATGCTACATTTCTTTTACAGGAATAGACTCCCAGTATTGATTTACTCTTCCTATATTCAATGTTACTTCCATGAGCTTCTAAGAACTTCTAGTAATAGGATATCTCCGCTGTGCCTGCACTGTGGCAGTGTTTGGTTCTGTTTGACCATATGATGAAAAGATAATACTAAGGACCCTCGTACGCTTAGAGAAGAAGAGAAAACCTAAGGACAGAATGGAACGAGGGATAGAATAAATAAAAAAATGGAGTGAAACAAATGGATGGAGTGTCTTGGCTGCGTACCTGAAAAAAAGGGTTTGCATATTATCATACCAGATATTTTGCCCCTTAAGAATATTTGGATTATACTTATTTGGGTACTTGTATTTTGTACGTGGCAAAAGGGAGGCCTTTGATATCATTGCTTACATAGTTCCAGATATATTTTTCCCTCTTTTAAGGTCATATGTCCTCAGCCCTATACATGACATATTTGTATTCTTTTTTTATTGTAACCTAGTGATCCTAAGTTGAAATTATTATATTGCATTCATAGGGTGGCAGCTAATTCCGTAGTGCAATATTGCGCGATTGCAGGTCTGAGAGGTGCTGTTCCATTTACACAAAACATTCGTTGTAGTCGGTGCCTTCTTTAGTGTCAAATGACCATTAAGTGTTCCTGGCAAAACTATTCCTGGGAAGAGTTTGTGCATTCACAATTACTAGGAATGATGTTTATAATGCTGCATTTAGTTACAAAGTGTTACATTCAGTAGACTAGCTGGAACAACATCTTGAAATTGAATTTTGAGAAATGAGATTGCCCTGACATTAAACCGTTCAGTTAGGAATCATAAATGCTATGGCTGCCTTTTACTAGAAATAAGTCCTTGGAAAGAAATCACTTAAAAAAACAAACAAAAAAACAAACAAACCAGGAACCCAAATGCAGAAGTGAGCAGCAGAATCATGAGTGCGAAATCACTTTTTATATTTTGCATATGAAAACATCTCAGATACAAAAATAGGAGCTTTTTATTTTTTGTTAGTGTTTGCATAAGTGCTTTATTGATGCATACATAATAGGATTTATATATATTTTTTTCTTTTTTTAATATAGACAGGTGGGGGACGTTATTGTGTCATCAAAAACAGAAACGTGCCATCTCCAAAAGCTATGAATTAAAAATTAGAGCGCAAAGACAGAACTGATTAATTGATATTTAATCTAAATAAAATAGCCAAAGTGCTTAAATATATATACTTTATATATAATGTATACAAAAATAATGGTAAAATAAGTCACAATACAAAACGGTATTAAAATAGACAAGGATAAAACACACAAAAGAAAAGTAAAATAATCGCTGTGAATCTCCAGTTCCAAAATATGAAGTCATTCAAAGTTTTTTTTTAAGGAATTCTTATAGGAATCTTCTTTGTTTGTCTCTTTATGTCACATGGGAGGGGAGTGTGTAGTCCAGGCACTTTCCGACAATCTTAATGAGCTGGGTCTTAAACCTAGCAGCAAACTGATCACGGTGATCACGTCCCCCAGGTTATTACACACACACAGGTACCAAACACCCGTTGGCTAGTTGACCCATTCTTGTGTCTCAGGCTGTTTAACCCCCTCCTGTCAAGTTTCCTATAATTATAGAGCTCATACTGTCAGCACTTTGGAAACGGAACCATAATTTTGATATTATAACTCGGAAGATGCTATGTGCTGCATCCCCTGTGTGACTCTAGTACCTGGTCCCCTGTAGGATTTTATGTTACCCAGGATATGTCATCTGGTATCCTTTGAAGATGCCCTGCTTGGGTGCGCTTCTTCTTCACTGATTTTATGATGAGGCCTGGCCAGGTCTCCAAATAATATTTATGGCAGGATGTGGCCTGAGAAACGGTTACATTTTCTGGTATTCATGCAAGAAGCCTTGTTAACCCTTACTATATCCTTCAACGTATGCATTTTGCATGAAAAAGCATAAACATTTTCCACCTGTTTCAGGAGAAACACAAATGTTGTTCTTGGTGGATATAAACCTTTAAGATAATGTCTAAAATTAAAATTTAAACTTTCAGACATATCCAGCCAAGCCTCCATTGAGTGGCCTTTCTTGATATTATTACACGGCTGTAGTATTGAAGAAAATTGCTTACATCGGAGTCAAATCACTTAATCCAAGTTTGGTAACTGAGCTGCTCCTGAGTTGAACGCAGCATAAAGGACACATCTTTAGAGTTACTGATTTTACCAAGCCTACTTTCTACTTGGACTCAACATAAAGGAGAATAAACAAGCAACCAAAAAAATGAAAATCTAAATTGATTTTTATGTTTACCCCAGCAAAGCCAAAAGCAGACAAAAGTTGTTTAACTATTCTTCTGTGTTTCAATGCATTGCTTATCCAGCTCATTATGAAAGAGTTAAGGGTTGGTTATTTGCCTTTACAAATATTTGCCTAGTCAATGACTCTGTAAATATGGTGGTAAGAAGTGTATATGTCACTGTGTGTAATTTTTAACTAATAATATTTACTTTCCCTAAATGTAGCCTACCCCTGTAACACACGGGCAATATAATATACAGAGTAGGCAAAGCTGCATTTACGGTATGAAAACCCAGAGAGCTTGCACACGGTGAATGAGCTGCATGTTGTTGTTCCATAATTTAGCTTCTTAATTCCCTTGCCTATGTCGCTTTTTTTAAATAAAACAAACTTTCGGTTCCACTTCCTTTTTAGAAACACAGAGGTACTGTAATTGTAAAAAAAACCAAAGATTCTATTCCCCTTTTCAACTCATGCACATGGAACCAATGAAAATAAATATGATTCCAAAGTCCTTATTGTAAAATGACAAGTCTTCAGTGTTTGAAAGGATTAAAGATAGTATGCCATGGCTCTTTAGCAGTTATTGTAGCATGTTTTTGACTTTTAGTAAATATCTAGACTGTAAGCTCGTTTGAGCAGGGCCCTCCTCACCTGTTGTCTCAACTTGTCAACTTGTTATGTTACATACTACTTGTTATGTCCTGTCTACCCATTGTACAGCGCTACGGAATTTGATGGCGCTATATAAAACAATAAATAATAATAATATTAGTGCCTGCGTTGGGTCGACAATTGTACAGTTGTTCAGGTCAGCTCAGCTGAGTTGGTTGAAATTAGGTAACTAATTAGGTAAGGCAATGAAGTTTAAAAGGTGCTACAACTTTACCAAGTCATCTCAACTCCTCAGAAGGCAAGTTTGACAAAAGCTCTAGTAAACGCAATAGGAGTGAAAGACTTACTGCCTTCACTGAAAGACTAGCATGATGGAATAAAGAAACAGCCTAATCGCCATAATATATTTTTATTTTTTAAAACATCTTGAAGTTGATTGTGCATGGACTGATGCATGTACTATATGCAGATCAGAGCATATTATTTAGTTAGAAAATGACTCATTTAACTCTTCTCCAGGCTGCCTCTACTGAAACCAGAAACCATTAGGGTTAAAATAGCATATATGAGATTGGCTGCTGGTACTTCTATATGCTCTATATGTTGTACTGTTCTTATCAAGCTGTTTTGGTTAGAAGCATAAAAAAATGAAAGGGAAAACCCAGACATGTAAGAAAATGAGTGATTTTATTCTAGATTAAATTAACAAAAAAAGACAATAAAACAACCTACCTTTACGGTTGAGACTAAGAAGAGATATAAATTGGTTGATTCAATTTTGATTGCAAATACAGGTTATGTTTTATTCTCACTATTATTGTTAACTTAAAGACAGAAAACGCCTATGTTTTCGATGGATATTCCCTCATACTCCTCACCCCTATTTAAATTTCAGAACTTTGTTTAGATTTTAGATTTAGTTACGGTTTTGTCTGAGATGTTAGAGATTCTCTTTTTACATGACTGTTCCCTTTAATTAAAGAACATTGTCTGCTTTACTGATCCACTTACAGAAAAAAAACAAACACTTTTAAAGTTAGAAGGGATAGCAGCTATGTTTTAACTTCTGCTTTTAGTACCATACTGTAGCAGAACGTCCCACTAATTCTGTCTGCCCCCTGGATTTGGAATTAGTTACCTTTAGGTAGCTTTACTTAGTTATTTAAAAGTTATGATTCTGTGGACAAGATAATTAACTATAAGCCTCATTATCTAAAGAATGCAAAGTGCCTCCTGTGAATAATTTAGAATATTAGAAAGCTCGTCTTGAGCCCCATCCAAGAGTTTTTACCACATGTGTGACATCAAAGGTAAACACAATTGGTATATTGAATGGGCACCTCAAATTAACGTGGGTGGTCCTATGTTATAGTCATTTCAAATCTTAACACCATGTTAGACAACATACAAGATTTTCGTATGATAGTATGTTACCCCAGGTAGAGTTCAGGCAATCTTCCAAAACAGTGAAAATATGCATATTCCATATTTAAAAATATTATTTATTCATGTATATAGCATGTTATAATCTATACATTCAAATATATATTATATACTGTGTGTATATATATATATATATATATAATGGACTGGCTAAATCCCTGGTGCTGGGTAGTCATGGCGTCTCGATTTTTAGATCGGACTATTTTGATTTCTATGGTTGTATCTCTTCTGGCTCTGCTGGCTCCCAGATTTTTATATTTGGCTCTTAACTTCTACAAACAAAATGTTTGCTGTGATGTAAGACATTCTCTGTGTGAAAGCAGAATTTGATTTGCTCTGTTGGATTCTGTCACTTTGTTACAATATAGAAAATGAACAGCAGATTGTCCACTGGGGGAGGGGGTGTCTTGCCTTTTAAGGTATGTTTACATAAAAAGATTACTCTGTATGACACAGAAAGTAGTGATGTGGGAAATATTGGTGAAGTTGGTTCTGTGGGTAAGGTTTTGTAGTAAATATGTGGATATATTATTTATAGCAGCCCATTCACTAGTCAATGCTTATCCCACTGCTCTGCTGTGTCCTGAATGTACAATCCCCCTTTTTTTTGGATGATGGCATTTTTAATTCATTACATTACCAAATCTTTAATACTGCATTACAGCAGTCTGTGGAAAGCGGTCTTAACCACTAATTGTTTTTTATCTTTATCATTTTTTGTAACTTTGATTAAATAAGACATTTGTTTTATATGCTTAAAAAAAGTTTCTGTAAATCCACTAGCTACTGCGCCTGGGGTCTGTCCATAATCCATTCAATAGAAATGATTAGCTTATGATTCCATGCATTATGCAGGAAAGAGTCATTGTTTGTTCTGATCCAATTATCTTAAAGGGACATTCCAGCCATCATATATACTTTTATTTTTATGATAGGTGTGTGGTAAGTTTTCATAAGGTCCATTTTGCAAATGCATGGGGCGGGATTCTGCAGAATCCCCCCAAATGCATTTGCCCCTATTCGGCCGGATGCTTCTCTCTATATGTGATCTACTCTCATTCAGTCAGATCCTGCACTAGCTCTGCTCAACACTGCATTCAAGGGTCTGTTTAGACCCCAGTGCACATATGTAAAGTCTTCCCATTGATTACAGTGGGGCACTTTCCTCCCCTACTTAAGCTGTCAATCAGTGACATGTATATTCCCATTGATTTAATTGGCAGTACTGTCCTGTCACTGGCAAGAAATTTCAAATCATGGAGAAGGAAAGAAGATTTTGTCAAATGGCCGTAAATTGTAATATTACTTTCTTTTACAGGTATCCAGCTTCCAACTTCCCTGCATTTAAAAAAGGGACAAGAAAATGTAAATGGACCACACAGCTATCATATGCATTGAAGTGTATATGATGGCTGGAATGTCCCTTTAATTTTATGGGTTCCTGAATATGCTGCATGCTTGAAAGTTAAATGTATTCTCTTTCGTTTCTAACTTGGACCATAAAATACAACAGAAATGTCTTGTTGGTCCTTGCTGACTAGCATACATTATGCATCACAGTTACGTTGATTAAGAACTACTCTCCACATATTTGACACTGAGTAAACTGCAGTGGTTACTAAATAACCCTATGAAAATTCAAAAAGTGTAACGCTTGCTACATTTAAACAAATATTAAGTCATTTTCTTTTTACTTTATTTGAAAAGTTTATAATTGGAAACCTATAAAACATAAAAATGTTTACAAGTGAAATTATTATTATATATATGTATAATGGTGACGTTCCAGAACATTAATGAGTTATATTGAGACATTTTTAAATACTGGTTAACTAAATAAATTCCAGAAACAAGATATTTTGTCTAAGTGCCAGCTGAAGTGTAAATTTTATGTTTTGCTACATACATTTCCAAACCAGAAAACTAACATTAAACAGTAACATACTGTAGCAGATAAATGTGGGATGCTGCAAAGTGACACTAGTTGAGGGACGCTGATGGGTCTCATTGGTGTTCTTGGCTGTAAACTGTAAATACAAGTTGAACACACTGTATCTATGCCAAGTCAGAAAGCAGACTGAAGGCTATAGAGAATGTTGTTTTTCCAGAGAGGAGATAATTTGGTCTATCCAGTTTAATAACACCGTAGATGAAAATGGATTATACCCATGTCTGCAAATGTTGCTATTTTTTGCATTTATTACCTTTAATAGTTTCATATGTTTCATGTAAATTATACTAATTTGTTTTTACCAGTGTTCCAAAACTAGCACTCTCTTGGGGCTAGAACAAATGTTGTGATGATTGTGATAAAACCTGCAAATGATATGGTATTTATAAAAAAAATTACTTCGGCTACCCTTGACCCGACATGGGTGATAATCTAACCTGTTTTTGTTGGCACTATGTAGCAATTAAATTTTCCTTCTTTTTTACCTTATCACCACACTACCCTTCTAGTATCGTAGTCTTATTTTTATGTTTAGAATGGGAACTGGTGGTTTATGTACAAAGGGCATTTATGTATGTCAATGAGGTTAGTGATTCTCCTTAACAATAGTATGTTATATGGGGTTTCTTTAGAGGTGTTCTTAAATGTGCTTCATATTATAATTTGGTTTGTCTTCCAGTTTTCTAAGAGTGGAATGGAATAACCATGAATGGTGATGCACCTAATCAAGATTCTTCCTCTCAGCTCCCTGACTGGAAGGAGTTCTGTGAGCTTCATGCACAGGCTGCCGCTGCGGATTTTGCCCAAAAGTTCTGCCAGTTTTTGAAAGAGAATCCTCATTACAATGCCCCAGGAGCAGAAACATCATTCTCCCACCACTTTGCAGCCAATTTTTTAGACTTCTTCAGTTTTGAGGTTAGCAGGGTATATGTATCTGACTCTCCATCAAAGTATAACATTGTACCTTTTGTAGGTCTCCAGAATTGCCAGGTACCTTTAGCTAGAAATTTTGTACCAAGAAAAGAAGAAACATCAACAGAATCTTTGGACAGTATGGACAATCCTGTCACAAACAGAAGTCGGACTCAGGGCCGTGCTCAAAAGGTCTCCTCCTTTGGCCAGTCACGCAGTTCTGAAGATGTTTCAGTTCATGGAAACCCCAAGACAAAGTTTAAGAAGGGCTTTTCTTTAAGGAACATGAGTTTGTGTGTAGTAGATGGCATGAAAGAAATGTGGCACAGAAAGTCTTCTCCAGAACCAGGTTTGGATAATGGGCAGACGAGACGCTCAGAACGTGACCAGTGTACTCTTGGTAGTAAAGAACATGTTGAGCCACGTGAAAAGTGGACTCACAAATTACGGCTGTCAAAAATGCAGCCATCGAAGATTGATGTAGTTGACATTCAAAGAGAGGGAACTTTAAGGTACATGGTGGCAGATGACACAAACTGTGTTGGTAGCTCTCAATGGCAGAAATGCCGTTTGCTTTTGAGGAAAGCAGTCAAAATGGAGGGAGAAAGATTCCTGCTTGAGTTTTTTGTGCCTCCAAAGGTAAGACTGATAGTTTTGGGTTTATTCTTTCACTTACTTTGTATTTGTCATTTGTATTGCAAAACTTCAGAAGTTCTTTTAAAAAATCATTGCAGGCATAAATTACTGAAAATGCAAAGGATTCCATAAATAACCCATATGCTACGCAAAGAACATTGGAAAGGAAAGACTTCTTTTTAGTGTTGTAATTGTTACAAAGTGAATTGTTAGTTAGGTACGTAAGCTTCTGTTTTGTTCTGCTGTGGTGTGTTTTGCTCCATGTAAATATAATTAAACACTTACAAGCTTTGGATTGACACTTCAGAACTCCAGCAGGAGTAGATGCATATGAAATTGCGAGACTTACTTCTCTCAGCTTTCCCAGTAGAATGTATAGAGAATGTTTCAGTTTCTGATTGTGAATGATTCCTGTTATGCATTTCATTCTTCTAGTTTATTTATGTAAAGACTTGTGGAAATGACAGTTGTCTTTCTTTCATATTCTGTGTTTATTTAATAAATATACTAACTTCTGGCCAAAATACAACACTTGACCCCCTTACTATAGTAAATGGCTAATTCATCCCAAATGCCTACTTGGAATATCTCAAAATAGACCAGAAATCCTCTTATATTTGGATTATATATAATATAACCTTCACTAGTCTACCTATTGATTTTTTGATTTGGAGTGGTACAATTATCTAATTTCCAACTACAGTTAAAAGTATTCCATATATAATTACATTGAAATAAATACATTTAACTCCGAGAAACATCTTTGATGTATAAAAAGTGCAAAGTTATTTATATAATAAATACCTAGTACGACTACTTAAACTACCATAAGCTCTATGGGACAGGGACCTCCTTTCCTAATGTATTCATACCAGTTATATCCCAAACAAAATGTCTGTAGATTACAGTACATATTATATGACTGCACTTATGTACCTACTTTTATTTATTATACTGTAAAGTGCTATGTAAATCTGTGGCACCATCATAAAAACACATATACAGCAGACACATGGCAACTCAAGGGGCTTAAAAAGTGAAAGCCATCATTGGAGACAGCATTGGAGTCTAACTTTCCTATGAGTCTAACTGTTCCACAGTAGCACCTGTCACAAAAAAATAATAATATGCACTAGTTATCTAGTCATACAGAGAATGTCTGGAGAGGTGTACACGTGCTCTGTTGGAACATTACATTTATTTGGAAAAAACTATTACTTCATTTTGTGTTTTTAGAAAGGCCATGGCATTTTTGCCATATTATTAGTAGCGTCATTGAAACATACATGTAACTTTAATTTATGACATTACTTTATGTCTGTGCCACCTTTTTGGTAAATTAACAAGAGTTTGAGATCAGTAAATTTATTTCTGTGCCAGGCATAGTCAACTTTGGGTAGGTATAGGGTACCTCTTAAGCAATCATGTTTTAAGAACAAAGATATGCTGAAAGGATCGTGTAATTTATTGAATATACACTTCTAATAAATTTGCTATTTTATGTTATATGAAACATTGATCTTTTTGTGGTAGGAAGTAGATTCCTAGCTCAATTTTCGTACATGGCACCAGTTAGTCTAGAATCAACTCTGGTGCCAGGTCTAACTTGTTGTTTTCATCAACATACATAATTAATGTAATATGCTTTTATCCTTCTGTATGGTGACAATAAACCTATGTATCTTTTGCAGTCTTCAAAACCTAAAGTAAGCATTCCTCTGTCTGCCATTATTGAGGTTCGGACAACAATGCCATTGGAGATGCCAGACAAAGACAACACGTTTGTACTAAAGGTACTGCTTATATTATTGATGCTTTATTGTGATTTCATCACCATTACATCTTGAAGGAAAGTTTCAAGGACACATGAAACCTTGTCCTCTCATCACAAGATGCTATAGTTGTTCAGCATAGGTAAAGGTTTCATTAGAACATATAAATATAGCAGATCTGGTAAATTCATTTTTTTTAACTGATAATCCTGTATCTGTGTAATGATATTTTTGAAAAACAAAGTTTGTGTCTTTCAGTTTGTCTATTAGGACACCAATGATGGTATTGTTAGGTTCCGTAAGCCTCTACCACTCACTTTTCACAAAATAACCATTAGAAGATTGAATGTAATTCACAGCAAATGGCAAAATGGAGGGATGTTTGTTTCATTCCTTGAGAATAACTAAAAGCCTATATTCTTGAAACCAAGTGCTTTCTTTATTGTTTAAACTGATGTAAATAGTTTAATTAATAAATTATTTCATTAGACAATGAGTAACCATGATATTCAGCTAGAGGCCTTCCACTACGATATGAAATCCAAATATGATTATTATATATACTCATAAACTTATTGTAGCTTTGTGAGACAGAGCAAAATAAAGTAAAGTTCCCCAAATTCTGATGTATGGCAGGCACTACCTAAACATCTTTATTTTGAGAAAGACCATATCTGTTGTATTTTTCCTTGTTAAGTTAAGGAGCAAGGTTTAATGCCGCCATTCAAACCATAATGCTAAATGTTGTATTAAGATCATGTTGTATCATGTTTTGGCTGTGGAACATAGATGCATGATATCCTGAACTAAAGTTTTTTTAATATCACATCTATCAAAAAAGAGTCTAAGCTGGATAGTTTCAAAAGGTACCAGTTATCCAGTCCACATAGACAGTAGACTTGGGCGCCGACCAACTCTTCGTGTTCATTTTCATGGTGAAAAAAATCATCTTATTCCACGAATATTCGCCCGTTCTTCGTGTTCATTTTTTTCTTAATTTTTTTTTAGAAGGGGTTAATACGGGGTTAACTCGGTACGCAGCAGCTTTGGTGCTAGGAGGGGCAAGTGCACCTGTCTTCATTGGTTGATGGCAGACGAGCCTCCCTGCTGGTGACCAATAGAGTTGCTTGTATAGAATTTTAAAATCCTGGTGCTGAAACTCAGCCTGGGGAGTGGTCTCCCTGCTCCTAGAGTTAAAGGTCTACGGACCCCAGATGGAGTTTCAACGGCAGGGGCCTCCTCTGGCATCAACCAGTTAACTCCTCGTGAACCTACGGATTTCTGCTCCCGTTAACACCTGCGATGCTGTGTAGATAAAGTAGGCTAGATGGGGAAGGGACCAGGGAGATTAGTAGATTCTTCGTGTTGTGTGTCTTCGTGTGCGTTTTGCCGCCACCATGTTCGTTTCTTTGGTATCCGGGCTAAACAAGGAAAACGCACCCTTCGTGTTTGTTTTCATGTTGGCCCAAATACGAATGCACAAGTCTTATAGACAGCACATAGCATTTTCATAGTTAAAGAAATATGCTGTTTAATGCTAGCATGCTAGTGCCTGAAATTTTGTATCCTCTCCCCCAATTGAAGGAACGGAGTAGAGGCTGTCCACGTGGTGTGCTAAAGGGTGAGCCCTGGCACTCACCATGTGGACAGCCTCTCCCCTGTTCCTCCAAACTTGGGTGAGGGTTGCGCAGAGGCTCTGCCCTTTTGAGACCAAAGAGTCAAAAGAGTAAGCGGAACTGTAGGAAAGGAGACAGGGACATGGAAGTGATCAGCAGAGAAGGTAGGGAGACATTGAGTGAGAGAGTGTGAGTAAGCCCATGATGCCCAGCAAGCCAAAATAATTTTGTGTTACTTGTTGAGCATCATAAATAGTTCTCAGTAGCAGTATGTGTTAGAAGCTATGCTGCACAACTATTTGCATTGTGAAGATCCAGCTAGGCCCCTCTCACAGGAGGACATGAGGATAAATTAAGCCAAAGGTTTTCAGAAGACATCAGATGTATACCTAAAAAGGACTCTAATATGCATTCTTAGTTTGGAGACTGTATGTGACACTATATGTCCTGTTAACATCACAAATTAACATACATAATGTTACATGTTGTGTGAATAATTAAAGATTTTGTTTTTCTTTTAGGTAGAAAATTCTGCAGAGTATATTTTAGAAACTATTGACTCTCTTCAGAAGCACTCTTGGGTAGCTGATATCCAGGACTGTATAGACCCAGGGTAAGTGTACGGTTAATTTTATAAACACAGGGATTCAGTAAAGGTGCTGTTCCACATACCTTGATTTATTTAACAAATTAGTAACTAAATGTATATTACTGTTGAATGCCCAAACCCTCCCCTGAACTAATTGTCATGTAAAATTTGGCTTCATTGATATTTTTTCTCAAAGAGATCATTGTCATATGACACAAAGCCAGGCATTAGTAGGCTGTCAGCATCTTAAAAATGTAATGAAACCTTTAGTGTTAATGATAAAATGAAACACCTGCGAAGACAGGGGTGTCCAACCTGCGGCCCTCCAACTGCTGCAGGACTATATCTCCCATACTCCTCAGCCAGCCCATTAGCTGAAAGAGCATTATTAGAGATGTAGTCCTGCAGCAGCTGGAGGGCCACAAGTTGGACACCCCTGTGCTAAGACTTTTATTGGTAATGGCTGTAAGGTTCTTTCCTCACTATTGTGATGAATACTCTTTAGCTATAGATTGCAAACTCGTTTGAGCAGGACGCTCCTTACCTTTTGGTTATGTTAGTCCAAAATGTTATGTTTTGCACCACTCGTTATGTCCTGTTTACCCATTGTACAGCATTGCAGAATATGTTTGCACTATTTAAATCAGTAGTATCATAGCATTGAAGATTTCCCTTAGCGATAATGAAATAAATGAAAACATTAATGAATTGTCCAATTCACGGTTCTCTTTTGTACACAGAGACAGCGGAGAAGACATAGAACTCTCATCTTGTGGACAGGGTGCATGTCTACCAGGCAGAGTATCATCGTGTAGCTGTGAGTTTCTGGCAGATGGTAAGTGTGGATGGCTTTGGAGAGCTATGTTTGTCAGATTAGATTGTATAAAAGCCTCTTAGGCAGGGGCGTACCTAGAGTATTTGGCACCTGGGGCGGATCCTGTATGTGGCACCCCCCCACACACACACTTTAAAACTGCATAGCTGCTATCGTTATATACTGGCACAGACATTGAAGGTGGTACAGCATAACACCTATCATTATATACTGATGCAGACATTGACGAGGGTACAGCATAACCCCTATCACTATATACTGAGGCAGACATTGACGGGTACAGCATTACACCTATCACTATATACTGAGGCAGACGTCCACGGGGTAGAGCATAACACCTATCACTAAATACTGAGGCAGACAATGACAGTGGTACAGCATATCACCTATCACTATATACTGAGGCAGACGTTGACAGTGGTACAGCGTAATCCCTATCACTATACACTGAGCCAGACATTGACAATAGTGCAGCATAACCCCTATCACTATATACTAAGCCAAACATTGATGTGGTATAGGCCTACCACTTCAGTGTCTGGCTTAGTAGGGATGCACCAAAATGAAAATTCTGGACCGAAACCAAAAATTCAGCATTTACTTGGCCAAAACCGAAAATGACCCCCCCACACCATAAAAAAAATCTCACACTTTTATTAAAAGTAAGTAACACATCAAAATTGGACAAAAAAATAAAATAGCAATATATATATATATATATATATATATGATTGTTAACAGCTATCATGCCCATGCATACCCAGGTTCTAGCATGTACTGGTTGCCTGGGCATGATAGGAGTGTGACTGCTGTTAGCAATCATATATATATATATATATATATATATATATATATATTAATATTGTTATTATTATTGTTCACATGTGAACTCAGCACTGGAGGCATAGAATCAGACATACAAATCCCGTATTTGCAGATATACAATAATAATGTACGGAAACAGCATTGCAGGTATAGATCAACTAGAAATCACATAAAAACTCAGCAATAAAAAGGTATAGATAAAACCTCCTAAATTACAGGCATATATCACAGATTGCACACCCCAAAGCGGGCGTCCACATTGCCCACATAGAACCTGACCAGCACCCAAATTACACACACACATAGGACATGCCATCTTTGCCCCCAAACAGCCCAGCATGAGTCTGCATTGTTCCCAAACAGCCTAGTGTATGCCATCTTTGTCCCATAAAAACGCTACCTGTGCCATCTTTGTCCCATAAACACCCTGCCTGTGCCATTTTTGTCCCATAAACACCCTGCTTATACCATCTTTGCCTTTTTGACAAATCAACTATACACCTATGATTAACACTAACACTTTCACAGTCACTCACTAATTCACTTTCATTCACACAAGTCATTCACACAATCATTTATTCTTTCACACAAATTATTTACACATATTCATTGATGCATTCTCACAAATTCATTAATTCTCTCACTCATTCACACAATTCATCCTCACATTAATCCATTCATTTTCTCTCTCTCATTCTGACTCTTTATTTCAATATTCTTGCTACCCTCCTTTCTCCCTATCTACCCATTCTCACCCCCTTCTGCCCTATCTACCCCTTCTCACTCAATTCTCCCCACTATCCCCCGTTTCACTCCCTTCTCCCTATCTACCCCCTCCTATCTACCCTTTCCCCCCTTTGAAGTTCACTTACCTTTCAGGAGTTCAGGAGTGGGGGTGCAAGGCCTCTGTCTCCCAGCTCTGCTACTGTATGGAACAGTATAGAGTGATGGGAGTTATGATGTACTTTAGAGCATAATTATATAATGAAAAAGACATTGGAAATGGTACAGCATATGTCAGGTCCCCGCCGCGGTACTCACCTTGGTCCCACGCCGCGTCCTCCTTCTGACCCACACCGCCGATATGGCGATGCACGAAGAGGGGTCCGACGTGGCAGAACTGCTCACTCCCCGCCGTTGACGATGCCGCGGTCTTCTTCCCGGCCTGGTGATCTTCAGGACGGCCGGAACACAACTGCAGGGCCGTCCCAACAGAAACGGAGAACACGTTCCGTCTCGCGCACGCCCTCTAGTGGCGCGCGCGCATACAACTCCTTTTCTTAAAGGCACAGTCACAATATTCCCAGGTGTATAGAATCAGGTTAATCTGGACATCAGAGGGAGTATCCCTTCCTCCTTCCTATAAATCTGTGCCGTTTAGTTCATTCATTGCTCAGATATACTGTGCTCTCTACGTATATACGTCAGTGCTCCCTTATCATTGTTTCATTGGATATTGACCCTTCGCTTTCCTTATCGTGTCTGAACCTTCACTGCCTGAACTGACCTCTGCTTATCCTGACTTCGTTTACGTCTCATCCCTATCGGTACCTCGCTTTTGATTCATCCACGTCTCCAGCCTTGCATATTGGGCTCCGACTACTAAACCCGACAGAATATCTGAGCCATACCATGGAGCTCGCTGAGCTGGCTGACGTACTGGATAACCTGACACGACAGGTATCCGCCCTCACCCAAGCCGTCCATGATCTGCAGGCCCAAGCTGCGGCCCCTACACCTGGATTCCCACAACCACCCCCGGTTGTGCGGGTTGTAAACCCACTCGAGGAACTGACAACCAACCCAGAACCACAGGTGCCCCTGCCAGAACGTTTCACGGGTGAAAGAACCAAATACTGGACTTTTATCATGGCATGTGAAGTCCTGTTTGAACTGAAACCTCGCACATATCATTCCGATGCTGTAAAAGTACGCACTGTGATTGCCCTCCTATCTGGGCCTCCACAAGAATGGGCCCACGACCTCCTACGCAGTAATGATCCATGTGTCTCGACCTGGCATTCCTTGGTTACAGTCATGTCCTCCATGTATGATGACCCGCATCGACAAGAAACCGCTCAGTCTGCTATCAGGGCTTTACGCCAGGGTCGTCGACCCGTAGAAGACTATATCACCGACTTCAAACGGTATGCTGTTGACACACGCTGGAATGAACATGGATTGATCAACCAGTTTCGTTTAGGGTTGTCTGAACCCTTGAAAGATGACTTTGCTCATTTTGGAATTCCGCAATCATTGGAGTCTTTTATCCAACAAGCGATCCAGCTAGACCGACGTCTTAGGGAACGACGCCAAGAAAAAGTCGCAACACCTGCTGCACCACCGAGATATTCCTCGGCTACGTACTCTCCTTCTGCTTCTCGTTCTCCAGTCCAGACTGAAGAACCAATGCAAATCGGTCTGGTTCAAGGCAAGCTGCCGCCAGCAGAATTACAGCGCAGAAGGCAAGAGAATCTTTGTCTCTACTGCAGTAACTGTCGACACACAGTTGAATCTTGCCCTAGAAAGGCAAGAAACAGGGGTAAGCCAGATGACCTTGCTATCATGCCATCCACTCTGACCGCCATATCGCCTCCCTTATCTGTTCCTCTTTCCTTGCAGTGGAATAAGAACACCTATGAATGTCAAGCTATGATCGAATCCGGGTCCAGCGGATGTTTCCTCGACGTCCACATAGCCAATGCCTTGTCCATCCCTGTGCATGATAAAATAAATCCTTTGCGCATACAAGTCGTAGATGGGTCATTTTTGCAAACGGGTCCCCTCACTAAACAAACCGCACCTATCCAAGTCTCCATAGGGAAGCACACCGAACTGCTCTCATTTGATCTGGTTCCCTCACCGCTATTCCCTGTTATCCTTGGGATACCCTGGTTGCGCCTCCATGACCCTACCATTACCTGGTCAACAGGCACCTTAACCTTCTCCTCATCCGTCTGTAACTATCATAGAGGACAATCACCGAATGGTTTCATATATTCCATATTGGAAATGAATATGAAAAAAGGACAAGAGATCATGCTACCCAAAGCGTATGAACAATATAAAGATGTGTTCGACTAAAAAGGGGTAGAGACCCTGCCACCTCATAGACCATACGATTGTGCTATAGATCTCCTGCCTGGAGCACCCATACCATATGGCAAAATATACCCATTGGCAGAAAAGGAATTACACATCTTAAAGGAATACATGAAAGAAACACCTCCACAAAAAACGGTGAATGATAATAAGAAAATAATAATAGTATATTTATAAATACCCTACAGGTCCTGCTGCTACCCGAGAAAAACACTCCTCATAAGTGTTAACAGGAACAATAGAACAAAATACCGGGGCGCAAAGACATGTGGGAAAAAATAAAAATAATAATATAGTGTAATAAAATCTCAAATATTTTGAAGATAAAAAATGAAGTAATTGCACTCACAAACGTGCTAAAGGTGAGGCGCTCATCAAAGTGATGGAGTCTGTATATCCTTAGAAATACTGTGCTAAGGAACAGAAACCAAAAATAGTGCAAATAAACGTATGATATATTTATTATAAAATAAAGGTAAAAAACTCACAAGCGTATATGCATAACCAAATTGTCATGCATAAAAGCAATCGAAGGATGTCGTTTTCAATAAAATCCGGAAGGTCGATGACACATTGGCTTTGAAAAATTCTCCTGAGGAAGCCGACGCCATAGTCAGCGAAACGCGTTGAGAGACTTTTAAGAAATATTTTATACATATCATCGACCTTCCGGATTTTATTGAAAACGACATCCTTCGATTGCTTTTATGCATGACAATTTGGTTATGCATATACGCTTGTGAGTTTTTTACCTTTATTTTATAATAAATATATCATACGTTTATTTGCACTATTTTTGGTTTCTGTTCCTTAGCACAGTATTTCTAAGGATATACAGACTCCATCACTTTGATGAGCGCCTCACCTTTAGCACGTTTGTGAGTGCAATTACTTCATTTTTTATCTTCAAAATATTTGAGATTTTATTACACTATATTATTATTTTTATTTTTTCCCACATGTCTTTGCGCCCCGGTATTTTGTTCTATTGTTAAAGGAATACATTCAAGAAAATCTAAAGAAAGGGTTCATCAGATCCTCTACGTCCCCAGCATGAGCCGGCATCTTTTTTGTGGGGAAGAAGGATGGCAGCATACGTCCATGTGTGGATTACAGAGAGATGAATCATATTACCATAAAAAATAAATATCCCCTGCCACTCATTCCTGAACTCCTGGAACGCCTCCAAACAGCAACCGTCTACACCAAGCTCGACCTCAGAGGTGCCTATAATCTGCTTAGAATGCGCCAAGACGATGAGTGGAAGACTGCGTTCCGATCCCGATATGGGCACTATGAATATTTGGTCATGCCTCATGGACTATGTAATGCCCCTGCTTCCTTCCAGCATTTCCTTAACGACATCTTCAGAGATCTCCTCGATCAGTACATAGTGGTGTATTTGGACGACATCCTCATCTTCTCCCCGGACCTACATACCCACCGTCTCCATATGACAGAGGTCTTGAAAAGGTTACAACAACATAACCTATACGCAAAGATCGAAAAGTGCATTTTTGAAACGGATTGTGTGGAGTTTTTGGGTTTCATAATCAGACCTGGCAAGGTTGAAATGGATCCCCGCAAGGTAGAAGCAATCCTCTCATGGCCGATACCACAAAATAAAAAGCAAGTACAGCGCTTTGTGGGGTTTGCCAATTTCTACCGGAAATTCATCCGGAACTTCTCACAGACAATCCAACCCTTGACTTATCTCACAAAAAAGGACGTCACATGGTGTTGGTCATCAGCCGCCCAAAAGGCGTTCAACAACCTTAAACATCGTTTCACCTCGGCTCCCATACTCCATTTGCCAGATCCCAAAAGACCCTTCTTCCTCGTAGTGGATGCATCCAACATAGCAACCGGGGCCGTGCTATCACAATGAGACTGCGACACAGGACTCCTACATCCCGTGGCCTTTTATTCATGAAGATTAACCGATGCCGAATCCAACTATGACGTAGGTGATAAGGAGCTACTAGCCATCAAAAGAGCCTTCGAAGAATGGAGGCATCTTCTTGAAGGTGCCAACCACCCCGTCACGGTGTATACAGACCACAAGAATCTAGAGTACCTCAGAACCGCCAAACGTCTCAATCCCCGTCAAGCACGTTGGGCTCTGTTTTTCTCCCGCTTCACGTTTCATGTCACGTATCGTCCTGGTTCAAAGAATCAAAAAGCAGATGCCCTCTCCAGGATGCATGCCCCAGAAGAGGCAAAACCCAAACAAGAGGAGACAATACTGCAAACACATCACTTCATGGATGTCACAACCCATTTCTTGCAGGATATCCAAAAAGCTGCTTCCTCCCTTGATCACCCGACCTTACCAGGATATCCCCTGTCACATGGGAAAATCTATGTTCCTGAACCCATACGTCCTCTTGTGCTACAACATTGTCACGATGCCCTCACAGCAGGGCACGGCGGACATTCAACGCCATTTCTGGTGGCCCTCTCTTTCCCACGATGTCAGGAAATATGTCACTTCCTGTGCCATCTGTAACCGTGCCAAGACTGCTACCTCCAGAATGGCGGGACTGTTACAACCCTTACCTATTCCATCCCAACCGTGGAGCCATCTCACGGTTGATTTCATCGTGGACCTCCCAGACTCACAAGGATACAACACAATCATGGTTGTGGTCGATCGGTTGACAAAAATGGCCCACTTCATCCCAACCAAAGGGCTCCCTACTGCCAAAAGAACAGCCACCCTCTTCCTTGACTCCGTATTCCGACTCCATGGCATACCCGAATCCATACTCTCCGATCGAGGCACGCAATTCACCTCCCGTTTCTGGAAAGCATTCTGTCACTCGTTGAACATCTCTGTAGACCTTTCCACTGCTTTCCATCCCCAGTCGAACGGTCAAACAGAGCGAACAAACCAGACCGTGGAGACATACCTTCGTTGCTACTGTACGTACCTCCAATCCGATTGGAAAGAACTGCTCACCACAGCGGAGTTTGCCTACAATACCAGACGACATGACTCCACGCGTGCCTCCCCCTTTTTTCTCAACTATGGATACCATCCCAATAGCCTCCCTGGCCTTCCACCGCTCACTTCTGTTCCTGACGTAACAGAGCGATTACATCAACTGTCTCGCCACCTGCAACGGGCACACGAAACACTACGTGAAAGCCAACTGTCGTATAAACGATATGCCGATCGGAAACGACAAACACCACCCGAGTACAAGATAGGCCAACAGGTGTGGTTATCCACTAAGCATCTGAAACTGTCTTGTCCATCCAGAAAATTGTGTCCCAAGTACATCGGTCCTTTCACAATAAAGAAACTCGTCTCTCCAGTGGTGGTCCGACTAGATCTTCCTGATCGGTACAAGATACATCCTTCCTTCCACGTATCGCTCTTGAAACCGGCTGTTCCCGATCCCTATCCTTCTAGGGGCTCCACGCCTCCGGCTCCGGTCATCATAACAGGGGAACCCGAATATGAGGTGCAGGAGATTCTGGACTCACGTATCAGACGAAGACCCTTACAATATCTCATACAATGGAAGGGATACGGACCAGAAGAAAGAAAGTGGGAATCCGCCACCGATGTCCATGCTCCAAAACTGATCCATCGTTTTCATCTCCGTCATCCGGACAAACCGGGTACCACATGCCTCCGGAGGCGGCATCCTAGGATGGGGGCACTGTCAGGTCCCCGCCGCGGTACTCACCTTGGTCCCACGCCGCGTCCTCCTTCTGACCCACACCGCCGATATGGCGATGCACGAAGAGGGGTCTGACGTGGCAGAACTGCTCACTCCCCGCCGTTGACGATGCCGCGGTCTTCTTCCCGGCCTGATGATCTTCAGGACGGCCGGAACACAACTGCAGGGCCGTCCCAACAGAAACGGAGAACACGTTCCGTCTCTCGCACGCCCTCTAGTGGCGCGCGCGCATACAACTCCTTTTCTTAAAGGCACAGTCACAATATTACCAGGTGTATAGAATCAGGTTAATCTGGACATCAGAGGGAGTATCCCTTCCTCCTTCCTATAAATCTGTGCCGTTTAGTTAATTCATTGCTCAGATATACTGTGCCCTCTACGTATATACGTCAGTGCTCCCTTATCATTGTTTCATTGGATATTGATCCTTCGCTTTCCTTATCGTGTCTGAACCTTCGCTGCCTGAACTGACCTCTGCTTATCCTGACTTCGTTTACGTCTCATCCCTATCGGTACCTCGCTTTTGATTCATCCACGTCTCCAGCCTTGCATATTGGGCTCCGACTACTAAACCCGACAGCATAACACCCATCACTCTCACACATTTACCAATCCACATTTACCAATCCACAGATTCCACACATACCAATCCACACATACCAATCCCCACATACCAATCCACAGATTCCACATATACCAATCCACTCTCACTGAATGATTTCCTACCTTTCCTCTTTTCCTATTACAGCAGTCAGCTGTCTTCTTCCGGGTTCAGAGGGCACAGACATCGGTGGGCGCGGCTTCAGTGTTGTGCGCCGGGATCTGACAAGAAACCCCGGCGCACAGCAGCAGTTGCCGCGCGGATCGCAAGGGAGCAGTATCGGAGGTCTTTAACAGACCTCCGGCTCCCTTGAGTGATTTTAAGCCGGTTCAAGGGAGCCGGCTTAAAATCACTCAATGGAGCCGGAGGTCTGTTAAAGACCTCCGATACCGCTCCCTCGCGAGCCTGCTCCTCCAGCGGGGGACATTACTGTCCGTCTCTGGAGGGGTGCCGGGTGCTGGCAAGTTGGCACCCCCCTGATGAGCGGCACCCGGTGCAGACCGCCCCCACCGCCCCCCGCTTGGTACGCTACTGCTCTTAGGAACTGGTTTTAAAAAAAATAGTGTATGCTTTGCTTAGTTTTTCGAATCTAGTACCATGTGTATAAACATTATAGATATGGTCCCCGGCCAACACCTGTCTGTGCAAGAGGGAAATAACGTTTAGGTTTCTTGGATAAGGGTACAACAGACCTGTTCTTTTATTGAGCCAGATATCTCTTCCAGGCTCCTGAGTGCCATTACACTCGTCATATGGAGGCACAGTTCCCTCTCATTAGGTCACATTATATATGTTTGTGTTAACTTATTCTTATGTTTCATACCATGGGCATAGGAACCCCTAAATATCTGGGGGGTAGCATTCTCCTCAATCTTGCCCCTGAGTCTGTGTTTCTCTTAGCAATTTGAGCCTAACGGTAAGCTGTAGTTTTAGCTGCTTGCATTACCATGGTAGCACGCAAACCAAGCAGCAACAGGAGCAGAATCCTCGTGGTGAGACAGCTCTGTGCAGTGGCAGTGGAGCAGAGCAATGTAAGTTCAATATATATGCCTAATTTATCATTTATCCACCCCCCCCACACAATTTTTTGGGGGGTCTGCCCCCCCTGGTTCCTACGCCCATGCTTCATACCTAACTTTTCTATTTTCTAATACGTTTACAGCGCAGTAAACATAGTCTAACTAGCCCAAGTACCTTAAATATGATATGCAGCAGTCATTCAGCAACCTACAACCTCTCTTCCTGTATTTCATCTTTGTCTTGCCCATTGTCGTGCCCTGCACTTTTAACAACCCTGGTGAAAGTGGTTACATTTTTCTTGATGCAAACAGCTGCAGCCCTGGCACATAAGTCTTAACAGATGCGCCCAAGGCTCATGGCAATTTTCCACTGAAAACTAGATTTGATTTGCACATTTGACACTCATTGAAATGTCACATACTAAAGTGAATAACATTCTGTAGACTGAAACAAAAAGGGAAAGTACTATGGAAAAAGCAATATTTTTCTTTGAGCACAAATTGCAGTATGATATACAATTATACATTAAATTTCTGTTCTATTCAATCTTCAAACTCTTCTATTTAAACAGATAGTTCCCAATCAGATTTCACCTCATTACTCTTAAGCTAACATTTATATTTACACCCTTTAGCACTTATTCTCTGTGGGACAATCGTCAATGGTCAGTGTTGCAATCTTAATTTGTATAATATTGGGCAGATATGAAATATCTTACCCAAAATAGTCACTTTTTTGTGTGAAATCTAGACCCCTTTATCTACCTCTGGGAAAGGAGGGTACTGAATTAACTAGCTCTGTCCTATACAGGTTCTTTCTTATTCTGTTCCTCTAAACACAAAACCACATACTTCACATCAGAGCCGGCCTTAAGTGTTCTGGCGCCCTGTGCGGACTACTCCTCTGGCGCCCACTTCTCACTATGATGTCATATTCCAGCGCTCAACATGAAATGCCGGCACCGCGAAGGAGTCACGGAGAGCGAGAGGCGCCGAGCAGTTGCTGAAAACTTCACGAGCAACCGCTCGGCGCCCCTGCCCGGGAATTAAATGAAAGCATTGTTTTGTTGGGTTTTTTTTAACCCCTTTAGGACAATGGGCGGTCCCTAAACCCGTTGAAAACAATGCATTTTGAGCCCGTACATGTACGGGCTTTGTCATTAAGGGGTTAAACTTTATTTAACATTAAGGATGTTAAAGTTTAAAAAAACAACAACGAAAAAACAATGTTTTAACTTAAGTCCCGGGCAGGGACTTACTGATTTATATATTGTGTTTTCATAATGGATGTGTGTAGTCATATAGCTGCAGGCATTTGATTAAGTTGTTTGTATGCTTGTGAACCTACCATTTTACAAAACAACAAAGCAAACAAAAAAATAACCCCTGCATATTGTTGATGTTATATTTACACAAGTCCCTTTAAATAGGTTATCCAAGGCTGAGTGAATCATTTTGATTTATAACCGAAGAGCCAGCAGATGGTAAAATATAACTATGTATACGTTGCAAAAAAAAGGAGAACTGAAAGAAAATATTTTATCTTTTTCAGGTGTATACCGTCCCCTGGAAGCAGGAGGTCATGATATTACTTCCACATCTGCTGTCTCTCTTCCTCCACCTGCTTTACCTTCTCAGGGAAGAAACAGGGAACAGGCTTCTGCAGATCATCTTGTGCACATTCCACTAGAGAATTTTCTGCAGACCTTGGAATCTCCACCTTCTAACCATGCTGCAGGTAACTTACACAAATGTATGTGTGTATTACAAACTCTTAGTTGCCAGAACCATGGGTCCACTGATGCATCCTTTGGGTTTGATGCTTTACAGTATCTTATGAAAACATTGATAAAGTACAAATAATTTTACATTCTGGATCCTTTTTATAAATGTGAATTACAAAGTCACTAGCCACAAAACCTTTAACAATATTTTTTTTAAAAACATACTTTTTAAATGTATTTATATATTACAGTAGGAAATGAAAGTGTTTGTTTGGTTTTATTTTGTGGTTTTAGGTGAAGAAGGTGAAAATGAAGTCAATATAAATTTGTTAGATTTCCCTTGGTTCCATGGAACTTTATCTCGTATTAAAGCGGCTCAACTTGTGCTTTTTGGTGGAGCTCGGAGTCATGGACTTTTTGTCATTCGTCAAAGTGAAACACGTCCAGGGGAATATGTACTGACTTTTAACTTTGAAGGCAAAGCAAAGGCAAGTATCCTGAATGTAGAAGTTCATCTTATAATTAAGCCTATGTTTCTAAATCACATACAGCAGTCACATCACATCACAGATAAGCTCCACAGTGTTGTGATTAGTAACTCACTGGGACACTGGGAGCAGCCATGGGGTTCAGATAATCACAATTAAGTTAGTCCTTGATTTTATTAGGTAACTGTCCCTCTTTGGTGGCTGACTTGATCATTTAGGGAGGAGAGAAGATGACATTATGACAGAAAAGCAATTGAAACGCTTGTTCTGCTGCCAGAGTCTCAGATTTCACAAAGTACC
Organism: Sceloporus occidentalis; assembly: GCA_023333645.1. Classification (NCBI taxonomy): domain Eukaryota; kingdom Metazoa; phylum Chordata; class Lepidosauria; order Squamata; family Phrynosomatidae; genus Sceloporus; species Sceloporus occidentalis. The sequence continues at coordinate 58,666 of JALMGF010000043.1, read as the reverse complement.
TCAGTCCCTTACTTCAAACCAAACATCTTAAAAGAAGTTACAGTGTATGACTTTTTTAAATAAATGAATTTAGATATGTTAAAAGCCATGACAGTTGTCTGTAAGGTAAACGTCTATTTTTTTTTTCTGGCAGCATCTGCGATTATCTCTCAATGAAAATGGCCAATGCCATGTGCAGCATCTGTGGTTTCAAACCATTTTCGACATGCTGAAGCACTTTCACTCTCATCCCATACCCCTGGAATCTGGCGGCTCTGCTGACATTACTTTACGCAGCTATGTTGTTGCTCATTATCCCTCATCTGGTGAGATAAATTCTTCTTTGGTTGCATTTTTGTTACATTGGTTTAATACTGGGAGTTTCTTCTATGGGTAAAAATGAAACAATGAGTTGGCTATTATAAGGTACGCTGTCATATATCAAAAGTAAAAACTGCTCACTGAATTGTACTGCCTAAAAAGAATATTACACAAACTCATAAGACACATGCCTTGGTGTTTGAGATTTTCAGGTGGTTACATAGGTGGCCTAAGGTTGACTAAACATTTCATTTTTTCCCATCACTTTTTTAACCCAAACTCTAACCGTCCTCTAGACATAAGAAAACAAAAATTCCGTAACGGGAATGGTGAACGCTGCAGATGGGGTCCTGTTCAGACCCCTGTGCAGAAAAACTTCCAATTGATTTCAGTGAGAATGTTTTTTATCCACTGATTGGCTGCTTTAAACAGTTCTCAGATGGTACAGGGTATGCTTTCTTACTTAGTTGACCTGTCTTTGTGCATATTCAGGATGTTAGTTTTACCTTTCTGTGGCACATAAAATTAGTTTAGGTCTGTCTAAGAAATTCTAGATAATTCTAAAATGTATCAATTTAAGAAAATCCTTGGCGAACCCAACTGAATGACTTAGTTGAGGTTGTTTCCTGTTAATGTATTTGAGAGAAGAACAGGAATCTGGAATCTGGGCAACACCAGTCCTCCCTGTAGTTTGCTGGAATTTCAGGGCGTGGTTTTGGCCTACTGCGATCGCGGGTAAATGCCGCTACTAATCGCGGAGCTTTTGGAAGGCCTGCAGTGACGGAGGACAGCAATGGAGAGCAGGTAAGGGTGAGAGGGACATCACATTAAGATACCATAAACAGTCATAGATTACATAGCAATCAACTGTACATATATGTGCACAAAGTTTAAACGTACATACAATCAAGAATAACTTAACAAGAATCCAGCAAAGTACATTACGTTACATTACATTTATTTATAAATCGCCAGCAGATTCCGCAGAGCTGTTACAGTCAGTAGAATGATTTAGAAACACATACAATAACAAACTGGTGCAAAGGAGAAGAGGGCCCTGCTCTTGCGAGTTTAAAATCTAGAGTACACTTACTGATACTTTAACTTAACAGTTCCAGGCATCTCTTGTAGTTAAGGTACATAGTAATGAGCATGAAACTTACCAGATAACAAAATATACTTCAAACCTTACATATTTGTAACTATAGCTTATGACTAGGATTCTACCATATTTGTTTACATTAATGCCTGTGGGACATTAATTTATCATACCTCCCAGGGTCGCACCATATATCAACTTGAATAGATCTGTCCCCAGGACCAGCAGGGCAGGTCCTACTTCACAGACCTAACCTATGGATACACTAAGATAACATAAAATACTGATTAAATCAGAAGGCTAAAAGCCCTGTATTCAAGCGTTGCCTTTTTTTTTTTTTTTTTTTTTTAGTAAGCTGTTTATAGTATAGACGTTACAATTGCAAACCTGTTTTTAGTTGAATTACAAACCTTGTTTGTTTTTTTACTTAACACCAATTGATATTTAGATGGATCGCTGAATGGAACCCTATCTCTTGTGACATATATCAAGGAGATAAGGATTTCTCTTACAAGAAAACCAGAGGAGGCCACATTTAAAATATATATAGTTTACACCATGGAAAAATCCAGTGAGGATGAACAGATCCAAATACCAGACTTTTGTTTATAATATGCATATGCAATATTCAACTCAATCATTCTGAAAATCTCTTCTGATCAGGCATTGTGGTTTTGGAGAATATAGTGGGCACTATTTAAGACTGACATACAGAATGTATAAGTATGCATACAATTTGTCTCTGGTGTGTGTAAGTACACATACCGACATATATGGAAATATAGTTAGTCCTGTAAGCCATTTTGGTTTCTAGTCTCTATCTCTATTTATGTAATTCTGCCTACAAACATGTAGACAATATATAAAAATTGCATTAACAACTTCTGTTCGGTGCATCCAAAGTAAAAATTAAAATTGAGCATCTTGAGGTGAATTAGTTGAAATTGTTTTGAAATGTAAGTATTATATATAATGAGATTAGAATATGGCATGTATAATAATTATATTCTGGACACAGTGTTTAACTGACGTATTAAACGTTAATAGTACATCCAATGTTTTTGGCATTTGTGGGCTGATATCCCTGCTGATCCGGCCGTCTAAAGAACTCACTTCCGTCAGCAGGAGTCAGGACTCTGTGCTGACAACTTCAGTGTAACATCGTGTGGTCTGAGTGCCAGATAATATGATGGGGCATTCCCTCCAGGCTGTGTCAATGCTGACAAAGCTGTAAGCACTAAGAGGAGTAAGGCTAGGTTGGGTTTTTGTCCTGCGTTTTTTTCTTGATGAAAAACACCAGGAAAAACGCCAAGAAAACTGCCACTGCATTTTCCTGCGTTTTTTCTGGGGGGTTTTCTGGCGTTTTAGCCTTTCTGTGGAAATTGCTTTTTTGACCTTAGGCAGTTTTTCCAGCCTTTACACGTTAGAATTGTCACCCAGCTAAAAGGGATTAGGATAAATGGCAAATATCTGCCCCCTCCTGATGTCATTTCCTTGGTAGAGTTCTACTTAAACGCCCCGGCGGACCCTTTTGTCACTTTTCTGTGGTTTGTAAGGCATGCTTTATTCCGAATGTCTGCTCCTCTAGGAAGATTGGCCCCAAATGAGGGTGCAAATTGTTTGCTGTTGCTTTTGGCACGCAGGATCCAGTTGATGCGTCGCGTATGTTTGTTTGTAATGGCATGTTTGTTCCAAATGGTGTAAAATTCAATATGAACTTTGTTTTGTGTGAAACTGTTTGTTTCCAGCCTATTTCTCGTAGGACACACAGATACTGGGTCCATCCTCTGCATTGTAACTGTGGAAAAAAACACCATAAAAAACACCAAGGCAAAACCCACATGGGTTTTTCATGGCGTTTTTTCTCTCCCATAGACTTCTATTGGAGAAAAACGCCGAGATTTCCTTGCAAAAAACGCCAGAGTGTCAACATGCTGCGATTTTGAAAAACTGCCACAGAGCCCAAAAAAGCAGAAAAACGCCAAAGAGGACTGAAAAAACGCCGAACAGAAAAACGCCGAACAGAAAAACGCCAAGTGGATATGGCATTCTGCGATTTCCTATTGAAGAACAGCTAACATCTGGCTGCAACGTTTTTTCACTAAAAAAACGCTGTGTGGTGAATTGGCGTTTTTATGGGCGTTTTTAGCAACAAAAAAAAACAAGTGGAAACCTAGCCTAAGGCTAGGTTTCCACTTGGGTTTTTGTCCTGCGTTTTTTTTCTTGATGAAAAACGCCAAGAAAACTGCCACTGCATTTTCCTGCGTTTTGGCGTTTTTTTCTGGAGTTTTTTCTGGCGTTTTAGCCTTTCTGTGGAAATTGCTTTTTTTTTACCTTAGGCAGTTTTTCCAGCCTTTACAAGTTAGAAGTTTCACCCAGCTAAAAGGGATTAGGATAAATGGCAAGTATCTGCCCCCTGATGTCATTTACTTGGTAGAGTTCTACTTAAACACCCCGGCGGACCCTTTTGTCACTTTTCTGTGGTTTGTAAGGCATGCTTTATTCCGAATGTCTGCTCCTCTAGGAAGATTGGCCCCAAATGATGGTGCAAATTGTTTGCTGTTGCTTTTGGCACGCAGGATCCAGTTGATGCGTTGCGTATGTTTGTTTGTAATGGCATGTTTGTTCCAAATGGTGTAGAATTCAATATGAACTTTGTTTTGTGTGAAACTGTTTGTTTCCAGCCTATTTCTCGTAGTTCACACAGATACTGGGTCCATCCTCTGCATTGTAACTGTGGAAAAAACGCCATAAAAAACGCCAAGGCAATAAACCCACATGGCTTTTTCATGGCGTTTTTTCTCTCCCATAGACTTCTATTGGAGAAAAACGCCAAGATTTCCTTGCAAAAAACGCCAGAGTGTGAACATGCTGCGATTTTGAAAAACTGCCACAGAGCCCAAAAAAGCAGAAAAACGCCAAAGAGGACTGAAAAAACGCCGAACAGAAAAACGCCAAGTGGATATGGCATTCTGCGATTTCCTATTGAAGAACAGCTAACATCTGGCTGCAACGTTTTTTCACTAAAAAAACGCCAGGTGGCGCTATTGGCGTTTTTATGGGCGTTTTTAGCAAAAAAAAAACAAGTGGAAACCTAGCCTAATAGAGACTTTGTAGGGTCTGTCCAGATCCTGCTGGAACCTAAGATCACCCCCTGCCTCCAGATTGCACACAAAAAACACTACTAAAAATTGAAATAAAAAATTAATAATTTTAAAAATAATTCTAGTGATGTCATCTCGACATCACATGGTCCCCATGATACAAGAGAGATCCCAAGAGTTTCTGTAGCGATGTAGCACTGAGATCAGTCCAAAAATAAAAAACAAATAGAAAATATTTTTTTTAAAAACTATAAAAATGTGTCCAATATTCCAGCAGTGGCACTTATCCTATAAAAGAACAACTGAAGCAAAAGTAATGAAGCAAAAACAACAACCCACACATATAGTAAAAAAAAGTCTCAGTATTATATTAGCAGCATGATTATAAACAGGGCAGACTCTCTTTGTTAGCTGCAGTTAACAGAGTAGCAGCATGGTTGTGTTCATAATAATTTAATAAGGAGCACTATCTAGGTGTGCTGATGCTGGGAAGTAAAACATTTTGCCAGATCTAATTCATTTAGGCAATAAACAGCAACCCCGGCCTCATTTACTAATGGTTTAACTGTAATATTATGCTATCAATTACGCTACAAATTTGGTAGTCATTCATCCTTTATTCCCTGAAGCACACTTTCCTGAACAGTACTGTTAACCAAAATCAATTTAGATTTAGAAGAGTCTTTACCTTTTTAAGATTGACTTCCCAATCAATATGATTGACCACGTTATACAGTATAAATATAACTGCTGCTCAGTAGTTCTTGTGTTGACAATGAGGCTAGTCCATGTATCTTTTAAAATGTCACTCAAAATATCTCAAATGACAGACAGACAGATGTTAACTGGCAAACTTGTTTTTTCTTCAGATGACTGGTGTAAACTTTAGTTGTATCTCTCATGGTAATAGGCAGTGTTCCCTCTAAGCTGTGCACTTGTGCGCGCGCACATAGGTTTTTTAGAGAGCGCACATGTCCAAAAATTGTGCGCACAACAGATTTTTTCCCAAAGAAAGAAAAAAATAATATTTTTTGAAACTTTATGCGGCGCGGATATTGTGCGCACAAAATTTTTACTCTGTGAAGCTTTTTGCACAAGAGAAATTTTCTGCGCACGCCAACTAAGAAAATTTAGATGGAACATTGGTAATAGGCCATCTCTAGTCTATAAATCACATATAGAGTATGTGTGTATATATAGACACACACAAAAACATATTTAACACCTTAAAATGTTCCTCTTTTTTCCCAATAGACTCTGCACCTTCCTCAAACATGGGATTACAACAAGGCTGTAGGACCGAAAATCATTCTCAACACTACTTCTCAAGCTCTGGTGCGAGTAGTATTCAACCAGGGGTTCCTCCTGAAAGTTTGGCTTCATCCACACATCCAGCATATCACAGAGAGGAAGGGACTCTTGGAGCTCAAAGCCGCAGTAACAGTGCAGAGCTCTTGTTAGAATCCTCAAATGGAAGCACAGAAGATTACCATGAAAGCGATGGATCTCGAAGCAGGACCAGAGCTGTAGAGAACCAGTATTCTTTTTACTAAATAACTCAGATATGATTCACAGCACTGCAGCTGTGCCTGTCTTCAATTCACAACCTATGGTCTGCATTTAATACACCCGAGGTATATTTAGTTAGCTTCTGCAGTAGTCAGAATTCACATTTTTTACCTACCAATTTACTTCTTTATGAGGTGCCATAATTATCAAAATTGCCTGTTTAATAAAACATCCCTGATAGTGACATTTATAATACCCTGACCTGATGGCCACTGCACATTCATTATCTGGGTTGTGGCAAAATACCATTGCACCTACATGAAGTGCTTAGGCATGAGGCATTGCTCTCTTTTGTGATGTCACTTCTGCATCCTCCCACAAGAAACTTATACTAAATCTTGACAAGACTGAGGTTCGTTACAGGCGTTACCTTATTTTGTTTTGCTATTTTAGAAACACACAACTTCAAACTGTGTTTCAACCCTAAAGGGTGTTTGCAACCTGAACAGTGCTCCTCAAAACACAAACTTCCACCGTCTGTTGCCTTCTACCCATTCCCAACCAGAAAGCCAGAGTGAGTCCTCGCAAGTGTGGAGAAGAATATAACTACTTGCCATTTTCGGTTAGAATATATGTAGCACAAAATCAACCATTAAGAAATGAATGCTGCCTGAGAAAATAACTACCTTATAGGTCTACACAACTGCAAATAAATTGTTCCCAGTTGGGCTATATTATTTATTGTTTTGTTTTTTAGGTGTAAAACAGAAATAATTTATAATGTCTTATAGAGATTTGTTTTTCTTTTTTTCTGGAAATTACAGAATAATGCATACACAAAAGTTTAGCGTATGACAGAGTAGAAATTCCCATCATAATATGATGAGTTGAATTTTATCCAACAAGAAATGCACCTTTACATATAAAAGTGTGTTGCTGCATTATTTTTTCTTAAAAAAAAAAACAAACAAAAACCGGTAAACATGTAGACTGGGCATATAAATGTTTGTGTTGTAGTTTGAATGTTACATTTAAAAAGAAACTGCCAAAATACACTCTATGAAAGAAAATGTGTTTTTGTAACAATGGATATTTGTACTTCTTTCCTTTAGTGCACCGTTTTTGTTTACTATAAAATATAATAAAGAAGAAACCATTATGTCCAGGAATTTGTGATCAATTTACATTTATATGTAATTGTCCAAGAAAAAATGTGAAAAAAATGTTGCATGTATGTGTGTATGTATAGACCCACACAAATATATTTAACAAACAAGTTGCATGTATTTTGTTTTTGGGGGTGGGTAAATAACACCCCCATAAAAGAGTTTGTTTGTAAACAAACTCTGGATTAATGCCAGAGGATTAAAGATGCGTTCGTATGACATTATTTAAAAACAGATCTCAAAAGCAAAACGATTTATAGACCTGTAATTTTTATAATAAATTGAATAATTAACTTAGTTTTATGACACAGATCATATCTATCAGATCTCTGAAAATATTAGTTTGTTACACTTTGTATGCTGTATTAAGCTTTCATAAGTAAACGGTACACTTTAAATAAAGGTACTTCCTAGAGACATGTTTGCCTTAATAGTTTTTAGTTTCTGGCCTAGAGCATTACTTACTATCCACCGTTGATGATGAGAATTTTATCAGACCATTTCAAACTAAAATGAAAAATAGTAACCTCATTAAAACAGTAACCATACCACAAACAGGACTGATAATTTAACCAATCATGACACTGAAATATTTTTCAAGACCTACATCGTATGCCATATGTAAACCTATATATATATATATATATATATATATATATATATATATATAATATATATTTTAAAGGGGCACTTATGCATATAATAGCTGCAAGGTCCCTTTAAATTTTTGTGTTGGCCGTTTTGCAACAGGGATTCTGGAAATGCATTTGTCCCTTTTCTCACCTCCCTAGATAAACTCCCTGATTTCTACAGGGGCATTTTCCTGCCACTGACTGACAGATTCAAGCATTGGAAGAATATTAAAGTGCGCACAGAGTCCTTTCATGTGCATTATTCTATAGTGGGGGTGTCGGGGACATTAGATTGTCCCTTTCATATATGATGGATTGACAGTCAAGGGGCAGAATGTGCTCCCAATGCATCTGGAAAACAAATGCATTTACATGTAACTGAACAAAACATGTAAAGCGGTGCATTGCAGTATGTAGAATGCGTTAACTCATAGAAAGTTACTCAGTTTTATATTACGCATACTGCAGTGACATATACCAGGACCTGTAAATTTACACCTCAAGTAGAATGCAAAAAACAAAAAAAAAAACACCCGATTTCTATAAACTCAGGACAAATATTAAAATCTACTTTGCTTTTGTAGACAAGTAAAAGATTTTTCAAATAAAAGTCATAAAAAGGTTTTTTTCAATTCTTACTATATTTTTTTTATAGTAAATTAGATATGATCAAAATAATAGTATTTAAAAAAAGCCCTTCGTATTGGAGTTCTATATATAAATATATCCCATTGTTAAAAAAGCAGAAGAGAGGCTTAAAAGGTGGAAGGATTTTGATATCTCGTGGTTAGGCAGGGTCATCTCTATTAAGATGAATCTTCTGAAATGTTTGTACATATTTCAAACTGTAATCTTCACTTCAGAGGAAGGGTTTTACATAGGCCTAGGGTCCATAGATTTGGACGATTAGGTCTCCCAAACTTTATTTAATATTTTTATTCTTCCCAGCGCTCATCAACTCAACAGCTTCATGTTCCTAAAGTGACTGAAAGATGGGTAGATATGGAGCATAGCCTTCTGCTTCTACACAATATATTGAGCCAATAAATATGGATGCCTGAATATCAACGACGTATGCATTTAGCCTGTCCCAGCAAATGTCATTCCATGGAAATGTGGGATAAGGTGGCTGTTAAACGAAAACTTATCAATTACCACTCTTACCCCGCTGTTACGAAACAGATCCTTCACCGCAGGTTTGAGTGCCAAATATTTTTAAACAACTTAATACATTTTCATTTTATGCAACTGGGGAGTTTTGTAGACCACCAGGGAATCAAGTTGGGGGAACTGCACGGAACACTCATGTCTGCCTTCTCCACTGAGCAAATTTACACTTTTTACACTACACTGATTAATTCTGGAGGGAGCCCTCATCTTCTATAAATGGCCAGATTGGAAAGGGATTCCGGTTCCACCTTAAGGATGGAAGAATAACAAGAGATATATGAGGCTACAGCGAGCATATCCATATGTGTTAACCATAAGGAGCATACCTCCATAAAACTCTCCATAGTTGGTATCTCACTCCTGCTCAATTATGTCAAATTACCGTTTGCCCCTCAAATTTCTGTTGGAAAAAGTGTGGGTAGGTTGGTATATATTTTCATGTCTCGTGGTCCTGCTGTAAGATTGTTAAATTATGGCGTGCAATCAACTCAATGTTAACCCCCATATTGGGGAGATATGTTCCTTTAGATCTGTCACGGAAGCCTCCGTGCCATGGGCTCCTGGAGGGGACTGAGTGCCAGCCTCCTTCCTACAGACTACGGGCCCTGGTAAGGAGTGCCACGTTATCCAAATCACAACAGACTCTAAAGACTGTGGAGCTCGGTGTCAGGACTACCCGTACAATGGCAATTACCGCAGGAGTTATTCTGCCCAGTCCCCTGATACAAAGGGAGAAGCCCCAAATAACAGAGAACCAGGACTTAGAGGATCCCAACCGTAAGGAGGCCTAGTACGGGCAGGTAGATATAGGTACTGAGTAAACAGGTGAAGGAATCTCCGGACGAGCCAAACTGGTACACAGAGCAGGTAGTCACACAAGCCAGGAGTCAAGACATGGAGCGGGTAGTCAGACGAGCCAAACTGGTACACGGAGCAGGTAGTCAAACAAGCCAGGAGTCGAGACACGGAACGGGTAGTCAGACGAGCCAAACTGGTACACAAATCACCGAGCAGAGGTACAGAAACGCAATCCAAAAGAGTAAACAGGCAGCCAGAGGGTCAAAATAACGAAGATCAGGAGTTCAGCAATATACGGGGTATAGGACCACAACAGGGTGCAGGAGAAACGGATTTCCGGCTTTTTAAAGCCGGCGCCAACCTAAAACCTCGCCTCCAAGCTGACGTCACGGCCAAGCCCTCAGCCGTCCGTCATCACCCCGATGCCAGCCACGCGGCATAGCCGCGCCCCCAGGGTTTCTGCGGTAGCCGCCAGAGGAGGAGGAGGTAAGTATGGAGGCCGGGGGGACCTCAGACTCAATCCCAGGCTCTGGGGAGGGATTTCGAACTCCCGGTTACTGCCGACGGTAGCCCGTCCTCCGGTACCGGGAACCGAGGGATCGAGAACCCGACGTCCGCGAGCGGCGATCCGCCCGCCGGAGCCGGGTTATCAGGCGCCCGACATCTGCGAGCGGCGGTCCGCCCGCCAACGCCGGGAGTCGGATCAGTGACACTCGGAAACAGATTTGGGGTTCCTGCATTTTGGGACTGTGACGGTTCCTAGAGTCACCCTACTAAGTTAATGTTATCCTTTTATGTGTTATTAATAAAAATTTATTTTGTTATTGCCTTATTTCCTAACCGTTTACATACAGCACACTAAAGTCTGGGAGATAACCTAATCAAGACATTGTGTATTCCTTATTTTAGTGGTGTCCTTTTGTTTTGTTAATCCCGTTACTGCTCCGGTTGTCTCTGGGATGCAGATGCGGTTTTTATCCCAGTATCTTTTTTTATGTTAATGTGCGTTTTGCTGGATATATCCAGCCGTCTGTGTCTAAAATAAATCAGTTCTCCTCTTGTTGTACCTAAAGACTAGTCTTGCCTGGTTATTTGGGCACTGGATAGCGATACCCTTTTACTTTGCTTGCCCTTACAAAAAAATTACTGCAGTTTTTCTGAAGTAATACTGCAGTTTTTTGGACATGAAAAAACTGCAATACTGCACTTTTACTGCAGTATTACTGCACATTTACTGCAGTTTTACTGCATTTGTACTTCACTGTACTGCAGTTTTACTGCAGTTATTTTTGTACGGAAGTACAAATGCAATAAAGCTGCAGTACATTGAAGTACAACTGTAGGTTTGCAATATAAAAAAAAGTGCACTAAATGTGCAGTAATACTGCAGTACAGTGAAGTACAAATGCAGTAAAACTGCAATAAATGTGCAGTAATACTGCAGTAAAAGTGCAGTATTGCAGTTTTTTCATGTCCAAAAAACTGCAGTATTACTTCAGAAAAACTGCAGTAATTTTTTGCAAGGGTGGGGATATTGCCGACGGATTGCGGGGAATTATTGTCCTGAAGGGAGAAGTCGCTCTTGGTGGAGAGGGACAACCGGAGGTCCCTGGTCAGTCCGTGACAAGATCCATAGCCATTACTGCAATCCAAAACCATGCCTGGTTTCACCAGATTAAAAAATAAATTTATAGCAAGAGTGGCTTTAGCCAACCAACGATCAATAGCAACAGTCAGTTTATCCTGACCCTAATGGTAGTCAAGGCATGAAACTCGCAGCCTGGACTCCACCCTGACAGCAGAAGCCAGCATCCCTGGCTTTCTGCTGTCCGATCTGATGTAACAGCTTCGGGCATTCCCTTCCGGGTCGCGTCACTGCTGACGTCACCCAGAAGGTCATCGGAGGACAGGATATGCAGACCCTGCTGGGATATCGGCTCCCTCCGATGAGGCACAGACACTGCGATCTCTATGCAAGTCTGTGGGGACTTGCATAGATATCACAGTATCATCAGTGCAGGGGGATCGGAGGGAGGAGAGTGAGAAACCATGTTTCTCATTTTATGGGACTTTTTCACCTGTTGGTAGCTATTTATGCAACCAAGGCACTTAAAGAATTATCCACTTTATTTATACGATGCATGGCCACATTCCCTGCTGTTTCTATATACACGTGATGTTTAGGACTGTATAACACCCACCAAAAATTCTGACCTCCTACAAAAGAAGGACTTTTGAAGAAATTAACCCTAGTGCTCTTGCTAAAATACCTTCTAAATGTAACAACGAAGGACATACTATTCTTAAAATACGTGCAAGTGTTAATTAGTCACGCCGAGGACCCCCTTACTGCACATATAAACTAGAAGCAAAACTGCCGCCATCAACAAAAGCACGTTCGCGCCCATTCATTGACTACTGCTGAGGCGCAGTATTAGTTACGTAATCAGCATGCGCCGGTGTAAACAACAGAAGTGGCGTGGACTATGGCTGCCGAGCCTGCTGTTTCCAAACCCGTGCGACCTAAAAAAGACCCCCAGCCCCTGGTTATCCCGAAAAATGCAACCGACGAGCAAAGGCTCAAGTTAGAGCGGCTAATGAGGAATCCTGTAAGACTTTGGCATTATGTTTAAGGAGGGTTTGCTTACGGCTTGGGATCCCAGGTTTAGGAGTATGTCCGAGAAGGATCGGTGCGGGATTGTATTAAAGTTTACGCATACTTAATATGTATTTTAAAATAAAACGTAATCGAATGCAGTTTTTTTGAGCCTCCGCCACACGTTTCCTTCCTCCTTTAAAACTAAATGCTTAATAAGAGACACGTTTGTTACGGAAACATAATTCTAATCATTTAAAGCCTTTTTTTCTTCATGAGCAGCAGCATTGCCTTAATTGTTCTTATGCAGAGAGCATACAATGATGAGCGTTACAGACAAGTAATACTTTTTGCCAAATAATTGCCGTGAATGTGGAGTTTCCTTTGCATTCTGGAAATATAATGATATGCCAGCCTGTCTTGCTGATATTGAAGAGACATGAAAACATTAAGATGTTAAGTCAATATATAATGAATAATCACAAAAGTGGATTACATTTCCCAAAAGTAAGAAACTGGATATCCTGTTGGAATATCTTTTTCTTCACAGTAATGTAGGTTAGGATTGATGAAAGACGACTTTTATTTTCTTCCAATAAACTTCCTTTCTCTACAGACCAGGAGGCTGCCGTTGTAGTTGGTCGTGTGATATTTTGGAAGACCTCTGTTCAAGCTCCTCGCTGGGTGACAGACTGTGCCTCTCTGGTGTATACCTGGGGCAGAATGATAATTTAGTATTTGTCTTACTAGACTGTGCTAAGATAACAGCTAGAATATGTGCACATTGATAACATGATGCTGACTGAGAACATAATATGCAAAAACTAGACTGTTTTTAAAAGAAAACCTAATTTGAATCTAATATTAGTTATAACAAAAAATGGGAGTTCCACTTTAACTGTAATCAACTATTTTTTCCCCCAAGTTGCAATCATGTGTAAACATTGCACTTCTAGACAAGCATGTTGTGTCCTGGTGCCTTTGTCCAAAACTACACACCACACAATTACATTTTAGCAGTGACTTTTTTGTGTTTCATGGCAGAGCAAAACTTTCCTTGTAATGGGAAGTTTTACAAATTTAAATTTTTAAATAGGGTTACATCTTGTTTTTCCTTTGCAGGACAAAACTGTTCCAATACCCGAAGGACCGAGAGAATGGACCCCACGATCTGCTCCAGAATTTGTCAGAGATGTCATGGGTAATGATTTACTCTGCATTGTATTCATTTAATAGTTGTTAGCACTGGTATGTACTGTATGTAAGCGTATAAATGATGTTATGAAACATCAACCAATGTGCTTAGCACTTTACAATATAATAAATAATTTTGCTTCTTAGGTGAACCTGTTATCACAGGTAGCAAAATTAGTACTAATGGAGTAGCATCTTGATGTGGGGCTGAATTGCTTGCATGTGTTAAGGTGAATATTTATTGTTCTCAAGCTACTGGTTTACAATTGTTATGCCACTGGTATGGTTTGACTCACTGAGGATTCATGTGTTGCCTATCTTCATTAAGAACTAAGTAAATCAATGTGATGGAGCTGAGTGGAGATTCAAATTGATCCAATATTCTTTTTAAGTGAATCCAGTTGAAGTAGTGGTAGCACTACTGTGCTGGTGAACTAATAAGACGATGGTGGGCGACTTATTCTCTTTTTACTTGGTCTCAACTGTTACATTGTCTGTTACTCACTCATTGAACTTTTCCAGGTTCCAGTGCTGGGGCAGGAAGTGGTGAGTTTCATGTGTATCGACATCTTCGTCGCAGGGAGTACCAGAGGCAGGAGTTTCTGGATACCATTTCCGAGAAGGTTGTTTGCGCATATTTTTCTAGTGATGTTAAATTCACAATTTAACCAGAATTAGGTAATTTTGAAATCTGAAATCTCAGAAGTGGTAGAAACATATTTTTGTCATTTAAAAAAAAATGAGATATTTAGTGCGGCTAAACTTCTTTTAAGTAAGCCAAAGCTTATTTTTTTTTCCAAAATTTTTTTTTTTCGTTAAAGCATCTTGTACTTTAGAAGTTACCATTTGCTTTCTCTGGGGAACCATCACTTACTGCTTGCAGATATTGAGATGGTTATCAACAACCACTTATTGTAGTAGCCTTGTTTGTGGCTATATGGGTAGATTTTGACACTCTGCTGAGGCTTGTGTGAAAAATAAATGGCGAGAAAAGTTTCTTGCGGTTACTCTGGGATGTTGATATTTTCCATGCATTCATATAGCTCATCATCTATGAGGAAGCAAACTGACGTGGCGCATTTTCTCTAAGACAAATTAGTATGGCTTGTTGAAATTGACTGTGGCTCCTTCCACTGAAGTCCATTGCTTTCAGACTTTAATGTCTCTAGAAATGTTTTCCTTTAAACATTTCTTATGCAGACGTGGCAGTGGTAATTTAATCTGATACTGGGTTCTCTGTACACAATACCTTTTTTCCTTACATATACCCTTTTATCTCTTTGATGATAAAGTACAAGTACATTATATGCTAAGATATGTTACACAATTGCAGCAAAAGTTAGATGAAGAGTTTCAAAGAAAGCTAATGGAGAACAAAATGATGGAAGAATCAAAAACAACAAAGCGCAGATTGAAAAGGTATTTATTATTACATCTACCATATTGTAAGGAACGTAACCATGTTTAATCAAATAGCTACCGTTGTAATGTGTAGATATGAAAACGTTTTTTAAAATAGCACCCTATGGGAGATGTAACATATGTAAGTAAGCATCTAAAAAAAATCAGCTGCAAAGTACAGAAGAAACGGGTATGACATTAAACTGGTAAATTTTTCTTTCTACTCGAGTTCCACTTTTTTAGATCACAGTTGATCACATTGATTTTAAATTGATTTCAGCAAGTGTATGTAGTTAAAATGTGTGTACATGGTTCTTATTCTTGGGGTCCCACTTAACATTTTTTGAGAATGGGTAATGCATTTTAATGTGAATTGGTTCTTTTGTATAATTTTCTTTTCTTGAAGTTCAGAGAACAGTATCAGCTAAGATGTTGATATTTCATTTTTTTTTTTGTTTTTGCATTGCATAAATTTTCTGTGTAATTTCATTTTTGTTTTCTAGGCAAAAATTAAAAGAGAAGAAGAAAATGGCTAAGAAGGTCAAAACAGGAGGAAAGGGTTTGTATTTCTGGTTTTTTTTTTTTAATTTTATTATTGTTATTCAATGCACAACTACATCCGGCTTTGCAGGATCCACGGAAGCATCACAAGTGAGGCTGGCCGTGGATAATGGGAGGAAAGTCCTCCCATGGAAAAAAAAAATGGGCGCCTAACCAGCTAAAACAGTGCTTAGGAAGCGATAGACAATTGCTTCCTAAGCATAATCGGTGTTGCTGACATGCCTCAATGTTTTACTACTTTTTAATAAATGGTCAAATAAAACCAGTTGGTGATGGTGGACACATCCTTTTGGACTCTATTGCTTGAAGCAATCAGTGACATTAAATTCAATGGTGGCACTTTCCATACATGGGCCTAGGTATCTGAACAGACCCTTGCTTGCAGCATTCCTAGCTCTGGAAGCGAGTGTCAAAATGTGAGTGCAAAACACAAAAATGTAAATGGGCCACACACCTATCGTATTCATTAAAGTGCATATGCTGACTGGACTGTCCCTTTATGTAAGAGGGGTAAAAAGAAAAGGAATGGGTGTTTAATCCACCTGGGGGTTTGTAATGATCTTCTGCCAGCTAGCGCTGAATTGAAATATTGGTTCAACATTTTATTTTTTTGAGACAGCTAATCAACACTGTGAAACTGATTGCTAATTGCTGTGGGACATAGGCTTGCAGGCAGGTAACACACTCCTTGACTAATTGTGTGATAGAAACTTGAGTGCTGCATGTGGCCTAATGTCTTCTAGTTGAAAAACAACAAAATCTAGTCAACTAAGATAGCAGAATTTGGTGGTTTTTATTTTTTATTAAATTAATTTGAATTTGTTCTCTTAACATTTAGATACAAAATCAGAAAATTCTCCTGAAGCAAGTGATGACGAAGGTTCAGATCCTGAAGATAATTAATGACCACCTTGGCCGAGAGCAGAGATATACAATATCTAGGATTTACCGACCATTTAAATTATGGAGACTAAAAGCCTGCATTGTGTGTAATGCGAATAGTCATGATTGACAAATGATATGAAACACATTGATAAATATTCAGGACTTTGTTTAAGACTTTATATAAAACTAGCGTGATGTGGCAAAAAAAATCCTTTGTTCATACATACGTACACACTTATTAAGGGGGAACTCCCAGCATACATTTATATACTTTTAGTTGTCATGATTCTAAGGAATATATACAGTATGAAATATGTCATAAAAAGTATTGTAAGTAGTAATGTTATAGTTCATTTCTATGTCTTATGCAAGTACTATCCTGCTGATGAGCCTCTTTGTGAGAAGCTTGTTCTTATGACTTGGAAGCCTCTCTGAGAGCAGAACATAGCACCAGTTTGAAGATAACCCATGGTATGTATTACAAGGTTGTACCCATGTTGTAGCATCAAACAAACAGTGGAAAATGGAAAGCTGACCTGGACAGGGTCCAACTATAGTACAGTACTTCGAGTGGAACTTTACCCTGTCTGATCAAAATTCCCAGTCACAAATCTGAACAAAAGCTCAAGTTTGTGCTATTTGTGTCTTTCCTTATCTATGATATTGGTAGTGGAACATTGTTGAAGAAATAATGCATACCATCTACTAATCTATCAAAATTATGTATGTGTATATATATATATCTCATAAATGCTCATGATTAAAAAAGGTATTGCAAAATGTTTTGTGATCCAACAAAAGAAATAAAGATCTATTTTTTATTTTGTGAATGTAACACATTTTACATGTTGGTAGATATTGTAATGGACTGCACAGGGGTAGTGCAACCTGTACCTTTAAAACTGCATTTATTTATACTGTAAAGCAATGCAATCAGGTAGTCATAAGGTCCATGTGGATTAATGCATTTTATCCCTGAAGTACCCTTTGTGCATGTATACATAATGCAATTGATTTATGTGTTAACATTTATAGGTCATTATATAATTAAATAAAATACTAGGGTGCATTTGTCAGCACAATATGGATTAAGCATAGTGTGGTTCTAGTACAAAGCTTGAAATGTGGTCTTATAGAATACTATAAACTAAGTCACAGCTGCAGTCCACTCTGTGTATTTTATCATTTACATGTTATAAAAGTTGTAGCTCCAGATCCCACCTGAAATTAACTAGTATTGACAAAACCACCCACCTGATGCCATCCGTGTCCAAGAGAAGTAACTTGTGGTTCTTGAAGAACTTTGAAACAACTATTTTATTATTAGGGCATGGCTTTCTGGAAACAAAGTACGGTATTACCTAAAAGTAAAGTTGCTGCGATCCATAACACACGCTTTTCTTTTTTTTTTTTTTTTAAGCTATAAGGCAAAGGGTCCCAAACTTACTGCCCCATTTCAGAAAAAAAAATGACTCAGTGACCCACAGAAAAAGCTACCTGGGTCATTCCATCACCCCCTAGGGAGCGTTATCACTCACTTTGGGAAGCAGTGGATTATAGTTATAACTTGCATTCTGTGTTTATTTGGAAAATAAAGTAATCACTACAATGTTACCTCTGTTACACAACAGATGAAACATTTATGAACAGTTTTTCAAAATGTTGTTCTTTGTTAATGCTTTCCACTCCCTCCAATTGCACCGGAGACTACTACAGCCGCTCGCAAGGTGGGAAGCACTGCTATAAGGCTACCAAGACAAAAATAGGGAACAGAAATACTATAAATAATGCAGTTCATGGAAACCAATGGAAATCAAGTTCTGCTGTTGTACCCCAGTGGTAACAATGGTTTGAACGTACATGAAAAAGCAAAGTTAGTCTATCAAATTGCTTTATGAGACTTCAGTTACATTTGTTAGCTAATGACAAATATAAACCATGAACAATGGGTTAAGCTCTGGACAGTAAGTCTACTTACTTAAACAAAACCATCTTCAATGTGCATTGTCCACTCTGCCACCGCTTTTAAGCTTTCATTTTTTGCTTTAAAGCTGGACGTATAAGCAGATATTTTTCATATACTATATAAGGCATTGGTTCAACAAGCATACAACTATTGGTACCCACAACAAAATGATGCATCTTATTTTGCCATGATTTATTACATAAATTATATTTTATTTCAAATAGGTAAAAGACTACAATAAAACAATTACATAACTTAAAAAAAAAAAAAAAACATAAATGCACACAATTATTTGATATGCGCCTTGGAATTAATAACCATTTAAGTCCAAAGTGGAATTCATCATTGATGGCAAGGCCTCTTATAGTCTTAAAGTTGCTATCCTTGTTTTTCTAGCACCTTGCGCATGTATGATATGAGTTTAGAACCCCCCTCATAGGCATTTGCCCCATTTCCACACCAACTTGCTATATGACGTGCAGGAGATGTGTTTGGCCAAACCAGGAGCACTAACTAACATTATTCCAGTTCATACATCATTTTCCAAGCATAGTTAATACAGACAGGAGAGGCTGCTCTCAGGTTTTTCAACTTTTATATAATACGGTACACCTGGACTTACAATGGAGTTACGTTCTGAGGAACCCATCGTAAATTGAATTTATAGTCAAAGTCATATATCGCTAGATGTACCATACCTATCCAATCAAGTAAATGTACTGAATGTGCACTGCTATCATGGTAAAGTTGAAATATCTTAAAGTGAGGAGCACCTGCATGGAAACAGACTGCGACTTTTTCAGTTGAAAATAGAGACATTAAAAATAAAACCTAAATCATATTTACAGTTCTAGCTTGGTTTCCATTGGTATCGCTGCCTCTGTACACCCCTAGCTGGATTTTACCATTTGGCTGTTTTACTCACCATGCAGCTGCCTTCTGGCAATATTTCGAATATACCGTATTTCCCCATGTATAAGACGCACCTTTTTTAGAAAAATTTGGGGTCTAAAAATTGGGTGCACCTTATACAGTAGCGGTAGATTTTTTTATTTTTTATTTTTTTTTACTGGAAAGGGGACCTGCTGCTTACCTGTGTTGCTCAGCAGCGCCTCTTGATCCGTTGCGGCAACACAGGAACCCAATGGAGTCACGTGAATGTGCATTGCATCACATGACTCCGCTCTGCAACACAGAGGGAAACAGCGGTCCCCACAGAAGTCTGCAGTTCAGGTAAGGTGGGGGAGTAAATGAATGAAAATACGTGTGTGTGTGTGTGTGTGTGTGTGTGTGTGTGTGTGTGTGTGTGTGTGTGTGTGTGTGTGTGTGTGTGTGTGTGTGTGTGTGTGTGTGTGTGTGTGTGTGTGTGTGTGTGTGTGTGTGTGTGTGTGTGTGTGTGTGTGTGTGTGTGTGTGTGTGTGTGTGTGTGTGTGTGTGTGTGTGTGTGTGTGTGTGTGTGTGTGTGTGTGTGTGATAGGGGGCACAGGGAGGCTGAAAGTGCATGTAGGAGTGCAATTGCTAACAATTGCTAGCAGCTAACATAATTCACACTCATATCCTACCCAGGCAGCCAGTACAATAACTTTATGTAATATATATTTTTTTAAATTTCAGCCCCCAAAATTAAGGTGCGTCTTATACATGGGAGCGTCTTATACTTGGGGAAATACGGTAACATTTTGAGACGTCTTTTCTCTACAGTAAGATTCAGAAATCATGCCAACCAATACCAATTGATGCCCCACCGCAGTCTTCACTGAACAATACTTTAACTGCAACATTATCTAGCAAGATCACAAACACTATCTTTCAATTTTGTTAAAACTCTGGGAGCATAGCTGCAAATCACCTCTTTAAAAACAGCACTGCATAGTTTCATTCCTTTTATGCTGACTTTCCCTGAAAGCCAAGCGCTACTTGAAGCAATGTTAGTCCAAGCGTCTCTTCTTTGCCACCAGGGCTGAATTCTTCTGACAATTCCCTGAATGTGCAACAGATTCTGCGGTCCTTAATGTGTTTGCGATGTATAGCATGTTTCCATTTAAAACGTGCCTCGCCATATAAAACTACCAAAGATCTCCGTGGCAAACATATAGCTACTTCCACATCACTGCACGGCACTAACTTTGTTTGGGATTCATCATCAAAAAACGAAGAACCTGGAACGTCTGTATGGTGGAAATGATTAGGTTTCAAGTCTATGATGGCACTTGATTGAGTTCCTTCTCCAGTAGCCATTAACGGGATGCTGTCTACAGAATCAGTTGTCATGGTGAGTACTGTACTTGATAGCAGATTTAAACTAACTAGTCGCTCCCCCCAGAGCCAAGAATCATCAAAGTGTGGGTCAATAGCAGATCCTCTGTCTGAATGGTAATCAAGGTTACACTGCTCAACCGGCAAAAATCCTTCAAGAACAGCATATTCCTTCATCCTGTGCCACAGTCTTTGACTAAAACTCGGAAGACCGGAGAAGTTGGCAACTTTTAGCTTTTGTTTCTTAAAGTTCACCTTTGGTCCAAAATCCTGCAAAAATAAAATATTTAAAAATTCAATAATATATTTTTATATAGAAATAATCGTATTTATTCGGGTGCCGGTCTGCATATAAAATGTTTTCATTTGCAGTAAGGATGCAATGCATAGCTTATTTGCTCCATTATCCAACTACAAAAAAAGTCTAACCATAATCAAGCCCGTCACATTTTTTTTTATGATATTTATATTTAACAAAAATACTTAACCCTAACTCCATTTGACACAGAAACCTAGTCTGCAGGGCACCAGTTTGGTACAAACCTAAACTATGCTGCCAGCACCATGGGTCCAGCAGTAGTTTTTCTAACTGAGGGTCACACAGGGGGTCTTCAAAACAAAAAAAGATTCGGTTTCAACTACTTCACTTCCTATATATTATAAAGGCACAACCCGAAAGCTTCTGCTGCAGGAAGAGCTTGGTTGGCCCTGTATCATGTAAAGTAAAATCAGCAAGATTACTTCACCTGCTTTCTCCGACCAGACTGGGAAGGCTTCCACTCTTCTTGATCCATTAGATGGACCATCTCTTTTTCCTCTTCCTGTGTCACAAAATCTTGTATAAGACAGACACCTGGGAACGGAATCCACCAACCAGCGAAATCTGTGTTTTCTATTCCAAGAGCCATACCTTTATTGGGACTGTAGATAAATGAATGTGCCTGAAAAACAATACATGCACACAGAAGATATTAAAAGTGCCGTCAAATACATAAACATCAGAAATGAAGCAAATATAAAATACTGGATAACTGATCATAACAGTTTTTTTTTATTTATGTTTAGGTCTGCAAGTACGTTAGCCGACTAAAGTCTATCACAAACTACTGAAAAGAAATGAAATTAAAAAGGTGCCATTACACAAGCCAACTTTAACATTTTTATAACTAAATATACCATTAGAAAGAAAAAAAAAGAAAAAAATATATATATATATATATCTTTTTTTTCTTCCCATTGACGGTTTCTCAGAGAATGTTTAAAATCAGACACAAATTGGCTGATTTCATATGAAATATAGCACTGTTTTATGTGATTAAACCTTCCTGTGGAAAATAGAATTATATTACAATTTGTTATGCTATCCTGCCACTGATTGGCTTTAATATGCTTCTTTTAGGAGGCTGTTAGGGTCAGCAAACCGCTGTTAAAGTTACCCCCCCATTGGTAATTTACTGTTGTTCTTTGGAGGCTGTTGATTAGTTGGCTGCCTTTGTAAGGCTGGGGGGGGATAGAAAAGAGTTTGCAAAAACCTGATTTTATAAAGAGTAATACAGCTCAGGAATTTATTTCATTCAGTGTCATAGCAGTCGGCAAACACACAGGTGGAATAAAAGCCTTCTGTCCACATTGAGACAGATACATATTTTCATATTCTACACGTAAACGCAAATCTAACAATTTAATGCTGCTTCTAAACCAGGTTTCGCTGGCGAGTTCTATATGGAGTAGTGAATTACCCATAGGTGCAACCAGGGAACTCTTATCTGGGATCCTTTATCCACTAACACGGGGAGACGTATCTTATTTTAATGTGATCATTTTTTTGGACTTTGCATCTGCTTCTAAACCAGGTTTGCATATGTAGTGTAAAAATGCGGGTAGCGGGCAAGGCGAGGATAATTGAGAAAACAAAAATACACGCCCTTACAAAAAATTTCTGCACTTTTTCTGACGTAATACTGCAGTTTTTTGGACATGAAAAAACTGCAATACTGCACTTTTACTGCACATTTACGGCAGTTTTACTGCATTTGTACTTCACTGTACGGCAGTTTTACTGCACTTTTTTTTTATATTGCAAACCTACAGTTGTACTTCAATGTACTGCAGCTTTATTGCATTTGTACTTCCGTACAAAAATAACTGCAGTAAAACTGCAGTACAGTGAAGTACAAATGCAGTAAAAGTGCAGTAAATGTGCAGTAAAAGTGCAGTATTGCAGTTTTTTCATGTCCAAAAAACTGCAGTATTACTTCAGAAAAAGTGCAGTAATTTTTTCGTAAGGGTGTAGGCTTTCTTCTATAGTAGGCATGTAAAAGGACACTGAACTGTGCTTTTAAAGTGCCAGGGCTATTTTTACCATGCCACTCCAACACAACCTTAAAAGTTGAAAAACTACATTACAGCTATCAATCGCTTACAAAGTCACAAAACAAATTAAAAGTGTCCACCCTTTCATTTGCAATAGTCTTGTCTAAAGGGCGAACATGACCTGTATGTCTATTAAAACGATGACACGTGAAACCTACTCTCAGCACGAAGCCCCAGTGCTTGTAAATATGGTTTAAACATTACCCTGTTTCGTTCCATCTGCAGAACCACTCCGTCATTCACCGATTCACAAAGCAAGCAAGACCGAACACCTTTACAGGCACAGCCATGACCCCCGCTGTTTCCCACTACTGCCATGCAGATCAGTTTCAAAACCCGGTACCAGACACTTCCGGTAAACGGAGCCTTTCCGGATGTGACGACATCTCGGCGCGCTCTAGAAACCACCAGTTAAATGTGAAATGCATAGTGGTTATATTCGGAGTTTGTGGGGACGGTTAGTATTCGTAAACCGGGGTGTTAGGTAGTTAATACAGGCCGAGACTGGGGTCCGTATGTAAGTAATTCGCGCTAACATCAGCTCCGTGGTGTTTTGTGTGTACTTTGTGAGTTTTTTTAAATTTTATTTTCCAATGCAACTTGCCGAACAACCTACTTAAAATAGAGGAGTAGATTGAAACGGTTCTTGTTTTTACGTTATTCGATGTACTATAGAGCTACTGTGCACGAGGTCTCCCTTGCCTGCTCTTTTAGATGTTAGAAATCCCATTGCAGTGTTGTGTACCTGGTACTATATAACTCAGATAATAATACTATTGCTAGTCTGGTCCTAAAAGTTCATCCAGCTAGCTGGGAAAATACGTGGTAAAGGTGTATTTTACAGTACTGCTTTATGATACTTGTCTCTTAAGGTGGTTCTCCACCATCATCTGTTCCCTTAATGTGTATATAAACCCCTATCATAATTAAGGAATATGTCCCATTATAAAGGTTATATAAAATTATTAACTTTTTTTCTGATTTAAGTATTAATCACTTATTTGGCAATTGTATATTAATGAGTATCCTGTTAGTAGAGTTGAAAAATTATTAGAAACATTAATCTACTTAATATACTAATAAATAGGCTCAATTATTAGTAAATCAAGAAATCCAATATCTCAATAAGAGAAACGCAATAGGCATCAACCAATATCAAGGAACACCTTATAGCTGCAAAAACCCAAGGACAAACTTCCCAAATGTCCCAATAAAATAACAAAAGTGTCTGTGCCCCCAAACAATAAATATGGCCATGAACCACCCAATTAATCAAAACAATATATAAATACCCTTCTGGAGAGGATGTATCTATCAACAACAGGCTCATAAAAAAGGAAACCAAAGAAACAACATCATACAGTATAGGGTAATACATCTGGTAAGTAGGGTAGATATCTATTTGGCAAGACAGACTCTTACAGCAAAAAGGGCACTGATATGCCCATATTAGTATATCAAGTTAATAATTAATATATTAAGTAATTGGAGAAAAATTAATTCAACATTAATTAAACAAAGTTAATACCCTAGGGCCACCCCTGGCACCAAATTCTAACACACATACTCATGATAACATCATAACTGACATGTTTAACTCCATACAATCGCAGACACACATGCTCACAAACATGCTAATACCCACACTTTAACACTATATGCTTACATACAGTCACACTAATGCGATACAATAACGCACACAACATCATACACTCATACATTTGCACATGCTATTCAACAACGTACACTTACACACACTGACTCTAGAACTATACATATGCATACAAACTAACACTACAAAGACTACTCCCCTTCTTCTCTAACAAAGACCAGCCTCCGCCGCAGCTTGTACTCTCCTTGTGAGCTGCCTGCCTGCTCCCTCAGTACTACTGTGGTATCGTGTAATGCATGTTAAGTGATGCGCTCGGCACCTCGGTTCCTGGGTGCCATGCACCCATCTCAATGCGCTCCTGCGGCCAAGCCAACCTGTACTGAATTTACAATGCGTGATTGATTGTGTTCTGTTAGTCATAGAATGTACACACATGCTTTCTGCATATACATGGCTAAGTTTTCCATGTTTATGTTCTACTGTCACCTTATGCCTTGTATATCAGGTATGTTCTGTTTTTGAATTGAATCAAGTAGTTTCTTTTTGTTTGGTTTTCCTCATGCGTAAACTTAGGTAATGTGATTTACAGTGCTAAGAAGACTTCTCGTTCTGGAGAATGATGAATACTTTTTCAATGTAGTAATCTCAATTTAGATTCTGTAACTGGACAGGTCTCTCTCATTCAGGATATTGTTCTTATGTGGTTTAATCAAACTGGTTGATCACAAATATTTCACACATGTCTATGTAGGGATCCTGGTGTAAATGTTAAGTAACTTGTTTATTTTGTATTTCTACAGATTCCAAGGAGGCAATAACTCTCTTTATATTTGTATAACAGCAAACCCCTAAAATGACAAAACTTACAACAGAACTCCTGTTAAAACATGGACTACCGAAATCCAAATCTTTAAAAGAGCTGAAAAAACTAAAGTATGTTTTTTTTTGTTTACGGATGTCTGTGTTGTGATGCCCTGTGAACTGTTTCAAATTCACACGCAATGCTTTGGGGATCATATTTTACATTTAGGGCATAGAAAAGTATGGTATGTGTGTATATATATATATGTGTGTGTGTGTGTGTATATATATATATATATATATATATATATATATATATATATATATATATATATATATATTTATTTTATGAATTAGTGTGTATATATACTTGAGACATTACATATAGATCAGGAAAAATGATTTATAATTTGTTGGATCTGTCTCCCAGTAATATAAAACTGGCACTTTTCTAAAAGCTATTACAGTGTAGTAAAACTGGTCTATAAATGACCTCAAGTGGCCTTGATACTTTTTTTTTTTTTTTTATTCTTTTTACATTGAAAATATGTGCATTTGTTTGGTAACATATACATTCGGATATATTTCCTTTAATAAACTTGTGAATACTAATCTTCTCCTAGCTTGTCAAAAATGCATCTTGAAACAAAAGATATAGACCCAAAGCTTTTTTCTCAAATGGTAAATCTTGAAGAATTGGATATCTCTGGAAATCTGATCTCCGAAATCCCCAGCAACCTACAACTTCATAACCTACGTGTTTTAAACTTCAATGATAATCAAGTGGAAGAGATAACTGTTTTAAAACAATTTCCCAACCTGGAGGAAGTCATGTACGAAGAAAATCTCTACCTGACAGTAAGTCTAATACTTTGGTTGGCTTTCCCTGCTTAAACACACTGATCTGATACTTTGCTAGTGAAATCCTTCGTTTCCTCTGTTTGCTTAACATTGAGCCATTCTATGGTTTCCCACAAAGCAGTATGATAAGGAGTCATGATGTTTGTCTAGTGCATTGGGTTAACATTACCAAGCTATAACACCTATTTGAGAAATGCACAGCTGAAACTATTAGTATTATCAAAAATCCCGAACCATTTCAAAACGGGAAGCAATACAATGTTTTTATTAAAACTTTCTTGTAATACAATAAAAGTTGCCGTTCCCATTAAAGATCTTTATGAAACTAAGCCATATTATTGTTTTCTTTAGGTCAGTGATAACCACAAGATATTTTGTCTTTTGCCTAAGCTAAGAAGGCTGAATAACAAGGATATAACCTCTCTAGCCAATCATTTTCGATTTGTCAACCACAGAGAGTTGAGTAGCAGGGTAAGTCACCTCTTTAAGTTACACTACACAATTCTTATACTTTGCTCTGTTGTAAAAGTAGCATTCCCACTGTACACTTTGTTTAGACAATTTATTTTAGAAATCCGTTGCCATTTTTTTCTAATACATAACATGGATTCTTAAATCATGTATAATTTATATTGATGTTTTGTATGTTCATTGCATCAGGGGTTCACAAACCTACTATGTGTGGAATACTTGACTCCAGCAACATCTGTTTTTTTTTTTTTTATGAGAAATGTACTATATAGGGCTACAACAACTAATCGATAATGAAATTCGTTGCCAACGAATTTCATTATCGATTAGTTGAATCGATTCTTATCGATTATAAAATGAGGGTTTTTTCAGAGCAAATGCTCAGAAAAATACCCCTCATCATATAATCCGTTTAGTCTGACTCACACCAGCGGCTCCTACTTACCAGCCCCTCCCTGTAATCACTGTGACAACTGGCCCCGCCCCTTCCTTCTCCAGAACCACATGGCTGTGACACTCATCTAACTAAGTATAAAATTAATATTTGGGCTACTGAAAGTTAGGGGCGGTGGGGGTTAATTTAGGGGCAGTTATGGTTAATGGGGTGTTCAGGGGCAGCTATGGTTAATGGGGTGTTTAGGGTTAATTTAGGGGCAGCTATGGTTAATGGGGTGTTTAGGGGCAGCTATGGTTAATGGGGTGTTTAGGGGCAGCTATGGTTGATGGGGTCTTTAGGGTTAATTTAGGGGATGCTGTGGTTGATGGGGTCTTTAGGGTTAATTTAGGGGTAGTTATGGTTAATGGGGTCTTTAGGATTAATTTAATGATCAGGACTGAGGGTTCATTTAATTAATTTAATAAAGTTAACTTAAGGTGCAGTTAGAGATAAATGGGGGGCAAACTAAGGGGAATCTAAATCCTGGGGGCAGTGACGATTAACCCAGTACTTATTTATAAAAGTATGGTGTCAGTGTGATGCGAACGGGTCTGTGACTCTGAGGGCACTATGAGATATTGGGGGGGGGGGGGTATAAGGCATATATGGGGAGGACGGAGTGACATATCTGGGGGTATAAGGCATATGTGGGGAGGGCAGTGTGGCATGTCTGGGGAGGACGGAGTGGTGTATCTGGGGCCACAGTGGCATATCTGGGGGTAGAGTGGAGTGGCATATCTGGGGGTAGAGTGGAGTGGCATATGTGGGGAGGGCAGCGTGGCATGTCTGGGGAGGATGGAGTGGTGTATCAGGGGGTATAAGGGGTATCGGGCACAGTGGCGTATGTGGGAGGCAGTGTGGAGTGGCGTATGTGGGAGGCAGTGTGGAGTGGCGTATGTGGGAGGCAGTGTGGAGTGGCGTATGTGGGAGGCAGCGTGGAGTGGCGTATGTGGGAGGCAGCGTGGAGTGGCGTATGTGGGAGGCAGCGTGTCACGCCTGGGCTCAAATGTGCATAAATTGGGTGGGCTGGTTGGGAAATGGACAAGAAATGCATTTTATCAAATTTTTTTTTTTTTATTCTGCTGTTTGTATTTAACATCATTTGTTTATTAAATTATTTTAAATAAATGAAAAATTCATTCATTTTTTTTTATCCGATTAATCGAAAAAATAATCGGCCAACTAATCGATTATGAAAATAATAGTTAGTTGCAGCCCTAGTACTATATTAAGTACACAGTTCTTAATATCTGGAAACGTTTGTCTTCCTCTTGAGTTGTATAACAATGACAAGCCAAACCTATGTAATAATATGATAATGCAATAAGTTGCTAAATTCACTTTTACGCTACTAATTTATATTTTCATGTAGGTTGAATCGTACTGGGAAAAGAACTACAAAGGAAAGTTGCCTAAGGATTCTCCTGAAGAGAAAATAAAAGCAATTGGTAAAGACTTTATGAAAACTGTAGTGGATCATGTTCGGTATGGACCAAACTCTCTGAAAGACTTTACAAAGTGGAAAGTAAGTAAATCAGACCTACGTCAATTGGGCCACGGTCATACCTTGTTCTTGACTGTACATGTTTTATACAGGACCAGTCTTAACAGAAGTGAAAAATAGTGGCACGTCAACACACTGTTTCTCAAATCTGATAGTATTTCAGTTTGGTAGCCTTACAATGTTCCAACAAATAGTAATATACACTTTGTTTGTAATTGTATTTATCTTGAAATCATCCAATAATTCAGGTGAAAATGATAGCACAAGAACTCATTTCATTCATGTTGGCTCGTAAAGAAAAGAAGTCAGAACATCAATTGCAGCACTCGACTGAAGAAAGCAGTGATGTTACGGTAAGTATTTTTATACAAAATGATCAGCATAAAACTGCAGAACCCTGCCCATGTTGTTTCTTCCCATCCTGGCACAAAGTTTAATTTAATGAACTTTAAACTTGGTTTACCTAATGTATCGCTGTGTCTTAGTCTCCCTATTCTACTTTTGACATAACTTTTTTTTTTTTTTACATATGTATTGTAAGAAACTCTGTGTAATTGTGTGTATGTATGTATGTGTGTGTGTGTGTGTGTATATATATATATGTATATATATATATATATATATATATATATATATATATATATATATATATATATATATATATATATATATATATATATATATGTAAAAGGGTGAAGCCGTATTAGTCCAGTAGACACGATGTCAAAAAATAGAGTATTGCAGAGTATGCGGTGATACCTTTTTTATTGGACTAACATAATATTAAAAAGACAAGCTTTCGAGAGTTATCCTCCCTTCATCAGGTCTGAAGCAATACTAATCAACATGATAGAGTTTACAACTTAAAACAAGTGATGGTATAAAGGGGGGGGGTTGAGTGGGGTGTCGTAAATAATAGGTCTGGAGGTGAAAAATGCAGAGAGGTAGAGAGAGAACCCAGGGACAGAACAAATAAACTTAGGGAACCAATAACCACAGTAAAACATCAAAGATAACAGCCATTAGACATTGGATGACTAGATGAAGTTCATATGAAGTTCTGGTAGTGTGTAAGGAAACCAGAATCCACATTAAGTCCCTCTTTTATGGTGTTAAAATGTGTAATCATTTTCATCTCAAATGTTTTTCTTTCCTGAGAGTCTCTGAAATTTCCTTTGAGTACTTTAATTTTTAGGTTTTGGATGGAGTGATTGTTCTGTGTGAAATGATGTCCTACCGGGGTGCAATATTTTTCTTCCTCATGGTTTTTGATGGAGCTTCGGTGCAGGTTCATTCTAAGGTGCAGCTTAAGCCCAGTCTCTCCAATGTAGCACCCTTTGTCACATGCAGAGCATTGTATGATGTACACCACGTTTGCCGATGTACATGAGTAAGAATATTTGATGCTGTATGTTTTGTTGTTGTGACTGGCTGTGTTGCTGTCACATATATGCAGCATCCCTCGCTACCACACAACAGAAAAAAATGCTACACAACCTCCTACCTTCAGAAAGAAATGCCTTGAATAATTTAATGAATTATTAATCATTTAATGAATAATAAAAACATAATCATCAAGCCAGCTGACAAAGGTGGATCAGTAGTCATCATGAACACCCAGGACTACATGGCAGAAGGAAATAGACAATTGGCAGATGAATTCTACTACAAAAAATTGAACCAGGACCCCACCAGGGAATATACAGAAGATCTTATCAAACTCATCAGATCCTTCTCAAAACACATGCAACAAGAATTGGAAAATCTTGTGCCTTCAAATCCTCAAATAGGCACTTTCTACATGCTGCCCAAAATCCACAAGCCAGGCAACCCAGGACGGCCCATTATTACAGGTATGGGAACTCTTACCGAATCTATATCTGGCCTTATAGAAAACATTCTTAAGCCCCTAGTTATCAGCACTGAGAGCTTTATACAGGACACCACTGATTTTCTCAATAAACTGAGCCAAGTTAGTAACCTTCCTGCCAATACAATACTTGCAACCATGGATGTGGAGTATTTATATAGCAACATCCCCCATAAAGATGGTATTGAGGCCTGCATCAAATTCCTCTCCTCCAGCAATGCCACACAAAAATATGATAGTGAAACCATTGCCAAGCTCATAGAATTTATACTGACACACAACTATTTCAAGTTCTATGACACTAACTACCTACAAATGACCGGGACAGCCATGGGCACCAAAATGTCACCGCAATATGCCAACCTTTTCATGGCTGACTTGGAACAGAGATTCCTAGCCACTCACCCCCACAAACCGCATAATTATTACCGTTACATCGACGACATCTTCATAATATGGACAGAAGGAGAAGAAAACCTTTTAAAATTCCACGAATCTTTCAATTCATTCCACCCATCTATAAAACTCAAAAAGAATTTCTCAAAACACAGTGTGAGCTTCCTGGACTGCACTATAACGGTCACCTCTGGCTTTCTTCACTCTTCCGTGTATAGAAAACCCACAGACAGGTACAGCTACCTTCACAATTCAAGCTTTCATCCCAAACACACTAAACAAGGTGTCATTTACAGCCAAGCCATAAGATACCACCGTATCTGCTCTGACACTCAGGACAGAGACAAACACGCTGGCAGAGTCATTTCAGAAGAAGGGCTACAAGGAAAAAACTATATCCAAAAAAATTAAATCTGCTGTAAGGACACCATGGGAAAGGCTTCTAGAATAAAAAAAAAGGATAACACAAGCAGGATCCCTCTGGTAGTTACCTACAACCCAACTCTTGAGGAAATCCGCAAAATTATTAAAGACCTACAGCCGATATTCTCCATACTGAAAAAAATATTCCCTCAGCCCCCAATACTGGCATTCAAACAACCACCAAACCTGAGGAAAAGATTAGTGCGTAGCAAACTGGCCCCAGAACAGGAGCATACACAGAATGGCACTGTACCATGCAACAAATCCCGCTGCAAACTTTGCCAACATATATGTGACAGCAACACAGCCAGTCACAACAACAAAACATACAGCATCAAATATTCTTACTCATGTACATCGGCAAACGTGGTGTACATGATACAATGCTCTGCATGTGACAAAGGGTGCTACATTGGAGAGACTGGGCTTAAGCTGCACCTTAGAATGAACCTGCACCGAAGCTCCATCAAAAACCATGAGGAAGAAAAATATTGCACCCCGGTAGGACATCATTTCACACAGAACAATCACTCCATCCAAAACCTAAAAATTAAAGTACTCAAAGGACATTTCAGAGACTCTCAGGAAAGAAAAACATTTGAGATGAAAATGATTACACATTTTAACACCATAAAAGAGGGACTTAATGTGGATTCTGGTTTCCTTACACACTACCAGAACTTCATATGAACTTCATCTAGTCATCCAATGTCTAATGGCTGTTATCTTTGATGTTTTACTGTGGTTATTGGTTCCCTAAGTTTATTTGTTCTGTCCCTGGGTTATCTCTCTACCTCTCTGCATTTCTCACCTCCAGACCTATTATTTACAACACCCCACTCAACCCCCCCCCTTTATACCATCACTTGTTTTAAGTTGTAACCTCTATCATGTTGATTAGTATTGCTTCAGACCTGATGAAGGGAGGATAACTCTCGAAAGCTTGTCTTTTTAATATTATGTTAGTCCAATAAAAAAGGTATCACCGCATACTCTGCAATACTCTATTTTTTGACATCGTGTGTGTGTGTATATATATTTCTCATTTCCTGTGTTGTGTATATGAGGCACAGCTCTCTTGTACTGGTTTTGCTCTTTAAACCCTCTTTGACTCTCACTTTGTTTGGTCTGAACATTGTCTCTGCTTAAGAATAATTGTTCTGTTTTCTGTGTGGTTTGCTGTCAGCCCCAATCAATCACAGAATCCTAAAGGAGCTGCACTTCATCCAAGTGTGCAGCTTGTAGCTTTGGATTCTTCCAGGGAATAGTAACTCTATATTAAAACTGGGACTGCAGCTGCTCACTGAGTGGCCACCTCTTCATACATCTTGCCAACAACAGCTTCCAGAGCTATGCTTTCCTCCAGGAAACTGCTCCACCTCTGGAGCCCCAGCTGCCCCCACTTAATCCCCACATGCAACTTGTAGGCCCATGCTGCCTTCAATAGCTTCCACCAAAGTTCTGCTTTTGACGGGTAGCCGCGGACAAGACAGTTTTGAACTGGAGGATTCTCAGTAGCTATAACTTTCACTCTGCTCATCCTTCCTTACTTCTCATATTTGAGCATAGGAGGTGATTCTGACAGTATATCAATGCAGGGAGGAGATTTCTGAGGGTAACCCTATTGTGCTCCTGTAGAACCCCCTCTTTCCAAGATAACCTCCCTTTTCAAGATCCATCATAGGACCTCTTTGTTTCACCATATTTGAAACAGGCTCACAGTAATGTCCTGAGACTAGAAGAAGACATACAAAAATAGTATACAAATAAACAAGGATTCTATAGGTTTAACCCCTTAACGACAATTGCCGGTCCTGGCACGACACGGAAAAGCATATGCTTTACGACAATTGACGTGCCAGGACCGGCACGTCTTTAAACGGGTGCAGAAAGCGATCTGTTTTCGCTTTCTGCACCCAAAAAACGTTGCTGAATGCCTCGACCTCGAGGCATTCAGCAACGCCGCGATCGGAACGAAGGGGCCATCTCTGGCCCCTCCACGGGGCGTCAACATCCGCCATACTTTGTATGGCGGCGGACGCCCGTTTTAAAAGCGTTTAGGAGGCGATCGACGATCGCCTCCTAAACTTAAATGGTGTCGCTGGAATGCCTCGATCAGGAGGCATCCAGCGACACCAAACACTTACCTTTCGATGGGCTGTGACCGCTCCGGAGAGCGGTCACAGCCGCAGCTGCCGATGATCTTCGCCATCAAGCAAGATGGCCGCTGCCCTGTAACAGGAACCAACAAATTTTAAAAGTTCGCTAGATGGTCCAGACCATATAGAGAACTTTGGCTCCACTTGCAGGTTGAATACAGGTACTGCATTCACCATGCAAGTCAATGGAACCCAGCTTTCTAATCACAGTGTGATTAGTAAAAATAAATTAAAAAATAAAATAAAATTAATAATAATTAGAAAAAAATAGTAAAAAACTAGTAAAATGTAAAAATCATTTCCCACTGATGTCACTATCAGGGGAACCTCCAAGTTGAAAAAAAATATATATATATATAAAAAATATATTTTTGTGAGCAAGTCCTAAAATTAGCATATTAGCTTAAAACAATTCTCGCATGGAAAGAGTTAAAATACTGGCATATTAAATGCCCGTGGGGTGTCTACTTTTAAAAAAGGTATGATTTTATGGGGTAAATTGAATTGGCCAGGTTCAACAACGTCCCAATTAACACCGGGGGAAGGATGGCCACACACCTAATTTCCAATTAGAAAAATGCACACGTACCAAATGTGGCCTTTTAGTTCCCACAAAAATGACACACCCATGCATGTGGGATATCACTGCACTCAGGAGATGTTGCTGAACACATTATGGGGTGTCGTGTGACAGCGGCATATACCAGGAGCTGTAAATTCATACATAAAGTAGGTGTGTGTGGGAAAAATACACACACAAAAATACTACTGCAAACTTTGAAAACATGCTGGTGGTAAAATGTGTGCATGCAAAGAGTTAAAATACCAGCATTTAAAATACCCTGTGGTGTCTAGTTTTGAAAAGTATATGGTTTTGTTGGGCACACTGAAATGGCCCGGCTCAGATGTACCAAATAGGGCATGGGCAGTGGATCCCCAAATGCCAAAGTTCAACATTGAAAAATGCGCATGCCCCAAATGTGGCCCTTTTGCCCCCAAACGGCCAGGCAAAATCATTCATGTGAGGTATCGCTGTACTCAGGAGATGTTGCTGAACACATATTGGGGTGTTTTGTGATAGTGACATATACGAGAACTTTTTAATTCATACCTGAAGTAAAATGTGTGTGGAAAACCAAATGCAAAAAAATGACTACCACAAAGTTTGGCAAAGACTGGTGGTAGATATGGTGCATGGAAAGAGTTAAAATACTAGCATTTGAAATACCCTGGGGTGTCTAGTTTTCAAAAATATATGGGTTTATTGGGCACACTGAAATGGCCCGACTCAAAGATGTACCAAATAGGGCATAGGCAGTGGATCCCCAAATGCCAAAGTTCAACATTGAAAAATGCGCATGCCCCAAATGTGGCCCTTTTGCCCCCAAACAGCC
Organism: Sceloporus occidentalis; assembly: GCA_023333645.1. Classification (NCBI taxonomy): domain Eukaryota; kingdom Metazoa; phylum Chordata; class Lepidosauria; order Squamata; family Phrynosomatidae; genus Sceloporus; species Sceloporus occidentalis. The sequence continues at coordinate 23,729 of JALMGF010000043.1, read as the reverse complement.
AGGCAAAATCATTCATGTGAGGTATCGCTGTACTCAGGAGATGTTGCTGAACACATATTGGGGTGTTTTGTGATAGTGATATAAACGAGAACCTTTTAATTCATACCTGAAGTAAAATGTGTGTGAAAAAACAAATGCAAAAAAATGGCTACCACAAAGTTTGACAAAAACTGGTGGTAGATATGGTGCATGGAAATAGTTAAAATACTAGCATTTGGAATACCCTGGGCTGTCTAGTTTTCAAAAATATATGATTTGATGGGGTAAATTGCATTGGCCGGGTTCAAAGATACCCGAAATGGCACATGGGGGGAAGAATTACCAGGTTTGGAAAAAATGGCTTTGAAATAGCAAAACGCTACTTGTACTTATTGCCCCATAATGGGTAGAAAAAAGCAAAAAAACATAAAAACATTGGGTATTTCTAAACTCAGGACAAATAGTAGAATCCATTTAGCAGTTTTTTTCATTACCTTTTATAGATGAGTAAAAGATTTTTCAACTAAAAGTTAGAAACAGTAATTTTTTTCTAAATTTTTCACCATATTTTATACTTTTTTTAGTAGTAAATAATATGATACAATCAAAACAATGTCATCTAAAGAAAGCCCTTTTTGTCCTGAAAAAAACAATATCTAATGTGTGTGGGTTCAGTAAACGGGAAAGAAGAAAATTACAGCTAAACACAAGCAGCGCAGAAATGTTAAAAAGGCCATTGTCACGAAGGGTACAAAAAGTAAAATCAGCCTTTGTCACGAAGGGGTTAAATGTTGAATCAACGAGGCTCTGCTGTTCTTCAGACAGCTGTTCCTTGAGTCTTAAATCATGTCCGTCCCTGAGGAACAGCTCTGGTATATTGCACTGACTAGGGATATGAGGGAAAAGGACATAAAGGTCTCCTGTGCGAGACCAAATCGTCCGTTATATGATGTGAGATTAAAAACTTTTTGTATGTTTTAGTCCTGTGAGTGCGTCGAGTTTTTCTTTGACTGTATTTCTGCTGTTGGAAAGAACCAGTAAACTGATTTTTGAGTGCGATATTGGAACATATATTTAATTTATCCTGCTTCTTGCAGATATATGCTGACTATGCACTGGGCTTATGATTTTATAGTAAGTAAAATTCCTTCTATATCTCTTCAGATGTACACATCTGAATAGGTATAATAAAGATGAGAGGAATAGTGTTCAGAATAATTAAAATATCCATCCACAAGTTTGCTTTGTTTTATCCAACATTAATGTAAAATCTTTTTCCTTCCCCTCCCACAGAATTTGGAGAGTTCCAAAAATAAGCGTAATCTTTCATCCGACTGTCCTGAAGTGTCTCCCACAAAAAGGCAGCGAATAACAAGTGAAAGTTTGTCAGTATCTCTCTTGCCATGTAGATCAACCAAATTGCAGCAGACCCCTTTTCACACTACTCAAATTAAATTGAAAGAAGGTAGTACACATCAAGAGCAACCAGGTAAAAAGGGATTAATGAATTCTCTGTCGGATAAATCCTGCCCTATGAAAAAACAACCCAAAGTGGACTCTGCTTTGTCTATTGGAAAACGTAATCTTCAGTTTCAGCAAAAACTCAAGGTAAGTACATATTTTTAACTGCATGACATACACTCCTGGCTCCTTGCAAGGAAGTCTCTCTGCCATGCCAAGCTATAAATGATTTTATGTACGTATCAAGGAAATACAGTATGCATATGTTAGCAAAAAAATATACTGCCCATTTGTAAATGGAAAATATCTTGGATGCATATTAGGAATATGCATCTGTTCTCAACTATATATTGCATCACCATAATAAATTCAAATTTGCTAGAATATATTTTAAGTCCATGGTCCTAAAGATGTTTACTACCATCCTTTGGGCAACCCAAATGTATAATGCTATACCAGCCAGTGTTCTCTTCCCATTATAACCGTAAAATCTTAGGTATAAAAATCCTGGGCTACGCCGACGACCTCTTATTCGCTGTTACCCGCCCGGGGATTTCCCTCCCTAATATTCTTAAAGAGCTTTCCCTGTACGGTGCCCTTACCAATTTTAAAATTAATTCATCTAAGTCGGAGATTCTCAATGTGAATTTGCCCCAGGGCGGCTGCTCTCCCGCTTCAGACCTCCTTTCTCTTTGCTTGGCGTTGCCCCAAAATCCGACACCTTGGGATTTGGCTGTCTCCTGACTTTTCCCAACTTTTCCACTATAATTTTGCGCCCCTTCTGGCCGCTCTTCAGGCTGATTTGGCTACATGGAAGAAACTGGCGCTCTCCTGGGTTGGTCGCATTAATACGATTAAGATGAATATTATGCCCCGTGTTCTTTATTTGTTCCAGGCTCTCCCTATCTCCGTCCCTCCCTCCTTTTTTGACTCGCTCCGGTCCACCTTCTTGCGATTTGTGTGGGGCACTCGTGCACCCCGAATTCGCTTCACCACGTTGATACTCCCCAAGTCTAAAGGTGGTCTTGCTTTGCCCTGCCCCCGCTCTTATTATAGGGCGTGCCACCTGCTCCGTGTTCTGGAGTGGGCACATAGTCCGCTCCATAAGCAATGGGTGGGCGTCGAGGCGGCCTTGCTGGATCTACCCATGAAGGTCTTACCTTGGTTGTCGATTCCGACGGCTCGCGCGATCACTTCACCTCACCCTTTTATCCGGGCCACTTATATGACTTGGCTTCAGATCCTTCGGAAGACGCAACTTTCTTCTATCCCCTCCCCATTGACCTCGGTCAGGGATAATCCTGACTTTCCTGCTGGGATGGGCCGCGACCTTTTCCCGGCTTCTCCTGCTGTGGTGGGACAGGGGATTGGTTCCTTTCTGACCTCTGAAGGCCTTAAGCCCTTGGCCGTACTGTCCTCCCGCTCGCCCCCCTCTTTCTTCGATTCCTTCCGTTACGCACAATTGTGCAGTTTCTTCCGGTCCTTGCCTCGGAAACATGCTGTGTTGCGAGATCGCACACAGTTTGAGGAGCTCTGTGTGGCCTCCACGCTCCCGCCCCATGGCATCTCTAGGCTATACGGCCTTTTACTTGTGTCCTTTTACCCGATATCACCGCCGTTCATGGGGGGCTGGGAATCTGAGCTGCAGGTCATCTTCTCCGAGGCACAATGGGAGAAGATATGTGTCATCACCCACAGCTGCTCTAGGAGTAACAGAGACCGGGAAATGGCATACAAATTGTTGTCCCGCTGGTATCGACCCCCGGCCTTGACTTCCACTTACCGCCCAGATGTGCCTAACAGATGTTGGAGATGTGACGCCTCTCCTGGCTCTCTTCTCCACCTCTGGTGGCACTGCCCACGGCTCGCTCCTTTTTGGACCTCGGTCCATCAGCACTTGCAGCGCTTCACGGACAGGACCATCCCTTTTACGCCAGAATTCCTCCTCCTTCATCATCTGCCCTACCCTGTGCGCTGGTTCCGGAGATCGGTGATCCGTCACCCGTCACCTCTTGACGGCAGCTAAGGCGCTAATTCCTCAACGCTGGGGCAGCCCTGCCCCACCCACCCTTAAAGACTGGGTTCTACGGGTGGAACAGATACGCGTCTTTGATGAGTTGCAACTCCTGTCCGATGAGTCCATTGAGCGTTATAGGTCCACTTGGTTCCACTGGCTGGAATTTGTGTCGGGGCCTGATATTCGTCCTTTATTGGACTAGCGGCATAGACATGTTCCCCCTGGGTTGGGCAGCTGGGTCGCTGGGCTTTCTTCCCTTCTTTCATTCTTCCTCTCTTTCATTCTCTCAGTTTTTTATTTCTTTCATTCTTCATTTTTTATTTAATTTTTTTTTTTTTTCTTTTTTATTTATTGTTGTTTTTTTTTTAATTTTTTTTTTTTTTTTATTTATTTTATTTTATTTTTTTCTCTCTTTGTTTTCTCCCATTAGTTTTCTTTCCCTTCTCCTCCTCCCACTGGGCTCGCAGCTCGTTTCCTTGAGACGGTTCTGTACTATGCCACGTCTCACTGTGCTGCTCGCGTGTACCTGCTCCAGTTCATCTGTGGTCATGATGTTTCTCATTTCGTTATCACGCTACTGTCTGGGGCTTTTCGACTAGCGCCCGAGGCTACTGTCATGACTTCCCCCCCCTCCACTAATTTGGTTGCTTTGTTGTTCCCTGTTTGTTTACCTCCCTCGTCTCTCCGAGTGGGCTCACAGCAAATTTTTCTGAGAGTGATGTGTACTTTACCATGTCTCACTGTGTACCTTGCTCATGATTGCTCATGCTCTCCTGCTCAACTGTCATGATGTTTCTCATTTTGTTACCACAATGCTGTCTGGTGCCTCTTCGCTGGCACCTTGTGTTGCTGTTCTGACTCCCCCTCCCCCCCTAATTTTTCCTTCTGTACCCTCCATCCACAAAAACCGATTTAAAATAAAGAAAAACTGATTTACCCTAAAATCTTAGGTATAACGCACGCTTTTACCCCTTTTTCAGGAGTTTAGAAAAGGAGGGTATGTTTTATAACCAAGTACTCTTTGAAATGTGCTGCACCCATGAGCGTGATCGTGCAGTGTTCACCTCATGATTGCTGGTTTACCAGCAATTCCATCCCAGCTACCATAGCTAGCTTCAGGGACAAAATCCAGAGTATCTTTGGCCCCCATTTTAGTGTGGGGTATTGGCCCTTAACACCTCCTGCTGCATGATTGCTTCATGAGTGCGTTCATACAGAGTTAATCCTCCAACCCCTCCAGTACCAATTAAGTAGCACTGACCAAGGTGTTTCCTGATGTCAGACTCTGCAGCAGTTCAAACTTTTATGGAGCCAATCTGGAGTTGGCTGGTGACTATCCTATAGACCACAAATTCTCTGATCATTGACAGCCACTGGATGACCTCTCCCATCTGAGTGGCATCCAGGCCATACAAGTGATGATAAAACACCTTTTTATTAATAAAAAATAAAACATCTTTATATTTTTATTACATAACTGATTACTGTATGATCACTGATTAATGGCATTTTGAATCATTGATTCATTTGATTCACGGAGCAATGTCAGTGGTCTAAACTTGCCGCTTATAAGTGATCTCATAGCGCAGGGGCGTCCAACATGCGGCCCTCGAGGTGACCCCTTCTGCTGCATGATCGCTCCATAAGAACAATCATGCCCCTGAAATGCCTCAATAGAATCAAAGCTGCAATTTTGCAATTTCTGTATTGCTATTGCAATAGAGGGAAATTGACAATAGGATTAAAACCTGTTAACGCCTACTGGTACAAAAGGCGTACAACGGTAAGAGGATACACTGTGTTGTATTAGTTGCCTGAAATATCTACAATTGGATTATGTTGTATTCCATTAAATTAATTTGGTCACCCCAAAACACATCTGTCTTTGATTTTCTTTTAAAGCTTAGTTGTTATCATAATGTTTTCATCCCAGATGTAGAGTGATATAGTGATGCACCGAAATGAAAATTCTGGACCGAAACCGATAACTCAGGATGCACTTGGCCGAAACCAAAAACTACTACCCCCGCCTTTAAATAAATAATAATTAAAATATATATATATATATATATATATATATATATATATATATATATGTGTATGTATATGACATTTTATGTACCGTATTTGGTCGATTATAAGACAAGGTTTTTTTCAAAGCAGATGCTCTGAAAAATACCCCTCGTCTTCTAATCGGGGTCGTCTTATAATCAGACCTCAAATAGAGGATCCTTTGGTCTAACCCCCACCACACACACACACACACACTTACCGGTGCTTCCAATTTCCTGCTGTATACTGGGGCAGCGGGTTGACGTCCACGCGATCCGCATAGACAACTTCTGCTGCAGCCGGATGGAGGTGTGGCTAGCAGCGGGGGTTGTCTGCGTCCATCGCGCAGACCTTCCCCGGCTGTCAGAGATCAGAGTTCCCCGCACCGGCACGGGGAACTCTGATCTCTGGCAGCCGGGGAAGGTCTGCGCGATGGACGCAGACAACCCCCGCTGCTAGCCACACCTCCTTCCGGCTGCAGCGTAAGGAAGACTGCTGCACCGGTATACAGCAGGTAATTGGAAGCACCGGTAAGTGTGTGGGGTGGGGGAGTGTTAAATGGGGGCATAGGGCATTTCTGGAGGCAGAGTGCTCTATGAAATGCCTTTTAACCCCCTGAATGCCGCTCTGCCTCCTGAAATGCCTTATACTTCCCTATATGCCACTCTGCCCCATAATATGCCTTTTAACCCCCTAAATGCCAGAGTGGCATATAGGGGTATAAGGCATTTCTGGAGGCAGAGTGGCACATAGGGGGTCAAAAGGCATATCATGGGGCACAGTGGCATATAGAGGGTTAAAAGGCATATCATGGGCCACAGTGCCATATTGGAGTGGCAAGCCTGGGGGCAGATGTGTGTAACTGGGGGGCAGGTTGGAAAATACAAGGAAATAAAAACAAAAATATTTTTCTCAATCATAGCTTTTATTAAAAAATTTAATAGTTTACGTGAATTAACATTTACTGGTAAAACTTTTTTCCTATAGGGTCGTCTTATATTCAGGCTTTTTCTTTTTTTCCTAAATTAATATTCAGATTTTGGGGGGTCGTCTTATAATCAGGGTCGTCTTATAATCGAGCAAATACGGTATATATATGTGTGTGTGTGTGTGTGTGTGTGTGTATATATATATATAATATTGCTAACCGCAATCACACTCCTATCATGCCCAGGCAACCAGTACGTGCTGGAATCTGGGCATGATAGGAGTGTGATTGCTGTTATCAATCATATATATTTAATATAGCAAGCACACTCCTATCGTGCACAAGCAACCAATACATGCTGAAACCTGGCTAGCTACCCCCCTTGTGTATTGATGCTGCCCTGCAGGATGGGGTCCGCACATCACTTACAGCCTCCCTGTGCCGTGCCCTTACACATCCTTGTTATCACAGACATATTCATTAATTCACTTGTCCGTTCCTTCACTCACAGATACTCATCCATTCCCTCACTCACTCACAGATACTCCTCCAGATATTCCCTCACTCATAGATACTCATTAATACACCCTCCCCCACCTGAACTGCAGATTTTCTGGTGCTGCTCACAGACTTCCGCAGGGGGTGCTGCTTCCCTCTGTGTTGCTCGCACTATGTGCGAACAACTTCTCTTGTCCGCTCAGGGGAAGCAGGAATGGAGCAGGGTCATGTGACGTAAATTCACGACTCTGCTGGATTCCTGCTTCCCCTGGGTGGAACAAGAGACGTTGCTAGCACAGATAAGCAGCAGCAATTGCGTCTCCCCCCCCCCCCCCCTGGCCCAGCCTGCTCTGGATGGAGGTAGATTATTTTCAGCCCTTTCATTTTTTTGGGCATTTTTTTTTTTTGGCATTTTGCTGATAATGCCATCGATATTTCGGTTCATCCTTAGTGGTAACTTTGTGTTTAGCTGACATGAAGCCTCCCGACAAGGATGTTTTAGGGCTCCACGTGAAAGCACTTATGTGTAGTAAGTTCGCTTGTGAACACTTACAGGTTTGGTAAGGAGTACTGCTTTTAGATCATTTCGAGGATAATAGTGCTGCTTTGCATTTTTTTTTTTTCTTTCCCCGAATATAACAAGTGTTATGTATTTTGTTCATCCCCAGAAAGGGCTTCATATGGAGCCACTTCATTTCCTTCAGTGTCACAGTAAAAGCAATAGCAGTGATGATTTCAGCACCCAGTTGTGGGCATGTGCATTTGAACCCGCATTCGATAACTCTTTAAGCAAGGGTGAGTAATTTTATATTACCGTACTGTTACTGCAAACGAATTAAGCTTTTTTGTGGAAAAATATCAATATGAATTAACCAGGTTTGTTTGCCCATTTTCTGGCACTTTCAAATATGATGACACTTTAAAAACCAGTATATCTTTCTTTATAGTTGCATCCTGTGGTGGAGATTCCATCTGTGTAACTGACTGTGACACTGGCAAGGTTCTGAAAAAATACAAAGTGACTGGAGAGGTAAGAACCACTCTGAGGCCCCTTGATTTTACTATATAAAGACACAGCATAGTATTCTGTGGTTGAGACAAAAATTGGTCTTCTTGCAAATGACATTAATAAATGATCTGCCATCCCTATGGATGCACTAATAAATCCATGGAAAATAGCCCTTGTGACATATCTGTAATCCAGCCTATTTTGCAGTGGCAGGGAAATCTAAAGACCACCCAGGCTCTCTCCTGTTAGCAGATCTTGTGTAATGGTGCTTGTACTCCATTATTTTGTGAGTACCTGATCACACAATTGGGCATTTCTTTCTGGTGCATGTTAATGCTGATACTGGCAGACACAATCCTGGAGACAAGTAGGGATCCAGACCCTGCAGGGATCTGTAATGCCCCCTCTACTGGCACACATTGTGATCATAAAGTATTATTTATTGTTTTATATAGCGCCTATATTGTTTTGTACAGCTGAAGTCCCAATAACAAAAGTTATGGTGGGTAAAGGTAATGGGGGAAAACCCTTCCACCAGAAATCTGAAGTGATTTTACTTGTCCTGAAATTATTTTTTTTTTATGTGGGTACATCTGTCTTGTAAAAAGGGAGTCATTGTTGAACCAACATAGGAACGCAAAAAAAAAATGTTTAGGTGCCAGCATATTTTTCATATCTTAGCTGTAAAGGATGTTGATGCTAATGCATAGAGTATGAGGTTATCATTTTGACACCTAACTAAAAAAACTCATCTTTGAAGGTTGTGGTTTTCTGATCTAGGTTGTCTTGTGTGATTCTGTAGTGGTAGTTGAGGACTTGAGGTCATTTGTTTACTTCAGCATGCAATGCTTTAAAGGGTGGAGAAGCCTACCACAGGAGTAGTAGTAGAAATTTTAGGAATGCCTGGGATGGATATATGGCTTATTTGTGGTCTGGGAACTTGATTGGCAAATTGTCATCTGAATATCAATTCTGTGTTTTAGGAGTTCTTTACTTTGGCATGGTCAACACTTACTATGATAAACAAAGAAGGTCAGAAGAGGAAGATTAATATATTAGCTGCTGCTGGAAAGCTTGGAATAATAAAATTAATCCATCCAAAAATTAATTTAGCCTATGGAGAAATAAAGGCTCACAAAAAGGCAATTTCTGTCATATGCTTCAGCCCACATCAGGAAACTTTTCTTTTCAGTAAGTATTCACACATCATCCTTGTGTTGGCATTGTTCCCTTCACTCCCTTCTGGTTTAACCCCCTTCCTTTGCACAGCTAGAATAACACCTTTACTGAGTGGAAAATCCCAATCCCCTTTTCTTGCTATACAGTTAACTAACCTCATTTAAACATTTGCAATGTCATGTATCCTGTCTTCTACAACATTGGTAACTGGGAAGAAGTTAAAAAAAAAAAAGTTTCCCCTTTTGTTTGTTTCTTCCCTTCCAGGTGGATCCTATGACAAAAGAATTATCTTATGGGATATTGGTGTACCAGATTGTGAATACAATTTCAGAGCTAGGTATGGCATTTAAAAAATAAATAAAAAGGATAGGAGAAATATGATATAGTGCCCTCCACAAATATTGGCACCCTTGGTGAATATGATCAAGGAAGACTGGGTCTTTATTAACCTCTTTATCTTTCCTTTTTTTCTCATATGAATTCATAAGGGGGCAATAACTGTAGCACACATTTCACCTTTTTTTTTTTTTTTTTGATAAACCAGTATTTATTTATTTTTTTGTTTTTAGAAAAGATTGAGCAGGTTAAGCAATTCACAATTTTTCAGCCGCCTACTTTTATATTTAACAAGTGTGCCAGTATTTGCTCTGAAAAATATCCCTAGTTATGTTGTCTTCTAATCGCACATTACGCTCTTATCTCGACTGCAGCCGCGCCATTGCCACAGGGTCATTACTTGACTCCATGGGTGGTTTGACGAATTTGAGTGTTCTTGGGTCTGTAGTATCCAGTATGTACAAGTTAATAGAAAAAGTATATGTTATTCCTTCTTGTGCTAAAGACTTAATTGTAGTCTCATTTGTTTTATCAGTCAGCTTCTTATACTTGACGCCTCTTCTACTCCTTTACGAATTTGTCCAGTCCCTGCATGTCCTGATCAGTATTTGCTGGCTGCTTGTGAGGATGGTTGCTTTGTTTGGGACATAAAACTCAACAAAACCCAAGGAAAAAGGTAAAACTCTTTTGAACTCTTAGTCAACTTTTTTTTTTTAATTTATTTATTAAGAATTAAGAAGCTGGCCTCTTTCACGGGAATTTCACTTGACATAGTTGTCTCAAGTGAAACCTGGATTTACAACATACTGTAGGGGGGGAAATGTACTAAAGACTGGCAAAGGTCATCTCTGTCATCTTTCATTATCTTTCTGTTTTCACACGAAAATAATGCATACATCTGTATATCGTGTGTGTCATGGTATATTTGTAACATGAAGAAATTTGGCAAAGGACTGCAATTTCAAACCCATCAACCATTATTTTCAAACATTTTATCTATCAGATCTTGGGAGGTAGAATTCAATTTTCCGATATATAACAATGAAACAAAGAAGTCTGACTTCCACATAATAGATGGCCTTGCATTTCTAAACAAAGACCTCATAGGTGAGTACAAGGCTATGGTCCGTTTGGATATAATGAAGCACTAGGGTGCAAACCATATGTTTGCAAATGATTTGAACCTTTCAGATTTTTGAATAAGCCTTAAAAACAACCTTCAGCAAGCAGCCCTTCTAGTAGCTGGGTTAGCATAATGCATAGATCGTGAGAATATTTACAATCTGTCCCCACCTAACTGTGAGTTTATGTAGGGCCAAAAAAATAAATCACCATCTTCTTTTATAAGGCTCTGTTGATATCCATTTTGTTAGGTGTCTGGTATGCTGCCAGATTGTGACTTTGATAATATTTATACAAGCAACGTCCTACTTGTTTACCATCTGCAACTCAGTAGATATAAAAGAAGATTGGGTCTTTATGGCTGAAGTTTTCTTGACCGTAAAGGCATTCAAATTGGCTGCTGTAGAAGCTGTTTTTTTTGGTTTTTTTTTATGATAAGCATATTTTACCTAGCTGTTAGCAACATTGTTTTATAAGTGTGTTTTGTCTTTAAGTAATTGCCCAGGTTTTACTTTCTGTTTAAAGTTACAAAAAAAGTCATTGTTTTATATAAAGCCTGTTTTGTTTGTTTTTTTTGTTTTTTTTTTAGTTTCTAAAAGTGCAATGCAGGGGTCTATTTATGTATGGAGCTGGGAGAGATCTTTCAAAACAAAGAAATCTAAAGGCCCTAAGAAACTGGACGCAGTAATATTGGCAGAGCTGAAATGGTCAGAGACTGATCTTCCATATCTGACTCTCTCAGCATCTTCGGGTAAATTCTCTCAAATCCAGTATTTGCATAAAATAGTGGAAGGGTTGTACTTATTGGTTTGTTCTAGGTCAGTGATGGCGAACGCGTGGCACGCTGTTGGCACGCTGAGCCGTCTCTGTGGGCACGCCGTGACCATGGGCGGGGGGGACAGATACCCCCCAGTAACTCATGCGGGGGGGGACCGATAATTAAGAAATCCCCCCCCCCAGGGCATTAGGAACCCCCCAATAGAAACGCCGCAAATGCGGCCTGTGAGACCTCGAGGTGCGGCCCGCGGTAACCGATCTTACGCGGTCCGCACCTCGAGCCCTGCTACTTACCTGTGGGAGGGTCTTCTGTACTGCACAGAGGAACCGGAACCCAGCAGAGTTCACGTGACATTACATCACATCCTCTGTGCAGTACCAGAGAACGCAGAGGGAGGCCGCGGCATCAAGGAGCTGCAGTGCAGGTAAGGGGGTGGGGAAGGTAGTTTGAATGAGTATGCGTGATTGAGGGAATGAATCTGTGAATGAATGAGGATATGAATGAATGAGTGTGTGTGTGATAGAATGGATGTGTAAGTGCTGGAACCTAGGCATGATTGGACTGTGATTGATGTAAGCAATCACACTCCTATCATGCCAAGTCAGCCAGTACATGCTGAAACATAGCTAGCTGCCCCCTTGTGTATTGATGCTGCCAGCAGTATGGGGTCTGCACATCACTTACAGCCACCCTATACCAGCATGTACTGGCTGCCTGGGTATGATAGGAGTGTGATTGCTGTTAGCAATCACACTCCTATCATGCCAAGTCATATTGCTAATTTTTAACTTCGTTATTCAGGTTTAATTGCAGTGTTGGCACTTTGAAAAAAATACGTCGTTTTGGTTTGCAGTTTGGGCACTTGGGCTCAAAAAGGTTTGCCATCACTGTTCTAGGTTAATGCACTGCGAGTGTCTTTCAACGGTGAACAATATAATATTTCTTGTCCAGTATTAGTATTTTCGAAAAGCTTTTCTCTCTCGACGGTGGTAAAATAGATTGGCATTAAGTGTATTTGTCTTATTAATTAGTGACACCACTAGTTCAGAAATGGTTACTGTGCGAAGAAGAAAAAAATACTCAACTTGTAAGCTGTCTTGAGGACAAAATAAATGTGCTGCTACCTGAATGCTGCCATTACAATAAGGCTAACCAAGCTGTTTCATTCCTTGTTTACAGAAGGATTCTGTGTCTTCTGTGGTGATGAAGCTGGGAAAGTATGGATATATGACCTTCATACTTATGAAGCAGAATTAATAAAGGGCATCTTCAGCAATACTCTGAAAGACCCCTCAAAGGTATTGCTCATATTAACTTAGATTTTGTTAGAACTACATACAATTAAAATTAGTCTTTGATTTTTTTTTTTGATTTTTTTTTTTATCTATCCTTTCTCTATATGTGGACAGTATGCATTGAGAAGCAGTGGATTTAGGCATTGGATCACTGGCAGTTACTTTAACACACAAATTAGTTAACAATCTGTTGTTTTTTTTAACCTTGCCCCACAAGTAAATGTCAAATCTGTCCTTTTACTTAGATTGCACTCAGGTGAGCCATCATAAATAATAAATAGATTTGATAATGAATAAAAGTATTTGGTAATACCGTATTTGCTTGAATATAAGACAAGATGTTTTTCAGTGCATATGCTCTGAAAAATACCCCTCGTCTTATATTCAAAGTCAACTGGACCTCAAATAGAGGTCTGACTAAGACCCAGATCCCCTGGAGCGCTGCAGGGGACCTGGATCCTCCTCTCTGGCAGCCGGTGAACGTCTGTGCGATGCGTGCAGACAACCTCCACTGCTGCCATTAGACACCAGGAAGTGTGGAGCATGGGGCAGGTCTAGGGATGCATCGGTAAGTCGGGGGGCAGAGTGGCACCCTCTTTGTTTCTCTCATGACTTGTTCACTCCAAAACTGTCATTACCTCCTCCCAGGATTTCACACGTGCTGTGTACCCCTTCTCTGGAATTCCCTACCCTTTTCTGTCAGACATTCTCCCTCGTATTCAACTTTTAAAAGCTCTCTGAAAACCCATCTTTTTGGAGAAGGGTTTTCTTCCTAGCACTCAGCCAGCATCCTAATCAAGCCATCTGAATGACTAACAACCTCTACAGATCACCCTCACTCGAGAGTCACCCTGATTCAAGCGGTCTACTCCTATGGTTTTATTTCCCCCTCAACTACCAACTAGATTGTAAGCATGCAAGAGCAGGGTCCTTTTTTCCTTTTGGACCACTTTATTGCGTGTGATTTTATTTTTTTTTGCTGATTGTAACAGCGCTATGGAATCTGATGGTGCTATATAAACACATGTAATGTAACAAGGCATCTTACATGAATGCCAGAAATGAGAGGTTTTGGTTTTATCAATCGGCCAATTAAGCTCACCTGCCACATCAAGGCACACTTTTAATAGGGTGAGAATCTACTCTCACCTCCTGTATAGTGGGCACACAAAGCTGTTTATACTGCTACCAAAACCTTATTAATGTGTTGGGGGAGGTGCAATCAAACCTTCCAATTAACCCCTGGGCAGCAAGCTGCAACCAGACAAATGAGGAGCCAACACCCTCACATATATGCAAGCAGAGAAAACAAGAAAGTTCGGTGCGCTAACCTAGTCCCAGGCTCAAATAATAAAGGTGTGTAAAATGAGGCCTACCAAACAGGTGTGAGCAATAATAAATACCTAATTTATATTATGTTTATATATTTGTTGCCAACTTTATTAGGGTGAGAAGCGCAGACAGTATATGTTTTTTGTATACATTGTACAGCCAATACACTGTATTTGCAGCATGCTCGCACCTGTTTGGTAGACCTCATTTTACACACTTGTATTTCGGCCTGGGACTAGCTTAGCGCACCACCATTTTTTATTTTTTCTGTGTTTTACCCCTGTTTATTTGGGGACTGTTTCGTATTGATTTTCGCACTGTGATAGTTATACTCAGAATATATGTGTATCAGTTTTTGTCGTTGCTTTAATCTTGTACTCATTGCTTTCGTAGATAACTGGAGTTATCACATTGTTTATCTGATTTGAAAGTTTTTTTGTTTTTTTTTTACTTTTTTGACCTAATTTGAGTTTTTGTAGAGTATAATTGAATTTGGGGGTTACCTAACCCTTCTTGGGTACTTTTAAACCTTAAATAGAACTTGGTGGTGGCAGTAAAAATAAGTTTTGGAGTCATGGGGTTAGGCTAGGTTTCCACTTGGTTTTTTTTTTGCTAAAAACGCCAATAGCGCCACCTGGCGTTTTTTTTAGTGAAAAAACGTTGCAGCCAGATGTTAGCTGTTCTTCAATAGGAAATCGCAGAATGCCATATCCACTTGGCGTTTTTTCGTTTGGCGTTTTTTCAGTCCTCTTTGGCGTTTTTCTGCTTTTTTGGGCTCTGTGGCAGTTTTTCAAAATCGCAGCGTGTTGACACTCTGGCGTTTTTTGCAAGGAAATCTTGGCGTTTTTCTCCAATAGAAGTCGATGGGAGAGAAAAAACGCCATGAAAAAGCCATGTGGGTTTATTGCCTTGGCGTTTTTTATGGCGTTTTCTCCACAGTTACAATGCAGAGGATGGACCCAGTATCTGTGTGTCCTACGAGAAATAGGCTGGAAACAAACAGTTTCACACAAAACAAAGTTCATATTGAATTCTACACCATTTGGAACAAACATGCCATTACAAACAAACATACGCGACACATCAACTGGATCCTGCGTGCCAAAAGCAACAGCAAACAATTTGCACCATCATTTGGGGCCAATCTTCCTAGAGGAGCAGACATTCGGAATAAAGCATGCCTTACAAACCACAGAAAAGTGACAAAAGGGTCCGCCGGGGCGTTTAAGTAGAACTCTACCAAGTAAATGACATCAGGGGGCAGATACTTGCCATTTATCCTAATCCCTTTTTTAGCTGGGTGAAACTTCTAACTTGTAAAGGCTGGAAAAACTGCCTAAGGTCAAAAAAAGCAATTTCCACAGAAAGGCAAAAACTCCAGAAAAAAACGCCAAAACGCAGAAAAATGCAGTGGCAGTTTTCTTGGCGTTTTTCATCAAGAAAAAAAACGCAGGACAAAAACCCAAGTGGAAACCTAGCCTTAAGGTGTACTTGCTCTGGACCCTGGAAGCAGACCATTAACCCTTCCATGCCCATATTTCCCTTAACGTCACGGTAAGAGCCGACAAGCAGGTGGCAGTTTGGGGCATCCCTGACACTTGATCCTAGCCTTATTTTCAACTTGTGTTTTTTCTATGAAACCTAAGGGAGACTATGTTATAGCTATATTCAGAAAAAGACTGTTCTTATCTCCTGTTACAGATAAAATAAATGTGTTTTGAGCTTGTTTGAGCTTTTTTAATATTTTTAAAGATATAGAGATACCGTGAAAGTCATCCCTGTTATTCTAGCGCTGCCACATGATTATTTTGTGCCTGGTTGGTCTGTTTAAATAAAACAATGTTTTTCTATTAATTTATATAGCACCATCATATTCCACATAGCTATTAAAGTCTTGTCACTAACTTTTTTTCTTTTTTCTTCCATTAATAGATTCTTCATTGGCCATCACTTACTTCAAGCAAAGATGTGGTGTCTGGACCGTTGATAAACAACGTGGCCGTGGACTCAGCATTACAATATTTAGTGGCATTAACAGATAAAAACCTCATTGCGATATGGAAAATATTATAACTTTTGAACAGACTTTTTTAGCATTTTAAAAATTTTATGCAAACTGTTATCTCACATTCTAGTTACGCCGTCTGTAATTTTTTTGGTGATTCAACTGTAATAGCGACTTTAAAAAAAAAAGAAAAAAAAAAAAGGCATTTCTAAAAGTTGCCCTATGTTTTCAATTTCAAAATCTAGATATCGGCTCTTCTGTCCCCAACGCAAATGTTGGCTAGAATAATATTTCTTTTTTATTCACTTTAGGAAAATTTTAAAAAAAGTGTATCTGAAATCATGCAATAAGATGTTAATTTCATTAGCATAAGAAAACCGGTTGCATATTTACACTGTACACTCAGAGTTGTACAAACTTTCCTCCCATAACCGATTTCTGAACTCTGCAAGAAAATGGGATTGTAAACAATACTTAAAGTTGAATCAAACTCACATGCTGTTTTTGCAAATATTTAAAAATACATTTTTTTCGATTTTAATAGCTATATCTTTTATTTTTATTAGTAGGCCTTTCGTGATTAACATCATAACAGCTATGTCAACAAAATTATATATATATTGTAATCTCTGTCCTTTGTATCCCATTTTTTGATTCTGATTGGTTTTATGTGTTTCTATTTATGTATTTTAAGCTTGGCATTAAGTAATCCTTGTTTTACATTTTCCTTGATTTATAGACGTATGGTGGGACAGGTGTGGAGTGCCTTGTAGCTTTTGATTTTAGTTATGCTTTTTCTCCCTATTTGGATTTATTTCACAATGCTTGAGCGTGCGCTTCAGTATTTCTCTTATTTCTAAAAATATAATTTGAAGAACAGTAATTCTGGAAAGCACATTAAAACAAAAAACGTAAAAACCTTTAAACGGTGAAAGTATTATCATACTTACATACAAATCTATACAAGACCCAAACATGTTTGTTGTCAAACAAAGCAACACAACAGATTTCAGTATCAAACTGTGCCCATGGTGTAGGGGCGCTATTTGTACTATAGAGGGTGCTCTCGGCAATAATCCTTTCCATTAAATTAAAAGCTGTACCACAAAATAGATCTCACATGAATGAAAAGCACAAATTAGATAATATACAAACTTTTTACACCTGGCTTGGGTCCCTGCTTTTACCTTTTTCACATGAAAATTGTAGTCAGGGAACAAAAATGATTGGAAACGGTCACGGCATTGCATCCCGAAGAAAGCAACACGTCCGATTTCCATATGCAAATCTACTCATGGTGTAGTAGTGCTCTTTGGAGTATAGGGGGTGCTCTCTGCAATAATCCTTTTCCTAGAAGAAAAGCTATACTGCACAAAAACAAGATTGGGAGCCCTTTGTTGGAGAAATTTGAAAACGGCTTTTATTTTATTTTTTGCTGGCGTTCGTTAAGGTCGGACGGTCAGCTTTTTTCACGATACAGCGATTGATGAACACGAATGTTTTGCGTTGGATAGCCCATACCTTGACGCTAAGCTACGTCTCTTTGCTCCGTGGTGGAAAAGACTTTGATTATGCTAAGGTGTTAGCTTTTGTTTTCCCAAGGAAAAGACTTTGCTTGACCTGAGATGTTGGCTCTTGTTTTCGCCAGGAAAATATGGAACGCTTCACGAATTTGCGTGTCATCCTTGCGCAGGGGCCATGCTAATCTTCTCTGTATCGTTCCAATTTTAGTATATGTGCTGCCGAAGCTAGCACAGAGCCACTGTCTTTTTGCCCAGTATATATATCCCGCCAGGACCCAGGCTTTTCAAGTTAAGGAGAGAAAGATAGAAGTCCAAAATGCTTCCTTGATGGAACTTTCATGACAAACGTCACAGAAAGGAGTTTGCCACCTGTTGCTTTTTCACATGAAAATGTAGGCAGGGAACAAAAATGATTGGAAACGGTCACGGCATTGCATCCCGAAGAGAGCAACACGTCCCATTTCCATATGCAAATCTGCTCTTGGTGTAGTAGTGCTCTTTGGCGTATAGGGGGCGCTCTCTGCAATAATCCTTTTCCAAAGCAAAGCTATAGTGCAGAGAAATAAAGGGAAACAACAATGTTCACAAGGGTGGAGGCATTAAGAACTTGGTTAGAGAGGCATTTGTCTAAGCCATGCACCAACTCCAGGACATTGATTCCTATATTCGCTTGGAGGGAGATCCCACCACCACTTTCCAATAAGAATTGTTTTCACTTTTGGATAAGGTTTTTGGGGAGACTATAATAACCAAGGATGGGTTCAAATTTTGAAGGAATAGATGTCAGAAATGCCGGTTGGCAGTTGACAGTTGAACTGAATGGATGCATAATCTGTGCGCTCTTAACCTAAAACGGAAAAAGAGGCAAAATCCATCGAATAAGTACAGTAAAAGACCACCGAAACAAACATGAAACCGGCTAAACCTAAGAAGACAACTCAAAAACAGGTATTTACCTTAAGTGATGAATTTAAAAACCAAAACGAAGCCTCGTTAAGTTCTGCAACGTTGACACAAACACAGCTAGCCATGGAAAAGGAGGAACCACTGATCTCTGATCCCATTGTCTATAGTACATCAGACATCAGATTAATCACAGAAATAGTAACAAAAAGTGTTAGAGAAACTTTAAATTCAATACTATCAGATTTTAAAAGTGAAATGAAACAAGAACTTCAGTCACTACGCACTGATCTCACCCGCACGATTAACGAATTAGGCCAGAGAACGGGCACAGTGGAAACTAAATTAGATGATCTCATCGACTCACACAATTCAGTAATAGAAAAATCACATGATGGGGAACTATAAAAAATAAAGAAAAAATAATAAATATAGAAGACAGATCACGCCGGGCAATCTACGAATAAGGGGAATCCCTGAAACTGTCAAATACAATGAGTTAATACCCTTTATCCAAGAATATGCAAAATGCTTCACAGATGGTTTCCTAAAAAAACCGTTGGAAATAGACAGGGTACACAGAATTTCAATGGGAAATGGGGCACCCAAACAGGCCCCAAGAGACGTGATCATTAAAGTGCATTACTACCCCCAAAGAGATGCCTTACTCAGGGGAAGTAGACAACAGATGCATTTACCTGACAAATATAACAACATCGCAGTATTCGCAGACCTTTCAGCAGAGACGCTAACATGGAGAAGAGAGATGAAACCTATGCTGGAGATCCTACAAACGCACAGGATACAATACAGATGGGGTTTCCCATGTCGGCTCCTTATTCTTAAAGATGGTGCAATCTGAACAATTCAATATCTGAAGGAGGGAATGGATCTGTTGTCAATTTGGGAAATAGCTGTACCTGAAACTTCGTCTGATTGTGGTAAATTCAAAACTCCTCTTCCAGCCTCAAAAAAGCAACAAAAAAATAGCAGAAAGTTCCCTCTCTGAATAACTCGCATAATAAACCAGGTTGATCCATGGAAATGGATCATATAACTTTGCTTGGCTCTGTTTGATTTGCAAGAACTATTTTCTGTGGAGATGGTTAAATCCACCAAAATTAAAATGCTGTTGATTGTGAGGACCCTGCTGTCTCTTATAATACTGAGACATCGGTCTACTCAGAGGCATACTTAATGATTAAAGTTATATAATATAAAATTGTATTATACATCTTAGGTTGTTACAAACATAAACTAAATAACAAAAGTTAGATAAGTTTTGTTCACCTTTTACTAACACTTAAAAGTAACTATCCGGGCTAGGTTATACCCACTTAAAATGATACTTTACTTTCCTGCCTCCAGGAGGATGAAGGGGTTGTCTCTCACACCAGTCAGTGAAATTTTCTTTTTTTTACTACATTTTTTTACTTTAATTTTACAACCAAATGTCTAGAAGATCCTAGAATAGAATGTCATTTATATCACTTGTAAGGATTTGATGATACAACGATGCTTAATACAGAAATGTTACTTATTAACCAAACTATAAATGTTAAGAAGCGAGCATACAGCACACCAACACCCTTTTACAAATGTATAACATAATTTCCCTTAATGTCAGAGGATTGAGCTCACCATGCAAACGTAACACATTCTGGTCAGAAATGCAACGTTTAAAAGCAGACATAATCTGTATTCAAGAATCACACTAGAAGAATTAACTTCTCACTATTTAAGACACCAAAACTTTACAAACATTTACCACTCTTTTTTTCACCAAAAGGAAAAGAGGATGTTCGATTATTTTTAAGAATTCATTAAATTGTGAGATATACGAGGTCATTGATGATGAAAAGGGTCGCTCCAACATAATATATTGTTCAATAAATGGCAAACCATTGGTCCTCGCAAACATATATTTACCACACTCCATACAATTTTCCACTTTAAAACATATACTGGAAATACTCACAAAATTCCCCCCTAATGCATCAACAATAATATGTGGTGATCTAAATACCTTATTTTGTCCAGAATTAGATTCATCCGAAGAAATTGAAAAAGCGATCTCAGATATGCCAACAGGTAAATCACCAGGATCTGACGGATTTACAAATTCTTACTATAAAACTTTCAAATCCATTTTAATCCCTAATTTATTGAATTGTTACAGAGAACTTCAATCTTTTCATCTGATACCTCAGGATATAAATAGAGCATTCATTGTAACCTTACAAAAACCCGGCAAAACACCGACAACTTGTGGCAATTTTCGCCCTATATCTCTACTAAACGTAGATTATAAATGATATGCCAAAATTTTAGCAAACGGACTAGCCAAAGCTCTCCCCAGTTTAATTAATTTAGACCAGGTAGGATTCATCAAAGCCCCTGATGCCAGAAGACGGATCATAGATCTCATAGACCTAAGTAATAGAAAAAAAGTTGGATGCCTTTTCTTATCACTAGATGCAGAGAAGGCATTCGATAGATTAAACTGGTCTTTCTTAGGGGAATGCATGAGGAGATACGGTATCCCTGATGAATTTATACAAATCTGTCTGGGTCTTTACAGTAAACCTTCAGCACAGGTGTTAATATCAGGAATCCACTCTCCTATTTTTGATATAAATAATGGAGCAAGACAGGGGTGTCCCATGTCACCTCTTTTATATATCCTCTCTTTAGAGCCACTTGCACAACTACCGTATTTGCTCGATTATAAGACGAGGTTTTTTTCAGAGCAAATGCTCTGAAAAATACCCCTCGTCTTCTAATCGGGGTCGTCTTCTAATCAGACCTCAAATAGAGTCTGATTAGGAGACTAAGATCCAGATCCCCCGCACCGCTGCAGGGGACCTGGATCCTCCTGTCTCACCCCCCCCCCATCATACACACACTTACCGGTGCTTCCTGCTGTATTGCCGGGGCAGCGGGTTGACGTCCGCTGCAGCCGGAAGGAGGTGTGGCTAGCAGCGGGGGTTGTCTGCGTCCGTCGCGCAAACCTTCCCCGACTGTCAGAGATCAGAGTTCCCCGCACCGGTGCGGGGAACTCTGATCTCTGACAGCCGGGGAAAGTATACGCGACGGACGCAGACAAACCCCCGCTGCCAACTCCACCTCCTTCCGGCTGCAGCAGAAGGCGACGTCAACCCGCTGCCCCGGCTGGAAGCACCGGTAAGAGAGGGCTGAGAGGGGAGGGGAGAGTGTGTGTGTGTGTGTTAGTTAAATGGGGGTATAGGGTGTGTGTGTGTGTGTGTGTGTGTGTGTGTTAAATGGGGGCATAGGGCATTTCTGGAGTGGCGTTAAGGGGGCATTTAATAGAGCACTCTGCCTCCTGAAATGCCTTATACACCTATATGCCACTCTGCCCCATAATATGCATTTTAACCCCCTAAATGCCAGAGTGGCATATAGGGGTATAAGGCATTTCTGGAGGCAGAGTGCTCTATACAATGCCTTTTAACTCCCTTAATGCCACTCTGCCTCCTGAAATGCCTTATACCTCCCTATATGCCACTCTGCCCCATAATATGCATTTTAACCCCCTAAATGCCAGAATGGGATATAGGGGTATAAGGCATTTCTGGAGGCAGAGTGGCATATAGGGGTATAAGGCATTTCTGGAGGCAGAGTGGCACATAGGGGGTCAAAAGGCATACCATGGGGCACAGTGGCATATAGAGGGTTAAAAGGCATATCATGGGCCACAGTGCCATATTGGAGTGGCAAGCCTGGGGGCAGATGTGCGTAACTGGGGGACAGGTTGGAAAATACAAGAAATAAAAACAAAAAAAATATTTTTCTCAATCATAGCTTTTATTAAAAAAAATAGTTTACATGAATTAACATTTACTGGTAAAACTTTTTTCCTTTAGGGTCGTCTTATATTCAGGCTTTTTCTTTTTTTCCTAAGTTAATATTCAGATTTTGGGGGGTCGTCTTATAATCAGGGTCGTCTTATAATCGAGCAAATACGGTAATTTGCTAAAACAAAAATATTAAAGGGGTAACATTACCAAACCAAACTGAACAACATAAAATCTCAATGTTTGCAGATGACATCATGCTAACTCCCTACCTCACCTAATTAATGACCTTAAAATGTTTAACAAAGTATCATATCACAAAATAAACAACAACAAATCCCAAGCATTAACTTTAAACCTAGATACAAAAACGAAATCCATACTACATGAGTCATACAATTTTCATTGGCGAAAAAGCAACTTGAAATATCTGGGTATTGATCTTTATAGAAATACAACAAGCATAGTGGGCAACAATTTAAAAAATGTATGGAAAAATGTCCAAGCGGATATAAGAAGATGGCAAGGTTTTAACCTTTTGGTTTGGAAGAAATTCAGCAATTAAAATGAATATAACACCAAAAATTCTTTACCTTTTAAGAACAATTCCTCTAAAATTTCCAGTCAAACTCCTTAAAACTATCCAAGGAACCATAAATAGATACATTAGATGAAAAAAAAAACCCTAGAGTCAGTATGTCAACTTTATATATAGATATACACCTAAAGGAGGTATGGGGATTCCTAATGTTTTACTACATCACAAGGCGGCCATATTATCTCAACTAGTCTTATTCCTCTCAAACCCTAAAAAAAATAGGTGGAAAGAAATAGAAGAAAATCCTCTAAGCTATCCTATAGTTTCACATGTCATGTGGGCAAACGACATCCCAATCAAACCTAAAGCAACCATGCCAACATTAACTTGTGCATTAAAAACACGGATAACATTTTTAAAATCCTTCAATTTGGAAAACAATCTGTCAAAGATAGCCCCAATACAAACTCTACACCTTAATATACCTGGGTTAAACATCGCAAACTGGGTATTATGTAAGATAAATTCAATTTCTCAAATATTAGACACCTCAAAAAAACTGAAATCTTTTGAATGTTTGAGGGAAGAGTTTAATCTTCGCCCCAGAGAATTTTTTTTAAATTTTTTTTAAATCAATTTTTATTGACCTCCGTGGAGCAAGAACAGAGCACGCACATAAACACTATCAAGAGTCAAATGAAGATCGCATCATGTAGCTGAACAACATATTGTACAAGAGTATAGCCGTGTAAATGATAAATCAGTACAATGTGTCGAGTACAGATGCAGCAAATAACATGACTGTTGCAAAGAGCATAGCAATTCGTACAGGTAGCGTAAATTATCAAGCCGCACAGGAGGGATTTTGTGTTATATAGGAAAGATAAATCAAAGAAAGAAGTAAAGAGGAAGAATTGGAAAGTAGGTAGAGGAGAGGAGAAGGGGGGGGGGCGATGGCT